>CANJKZ010000311.1:870000-1470000 GCA_947471745.1 Closterium sp. Naga37s-1 | reverse complement strand
TCCGTATTATACGGAAGTCCCGGGGGTCTACTACTGATCTTATATCCGGGTGATTACGGTAAATCGTGTACGGTAGTACTATAAGAAAACAATGAATAAATTAAACAATAAAGATACACCGTAGCATACAAACCGGGGAAGTGACGCCGACACTAAAACTGCTTGGTTAAAGTTACAAACCGTTAAGTGTTGAGAGCACCTGCAGTAGAACTCTCTCACTGAGTGGCTTCTGCACAGCGCCATCCATGCCAGCCTCAGTGGCACGGGCGACAACGGCACAGTCCACATCTGCTGACATGGCCACCACATGAACGCGCTGCTGTTGTTGCCAATCTCCCTGTCCCACTTGCAACCCCGCTTGGGCGGTGTGGGCTTTGGCCTCAAAGGCGCGCAGGCGGGCGGTGGTCTGGAAGCCATCGAGGCCGGGCATGAGGAGGTCCATGAGCACGAGGCGGAAGGAGTGGGTTGCCTGCAGCAGGCGCAGCGCCGCCTCGCCCGACTCTGCCAGCGCCACCTCCGCCCCGTACCGCGCCAGCGTGCTCGCTGCCACCCGCCGGTTCACCAGGTTGTCGTCCACCACCTGGTGGAGAGAGGGGGTACAGGGAGGGGTGCAGAGGGGCTGAGAACGGTTGATCACGTTGTCGTCCACCACCTGGGTGAGGGAGGGGCATGCAGAGGGGGTGCAGCGAGATGAGAATGGAGGGACAATTGATAGCGAGTTGTTGTTGTCCACCACCTGGCCAGCACAGCGGGTACATCCGATAGAGGACGATTGAGAGCGAGTTTGAAAGAGAAGAAGATATGACGTTGTTGTCATGTGGACTGCCCTTGCTCGCATCTCACCAGCACAGCCATTGCTCGCATCTTACCAGGATGGCCATGCCCTGAAGCAGCTCCTTGAGGGCCTCCTTGGCGCTCACCACCTTCTCACCCGCCCTCTCCACCACGCTTGTGCCCTCCGCCTCTCCCCAGCCCTGCTCTCTCTCGCTCGCACTCAAGCTTCTGTTGCCCACTCTGGTAATGGGGCTGGGAATGGGAACGGCATTCCAGCCAGCACCATAACCCACGCTGGGAGCAGAACTGGCAGCCGGGGAATGAGCAGCAGCAGCAGCAGGAGGAGCGGGAACATAAAAGGGCAGAGCGATGTGCAGAGTGGTGCCAAGGCCCTCTGTGCTGATCAGACCCATGCTGCCGCCTAAGAGGGACACCTGCGACAAGTTGGCACGTGGAAGTGGTTGAAAGAAAGAAGCAGACAGTGAGTGTCGTGCAGCGCAGTAACAAACCATAATATACAGAGGAAGGGAGTAAGAAAGTGCTGAGCTGAAGACGCACAAGCTTTGAAACAGACTCACCAGCTTCGAAACAGACTCACCACCTTCGAAACAGACTCACCAGCTTTGAAACAGACTCACCAGCTTCGAAACAGACTCATCAGACTCCACTTACCAGCTGGCGTGACAAGTGAAGGCTCATGCCGCTACCGCCATGCGCGTGTCTTTTCTGGTGTGCCTGTTGACGCGACGCGAGGTGGTGCGACAAAACAAGAGAATATGACGGATCGGTGAAGGTGCAACTGTGGTGCATTCATGCAGGCAAATCCTTCATATTCCTGATCCAGAACTTCCTTCCCACACTTCAGTGTAAAGTGTACATTCAATTGGTACCTGAGTAAAATAGCTTGATTAAAATGTATCATAGAATGATGGTTTTAGATGATGAGCAGCATCCAGCCACACATCAACTTGCCATCACCTGCTTGAATGATCAATCACACAACACCAGGTGCAGGGCATGAAGGGCAGGGCTCACTCACCTGCATGAACGCCTGAAACACGTCGCGCCGCTCCTCCTCTGCGATGCCACACCCCGTGTCCTCACATGTCAGCAGCACCACACACCGCCTGCCACCCCCCCCCTCCTCCTCTGTGCACTCCTCTCTGCCCCGCCCGCGCCACCACCTCCCCACTGGTTCGCTCCACCAGCCCACACCACCACCCGCTCCTAATGCTGCTGCTCTTGCCACCCTGCCTACCTCAAATGTGCCAGCGCCACCCCCCTCACGCACAGCAGCACCTCGCCCGGCTCTAAGACCACCAAGACCACCCCCGTCCTCCTCTTCGCCATGTCTCAGCGAAGCCCCCTCTCCTCTTCTCCAAGAAACGCCACTTTTTCCTGCATTCCCCCTCTCGCCACCCTCCTCCCGCCCTTGCTGCACACATGCACCTGCTGCCGCACCACGCACTGTCTGCACTGCTGCACCCCCCCATTCACCTCTCCGCCATTCCTCATCCCCCACACCTTCCCTGCGCCCATTCTCTGCATTACTCCACCCTTCCTTCCTTTGCCCCTCCCTTTCCCACCCCCCCTCCGGCTTCCCCTCCCCCTCCCTTCCCTCCTCCTCGTCACACTCGCACCTCTCGTGGCCCTCGCCCTGCCCCATGGCCCCCACTGGCGGGTGTGAGGGGCGCGGGAGGAAGCGTGTGCAGAGCGACGCCAGCTGTAGGGCCCAGTCGCCCACCACGCCCCCCACCACCCCCTGCTGCTCCGCTCCCTGCTGCACCAACCCATGCTGCACCACCTGCTCTCTCCACGCCCTCTCTGCTCGCTCCTGCTCACCGCCAGGCGCAGCAGCAGCAGCAGCTGTGGGGACAGCAGTGGCAACAGCAGCAGTGGTGGCAGCAGTAGAAGTGGCTTCACCATTATTGGCAGCAGCAGCTGAAAGCGAGGAGCAGGCGGGGGTGGGTTGAGCGAGGAGGCAGCCGAGGGAGAGCAGGTGGGTGGGGATGTGGGTGTCGGGGGGAAGGCACTGCAGCCGCACACACACGCTTCCGCTGGTCGTGAACTTGATGGCATTGTCTGCAGCAGGTAGCAGTTGAGGGAGGGGGAAAAAAAAGAAAAAAAAAACACGCGTGCAACAAAGGGACCAAAGTTGAGTGATGGAAAGGGAACAAGAGAAGTGTAACACGTAATGTAGGTTCATCTAGCGGCGATGCACACGACATCCCGTTCAGCCCTGGTGACTCACCCACAATGCTGTCCACCACTTGCTGCAGGCGCATGTAGTCCCCCTCCAGCACCTCGGGCACACTCGTATCCACACGGCACGCAACTGGGCACGGGCACACACACAAACAATTAATACAGAGGTTACAAAAAGAAACACTCAACACTTGCTTGTGAGATGTGTGATGGATTGCTTTCTAGCACCAGAGTTAGGGGCATTGCTGGAAGGGACCGAAAACAGATGAGAGGAAGATGATTACAATTGAGGTTGCGAGCGTGGGCGGCGCAGGCGTGGGAGTGCAGCGTGTCCCTGAGCCAGGAGCGCACATCGAAGGGCAGGGTCTCCATGGTGAGGCGGCCGGCCTCGGCCTTGGAGACGTCGAGCACGACGTTGATGAGCGCCACGATGCGTTCCACCTCGCCCACCGCCGTCCCCACGTCCTCCCTCTGCCCTAAGTCCACCTCCCCCTCCGCCAGCTCCTCCAACATGCCTGTGGGGTCAGCGCGGGGGGGGGGGGAGGGAGAGGGCACAACAATGCGTCATCCATCGCTTTGCGTGTACCGCGTGTGCAGTGCCGTGCCGGCAATTCAGAGGGGGGGGTGCCGGAAATCCAGTGAGAGGGGTGCCGACATAACAGAGCGTTATTGCGCCCACTTTGAGCCCATAGCCTTGCATGAGCGACCATAACGACCCACTTTGAGCCCTCTCAGAAACCAATCGATCCACTCAACCCACCCATCCCATTCCCATCCACACACCCTTCTCGCCCCATTCCTGACCAGTGCTGACATCCGCAACACATACATCGCCCTGTGCCCTCTTAGAAACCACTCGCACCACTCGGCTCATTCCCCTGCCCACGCACCCTTGAGGCCGATGATGGGGGTGCGCAGCTCATGCGCCGTGTTGGCGATGAAGGCACTCTTGTTGCGCTCCGCCGCCTGCGTTCTCTCCTTGAGCATCGCCAGCGCCGCCACCTTCTCCCGCACACCACGCGTGTTGCACGCCACGCTCAACCCGATAGCCGCCAGCAGCGCCGCCACCACCATGATCAGCACCGCCAGCAGCACGGCCGTCCAGCTGTGGACCGTGTCAGCATCGCCAAAGCTGCAAGCAGATGAGTGCAGTATGAGGAATGGGGGATCAAAGTGTAGAACTTCATTTTAGCTGTAAAAATGGGGCCTTGAATAACGGCCGTCCAGCTGTGGACCGTGTCGGCTTCGCCAAAGCTGCAGGCAGAGGAGTCGTGAGGCGTGGAGGGAAGCGTGAGGCGTGGAGGGAAGCATGAGGCGTGGAGGGAAGCGTGAGGCGTGGAGGGAAGTATGAGGCGTAGCATGAGGCGTGGCCGGCAGCATGAGGCGTGGAGGGAAGCATAAGGCGTGGACTCAGCTTTATTTTAGCCACAGAAGTGGAGGGTGGTGAGTTGGGAGAGAAGCACTTCTTGTGAAAGGATGAAAGGAACACACATCTGGACCAACGCATGCCTTGGAAGCAACTCACCGGCACCAGAGCTGGTAGGTGTGTGACGAGTCGGTGAGGTTGATTTGCTGCACGGCCTTGTAGCGGTGTGGCTGCAGCATCGTTTCGTTGCACGGTGGAATGAGCTTGGCCACTTGCAAGGGGTCGCCTTGAGGCAAGTCGCCCACCCCGTACAGCAGGCGCGGGGTGTAGGAAGACGAGGAGGAGGAGGAGGAGGAGGAGGAGGAGGAGGAGGAGGAGGAGGAGGAGGAGGAGGAGGAGGAGGAGGAGGAGGAGGAGGAGGGTGAGGAAAAAGCGAGGCGGTCACTGGAGGTGACATCATAGACCTCGAGGGAGTACTGAACATCTGGAAAAGGAGGAGAGTGAGGGAAAAAAAAAAACACACACACACACACACACACACACACAGACACAGACACAGACACACACACACACACACACACACACACACACACACACACACACACACACACACACACACTAAATGTTTGTTAATTTGAACAGTCTCCTTGGAGTAATTGTGTGCAGCAAAGGGAGCAACAGCACATTCAAGTAGCAGCACTGCACCTTGGCGAAGCACTTCGTTAATGATGAAGGCGGCGAGGCTCTTGAAATCGATGGACGCCGCAATGAGGCCGATCAACGCCGCCCGCCTCTCCTCCAGCGGCGACGACGTTGTCACGCCGTCCCTGAAGATTGGGAATCCCATGCCTGGCCGCACAATGGGGCGGAGGGGACGGGGGAGGGGACGGGGGAGGGGACGGAGGAGGGGACGGGGGAGGGGACGGGGGAGGGGACGGGGGAGGGGACGGGGGAGGGGACGGGGGAGGGGACGGGGGAGGGGTACGGTACAGATGTAGAGGATGAGTGAGTGAGAGATGAAGAGGGTGGCTATGGAAGAATGGGGAATGGCAGGGAGAGAAGGTAGCGACTGGGGGAGGAAGAAGGAGCAACAGCACTTCGACTCACCCATACCACTCACACACGCCCCTCCCACCCATTGACGCAACGCCCCTCACACTCACCCACGCCCCTCACACTCACCCACGCCCCTCACACTCAACCATGGCCCTCCTACTCACCACACCACTCGCACTCACCCATGCCAGCCTCCCCATTGTCAAGCACGTAGGGCATGCTGAGCAGGTTCACTGCCAGGTCGTGCATGCGCGCGAGCTGCGGGCCGTACGAGGGGTGTGTGCGCACGTTGATGCACACAGAGCCCACCTCCAGCAGCGGCAGCAAGGGGTTCTCCTGGAACCACACGCGCGAGTTCATGTACCAATCCGCCTCCAGGGCCGGCTTGCCGAGAATGTCCAACAGCTTGCACTGCGCCGCCCGCTCAAACAACGCCCTGCAGCGAGTGAGAGGGGAGAGAGGGGAGGGGTGGGGTGATGGGGGAGGTGGAGGAAGGGGAAGGATGGAAACGAGGAGGACGAGGAGATGAGGCGAAGGAGGGAGATGAGCGGCTTCTGCTGATGGAAGAAAATGTGAGATGAGACGTGAGCGAGAGAATCTCAGAATGCATACAAACTCAAGAAAGCGCCACGAGGTGAAAGCTACAAGACAAGAAGTTTGCAAAACGTGCAGGGAAGGGAAAACACAGCACCCCCCTGGAAGTCCGTCTGCCAGCCATGCATGTGAGAGCCGTGGAGAGGCGGTCGGAGGGAGTAGGGGTGAAGGGATAAGACAGCAAGGGGGGGGGGGGGAGGGGGGGGGGGGGTGGCGGGGCTGGGCACCTGTGTGAGCCGTTGATGAGCGTCATGTAAGCCACGGCGTGCACCCAGGGCTGCGCCGCCACCATGCGCTCCACAAAGCGCACGAAGCGGCGCTGCGTGAGACAGCTGCCCACCGCCCAGGGGTTCTGCCGCACGCCGCCAAACACTGTCGCCAGCCCCGCCAGCACCTGATGGGCGCATCGGGGTTCGCATGGGGGAGTGCATGGGGACGCATGGGGGGTGCATGGGGAGTGCATGGGGAGTGCATGGGGAGTGCATGGGGAGTGCATGGGGAGTGCATGGGGAGTGCATGGGGGGTGCATGGGGGGTGCATGGGGGTGCATGGGGGGTGCATGGGAGGTGCATGGGGGGCGCATGGGGGACGCATGGGGGACGCATGGGGGACGCATGGGGGGCGCATGGGGGACGCATGGGGGGCGCATGGGGGACGCATGGGGGGCGCATGGGGGACGCATGGGGGACGCATGGGGGACGCATGGGGGGCGCATGGGGGACGCATGGGGGGCGCATGGGGGGCGCTTGGGGGCCGCTTGGATGGGGCGCATGTGGCTCACACAGCGCGTGGCTCACACAGCACGTGGCTCACACAGCGCGTGGCTCACACAGCACGTGGCTCACACAGCACGTGGCTCACACAGCGCGTGGCTCACACAGCACGTGGCTCACACAGCACGTGGCTCACACAGCACGTGGCTCACACAGCACGTGGCTCACACAGCACGTGGCTCACACAGCACGTGGCTCACACAGCACGTGGCTCAAACAGCACACGGTTGGCGATTGAGTGCTCCAGTGGCCCACATGGGCTTCTCACACAGTAACGCCCTTACTCCCTCACCCACCCATCTGACCTTTGCCGAACGATCGTGCGTGATGGTCTCAACACCAGCCCGTGCGACGACCCCTAGAGTCTGCGGACTCTTCTTCGCATGCAATCACGCTCAACGTCATGTGTCGGCTCGGATCAGCTTATCCAACCCGCATTCCCGGCGTGCACCCATCGCCACGCACTGGGCTTGTCGCATTCAAGCCTAGCCATCTGTACAGCCCGGCTTGATTCGTAGCTCCTATCGACCTGGACGGCCGCAGCGACGCCACACCTAAACTATAACCGAGACAATTTAGGGACTGTGTTGAATGCTGCTGCACGCAGATGACTGATATTGTATTGATAACCGGATCTTGCTTGACGCGGGCTAGATCGGCGTGTACGAGTGGAGGTTGGAGGATCTTAGCGAGCCTGCCGACGCATTCTTGTTTCGCAAGAATCCGCGCTAAGAATTTCGCACATTGGCGAAGCATCGCGGCATTCGCGCACTGGCACGTGGTCGGCGTGTACCTGCACGTGGTGGGGCGTGTACCTGCACGTGGTGGGGCGTGTACCTGCACGTGGTCGGCGGTGAGCATGAACTGCTGCTGCAGCGAGCGCGCGCGACCGGCGCACCAGGTGTCGAGCTCCGCCTTGCGATTGTCGTCGAAGCCCTTCTGCACCCTCCACGCCACCAGCCCCGCCAGCACGCCCGCAAGCCCCATCCACACCGCCACCGCCGCCGCCATTCGCGACAGGGCCAACCCCCGACTCGACATCGCCGCGGAAGAATGATCTTGACGTTCCAGGTCCCAACTCTACCTCGTCCGGTCTTCCCGCACGTTCTCGAGCACACCGGTTGAGGAGTGGAGGAATAGGTCACAGGGTACTCTCGCAGAGGCCAATGTGGTTGCGTGTGACAAGAGTCCAATTTTTTAAAACCGAAACCCTACTCCGCCGTCTCGATTTGCGATCAAATTGCTCTAGATCTCAAACTTTTCAATACCGACACGCAGAGTTTCGAACAGGAGTCACAAGCAGGGTTCGTAGTGACTAATGCTACCTTTCCCAACGAATTAGTAGTTACTGCATTACTCTACCAACAAACAGGAGTCTCCTAAATTAACCACTTCCTTCTACGTCATCCAGCCGCCAATCCATGCGCTATAAATTATTGGGTTAGTGAAACCCATACGCTGAAATTTATGTGCTTGGTATCTCGTGCTGGAAATCGTGCGCAAAAGGCGGCACCCATGCATAGTTTCTAAGATCCACACTACAGTTGTTACAGGGTGTTGTGAGCGAGGGAATGGGCTGAGCAGGAGGACATGGATGGGAGTACGAATAGGAGCAAACCAGCGTCCATGTCATCTCTCCCCTCCCAACCGAGTGCCTCTCTGGATGAGGACGCGGTAAAAGTGCAAATATCACAGGATCGTCTGCACATATCGATCCCCGCAATCGATTGGGCAGGTCGATTAGCGAAACGTGGCGATCGCGACGTTGTAACGATCGCCACTGAAATTTGATAGATCTCCCGCGATTTGTGATCAGTCGCATTCACGCACTGTCCTTAAAATTGGGCCAAAAAGCGTAATGTAGCATGGTTACAGCGTAGTAAATGGAGTAACCGACCCGCACATTGATCGCGACTGACGATCGATCGTCTACTCTTACCGCGTCCTGAGAGATTTGAGGCATTTGCCCCTTCATGCCTGAAGCATGGTGGCATTGTGGGTTGGGTCTGGGCACATCCACTGTTTTCGTTATCGTTATACGGGCCACCCGTGACATTTCAGGGCTGCTGTGAACAGAATTCGGGATCTGTTCATGGCGAACCCGCCCTTTCCTTGGTTATCAATGAAGGCCTCGCTTAAAGCTCAAGGCCCAAATTGTTCAACCTTAGTAAGGTTGCCCTTGGGGTATCGAGAGAGGAACGTTGACTTTTTTGAAGTTGGGCTCGTCAGTTTCGCCCAGCTTCGCGCTAGGCTTTCGCTGACTCAGCAAACTCCAGGGCAACTCGATTTGGTTGTCGAAGTCCCAAATTGCACTCACAATATTCTTGGTGTTTCATTCTCTCCCATTGGACAAAAAAACTGCTGGCCAATCACACAGCATCGCACTTCTCGTAACCACAATTCGCAACCAAACAACCCCCACAACACCACTCTGATCAACTTTAGTAAGCTTGCCCCGCGCGCTCTGCAATTTGGGCCTTGAGCTTTAAGCCCTTTTCTCCACCCACTCCCTTCTTTCCCACTCCCCTTCCCCCTGCCACCCCCACAGCCTCCTCTCACTCCCTTCCTCTAGGCCCGCTTCTACCCGGCGGTGAAAGTTCTGGACAAAACAGGCCCAGCACACCCTCGACTGTTACATGTTACACCTACTGGTCCACGTGAGACTTTAAGCAAAAAGCAAAATCAGTACAGGCCCCTAGAAACTGGATGGCTTACTAATTATTCCAAAATTGACGAGGGGTGTCCCTGAAACACGTTCAACGACCTGACTAGGTGTATGAGTGTGATGGGAAGATTCTCATTCCCTCTATCAGCAGAGGTAATGATGAGTAGGTTGGACACAAATCTTGCTGTGCTTTGGCCAGGCTGGCCAATCGATCCCCCAACCCCAAGCATGTGACTTCAGCAAAACGACGGGGCCACGCAACAAACAGTGGGATTGAGCGGCCACAGCCACAAATACGAGAGCACACGCAGGTAGGTGGGGACCACGGACGAGGGCTCAGAGTTTGAAGGCGGTTTACCCTAATTGGCCCGCTTTTCCAACCTTCCCCATTAAACTCTTCCTCGTCTCCCCCTCCATGTCTTGTTGCACCGACGGTAATTTTTAAACGGAAAACTCCCGTAATAGAACACCTAACACCCTGCAAACTCCTGGCCCTGCTGCGCCTGGCATACTGTAGTAACAGAAACTCCTTCACAACTCTGGAGAGGGTGTCCAAAAAAACTATCGAGACCCCTGGAATGAATACACATCTGATCGACGGTCAGTTTTGGGACAGGCTGATGTGCACTCGCCTGGTTACCCGGTGCTGCAGCGAGTGAGTCTCAACTCACTGTTCCCCTTGCTTACGTTTTTGCACTTTTCGTTAACCAACGTCACCGAGCCTTCACGAGAAAGTGCTGGCAAATTCGCGTTTCACTAATTACGCATGATACACCTAGTCCGCGGTATTTTAACCGCCGCTATCTTAACCGCGCGAGGGTACTTCTTGTCAGAACATTATATAGCTTATGCTGTTGTGTAGGCTATAGTGGGGTATCCCATAGGGGGTACAACCCAATTAGGGTTTCCTATATGTACTCACTTCATTCATAGTTCATCCATTCGCGTTCTACTTCTCACATGGAATCAGAGCAGGTCCCCTCCTAGGGACTGTTTCTAGGGCCCACCGAAGCGCGCCCCGAGGCGCGCTTTCCTTTTTTTTAGCGACCCTCCGTGTCGCCCCTAGCGGCCCGTTGCGCCGCCCTTACCTACGCGAGCCCGCCGCACTTACGTCGCGGCCCAGCCGCCCTCACGTCGCGGCCCCGCCGCCCTCACGTCGCGGCCCCGCCGCCCTCACGTCGCGGCCCCGCCGCCCTCACCTACGCGGCCCCGCCGCCCTCACGTCGCGGCCCCGCCGCCCTCACGTCGCGGCCTCGCCGCCCTTGCCTACGCGGCCCCGCCGCCCTCACCTTCGCGGCCCCGCCGCCCTCACGTCGCGGCCCCGCCGCCCTCACCTTCGCGGCCCCGCTGCCCTCACGTCGCGGCCCCGCCGCCCTCACTTCGCGGCCCCGCCGCCCTCACCTACGCGGCCCCGCCGCCCCACTTCGCGGCCCCGCCGCCTACGCCACCGGCCCCGCCGCCTATCCTCACCGGCCCCGCCGCCTATCCTCACCGGCCCCGCCGCCTACGACCGCCGAGCCGCCCTACCGCCGAGCCGCCCAGCAGCCGAGCCGCCCGGGAGCCGAGCCGCCCTGCCGCCGAGCCGCCCTGCCGCCGAGCCGCCGGGGAGCCGAGCCGCCGAGCCGCCCTGCCGCCGAGCCGCCCTGCCGCCGAGCCGTCCAGCCGCCGAGCCGCCCGGGAGCCGAGCCGCCCAGCAGCCGAGCCGCCGAGCCGCCCAGCCGCCGGGCCGCCCTACTGCCGAGCCGCCCGACCTGCCCTGCCTGGTGAGCACAGCACCACTGTTACTGCGTGCCCTTCCCCTACTGCTTGCACTACTACACTGTCGTCGTCATGGCTACCCCTAGTGTCCTCGCTTTTGACGCTGAGGGTCGAGCCATTGACTTTGAGGTCTGGGTCGACGACCTGCAGCTGTTCTTACAGTGCGATAGGGCGGACGGTCTTTCCCTCTTTGACCTCACCTCTGGCGCCTCTCCTGCCCCTGCTGCTGATGCTGACCCCACTGTTCGCTCCCAGTGGGCCACCCGCGATGCTGCTGCACGTCTTGCTGTGCGTCGCCACCTGCCTACCACTGAGCGCGCGCACTTTAGTCAGTACAAGAGTGCTCAGACCTTGTACGACGCTGTAGTTGCGCGCTACTCTTCCCCTGCCACTGCTGCCCTGAGCCGCCTCATGCTACCGTACCTCTTTCCTGACCTTGCTGCCTTTCCCACTGTCGCTGACCTCATTACGCACCTCCGCACTAGTGACACTCGCTACCGCGCCGCCCTTCCTGCTGAGTTCTGCGCCAAGAATCCCCCCCCCATGTACATCACTCTCTATTACATAGTCACACGCCTCCCTAACTCCCTTCACGTAGTCAGGGACCACTTCCTCTCAGTCTGTCCCACCACTCTCACTGTCGACCTCCTCGAGAAGTCCCTCCTGGCGGCGGAGAAGAGCATCGTCGCTGTAGGAGCCTCTCGTGGTGACCCTCGCACCCCCATCTTTGAGGGGTGTTCTCCTTCCCCCCTGCTGCCCTCTGTTGCCTCTGCTGCTGCTGCCGACCTGCTTGGTCTTGAGTCGGTCTGCGCGGCGTCTGCCCCTAGCGGGAGACGCCGCCCTGGCAGGGGCAAGGGGGGCAAGGGCGCGGGTGGAACTGGCGGGGGCGGTGGAGGTGGCGGTGGAGGCGGCGGAGGGAGTGGGGGTGGCGGTGGGAGTGGTGGCGGGGGCGGTGGTGGTGGCGGTGGCAGCAGCGGAGGAGGAGGCGGTGGTGGCGGCAGCGGTGGGAGCGGAGGCAGCGGTGGTGGTGGAGGTGGAGGCGGCGGTGGCGGAGGGGGTGGAGCTGGTCGGGGTGGTGCCCCGCAGCGTAGCGGCTCTGGTGGTAGCCAGCGTCAGCAGCAGCAGCAGCAGCAGCAGCAGCGTTCGCGGGACATCCCCCCGCCCCAGCAGCTCCGTGAGTGGTACACGCAGCGTCAGCGGGGTGGGGGTTTTGGTCCGTGCACCTACGTCCTTCGTTCCGGCGACCGCGCGGGTGAGCAGTGTGGGGGTGCCCACCCCACCCAGCGCTGCTTTGGCCGCCTGACGGACGCTTGGCGTCAGCAGTTCCCCGAGGCTAGTGAGATTCCCCGTTGGGGAGAGCTGTCTAGGGCTGGCGTAGCTATCTTTGATCTTGACTTTGATGCTATCCTTGCTGCCATGTATGCTGTGACTATTAGTGAGGAGGGTGACTGTTACCGGTGTTTCCCGCCCGACCCGGGCATTGGTACTGCTGCGCTAGGTACTTCTGCGGCTGCTGCTCTAGGTGCCAGTGCGTCTGCACTCTCAGGTACTGGTGAGGCTGCGCTCTCAGGTACTGCGTCGGCTTCGGCCTCCCTCACCTTCACGCTTGACTCAGGGGCTTCTCGCTCCTTCTTTCGAGACCGCACCACACTCACGCCGCTTGGCCGGCCGGTTGCAGTCTCCCTGGCTGACCCCTCTGGGGGTCCTGTCCTCTCTCACTTCTCCACTGTCCTCCCGTGTCCGGCTGCCCCCTCGGGCACCTTGTCTGGTCTGTACCTCCCCTCGTTCTCGACGAACTTGGTGAGTGGTGCTGACCTGCAGGATGCGGGGGTTCACCAGTTTACTCCTGCGAGTCAGCGGGTGACCCACTGCTCGGACGCCCGCACAGGCCGACACCTGGCCACGTTTTCGCGTCGGCCGGGGTCGAGTCTCTACACCCTGACCACTGAGTCTCCTCCTGTCCCTGCGTCTGGCCAGGTAGCTGCGTCGGGTCAGGTGTTTGCTGCTGCGTCCAGGTCTGGTCCTGAGTCTGCCCCCTGCTCGTGTCGCCGCCTGTCTCAGGAGACTCTCCTGTGGCACCACCGTCTTGGCCACCCCTCCTTGCCTCGTCTTCGGGGCATGGCTTCCCGTGTCCTTGTCTCTGGTCTTCCCCGGTCTCTCCCTCCCCTTCCTTCAGGACCCGGACCTTCCTGTGTCCCCTGTGTCGAGGGGCGGCTCCGGGCTGCCCCTCACTCCTCCCAGTTTCCCCCGACAGAGGCTCCTCTGCAGACGCTTCACATGGACGTGTGGGGCCCGGCCCGCGTCCGTGGGCAGGGTCACGAGCGCTACTTCCTGCTGGTGGTTGACGACTACTCGCGTTACACCACAGTCTTCCCCTTGCGCAGCAAGGGTGATGTCACTGAGGTGTTGATCGACTGGATCCGCGCAGCTCGTCTCCAGCTCAGGAGGAGCTTCGGCTCGGACTTTCCTGTTCTGCGTCTGCACTCTGACCGAGGTGGAGAGTTCTCCTCTGGCCTTCTGCGAGCCTACTGTCGTGCACGAGGCATCCGCCAGACCTTTACGCTTCCGGACTCTCCACAGCAAAATGGGATTGCTGAGCGCCGCATTGGCATGGTCATGGACGTCGCTCGTACGTCCATGATGCATGCGGCTGCCCCCCATTTTCTGTGGCCGTTTGCGGTTCAGTACGCGGCGCATCAGATCAACCTTCACCCCAGTTAGAGCCCGCCTCCCCACTTCCTGCTCCCTCTCCTTACACTGGTCCCACTGGAGGTCTTACTGAGCGTCGTGAGCCTGCGTCTCGTCCTGCGTCGCCTGTTCGTGCTGCTCGCGCTAGTGGTCGCGGTTCGCGTCAGCGTCCTCCTCCTGTCCCTGGCACGCACCGGATGTCTTTGCGTCCGTCCACTGCTCCTCTGCGTGCCCCTTTGCCTTCTCCTCCTGAGTCCTCCCTTCCTGCACTTACCGACCCAGAGTCCGACTCTCTTCGTGCTGCTAGTCCTACTGTCACACGTCTCCTTGCTACTGTCGTCACTGACCCCTCTTTTGAGTCCACTGCTGCAACTGCGCTTGTTGCTGAGCTCGTCGACTTTGCTGCTCGCTGTCGTCTAGACTACGCTGCCGGTCTAGTTGCTGAGTCTGCGTCTGTCTGTCCTCCGTCCGTCGGGGGTGAGTGTGCTCTTGGCACGGACGTCCTTGAGGACAGGCAGGAGGAGTTCCAGTGTCTGGCTGCTGCTTCACCTCATCTCGCGTCCGTACTACTTGCCCCTGAGGGAGACCCGGATGCACTAGACATCCCGACTCCGCGCTCTTACGCGGAGGCCGTAGAGGGTCCCTACTCCTCTCAGTGGCAGGCAGCTATGGATGCAGAGATGGCGTCCTGGAAGTCCACAGGCACCTACGTTGACGCGGTGCCCCCTCCTGGGGCGAACATCGTCAGTGGCATGTGGATCTTCAGGGTGAAGCGGCCGCCTGGCTCTCCACCTGTCTTCAAGGCGCGGTACGTCGCTCGTGGCTTCAGTCAGCGGCAGGGAGTTGACTACTTTCAGACCTTCTCTCCCACCCCGAAGATGACCACTCTTCGGGTGCTGCTGCACATAGCCGCTCAGCGCGACTATGAGCTCCACTCTCTTGACTTCAGCACTGCTTTCTTGCAGGGTAGCCTGCACGAGGAGATCTGGCTGCGCCGTCCACCTGGCTTCACTGGGACTTTCCCTCCTGGCACCCGGTGGAGCCTCCGACGGCCAGTCTACGGTCTCCGCCAGGCACCGCGTGAGTGGCACGACACACTGAGGACTACGCTTGCGGCTCTTGGGTTTGCTCCCTCTACTGCTGACCCGTCGTTGTTTCTGCGCACCGACACTTCTTTGCCGCCGTTCTACATCCTCGTGTACGTCGACGACTTGGTCTTTGCCACAGCTGACACTGCTGGACTAGCCTACGTGAAGTCCGAGCTGCAGAAGAGACACACGTGCACAGACCTGGGTGAACTGCGCAGCTACCTTGGCTTGCAGATCACTCGGGACAGAGCACGCCGCACCATTACCTTGACTCAGTCACACATGGTGCAGCAGGTCCTTCAGCGCTTCGGCTTCACGTACTCCTCGCATCAGGCCACTCCTCTGTCTACTCGCCACTCGCTCTCAGCTCTGCCTTCGGATGAGTCCGTAGAGTCGAGTGGCCCGTACCCAGAGCTTGTTGGCTACCTCATGTACCTGATGACCTGCACACGACCTGACCTTGCATACCCTCTTAGCATTCTTGCACGCTATGTCGCTCCTGGGAGACACCGACCACAGCACATGGCTGCAGCGAAGAGGGTGTTGCGCTACTTGTGCAGTACGTCGGGCATGGGGCTAGTGCTTGGAGGGCGGAGTCCAGTGGTCCTCACTGGGCACGCGGACGCTTCTTGGGCTGACGACCAGGCTACGCAGCGGTCGTCGCAGGGTTACACCTTCAGTCTTGGTTCCGGCTCTGTCTCGTGGCGGGCTACTCGCTCGTCCTCTGTTCTCGGCTCCAGTTGTGAGGCTGAGATCTACGCCGGGGCCATGGCTGCACAGGAGCTTCGCTGGCTCACCTACCTGCTGACTGACCTTGGAGAGCAGCCTCGTTCTCCTCCAGTGCTGTACGTAGACAACAAGGCCATGCTGGCCTTGTGTCGAGAGCAGCGCTTGGAGCACAGAACGAAGCACATTGCTCTCCGTTACTTTCTTGCTCGTGAGCTGCAGCAGCGTGGTCAGTTGCGACTTGCGTACGTGGCCTCTGAGGCCAACACTGCTGATGTGTTCACCAAGGCACTTGCGCCTTGTGACCATCAGCGCTTCTGCACTCAGTTGGGCCTTGTACCTGTCTTGCCTCACTTGCTCTCCTCTTGACCTTGCTTGTACTGTCACATATATATACCTGCTCTTGCTTGTCTAGCTCTATATATATATGTGTCCTCCTGCATGTGAACTGGCCTTGTGGCCTTGTCGTTGTGCTCGGACTGTGTGGTGACTTTGTGATCCAACCTGAGCTTGCTGTGCTTTGCGTGACTGGTCTTGTGACCCCTTGTTCTCCCCCACTTTGCCTATGGGGGTGTGTCAGAACATTATATAGCTTATGCTGTTGTGTAGGCTATAGTGGGGTATCCCATAGGGGGTACAACCCAATTAGGGTTTCCTATATGTACTCACTTCATTCATAGTTCATCCATTCGCGTTCTACTTCTCACACTTCTCCTTGGTCAAACTTTTTTATACGAGTAGTTTAGAAATTTATTGAGGGTATAATCTAGCATACCCTTTGTGAGACGACGGCAGACAAAACCTGGTCAATGCCGATCCGCCCTCTATTCCGGAGCACTAAGTGTGAGTTTCTTTGTAAGGAAATGCTTCTGGCTGCAAAACAATAGCCTTGAAGTCTCTGGGTGCCCATCTCATTACCCGAAAACGAACAAAGGGTGTTTGAAGCGAAATAGTTCACGTGGTTAAAATGCCGCGGACTAGGTGTATCGATTCACCCCCTACCAGTGGTCGCGTTACGAAAATGCAACAAATTAACCATCTCCCTTATGTGTAAGGAAAATTCTTTTTCCTTCGCGTCCCTGCTCAGCGCGTACACCGCTGTTCCTGCCAACAGCACCCAACAGTAAAACCGTTACTACTCGCGACATTCGCCTCGACACTGTTCCCTCCACTGTTCACGACGCAACCCAACCTCACGGTTCGGTTGGTAACCCGCGCTCCGGACCTACCGCCTCGACATTTCCCAACCTCGGCGCTAGGCCCGTCGCGCATCCCAATTTCCACACATTACCGTTACCACTATAGTTTCGCTATATATTCTTCGCTCATGCCTTCGCTCATTGTACTTTTGCTTCGATAATGCAATTCTCGCTCGCTCACTCAATTGCACTCGTAACACTTGGTACTCAGAGCCTACGATCTCTTCTCGGACCGCACCCACACCTTCGCTTCCCCACTATCTCAATTTTTTTGGGAGGGGGGTAGACGTCTCTCAGAGAAATAGCACCGCCACTCGTAGTACTCTCTCGTAAGCACGCACGGCCACGACAGAGGCTCTCGCTGAGGTTGCCCGACACCCCTGCCATGGACGAATTCACTCTCGCGACACTGACGCAGAAGCAACTCGACCGTCTCGTGCGCCAAGTCGAAGAATCAGCGCTCGAAATTGCAACACTCATGGCGGAACGTGACTCCGCGCGTCAGCAATCCACGTTGAATACTCCAGCGCCACCACACGCACCTGCAAATTGTGAAGAAATGAGGAATGAATGAACTAGCAAGCAGGTGGGTACAAGTAGGAAAACCTAAAAGTGTTGTACCCCATATTGTCTGCCCCACTACAGCCTACACAGACTAAAGCATATGAGTTTGACACACCCCCATAGGCAAAGTGGGGGAGAACAAGAGGTCACAAGACCAGTCAAGCAAAGCAAAGCAAGCTCAGGGTGGATCACAACGTCACCACACATTCCGAGCACAAGTTCAAGGCCACAAGGCCAGTTCACATGCAAGATCATATATAAAGGTAAACAAGCAAGTGCAGGTATAGAAAGATCACAGTACAAGCAAGGTCAAGAAGTGAGCAAGTGAGGCCAAGTAGGCACAAGACCTAGCATCGTACAGAAGCGCAGATGATCACAAGGCGGAAGTGCCTTGGTAAAGATATCAGCAGTGTTGGCCTCAGAGGCCACGTAAGCAAGGCGCAGCTGACCACGCTGCTGCAGCTCACGAGCAAGGAAGTAGCGAAGAGCAATGTGCTTCGTTCTGTGCTCCAGTCTGTGCTCCCGACACAAGGCCAGCATGGCCTTGTTGTCTACGTACAGAACTGGAGGAGAACGAGGCGGCTCTCCTAGGTCAGTCACCAGGTAGGTGAGCCAGCGTAGCTCCTGTGCAGCCATGGCCCCCGCGTAGATCTCAGCCTCACAGCTGGAGCCGAGAACAGAAGACGAGCGGGTAGACCGCCACGAAACAGAGCCGGAACCAAGGCTGAAGGTGTAACCCTGTGACGACCGCTGCGTAGCCTGGTCATCAGCCTAAGAAGCGTCTGCGTGACCTGTGAGGACCACTGAACGCCGCCCTCCAAGCACTAGTCCCATGCCCGACGTACTGCACAAGTAGCGCAACACCCTCTTCGCTGCAGCCATGTGCTCTATTCGGTGTCTCCCAGGAGCAACATAGCGTGCCAAGATGCTAAGAGGGTATGCAAGGTCAGGTCGAGTGCAGGTCATCAGGTACATGAGGCAGCCAACAAGCTCTGGGTACGGGCCACTCGGCTCTACGGACTCATCCGAAGGCAGAGCTGAGAGCGAGTGGCGAGTAGACAGAGGAGTGGCCTGAGGCGAGGAGTACGTGAAGTCGAAGCGCTGAAGGACCTGCTGCACCATGTGTGACTGAGTCAGGGTAATGGTGCGCTGTGCTCTGTCCTGGGTGATCTGCAAGCCAAGGTAGCTGCGCAGTTCACCCAGGTCTGTGCACGTGTGTCTCTTCTGCAGCTCGGACTTCACGTGGGCGAGTCCAGCAGTGTCAGCAGTGGCAAAGACCAAGTCGTCGACGTACACGAGGATGTAGAACGGCAGCAAAGAGGTGTCGGTGCGCAGAAACAGCGACGGGTCGGCAGTAGAAGGAGCAAACCCAAGAGCCGCAAGTGTAGTCCTCAGTGTGTCGTGCCACTCACGGGGCGCCTGGCGGAGACCGTAAACTGGCCGCCGGAGGCTCCACTGGGTACCAGGGGGAAACGACCCAGTGAAGCCAGGTGGGCGGCGCAGCCAGATCTCCTCGTGCAGGCTGCCCTGTAGGAAAGCAGTGCTGAAGTCAAGAGAGTGAAGCTCGTAGTCGTGCTGAGCGGCTATGTGTAGCTGCACCCGAAGAGTGGTCATCTTCGGGGTGGGAGAGAAGGTCTGAAAGTAGTCAACTCCCTGCCGCTGGCTGAAGCCTCGAGCCACGTAACGCGCCTTGAAGACAGGCGGAGAACCCGGCGGCCGCTTCACCCTGAAAATCCACATGCCACTGACGATGTTCGCCCCAGGTGGGGGAACCTCGTCGACGTAGGTGCCTGTGGACTTCCAGGAAGCCATCTCTGCGTCCATGGCTGACTGCCACTGTGAGGAGTAGGGACCCTTGATCGCCTCAGCGTACGATCGAGAAGTCGGGATGTCTGGTGCATCCGGGTCTCCCTCAGGGGCAATCAGCGTGGACACGAGATGAGGCAAAGCAGCAGCAAAACACTGGAACTCCTCCTGCCTGTCCTCAAGGACGTCCGTGCTAAGAGCACACTCACCCCCGACGGACGGAGGACAGACAGACTCAGACTCAGCAACAAGACTGGCAGCGTAGTCTAGACGACAGCGAGCAGCAAAGTCGACAAGCTCAGCAACTAAGGCAGACGCAGCAGTGGACTCAAAGGAAGGGTCAGTGACAACAGTAGCCAGGAGATGCGTGACAGTAGGACTGGCAGCACGACGAGAGAGACTCCGGGTCAGCAAGGACAGGAAGAGAGGACTCTGGAGGAGAAGGCAACGGGACACGCAGAGGAGCAGTGGAATGTTAGAGAAGTAGCTATAGTGAGGAGCCACAGCTAGGTAAGTCCTAGGTAGGCAAGTGAAAGTTTAGGCAAAGAAGGAGGGGTTTCACTAGCAGCAATGAGGATACATATAGCAAACCCTAGATGGGTTGTACTCGCTATAGAGCACCCCACTACAGGCTAGAGAATAACTTTCTGACACACCCCCATAGCCAAAGTGGGGTGTAATCAGTACAATGAGCAAGCAGGTATAGAGCAGGAGTTCACAAAGGTAAGCAAAGCTAGAGCTAATCACAGAGGGCAAGTGAGGAGGAGGAGAGACTGTGGGGGAGAGAAGATGGGAGGCGACTGCTGAAGCTGCAGACACACAGGAGCTGCTGGCTCAGTGGCTACCGAAGCAAAGGCCCGGACTACAGGAGTAACTGGCTCCGCGGAGATTGCAGCCTCCAGACCGGAGCAACTGACCCACAGGCGACTGGCGACTACCGGAGATTGTAGCCTCCGGACTGCTGGTGCTGCTGGCGACAAGACTGCTGCCTCCACTCAACCTCCCCCAGCTGCCCAACGCCCCTCTCACACACCCCCTGCTCAAACCCTAGCTCCACTCCCACAGCACCCCCCTTAAACCCTAAACCCCAGACTCCCACACATCCACCCCCCTCAGCGACAGCTGCAGCAGTGGGAGACGAAGGAGGAGGAGGAGAAGGGGACGGCACGCACAACCGACACCCCCACAACCATCACCCCCACACTCCTCACCCCCAAAACCCTAAAACGGGTGGGATAGGGGCAGGAGCGCGGGGGATGGTGAGGGGGGGACAGCGCGAGACCCCCAGGGCGCCAGAACGGACGGGTTGGGCGGATGGAGGGGGGTGGCGCGCGCTGCTCCCCAGGGCGCCGCGACGGACGGGCGGGGGGGACGCGCGCGCGGCTCCCCAGGGCGCCGCGACGGCCTGACGGGGCGCGCGCAGGCTCCCGTGGGCGCCGCGACGAACTGGCGGGGCGCGCGCGGGCTCCTTAGGACGTCGCGACGAACGGGCGGGGCGCTCGCGGGCTCCCCAGTGCGTCGCGACGGACGGGCGGGGCGCTCGCGGGCTCCCCAGGGCGTCGCGAGGGACGGGCGGGGCGCTCGCGGGCTCCCCAGGGCGTCGCGACGTGCAGGGTGGGGGCCGCGCGTGCTCCCCAGGGCGCCGCGACGGACGAGCGGGGCGCGCGCGGGCTCCCCCACGGCAGGAAACCGCCGCGCGCCCCGAGCGCGCGGCGGGATGAAAAATTGGAGGTCGCGCGCCACGGGGCGCGCGACACAGAGTAGGGCAGTGGAAGCAGCAGTAGGGCCCACAGGCCGTGAGCGTGAGTGCTCTGATACCATGTTAGAGAAGTAGCTATAGTGAACTAGCAGCAATAAGGATACATATAGCAAACCCTAGATGGGTTGTACTCGCTATAGAGCACCCCACTACAGGCTAGAGAATAACATTCTGACATGGAAGGACGCAGTGCCATCTGGTGTGTGCCTAGGACCGCAGGAGGACGCGGACGCGGAGCACGACGACTAGTGCGAGCAGCACGAACAGGCGACGCAGGACGAGACGCAGGCTCCCGACGCTCAGCAAGACCTCCAGTAGGACCAGTGTAGGGAGAAGGAGCAGGCAGGGGGGAGGCGGGCTGTAAGTGTGACTGCGACTGGACAGGCTGTGGACACTCTAAGGGAGGAGCAGGACCAGTAGAAGGCGGGAGACCAAGAACCTGCTCAAGGAGCGGAACGAAGTACGGCCGCGGCCGAGCAGCGCCTCCAGAACCAGCAGGGACAGCACCAGTACCCCCAGCGGCAGCACCAACGCCAGCAGCACCTCCAGCTCCAACAGCGCCAACTCCAGCACCCTCAGAAGCACCAGCGCCAGCAGCACCTCCAGCGCCAACAACCCCAGCAGCTCCAGCTCGAGCAGCTCCAGCTCCAGCAGCACCAACTCCAGCAGGACCGTCAGCTCCAGCAGCCTCAGCAGCACCCCCAGGCCCAGCAGCTCCAGTACCGCCAGTACGAGCACCTCCAGGACCAGTGGCTCCAGTAACTCCAGTGCCGACCCCAGGGTCAGCAGGAACAGCAGCACCTCCAGCTCCAGCAGCACGGCTCCAGCGCCGGGCAAACCACTCGCGCAGCTCCTGTGGAGAGGGTAGCTCCCGCCTCGACGAAGCACCCGAAGGGGCCCCAAATCCAGCACCGCCAGAGGCCACACGAGCAGACCCAGCACCCCCAGGCTCTGCACCCCCAGGCTCAGCACCCCCAGGCTCCGTACCCCCAGGCTCCGCACCCCCAGGCTCAGCACCCCCAGGCTCCGCACCCCCAGGCCCAGCACCCCCAGACTCAGCACCCCCAGGCTCAGCACCCCCAGACTCAGCACCCCCGGGCTCAGCACCCCTAGCAGTACGAGAGTCAACAGCTACCTCGATAGGCTCGACTGCGTCTACCTGGGACACACCTGACGGGGCAGGACCCTGAGGGGGGAGGGGGTCTACCGGGGGGGGACCTGGCGCAAGGAAGAGCGGCGGCGGGGGGAGGGGTGCAGTGCGGTAGGGGAAGAGACGGTAGTAAGGAACCGACTCGTCAAACGTGACGTCCTGGGAGGACAGAACACGGCGCGAGGTGGGGTGGTAAAACTGCCAACCAGGCGTGTCAGGGGGGAAGCCAAGGAAGACGCAGGGAACCGCACGGGGGGACAGCTTGTCCGCAGACAAGTCGCGGACAAACGCCCGAGATCCCCAGACACGAAACGCAGACACATCGCCAACCTTCCCCGTCCACCGCAAGGTGGGGGAGGTCTCCGGCAAGGAGACCCGGGGCTGAAGGTTGATCTGATGCGCTGCGTACCGAACCGCAAACGGTCACAGAAAATGGGGAGCAGCCGCATGGATCATGGACGTACGAGCGACGTCCATGACCATGCCAATGCGGCGCTCAGCAATCCCATTTTGCTGTGGAGAGGTCGGAAGCGTGAAGGTCTGGCGGATGCCCTGTGCACGACAGAAGGCTCCCAGAAGGGCAGAGGAAAACTCCCCGCCTCTGTCAGAGTGCAGACGCAGAACAGGAAAGTCCGAGCCGAAACTCTCTCTGAGCTGGAGACGAGCTGCGCGGATCCAGTCGATCAACACCTCAGTGACGTCACCCTTGCTGCGCAAGGGGAACACCGTGGTGTAACGCGAGTAGTCGTCAACCACCAACAGGAAGTAACGCTCGTGACCCTGGCCACGGACGCGGGCGGGGCCCCACACGTCCATGTGAAGAGTCTGCAGCGGAGCCTCTGTCGGAGGAAACTCGGAGGAGTGAGGGGCGGCGCGCTGCCGCCCCTCGACGCAGGGAACGCAGGTAGGGGCAGGCCCCGGAGGGAGGGGAGGGAGGGACCGGGGGAGACCAGAGACAAGGACACGGGAGGCCATGCCTCGGAGACGAGGCAGGGAGGGGTGACCAAGGCGGTGGTGCCAGAGGAGAGTCTGGTGGGACAGGAGACGACACGAGCAGAGAGCAGGCTCAGGACCAGACCTGGACGCTGCAGCAAACACCTGACTCGACGCAGCTACCTGACCAGACTCAGCAACCGGAGGAGACTCAGTAGTCAGTGTGTACAAGCTCGACCCCGGCCGACGGGTAAACGTGGCCAAGTGTCGGCCCGTCCGAGCACATGTACAGTGGGTCACCCGCTGACTCGCAGGAGTGAACTGGTCAACCCCCCCATCCTGTAGATCAGCACCACTCACCAAGTTCGTAGAGAACGAGGGGAGGTAGAGACCTGACAGGGTGCCAGAGGGGGCTGCCAGACACGGTAACACAGTGGAGAAGTGAGCAAGGACAGGACCCCCAGAGGGGTCCGCCAGGGAGACCGCAACCGGCCGACTAAGCAGCGTAAGCGTGGTGCGGTCTCGAAAGAAGGAGCGGGAAGCACCCGAGTCAAGGGTGAAGGTGTGTAAGGCCTGAGCCGACGTGGTACCTGAGAGAGCAGACTCACCAGCACCTGGGGCAGCAGACGCACTAGCACCTAGAGCAGCAGCCTCACCAGCACATAGAGCAGCAGCCTCAATGCCCGGGTCAGGCGGAACACACAGGTAACAGTCACCCTCATCACTAGTAGACACAGCATACATGGCAGCAAGAATAGCATCATGATCAAGATCAAAGATAGCAACCCCCAACCTCTGCAGCTCTCCCCAGCGAGGGATCTCAGTGGCGTCAGGGAACTGGAGATGCCAGGCGTCCATCAGGCGGCCGAAGCAGCGCTGGGTGGGGTGTGGGCCCCCGCACTGCTCACCCGTACGGTCGCCGGTAAGCAGGACGTAGGTACAGGGACCAGTACCCCCACCCCGCTGACGCGAAGCGTACCACTCACGAAGCTGCTGGGGGGGCGGGGTCTCACGAGTGCGCTGCTGCTGCTGGCGCTGACCACCACCGAAGCCGCCCCGCTGCGCAGAGCCACCCCGACTAGCTCCACCTCCTCCGCCGCCACCTCCGCCACCGCCGCCACCGCCTCCTCCTCCGCTCCCACCGCCACCGTCGCCGCCGCCTCCGCCGCCACTGCCGCCACCGAAGCCCCCACCCCCGCCACCACTCCCACCACCACCCCCACTCCCTCCGCCTCCTCCACCGCCACCTCCACCGCCCCCGACAGCCCCTCCAGTGCCCTTGCCCCCCTTGCCCTCGCCGGTGCGGCGTCGCCCGCTAGGGGCAGACGCAGCGCCGACCGACTCGGTGCCAACGAAGTCGACGGCAGCAGCAGAGGCAACAGAGGGCAAAAGGGGGGAGAGGGAGCACCCCTCAAAGACAGGGGCACGAGGGTCACCTCGAGAGGCTCCTACAGCGACTATACTCTTCTCAGCTGCCTGGAGGCGCTCCTCGAGGAGGTCAACGGTGAGTGTGGTGGGGCAAACAGAGAGGAAGTGGTCCTTGACCGAGCGAAGGGAGTCAGGGAGCCGGGTGACTATGTAGTAGAGGGTGATGTACATGGGGGGGGGGGTTCTTGGCGCAGAACTCAGCAGGAAGCGCAGCGCGGTAGCGGGTGTCACTAGTGCGAAGGTGCGTAACGAGGTCAGCGACAGTGGGAAAGGCGGCGAGGTCAGGAAACAGGTACGGCAGCATGAGGCGGCTAAGAGCAGCAGTGGCAGGGGAAGAGTAGCGTGCAACTACAGCGTCATACAAGGTCTTAGCACTCTTGTACTGACTAAAGTGCGCACGCTCAGCGGTCGGTAAGTGGCGACGCACAGCAAGACGGGCAGCAGCATCGCGTGTGGCCCACTGTGAGCGAACAGTGCTGTCAGCATCAGCAGGCGGGGCAGGAGAGGCACCAGAGGTGAGATCGAACAGGGAGAGTCCGTCTGCCCTATCGCACTGTAGGAAGAGCTGTAGGTCATCGACCCAGACCTCGAAGTCAACAGCACGACCCTCAGCATCAAAGGTAAGGACACTGGGGGTAGCCATGACAGCAGTGGTCTAACAGGGAGTGCTCTCACCAGTCTGGGTGGGTAGGGCCGGGGCGCGCCGGTAGGAACAGGGCTGCAACCGCTGTGGCAGCGGCTCGGCAGTGGCAGTAGCGGCTCGACGGCGGCTCGGCGGCAGCGGCTTGGTAGTGGCGGCTCGACGGCGGCCTCGGCGGCTTGGCGGCTCGGCGGCTCGGCTGCTCGGCGGCTCGGCGGCTCGGCGGTTCGGCGGCTCGGCGGCTCGGCGGCTCGGCGGTTCGGCAGCTCGGCGGCTCGGCGGTTCGGCTGCTTGGGAGGGGCCGAAAGGGAGCGGCGACGGGGCCGCTAGGGGCGGCGACGGGGCCGCTAAGGGCGGTGACGGGGCCGCTAAGGGCGGCGACGGGGCCACGAAGGGGGGCGTCGGGGCCGAGAAGAGGCCGCGAGGGGCCGTGAAGGGCGGCGACGGGGCCGCTAGAGGCGGCGACGGGGCCGCCAGGGGCGGCGACGGGGTCGCAAAGGGGCCGCGAGGGGCCTCGAAGGGCGGCGACGGGGCCGTTAGGGGCGGCGACGGGGCCGCGAAGGGGCCGCGAGGGGCCTAGAAGGGCGGCGACGGGGCCGCAAAGGGCGGCGACGGGGCCGCTAGGGGCGGCGACGGGGCCGCGAAGGGGCCGCGAGGGGCCTAGAAGGGCGGCGACGGGGCCGCAAAGGACGGCGACGGGGCCGTATAGGGTGGCGACAGGGCCGCTAGGGGTGGCGACGGGGTCGCTAAGGGTGGCGCGAGGGGCCACCAGGAGGGCGCGACAGGCCGCTAAGGGCAGGGGACGCGACGAGAGGGCGGCCCACGGGGCGCGCTTCGGGCAGGGGCGACTCGCGCTCCAGTCAGGAAAAAAAATATTCGATTTCAATGGTGGGCCCTAAGAAGCGTTCCCACTAGGGAACCTGCTCTATACCATGTGAAGAAATGAGGAATGAATGAACTAGCAAGCAGGTGGGTACAAGTAGGAAAACCTAAAAGTGTTGTACCCCATATTGTCTGCCCCACTACAGCCTACACAGACTATAGCATACGAGTTTGACACAAATGCACCTGCACAATCGGAGGAGCCGATCGTCATCTCATCAGGCACACCGACACAAAATGACAGCGTGGGACAGCGCTCAGGCGCAGCCAGTGATGGCGCCGCCCACTCGATGCCTTGCATGGAGAGGAACATGGTCGCTCCAAGCCCGCGCGAGCCTCGTGAAGCCTGTCGACACGTGGAATTCGCGGCGACAAGTGGCGACCACGCCATCATGGCACCAATGCCACTCAAGCCGCAGCGCCCGCCCTGCTTCGACCCAAGCCAGCGTGGAGGTCCGACGGTTCAATCGTGGGTCTTCACAATGAACGTCTTCTTCGACGGGAATTACGTCGAGTCGGACGCAGCGAAGATCCGATACGCCGTCTCGCTGCTAAGGGGGCCCGCCATGGACTGGTGGCGAGTCATCGTGGCGTCGCCACGCGCCTACGAGCCACCGTCGCAAGAGGAAGGGCCCACGGGTCCAGCCGTCACCTGGAGCTCATTCTGCAAAACCGCCCAGTACAGCACGTGGGATGCGTGGTGCGCAGGGCTTCGGGCGCGCTTCGGCATTGACAACCCTACAGGATGATGACCTTCGTCATCACCGGTTGACGACCTTCATCGTCGCGGGTCGACGACCTTCGTCGTCGCGGGTCGATGACCTTATTCAAACACCTTTGTTGAACACCTCGGTCAACATTTCAAAATGGCAGCTCCTGATTGGTCGAAATTAAGGCACATCTTAATTTCTGGCCAAAATTTGCCTGTGCAGTCTCAAGGGTGCGCAGGGTCAGACGCGACCCTGCGCAGACGAACACCCGCGAACCTCTGTACAAGCTGCGCCACTTGTACATGTGCACGGGACATCTGTGATGCACTCGCGGATGCTTCTACTACTCTTGCATGGATTCCCGAGTACACCTCGTGTACAGGCAACCCTTGTACTCCTGTAGAAGGTCGGCTGCACCTCCCGCACACCCGACCACAAAGCCAGTTTTGCCCATGCGAGGGCGGGGCCAATTTCCTTCAACATGCCCAGTACTGATCCATGGGAAAATACAGGGAGCGGTAGTGAAGATTTTTATCAACGGAGGAGCAAGTCACAGTTTAGTTAATTCGGCGACCGCACGGAAACTACAACTGACGCTTAGCCGGTGTTTACCGGAGATAGATGCACGCCTAGTTGACGGCACACCGCTGGCCATACGGAATATGGTGGAGAGAGTAAAGTCCGCTGTGGGGGGAACTTCGGTTTTACACAAGAAATGCTCGCGACGACACTGGATGGGCACGACATTTTATTGGGACGTGATTGGCTGCGACGGTATAACC
The DNA here is from genome assembly GCA_947471745.1 of Closterium sp. Naga37s-1. NCBI lineage: Eukaryota > Viridiplantae > Streptophyta > Zygnematophyceae > Desmidiales > Closteriaceae > Closterium > Closterium sp. Naga37s-1. The sequence continues at coordinate 1,442,454 of CANJKZ010000311.1, read as the reverse complement.
CGCGAATTGACTGGACGACGGGTAGCCGCACTGTGCGAAGTAGCGGTAACTGAGTCGAACTACCTCGCTGGCAGTCGCCTGAATCGTCAACGGTACACGTCAATGCCGTCACCATGAAACGGGCTGTCGCCGCTAGAGCTAACGTGTACGCAGTAGACATTGCAGTGGTAGAGGACGTAGAGTAGCCGAGCGATTTCAAGAAAATGCTGGCAGTGGTACCGCCCGAACTGCAGGAACTGTTGAAACGGTACTCGGGGATTTTTCCCGATGATTTACCGGAGGGACTGCCACCTCAGCAAGCACACGACTACCGAATAGAATTAGAACAGGGGGCACAACCAACCGTACAGCGACAGTTCAGACTGACACAACCCGAGCTCGACGAACGGAGGAAGCAGTTGAATTACATTTTAGAGAAAAAAATCATCCGACCAAGTTCGTCACCGTTCGCCGCACCGATACTGTTCACACCGAAAAAAGACGGAGGGTTTCGCATGTGCATCGATTACAGAGCACTGAACAGGGTAACAGTCAAGTCGCGATACCCCATCCCCCGTGCCGACGAACTGATAGACCAACTGCGAACAGCACGGTTTTTTTTTTTTAAATAGATTTACGGGGAGGTTACCATCAAATTAGAGTCGAACCATCGGACTGCGCCAAGACGGCTTTTAGGACTAGGTACAGGTGTCAAACTTATATGCTATAGTCTGTTTAGGCTGTAGTGGGGTAGTTCCTATGGGGTATAACAGTTTTAGGTTTTCCTACATGTACCCACCCCTTTCCTAGTGCATTCACTCTTGTTGATTTTGACATGGTATTACGAGCCTAGGTTAGCCACCTAGGACCGCTTACTACTATGGGCCCATCGTTCCGCTAGAAGCGCCCTCCTGCGCCCTTCCTTACTCGCGCCCTCGTGCGCCTCTCTCTGCTAGTGCGCCCTCGCGCGCCCCGCCCCTCGTACTGCCCGCGCGCCGTTCGTTAGCAGCCCACTAGGCGCCCGTGCGCAGCCCGCTCGTCGCCCGCGCGTGGCCCGCTAGCAGCCCGCGCAGCCAGCGCCGCCCGCGAGCTGCCCGCCGACCGGCCCTGCTGGCTGTCCTGCGCACCGCAGCCCCGCACGTAGGCCGCCGCCTCGCGCTCGTAGGCCGCCACCCGTGCGTAGGCCACACCCCGCACGTAGGCCGCCGCCCACACGTAGGCCACCGCCTCGCACAGCCGCATTCGAATCGATCCGACGGTCGAAATTCCAACTTTTTCGCCACTGGACCTGAGGAGTGTTCGAAAACCGGTTCGAGGGGGACGTTAGAAAATAGCGCGGAACTGGTTTACGTACCCGAAATCGGCGCTTTCCGTCGTCGCCCCCCGCGGTTTTAAAAGCTAGGTTTTAGCGGTCGAAAAACTTCGCTTGCAAACAGGCTCTGATTACCAAGTGTGAGGATCTAGGATCGAGCTCAGAAAGGAGAGTCTGGATTGAATGATCACCTGGGTACAACACGAGGCTATATATAGGCTCGACACAAGGCCCCCTAACCAGGTGTTACGCGAAGGTTCCGCGGGTCGCGAAGCGTCCCGAACAGATCCTTCCCGAATTCGGTAGAAGGCAATTCGGTGGCAACCGAAAAGCCAGAATTCGGTGCACGCAACCTAGCTCGGTGCTATAACTATAATAAAATATAGGAAAGCACCTAGCCTAGGAAATCAAGCAATTCATGCATGCATATAATTATCCTATGCTAGAAATAGCATAATAAAGTAAAGGCAAGCAAGCATAGCTGGCATAAGCCGTCGTACTCTCACACGTCCCTTCCTCAAAGCTGGGTGGCGTGAGATACATCCTGCTTGACAAGATAGTCCTTGAGAGCACGGCGTGCGTTGCCCATATCAGCTTCTGCAACCCAGCTGTCCTCAATGGGGTTATATCCCTTCCAGCGTATCAGGAACTCGAGGGTCTTGCCGCCGCGGCGCCGATGAGAGAGGACGCGTTCCACTTCATACTCAGGTTCATCCTCGATGAGAACAGGTGGTGGTGGCGGTAGCTGCCGTCCCTGGAACTATTGGTTGGGGTCCTTGTAGGGTTTCAGTAGCTGGACATGGAAAGCGTTGTGAAGCTTCCATGTATCTGGTAAGCGCAAGCGGAATGTAACTGGTGTCACCTGTGCCTCAACAAGAAAAGGACCACAGAAGCGAGGCCGGAGTTTGGATGGAAGGTGAGACAGGTTCAAGTTGCGCGTGTCAAGAAGCACCTGATCTCCGACTGCTACTGAGTGATCACGTCGCTGACGATCGGCATACTGCTTCTGGGAGGTCTGCATCGTGGTGAGTCGTCGCTGAGTCTTCTCCCATAGCTGCTGCATGGTGGTGACGAAGTCATGTGCGGCTTGGACGTGTGCCGGTGTGGTTGGCTGCTGTGGTGTGAGTGGTTCCCGTCCGTAACACAGGAAGAAAGGTGTTTTCCCTGTGGCCGCATGTGATGCGTTGTTGTAAGCGAACTCTAGGGTCGGTAACTGTGTGTCCCAGTGGCTGACGTCGTCTTTGCAAGCTGTGCGCAGTAACTGTTCAACCACCTGATTGAGTCGCTCTGTCTGTCCATCAGTCTGGGGGTGGTATGCTGAAGACATTGCAAGCTTTGTCCCCAACAGTCCCATGAGCTCCTTCCAGAACTTACTGGTGAATTTTGGGTCTCTGTCTGAGATGAGTGTAGCGGGGATGCCGTGGATGGTGATGATGCGGTCGAAGAAGAGGCGAGCAGTTGCTTCAGCTGTAGCTGTGGCGTTGGTCGGTATGAAGTGACCCATTTTGGAGAACTTATCGATGACTACGAGGATGGAATCGTGCCCCCGTGAGGTCGAAGGAAGTCCTGTGATAAAGTCGAGGCTAACGACCTGCCATGGCTGCTCCGGTACAGGTAGAGGCTGAAGTAACCCTGCTTTTTTCTGCTTGCTACTCTTCATCCGCTGGCACGTGTCGCAAGAGGTGACGAACTGCTGCACGTCTGCTGCCATCCCGGGCCAGTAGTAATACTTTGCTATCCCTGCTAACGTCTTGTTGCTCCCGAAATGTCCCGCGTAAGGTACGTCGTGAAACTCCTCCAATAGGATCTGCCGTAGCGGGGCGTAATTCGGTACCCAAATCTTTCCTGAACCCTTACTTACCGCTAGGTCTTTCTCCCACTGTAACAGCTTCTTAGTCTGTGCTGTAGTGATTTCTGCGTCCACGGAGTACCCATGTTGGAATAGACCCTTGAGCAGAGGGTTGATCCCGTCGAGCTGGATGCCTGCTACATGTCCGGGGCGGCTCAATGCGTCTGCTTTGTTGTGTAGCCCGGGCTTGTAGACGATGTCATAGTGGAAGTGAGTTTCCAGGAAGTCCACCCACCGCACCTGTCGTCGTGAGAGCGTCGGCTGCGACTTCAGGTATTTGAGACTGCAGTGGTCAGTATAGACTGTAGTCTTGGCTCCCTCTAGGTAACACCTCCACGCCTTGAAGGCTATGACTATCGCTAAGGCTTCCTTGTCATGGATGGGGTAGTTCAGTTCTGCTCCGTGTAGCTTCTTACTGAGGTAGGCGATGGGCTGCAAACCGCGTCCGTGATCCTGCATCAGTACTGCTCCGACTGCTTGGTCACTAGCGTCTGCTTCCACCACGTAGTCCTTGTCTGGATCCGGTAAGATGAGTACTGGCGCTGTAGTCAGTGCTGTCTGTAGCTGCTCCATGGCTTGTTGATGAGGAGTATCCCATTTGTAGGGCGTATCCTTTTTCAGTAGGTCGGTCAGTGGCGCTGCTATCTTAGCATACTGCGGCACGAACATGTTGTAGTAGTTAGCGAAGCCTAGGAACTCTTGCAACTCCTTCACGTTCTCCGGTACTTTCCATTTCTTGACGGCTTCAATCTTCCGCGGGTCCACGTGTACGCCCTCGACACTCACCATGTGTCCGAGAAACTGCACCTTCTTCGACAGCTTCACGTAGAACTTATTTTTCCGCAGGATCTCGAACACCTTCCGCAAATGCTCCACATGCTTCTTCATGTTCTTGGAGTAGATGAGAATGTCGTCCAGGTACACCACCACAGACTCGTCCAGCAGGGGCCATAGGATGTGATTCATCTCCGCCTGAAACGTTGCTGGTGCGTTGCAGAGTCCGAACGGCATCACCAAGTATTTGTAGGAGCCGTATCTGGTACGGAACGCCGTCTTGTGGATCGAGCTGTTTGCCATCTTGATCTGCCAGTAACCCGACCGTAGGTCCAGCTTCGAAAAGATTGTTGCACCACGCAGTTGGTCCAGAAGGTCGTCTATGCGCGGTATGGGGTATTTGTTTTTAACTGTCTGTTTGTTCAGTGCGCGGTAGTCGATGCACATCCGTAAACTGCCGTTTGGTTTTGGAGTGAAGAGGACTGGTGTACCGTAGGGAGAGGTGGATGGGCGGATCAGTTGTCTGTCCAGTAGATACTCTATCTGTTTCTTCATGTCTGTCAGTTTGGTCGGACTCAATCTGTATGGTGCACGTGAGACGGGTTTCGCACCTGGTTCCTCCACGATCTCGTACTCGTGGGTGCGTGCTGGAGGTACGCCTACGGGTAGGTCGTCGGGCATTATATCCTTGTACTGTTCCAAGACCTCCTTCACTGCTGCAGGTAGCTCCGAACTCGGCTTCTCCTCCTCTGCTGCTGCAATAACCAGTGCTAGGTAGCCCGTGATACTCTCGTTCACCGTCCGTTCGAACCGTGCCAGTGTCGTTTCAGGAACGCTCCCTGTATCCGTCCAGCTTCGCAGCTCCACTCGTTTCCCGTTGTTGTAGATGCACGCCTTCCTGTCGATTCAGTCGATCTCGGGGTTGAACCGCTTCAGGAAATCTCGCCCCAAGATGAAATCTAAACCCTTGATGTTCGTGATCGGCAACGTCGGCTTCCACCTCAGCGCCCCTATGTGCAGCTGCAGTGATGCTTCGCCGTGGATGGGAAGTTTCGTACCGTCCACCATCGTTACCCTGAACTTGGTCTCCTCCGAAGATTCTCCAATTTTCTCCAACGTCCCGTGGTCGCACACGGAGTGAGACGCACCGCTATCCACCAGTGCCTGGAGGCGTCGCCCGTTGCAGATCACCTCGAGTAGTAGTGGTTGTTGCTGCTCCGAGTAACCGTAGATGGTCTCGCTTATGGGATCGTAGGGTCCGTCGAATAGATCATCCCTCTGTCCTACGCTCGAAGCTGCTGACTCCATATCAGTTTTCAATTGAGTTGGGTAGAAGGACTTATCCGAGGCTGATTCAGCTTCGTCTTGGCCTGGAACCTTCCCTTAAGCCTTTGCAGCTGTGTAGGCTTCACCTGTGGGCAATTGGGAGCCTTAACACTATGCTGCGGGGAGAGAATATTAACTCCTTGGAACGCACGACCCTTTTCAACGCTCCGGAGTGGTTTGCCCAACTTCTCAGGTACCTGAATAATGTCTGAAGGCTTTTTCTTGGCCTTGAAATCTCCCCTGAATTTTTTAAAGGCTTGAAAACCTCGAGAGGGAATATTCTTACTCTCGGGGGTGTTCGGCTGGAGTTTCCCGGTCGGTGCAGAGTCTTGTTTCGCGGAGCCTCATCTGCTGCGTGTACTGTGTTACACTCCCGAACTGTTTATGCCGATGAATCTGCTGCCGCGCCATGTAGCTGGAGTTGATTGGTTCGAAACGTTGAATTAAAGCTTCCCGAAACTGCGTCCATGACCCCTCGCCTCGGATCTTAATGCTGTTGTAAATCCACTCGAGCGCCGGGCCTCGTAACAGTGTCGCTGCGAGCCGAATCCGCATTGCATCGTGTTTCGGGGTCGTACAGCCAACGGCCTCGAAGTAAATTTCGAGGGTCGCAATGAATCGACGGACGTCGGTGTCTCTAGCATTCGGATTGAATGTCTCCGGTAGCCTCGGACGTGCCGCCTCAAGATTTACTGTAGCTGCTGCCGCTGCTGCTGGGTGAAGTGTCGGTGTCGCTGCTGCTGCTGTTGGCGTCGCTGCTGCATTCGCTGCTACGTTCGCTGCTGCTGTGGCGGCTACCGACTGGTTCACGAGAAGCTCCTCTAATCGCTGGAGTGCCGCTCGCGTCTGGTCCAGGCCGGTGTGTAACTCCGTAATTTTTCGTACGGAATTATCACCGTTTTCCTCCATTTGGCGATTTATAGGAAGATTTGCGACGAAAATAAATGAATTCTAGGCGCTGGTCATCTTACTGTGAGTCGAGTTGACTGCAGAAATGACGAGGGCTGATTCTGTAGGTCGTGTAATTCTCAAATAAACGAAAATCGCGTCCGATCTCGGCCGTTGAGAAGAAATTCGATCTGACGCTCCAAATTCCAAATTTCTGGTGCTGGTGTGGCTGCCGACCCTGGGATTGGCGCTGGAGGTGCTGGAGCCACCGGTCCTGGAGGTGCTCGTACTGGCGATACTGGAGCTGCTGGAACTGGAGGTGCTACTGGAGCTGCTGGAGGTGCGGGTGCTACTGGAGCGGGAGCTCTTGGAGGTGCTGCTGGTGCTGGAGCTAGTGGTGCTGCAGGGGCTGGAGCTGGAGGAGCTGGCGCTCCAGAGACTGGAGCTGCTGGAGCTGGTGCTCCTGGGGGTACAGGAGTTGGCGCTGCTGGAGCTCCTGGTGGTGCTGCGGGAGTTGGAGCTGACGCTTGGGGTGCTGGTGCTGACTCTGCTGGTTCTGGAGGCGCTGTGCGGCCGCTGCCGTACTTCGTTCCGCTCCTTCAGCAGGTTCTTGGTCTCTCGCCCTCTACTGGTCCTGCTCCTCCCTTAGAGTGTCCACCGCCTGACCCGTCACAGTTGCAGTTGTTGTTCAAGATCCGTCACTTTGAGAACTTACGACGAACTCATTTCTCAACTAAACGCAAATCCGCTCGGTAGGAAGTTGCGCCTTAGGCTTAGCTACCATCTTCAAGTTGAATCAGTCGTTAAGATGGTCTAGAGAGTGAGAACCATATGAAAACGTCCAGCAGCCGCATGACTAGAATGGTGGAGGAAGTACAAACATTAGGGCATAGAAAGTTGGAGTTGGGGACTCCAAGAGAACCATGAGAGGGAAGGGGTTCTCCAAGAGCTAGGGAAGGATGGTAGGAACCTTCCCAGCAGCAAGGATGCAACCCTCATCATGAGGTCCTTGAGGTGTCACATGCAAAATCCAATCTAGTTGGATTTTGCCTAGGTGTTGCAACATTTGCAACCCATGCTAGAAACTTCTAGCCACCCCAACCAAAAGTCAAAGTTGCCTTCCTAACCACCCAACCAAAGATCCCTTTATAGTCATGTCCAAGTAATCACCCAAATTCGATATAACCCCAAAAGGTGATAAGAAATCCAAGTCTTGGAAATCTTGTAACTTGGGCGATCTTGGTCGGAATAAGGCGATCTTGGTATCATTGGAACACTCTGAATTTCTCCTGCATGATCAAGCATTTAAACTTGGAGAAAAACACAGAGATGATAATATCCAACAGCCATGCACAATGACATATGCTCATGCAAACAATGCACGCACGAACAGCACGAGCACTCGGCAGGACGTTAGGATGACATGCACTCAGAATGACGTGCATCCAACAGCAGTTACAGCCCGCCTCCCCACTGCCTGCTCCCTCTCCTTACACTGGTCCGACTGGAGGCCTTGCTGAGCGTCGTGAGCCTGCGTCTCGTCCTGCGTCACCTGTTCGCACTGCTCGCGCTAGTCGTCGTGTTCCGCGTCCGCGTCCTCCTCCTGTCCCCGGCACGCACCAGATGGCACTGCGTCCGTCCACTGCACCACAGCGTGTCCCTCTACCGTCTCCTCCTGCGTCCTCCCTTGCTGACGGTCCGGACCTTGAGTCGGACTCCCTTCGTGCTGCTAGTCCTGCGGAGATAACTGCTGCAACGGGAGCTAGACTGCGGGCTAGGCACGTGTGCTCGTGTGATCTCTGCGTTCGTTCACTTAGTCGTTTCCTTGTGTTCACGCTACTTGCTAGTTCACGGGGAGAATTGGCAAGAGTTTCACTAGGAAAACATGACAACAATTGATTGCAACAACTTTGGCATCACAGACTATATCAGAGCTAGCTAGGCTGCTGGTCGACCTCCAGCGCAGCAAGGTTGATCGCGCTCCAACGCAGCAACGCTCGCACCGCTCCAGCATTGCAGAGTAGCGACGCGCCAACGTTGCATGTCCACGGTGTGCCAACGCTGCAGCAAGTCGGCTGCACAGCGTTGCATCCGCAGGACAACGGTGCACCTGCTTCGCAGGTGCGCGCAGCTGGTTGGCGCTCCACACCTTGTCACGAGCACAGCGCAGATGCCTGGCAGACTCCACGCCAGCGACTCTGCCCACCAGCCACGTCGACCTCGGGATACCACCCCGGCGACACCCGCACACGTCGCACGGGTATCCCGGTCGACCGGGCAACCACGCCCGGTCAACCAGCGCAGTCCGTAGCCGGCCACCAATTTCGGCGTCCCCAGTCCGGCGTCCAGGCGCCCAGGACGCCTTCCGAACCCCCAGGTCGGCGTCCAGATGCCCAGGACGCCGTGCAGACCTCCAGAGCGGCGTCCAGCCTCCCAGGACGCCGACTAGACGCCCAGGTCGGCGTCCGGGCCCCCAGGACGCCCAGATCGGCGTCCAAGCCCCCAGGACGCCGTGCAGACGCCCAGGGCGGCGTCCCAGGCTCCCAGGCTCGCTGTGCAGACGCCTAGGTCGGCGTCTGGCCTTCCAGGACGCCGTGCAGGCGCCCACGACGTCGACCAGGAGCCCGGGTAGTCGTGGCGACGCCCGGCTTGGCGTCCAGCTTCCCAAGACGCCGTCCAGGCGTCCAGGACGCCGTCCAGGCATCCAGGACGCCAACCAGGCGTCCAGGATGGCGTCCTCCTGCTCGGCGCCCTCCAGCCAGGCGCCCTCCAGCTCGGCACCCCTGCAGTGGCCCCCGTGCCCACTGCTGCAGGTCGGCTGCAACCCGCGCACATCCGACCACAAGGTTGGCTCCGCCCTAGCGAGGACGGGGCCTAACTGTCAAACACTATATTTGTGTTATTGCTGTGTAGGCTATAGTGGGTTAGCCTTTAGGGGGTACACAACTCTAGGGTTTCATACTTGTACTGCAATATTGTGTAGTTCATTCACTTCTTGTTTCTGACATGGTATTAAGAGCTTAGGTTCTAGACCTAAGGGCCCACCGTTCCGCTAGAGGTGCCCTCGTGCGCCCCTTTGTTTAGCGCCCTCGTGCGCCTTTCCCCTAGTGCGCCCTCGTGCGCTCTCCTCTCGTGCAGCCCGCTAGCAGCCCGAGCGCGGCCCCGTCGTTTTAGCGCGCGTAGGAAAACCGCCGCCTAGGGCGGCCCGATTTTTCTCGCGAGCCCCAGCAGGCCGTCGCCCGTAGGCCCCACTCGCCCCTAGGCCGACGCGCGACCCTCAGCCGCCCACCCACAGGTCGCAGCTAGCGCGACCAGAGCGTCGCGGCCCCGCAAGTAGGCCGCCGCGACGCCCCTCTAGGCCGTCGCCCGCGCGCTAGTCAGGCCCACGCACAGCCGCGGCCCGCCCGCTACAGCCGCCCACGCGCACGCCCCTCGTCGCGCCCCGCCGCGTAGCCCAGCCCGAGCCGAGCCGCGCCGCCCGAACCGAGCCGCGCCGCCCGACCTGAGCCGCGCCGCCCTACTGTGCCCCATCTGCAGCAACTCTTGTTCCTGTTCCTGTCGTCCTACTGCTACTGCTGCTACTGTTCCTACTGCTACTGCTGTCACTATGGCCACTCCCTCTATTCTCACCTTTGACGCTGAGGGCCGCCCGGTTAAGTTTGAAGTTTGGCTAGACGACCTCCACCTGTTCCTCCAGATCACTGCCAAGGACGATGTCTCCCTGTATGACCACACGTCAGGCGCTGCTCCCGCACCTCCCGCTACTGCTGACAGTACTGCTCGCTCCTAGTGGCAGACCCGTGATGCTCACGCCCGCCTAGCCGTTCGCAGCCACCTGCCGTTAGATGAGCGCGAGCACTTCGGCCAGCATAAGACCGCTAAGGAGCTGTACGACGCAGTAGTCGCGCGCTACTCCTCCCCTGCCTTTGCTGCTATAGGCCGTCTCTCACTGCCCTACCTCTTCCCCGACCTGTCCGCGTTTGCCACTGTAGCTGACCTCATCACCCACCTCCGTACCAGTGACCTCCGCTACCGTGCCGCACTCCCCCCAGATTTCCTCGCCAAGAACCCCCCCCCGATGTACCTCACACTGTACCACCTTGTCACGCGCCTCCCTAACTCCCTTCGCACAGTTAGGGACCATTTTCTCGCCCTCTCCCCCACTGACCTCACTGTCGACCTCCTCGAGAAGGAACTCCTAGCAGCCGAGAAGAGCATTGTAGCTGTAGGTGCCTCTCGTGGTGACCCCCGCACCCCCTTCTTTGAGGGGTGCTCCCCCTCCCCCCTCCTCCCCTCCATTGCATCTGCTGCTGCTGTCGACTTCCTCGGAGCTGAGGGGGTCGGGGCCGCGTCTGCTCCTAGTGGGAGGCGCAAGGGCGGCAGGGGCAAGGGGGGCAGGGGTGGTGGAGGTGGAGGCGGGGGCGGCGGCGGTGGAGGGGGTGGGGGGGGCGGGGGTGGTGGCGGAGGTGGGAGTGGCGCGGGTGGTGGGGGGGTCAGTGGCGGCACAGGGGGCAGTGGCGGCGGAGGTGGTGGGGGTGGTGGGGGCAGTGGTGGCAGTGGTGGCGGCGGTGGAGCGGGTGGCGGTCGCGGTGGAGCGGTGCAACGTGGGGGGTTCGGCGGTGGCCAGAGGCAGCAGCAGCACCGTCCCGGCGAGACTCCCTCGCCCCAGCAGCTCCGTGAGTGGTACTCTGGGGGTGGGGGTACCTGCCCGTACGTCATCCGCATAGGTGACCGCACTGGCCAGACTTGTGGGAAGTTTCACACGGCGCAGCGCTGTTTCTTTCGCCTCGACGACGCCTGGCGCGAGTAGTTCCCTGACGCCTCTGAGCTGCCCCGCTGGGCTGATCTGCTTAAGAAGGGAATTGATATCTTTGCTCTTGATTATGATGCTATCCTTGCTGCTATGTATGCATTGACTATTAGTGTTGAGGGTGACTGTTACCTGAGTGTACCGCCCGACCCGGGTATTGGGACCAGTGAGGCTGCAGCTCTAGGTGCTAGTGCGTCTGCTGCTCTAGGTCCTGGTGAGGCTGCTGCCCTAGGTGCTAGTGTGTCTGCGTCTGCTGGTACTGCATCTACTGAGGCACTGCACACCTTCACACTAGACTCAGGTGCTTCCCGCTGTTTGTTTCGCGACCGCACTGCCCTAGAGCATCTTCCTAGACCGGTTGCTGTCTCCCTGGCTGACTCCTCAGGGGGTCCGGTCCTTGCGACCTCCACCACTGCCCTCCCTTGTCCTGCTGTCCCGTCTGGCACGCTGTCGGGCCTCTACCTCCCCTCGTTCTCTACGAACTTGGTGGCGGGTTCTGCGCTCCAGGACGCGGGTGTTCACCAGTTCACCCCGGCCTACGAGCGTGTGACGCACTGCACGTGTGCTCAGACGGGTCGTCACCTGGCTACCTTCACTCGGCAGCCGGGGTCGGACTTGTACACACTGACCACTGAGTCCCCTCAGGTAGCTGCCTCTGCGTCTGCGTCAGGTCAGCTGTCGGCCCCCTGCTCGTGTCGCTCGCTGTCGCACCGGACTGTCCTCTGGCACCACCGCCTTGGTCACCCGTCAGTGCAGCGCCTTCGCGGCATGCACTCCAGGTACCTTGTCTCTGGTCTTCCCAGGGTTCTCCCTCCCCTACCACCCTCGCCTGCTCCTCCCTGTCTTCCCTGTGTCGAGGGGCGGCAGTGCGCCGCTCCTCACTCCTCCTCGTTCCCTCCCACTGAGGCTCCCCTGCAGACTCTCCACCTGGACGTGTGGGGCCCCGCCCGCGTCCGGGGACAGGGCCACGAGCGGTACTTTCTGCTGGTCGTCGACGACTTCACGCGCTACACCATGGTCTTCCCCTTGCGTACCAAGGGTGAGGTCCCTGATGTCTTGATCCCCTGGATCCGCGCTACTCGTCTCCAGCTCCGCCAGCGGTTCCAGTCGGACTTTCCTGTCCTACGTCTGCACTCTGATAGAGGTGGCGAGTTTTCCTCTGACCTCCTGGCAGCCTACTGTGCGGAGCACGGCATCCGCCAGACGTTCACTCTCCCGGCCTCTCCGCAGCAGAATGGGGTTGCTGAGCGCCGCATTGGTCTTGTCATGGAGGTCGCTCGTACCTCCATGATCCATGCAGCTGCCCCCCATTTCCTGTGGCCGTTTGCAGTGCAGTATGCCGCGCATCAGCTCAACCTCTGGCCCCGTGTCTCTGTTCCGGAGACCTCGCCTACCCTGCGTTGGACGGGGGAGGTTGGCGACGCGTCGGTGTTCCGAGTCTGGGGATGTCGAGCCTTTGTCCGCGATACGTCCGCGGACAAACTCTCCTCCCGTACTGTTCCCGGTGTCTTCCTGGGCTTTGTCCCTGACGCGCCTGGCTGGCAGTTTTACCGCCCCACCTCGCGTCGTGTCTTCGCCTCTCAGGACGTCACCTTCGACGAGTCGGTACCCTTTTACCGTCTCTTCCCCTACCGCACTGCCCCGCTCCCCCCACCGCCGCTCTTCCTCACCCCAGGTGTCCCGTCGGTAGACCCCCTCCCTCCCCAGGGTACTGCTCCCTCAGGTGTTTCCCAGGTAGACCCGGTCGAGCCTGTCGAGGTAGCTGTTGACTCTGGTCCTGCGCGAGGTACTGAGTGTGCTGAGCCTGGTGGTACTGGGTCTGGGGGCACTAAGACTGGGGGTGCTGAGCCTGGGGGTGCGGAGACTGGGGGTGCTGAGCCTGGGGGTGCGGAGACTTTGGGTGCTGAGTCTGGAGGTGCTGCGACTGGGGGTGCTGAGACTGGGGGTGCTGAGACTAGGGGTGCTGAGCCTCGTGGCGCTCCCTCTTCACAGCAGCTGCGTGAGTGGTACTCTCAGCGCTACAGCCTCCGTCGTGGGGCTGCTGGAGCTGGGGGGTCTGCTGGAGTCGGGACTGGTGGCCTCGCCGGTGCAGTGCCGCAGCCAGCGCCTCCCTCCCCTCAGCGGCTACGTGAGTGGTACGCAGCCGCAGGAGTGGAGCTCCTAGCGTTGAGGTACCGCCAGCTGGAGGCCCTGCTGCTGGAGGTACTGCTGACACTGGTGCTGCTGGAGGTGCTGCTGGTGCTACTGGAGGTCCTGGAGGTACTGCTGGTACTACTGGAGGTCCTGGAGTGGCTGGAGGTGCTGCTGGTGCTGCTGGAGGTTCTGGAGCTGCTGGAGGTGCTGCCGGTGCTGGTGGAGGCTCTGGAGCTGCTGGAGGTGCTGCTGGTGCTGGTTCGGCTGGAGGTTCTGGTGCTGTCTCTGCTGCTTCTGGGGGCGCTTCACGGCCGTGGCCGTACTTCGTTCCGCTCCTTCAGCAGGTTCTTGGTCAGCCGCCTCCTCCTAGTCCTCCTCCCTCCTTAGAGTGTCCTCCGCCTGTCCAGTCGCAGTCCCAGCTCCCACCTGCCTCGCCACTTCCTGGTCCTTCTCCCTACACTGGTCCGACAGGCGGTCTTACAGAGCGTCGTGAGCCTGAGTCTCGTCCTGTGTCGCCTGTGTCGCGTCCTGTGTCACCTGTTCGTGCTGCTCGCACTGGTCGCCGTGGTCAGCGTGAGCGTCCTCCACCTGTGCCTGGCACACACTTTATGACTCTGCGTCCTTCCACTTCTCCGCAGCGTGTCCCTCTGCCGTCTCCTCCTGAGTCCTCTCTTCCTGTCCTTGCTGAACCGGAGTCTGACTCTCTTCATGCTGCCAGTCCTACTGTCACGCGTCTCCTGGCCACTGCTGTCACTGACCCTTCCTTTGAGTCTGCTGCTGCGTCTGCCCTAGTTGCTGAGCTTGTCGACTTTGCTGCTCACTGTCGTCTAGACTACGCTGCCAGTCTTGTTGCTGAGTCTGAGTCTGTCTGTCCTCCGTCCGTCGGGGGTGAGTGTGCTCTAGGCACGGACGTCCTTGAGGACAGACAGGAGGACCTTGAGTGTCTTGCAGCCGCTGCGCCTCATCTCGTGTTCATGCTGATTGCCCCTGAGGGAGACCCGGATGCTCCAGACATCCCGACCCCGCGCTCTTACGCTGAGGCGATCGCGGGTGAGTACTCCTCTCAGTGGCAGTCAGCCATGGATGCAGAGATGGCATCCTGGAAGTCCACTGGCACTTACGTTGACGAGGTTCCCCCTCCTGGGGCGAACATCGTCAGTGGCATGTGGATTTTCAGGGTGAAGCGGCCGCCGGGTTCTCCACCTGTCTTCAAGGCTCGTTACGTTGCTCGAGACTTCAGTCAGCGAGAGGGAGTAGACTTCTTTCAGACCTTCTCCCCCACCCCGAAGATGACCACTCTTCGGGTGCTACTGCACGTTGCCGCTCAGCGTGACTACGAGCTTCACTCTCTTGACTTCAGCACAGCTTTCTTGCAGGGCAGCCTGCACGAGGAGATCTGGCTGCGCCGCCCTCCTGGCTTCACTGGGTCGTTTCCTCCTGGTACCCAGTGGAGCCTCCGGCGGCCAGTCTACGGTCTCCGCCAGGCGCCACGTGAGTGGCACGACACACTGAGGACTACTCTTGCGGCACTTGGGTTCGCGCCCTCTACTGCTGACCCGTCGCTGTTTCTGCGCACTGACACTTCGCTGCCGCCGTTCTACATCCTCGTGTACGTCGACAACTTGGTCTTTGCCACTGCTGACACTGATGCTCTCGCCCACGTGAAGTTGGAGCTGCAGAAGAGACACACGTGCACAGACCTGGGTGAACTGCGCAGCTACCTTGGCTTGCAGATCACCCGGGACAGAGCACGCCGCACCATCACACTGACTCAGTCACACATGGTGCAGCAGGTCCTTCAGCGCTTCGGCTTCACCTGGTCCTCAGCACAGGCCACTCCTCTGGCTATAGGTCACTCGCTCTCAGCTCTGCCTTCGGATGAGTCCGTAGAGCCGAGTGGTCCTTACCCAGAGCTAGTTGGTTGCCTCATGTACCTGATGACTTGCACTCGTCCTGACCTAGCATACCCTCTTGGCCTTCTGGCCCGCTACGTGGCTCCTGGCAGGCACCGAAAGGTGCACTGGGATGCAGCAAAGAGGGTATTGCGCTACTTGTGCAGTACATCCGGCATGGGGCACGTGCTTGGAGGAGGGAGCTCAGTTGTTCTCACTGGGCACTCAGACGCTTCTTGGGTTGACGACCAGGCTACTCAGCGGTCGTCACAGGGTTATACCTTCAGCCTTGGCTCTGGTTCGGTTTCTTGGCGTTCTACTCGCTCGTCTTCTGTTCTCAGCTCCAGTTGTGAGGCTGAGATCTACGCCACAGCCATGGCTGCACAGGAGCTACGCTGGCTCACCTACCTGCTGACCGACCTGGGAGAGCGGCCTAGTTCTCCTCCAGTGCTGTACGTCGACAACAAGGCTGCCATTGCCTTGTGTGAGGAGCACAGACTGGAGCACAGAACGAAGCACATCGCTCTCCGTTACTTCCTGGCTCGAGAGCTGCAGCAGCGCGGTCAGCTTCGTCTGCGTTACGTGGCCACTCAGGCCAACACCGCTGATATATTCACCAAGGCACTTCAGTCTGGTGATCATCAGCGTTTCTGCACTTTGCTAGGGCTTGTGCCCCCTTTTCCTCACTTGCTGTAGGCTTTGCCTATACTGTGATCTCTATATATATATACCTGTTTGCTTTGCTAGGTTGAGATCACCTTGCTGTTTGTGTTGCATATATGCCTCTGCATGTGAACTGGCCCTAAGGCCCTTTGCTTGTGCTCAGAGTGTGTGGTGACGTTGTGATCCACCCTGAGCTTGTTTGCCTTTCTTGACTGGTCTTGTGACCCCTTGCTCTCCCCCACTTTGCCTATGGGGGTGTGTCAAACACTATATATGTGTTATTGCTGTGTAGGCTATAGTGGGTTAGCCTTTAGGGGGTACACAACTCTAGGGTTTCATACTTGTACTGCAATGTTGTGTAGTTCATTCACTTCTTGTTTCTGACACTAACAACACTCCCATTGACAAGTCCTACTGTCACGCGTCTCCTGGCCACTGTTGTCACTGACCCTTCCTTTGAGTCCACTGCTGCGTCTGCCTTAGTTGCTGAGCTTGTCGACTTTGCTGCTCACTGTCGTCTAGACTACGCCGCGAGTCTTGTTGCTGAGTCTGAGTCTGTCTGTCCTCCGTCTGTCGGGGGTGAGTGTGCTCTCGGCACGGACGTCCTTGAGGACAGGCAGAAGGACTTTGAGTGCTTTGCAGCTGCTGTACCTCATCTCGTGTCCATGCTGATTGCACCTGAGGGAGACCCGGATGCACCAGACATCCCGACCCCGCGCTCTTACGCAGAGGCGATAGAGGGTCCCTACTCCTCTCAGTGGCAGTCAGCCATGGACGCAGAGATGGCATCCTGGAAGTCCACAGGCACCTACGTCGACGAGGTTCCCCCTCCTTGGGCGAACATCGTCAGTGGCATGTGGATTTTCAGGGTGAAGCGGCTGCCGGGTTCTCCGCCTGTCTTCAAGGCGCGTTACGTTGCTCGAGGCTTCAGTCAGTGACAGGGAGTTGACTTCTTCCAGACCTTCTCCCCGACCCCGAAGATGACCACTCTTCGGGTTCTGCTGCACGTCGCTGCTCAGCGTGACTACGAGCTTCACTCTCTTGACTTCAGCACTGCTTTCCTACAGGGCAGCCTGCACGAGGAGATCTGGCTGCGCCACCCACTTGGCATCACTAGGTCGTTTCCTCCTGGTACCCAGTGGAGCCTCCGGCGGCCAGTCTACGGTCTCCGCCAGGCGCCCCGTGAGTGGCACGACACACTGAGGACTACGCTTGCGGCTCTTGGGTTTGCTCCTTCTACTGCTGACCCGTCGCTGTTTCTGCGCACCGACACTTCGCTGCCGCCGTTCTACATCCTCGTGTACGTCGACGACTTGGTCTTTACAACTGCTGACACTGAGGGACTCGCCCACGTGAAGTCGGAGCTGCAGAAGAGACACACGTGCACAGACCTGGGTGAACTGCGTAGCTATCTTGGCTTGCAGATCTTCCGGGACAGAGCACGGCGCACCATTACCTTGACTCAGTCACACATGGTGCAGCAGGTCCTTCAGCGCTTCAACTTCACGTACTCCTCGCCTCTGGCCACTCCTCTGTCTACTCGCCACTCGCTCTCAGCTCTGCCTTCGGATGAGTCCGTAGAGTCGAGTGGCCCGTACCCAGAGCTTGTTGGCTGCCTCATGTACCTGATGACCTGCACTCGACCTGACTTGGCATACCCTCTTAGCATCTTGGCACGCTATGTTGCTCCTAGGAGACACCGACCAGAGCACATGGCTGCAGCGAAGAGGGTGTTGCGCTACCTGTGCAGTACGTCGGGAATGGGGCTAGTGCTTGGAGGACGGGCTCGAGTTGTCCTCACTAGTCACGCAGACGCTTTGACAACTTGGCTACGCAGCGGTCGTCACAGGGTTACACCTTCAGCCTTGGCTCCGGTTCTGTTTCGTGGCGGTCTACCCGCTCGTCTTCTGTTCTCAGCTCCAGTTGTGAGGCTGAGATCTACGCAGGGGCCATGGCTGCACAGGAGTTACGCTGGCTTACCTACCTGCTGACCGACTTGGGAGAGGCGCCTCGTTCTCCTCCAAGTCTGTACGTCGACAACAAGGCCATGCTGGCCTTGTGTCAAGAGCATAGACTGGAGGACAGAACGAAGCACATTGCCCTTCGCTACTTTCTTGCTCGAGAGTTGCAGCAGCGCGGTCAGCTTCGTCTTGCTTACGTGGCCTCTCAGGCCAACACTGCTGATATCTTCACCAAGGCACTTCCGCCTTGTGATCATCAGCGTTTCTGTACTGTTCTAGGCCTTGTGCCTACCTTTCCTCACTTGCTCACTTCTTGACTTTCCTTGTACTGTGATCTATATATCTATACCTGCATGCTTTCACTTGCTATGTTTTTTTATCATTGTTGTATAACTCTGCATGTGAACTGGTCTTGTGGCCATCTGCTTGTGCTCAGAATGCGTGGTGACGTTGTGATCCACCCTGGGCTTGCTTTGCTTTTCTTGACTGGTCTTGTGACCTCTTGCTCTCCCCCACTTTGCCTATGGGGGTGTGTCAAACTTATATGCTATAGTCTGTTTAGGCTGTAGTGGGGTAGTTCCTATGGGGTACAACAGTTTTAGGTTTTCCTACATGTACCCACCCCTTTCCTAGTGCATTTACTCTTGTTGATTTTGACAACCGGTCATTCGAGTACACCGTGACACCATTCGGGCTGACCAACGCACCAGCGACATTTCAGATGACCATAAACGAGGCGTTTAGGCCATTTTTAGATAGATGTGTGATAGTTTACCTCGACGACATCCTCGTCTACAGTCGCGACAAGCTGCAGCACTTAGCAGATCTGGAAGCAGTGTTTAAAATTTTAGACGAGAACCGGCTACAGACGAAGGGTTCCAAGTGCGAGTTTTTTCAGGACAGACTAGAGTTTTTGGGGCACGTTATTTCGGAGGCTGGGGTTGAAATTGACCCAAAGAAGCTGGACACAGTAAAAGCGTGGCACCCCCTGACGAATCTCACGGAGCTGCAGAGTTTTTTGGGGTTCGTAAATTATGTGCGTCGGTTCGTCCCCAACATGGCACGCTTAACAGCACCACTCACAGACTTACTGCGCAAGGGGGTCGCTTTTACGTGGGGGGAGAAAGAGCATGCTGCCTTCTCTACCCTGAAAAATGTTCTCTGTTCACCGCCCGTACTGCGCATCGCCGACCCACACCGACCATTCGAAGTAGTTACAGACGCCAGCGACATCGCCATCGGAGCCATACTGCTACAGGACTTCGGCAACGGCCTATAGCCCATCGCATACGAATCATGAAAACTGCATCCGCCTGAGAAGAATTACCCGATACACGACCGCGAAATGCTCGAGATCGTGCACGCATTCAAAGTGTGGCGCTGTTACTTGACCAGCGCAGACGTGACAGTACCGACAGACCATAAATCACTACAGTACCTCTGCGCACAGCCACACCTCAACCCACGACAGATCCGCTGGCTCAATTTCCTCAAGTCCAATTTTCACTACACAGTCACCTACAAAAAGGGGCAATCGAACATCGCCGACGCACTGACCCGCCCCATTGCCCAGATCCATGCGATACTACTTGCCCAAACCAGCCCACTACTGACAGGACTATTTACCCATGGGTATCAAACAGATCCATTCATCACAGGAGGAAATTCGCAGCAGTTCACAGCAGCCAAATGAGTTTATTACGTAAAAGCCGGCACCGACCACATCTGGGTACCGGGGTATTCACTACTACGGGAATTACTGCTACAGGAGGCACACGACGGAGTTACATCGGGACATATTGGGGTAGAGAAAACACGGCAGCAGCTGCAACGGTATTATTACTGGCCCAAAATGTTGACCGACGTACAGCGACACGCGGCATCGTGTCCCACTTGCTAGCTCATGAAATCATCACGGAAGCGGCCGGCATGACAGTTGCAGCTGATACCACCCCCAGAGCATGCTTGGCAGCAGGTGACGATGGACTTCGTCAAGGGGTTACCGGCCGGAGCGAGTGGGAACGACGCGATCCTGGTTGTCGTCGATCGGCTGACGAAAATGACACACTTCGCAGCCTGCAAGTAATCGATCACAGCAGAAGAAACAACCCGCCTCTTCATCGCCACCGTCGTTCGACTACACGGGATACCAGCAGCAATCATCAGCGATCGTGACACGAAATTCACCAGCACCTTCTGGCGGAACCTGTGGCTGCAGTTCGGCACGCGACTACAGTTTAGTTCTTCGTACCACCCAGAGACCGACGGACAGACAGAAAGGACAAATCAGACCATGGAACAACTCATACGAGCCACGTGCGACGACCCGACCACCTGGGAACAGCAGCTGCCACTCATCGAGTTCGCATGCAACAACTCGCCATCCGCCACGACCCAACAGTCACCATTTTACCTGAACTACGGACAAGACCAGACAGTACCCATGACCTAGTATCCCGACAACCCGGTGCCACGGGCACAACGATTCGCTGAAATTCTACAAGCAGCACGGACCCGAGCAGCAGACGCGATTTAAAAGTCAAACATTATCGCTAAACGCAACGCTGACCGCCACCCCCGACCTGTCACTTACCAGCCCGACGACCTAGTCTTACTCGACACTCAGAACATCCGCCTGCCCATCACCCCAAAACTCAGCCCCTGATATTGTGGGCCATTTCGCATCAGCCACATGATTACGCCCGTCACCGCCCACCTCCTCCTCCCCGCTGACTAGTACGTCAGCCCGTCATTCCACGTCAGCCTGCTCCGCCCCTACGTACCATCCACCAGCCAACTGCCCCGCAACCGCCCAACCAGCATGACTCAACCGCCGACAGAGCCAATCATCACGTCCGAGAAAATTCTGAGCCACCGAGTTCGTGACCCACGAGGAGCTCGAAGGATCGAGTTCCTAATCCGCTGGAAAGACCGAACGCCCACTGAAGACAACTGGGTTCCCCTGGACAGGATTGAGAACCACCCCGTCCTCACCGAGTATCTGCGCAGCCGGAATTTCCGGGATGTACACGCGCTTTCGTAAGGAGGGCCTCCTTAGGGGGGGGGGGTAGTGTAAGGAAAATTCCTTTTCCTTACTTCGCGTCCCTGCTCAGCGCGTACACCACTGTTCCCGCCAACAGCACCCAACAGTAAAACCGTTACCACTCGCGACATTCGCCTCGACACTGTTCCCTCCACTGTTCACGGCGCGACCCAATCTCACGGTTCGGTTGGTAACCGGCGCTCCGGACCTACCGCCTCGACATTTCCCAACCTCGGCGCTAGGCCCGTCTCGCACCCCAATTTTCACACATTACCGTTACCAATATAGTTTCGCTATATGTTCTTCGCTCATGCCTTCGCTCATTGTACTTTTGCTTCGATAGTGCAATTCTCGCTCGCTCACTCAATTGCACTCGTAACATTATGCAACAAAGCAAAATCAAAAGTAGTACAATGTAAGCAAAGGCATGAGCGAGCAATATACGGTATAGGCAAACATGCAAACGGTAGCTTGCATGCCTCTGAATATAAGGGTGAAACACCCTTATGGCCTTACTATAAGGGGAGGTATAGGTGTTCACCCTTGTTTTACAGAGTTGTTTTATGAGGCGCCCTTAAACGGAAAAAGAAAATATGATTATTTTTTTTACAATGATACTTCAGACAGGCCTTATGCACTCGCCCTGATGATAAAGACTACTCTCGGGTACCACCCTGATGCGATTTCCGGAGGGAGAAGATGGGGGGGGGGGGGGGGGGGGGGGGGGGGAGGGGGGGGGGGGGGGGGGGTACCGACGTGATTTGGGCCGCGATTAGCGGGAGCGGGGGCAGGGACCGCGGGACGCCAGAGACAAGGAGACACAAGTGCATGCGTGTATATGCTACAGGGAGGGGTGACCAAGATGGTAGTGCCAGAGGAGGGACGGGTGCGTGAGCAACTGACACGAGCAAGGCGCAGCTACCTAAGCAGACTTAGTGTGCAGTGTGTTTAGTCCAGTCCCAGGCCTACATGTATAAGTGGCAAGATGGTCTCTAGTCTCCGTGTCAGTACAAATCGCCACACGCTCGCCCCCAGGTGTGGTGGTGGTGACCATCATATTCTCTCACCAAGTTCGTAGCGATCGAGAGGAGGTGGAGACCCGTGAGGGAGCCAGAGGGGGCCGCCGGACATGGGAGAACAGTGGACCCGCGTGAAATGATCGAGCAAAAGGAGGGGTCGGCCACGGTGACAGGGACGGGTGCCGGGAGCAGGGTGACTTTGATGCAATCGCGGAAGAAGCACCAAGATACGCCGGAGTCCAATGTAAAGGTGAGCTAAGTCTTCGTAGGAACTGCACCTGTGTTAATAGTCTCACAAGCACCTACTCTAGCAGCCTCTACACTACCAGATCTACGCACACAAGAACAATAGTCACCCTCAGCACTGGCAGCATACATAGCATACATGCCACCAGACATCTGGTCCCAATCAAGAAAATATACATCTACGCCCTTCTTGAGCAATCCTAACCAGTCACGAATCTTGGCCTGCTCACCAAACTCCGCGTGAAAGGCGTTGTCGAGGCGGTAGAAGCACCGATCCTCAGTGTGCCCCAGCCTGCCGCAGAATTCTCCAGGGCGGGGAACCGTGTGTCGGACGTACTCCGCCTCCGGGGCCGCCTCGCTAGGCAACCCATTCATGGAGGCTGCGGTGAGAGGGTCTCCTGCCAACGTGATTGCTGCTGCTATCCACCCCCAGAACCGCCGTCCTCACCAGTTGCAGTTCCTCTGGTAGCCGAACTAGCCTCCACCCTTGCCAGCTCCACCCCGACCGCCACCCCGCGCCCCCTCCACCAACCCCACCACCCTCACCGCCTCCACCACCTCCCCCCACCTCCACCACCACCGCCATCTCCACTAACCCCACCACCGCCACCGCCACTGCCACCACCACCGCCACTGCTACCGTTATCGCCCCCTCCACCACCTCCACCGCCCCAACCCCTAGGACGAGCACCCTTGCCGCGACACCTCCCACTAGGTGCAGACGCAGCACCGACGTCCCCCAAGGAAGTCAACAGGCCAGCAGAGGCAATAGCAGGCGCGAGAAGGGAGGGGGAAAACCCCTCAAAGAATGAGGGGCGGGGAGTACCACAGGAGGCAGCTACAGCGCAGGCACTGGTCTCGGCCTCAAGGAGACGGGACTCAAGCGAGGCAAGGGTGAGCACAGTGGGGTCTAGGAAGAGGAAGTGGTCTCGAAAGGCACGAAGAGAGTCAGGGAGGCGAGTCGTGAGGAGGTAGAGAGTGAGATACATGGAGGGCTGGTTTTCAGCCAGAAACTCCGGATTAAGAGCAACACGTTAGCAGGTATCAAGGGAGCGCAGATGAGTCATGAGATCGGCTACAGTGGTGAAGTCAGACAGCTTGGGAAGGGAAACGGCAGCGCAAGGAGTCCTAGGGTGGCAGAAGAGGAGGAGGAGTTGCACTTAGAGTCCGTTTTCAGCTGGCGAAAGTGGGACCTATGGTCGGGCGGGAGGTGAGAGCAGACTGCAAGTTGGGCAGTGGCGTCGCGTGCTAACCACTGTGTATGGGCAATGCGATCAATCCTAAACTGCTACCGCAGAGCCTCAGTAGCGGTAGAGCCAGGTGTCAGTCAACTCAGATGGGGCAGATAGGGACCCCGACGTGTGCTAAAAAAGCGAGGCATCGTCCTTGGTAACACTCTGCAGGTACGAGTGAAGGTCTAGAAGCTAGGACTCGTATTCGATCGGTCGTCCCTCTGCGTAAAAGGTCGGTACGGTAGGCGCCGCCATGATAGGCAGCATTGCTTAGCGACAGTGGCGCAAGGGCGGGAGTGGCGGTGGTGCGGCACACGGGTAGTAGCCGCGCACGGGCGGCAGGAGTGACGATGCGGCGCTTCGGTGGCACCTCCAACGGTGCAACGCACAGGCAGCAATGGCGGTGCAAGGGCAGCAGCTGCGCAAGGGCACCAACGACGGTGGTGTGGCAGACGGGTTGCAGTAGTGCACTGACAGCGGCGGCGCCAGGCAGCGGCGGCGCACGGGGCAGCAGCGGCGTCAAGCAGCATCGGCGCATAGGGCAGCGGAGGCGTGGCAGCGGCGAACGAGCAGCGGGGGGCGCCAAGCAGCAGTGGCACCAGGCAGCAGCGACGCACGGGGCAGCAGTGCACGGCAGCGACGCACGGGCAGCGGCGGTGCCAGGAAGCAGCAGCACACGGGGCAGCGGCGGCGCGCGGGGCAGCGACCGCGCCTGAGCCGCGATGGTGCAAGGCAGCAAGGGCGCACGGGGCAGCGGAGGCGCACGGGGCAGCGGTGGCACATGGGGCAGCAGCGCGGCGACGCCAGGCAGCAACGGCGCACGAGGCAGGGGCAGCACGCGAGCAGCGGTGGTGGCGCACGCGAGGAAGCGCGAAGGGCTTCGCGCGCGGTAGGGCGAACGCGGGGGGCAACGCGAGCGCACGACGCAGCGCGAGCGCACAGGGCAGGGCAGCGTGCGGTGCACGGGCAGCAGCGGCGCACAGGGCAGCGGGAAGGGCGCGCGGAGGGCAACGCGCAGGGCGGCGGGAAGGGCGCGTGCAGGGCAGCGCGTTCGGGACAGCTAGGGGCGCGCGCGGCAGTGCGAGGCATGCAAAAGGCAGCGCCCGAGGGGCAGCGTGGGGCAGACCTAACCTAGGTATGGCAGTAGGTACGTCAGTAGGTACAGCAATTGGACCTAACCTAGCCTTTGATACCATGTTAAGATAATAGGCAAAAGAATGTTTGACCATGAGGAAGGAATTGTACAAGTACTAACCCTATATGGGCTACCCCAGTGCAGCATATAACTAATAAATATGTATATAGTTTGACACATTGTGCTCATATTCAACCTTCGATTATTTCACATTTGCATGCGCTCAGTCTTACACAACTCTCTACGAGTCCAATTCTAGTTACACTACGGTCCTAAAACGCTTCCGCAAAGCCATCAATGTCCCATCTTAACAATTCAAGACCCTGTAGTGCCGCAGAGCATGGGACCTCGTTTTCCTACCGTAATTGAAAGTAAAACAACAAGCGTGAATAAAAAAAAATTCATAAATATGTTGCATTAACTATGAAGTTGGTTTTTTTAATGCACTAAACCAGGTGACACAAATAAAATCCCACGCAACCAACCTTTTTGGGGAATATGGTACTATTAATTTGTTATGCTTGTATTTCTTTTAACATTATATTTACGTATAGCAGCTCGATTATTTCGTTCCTCTTGGCTCAATTGTTTTCCGATTTTGAACATATATCTTGTACAAATCGTCAAGATTCGCTACAGTCGATGCTCATCCTTATCGCAGAAGAATGAGGTACAATGATCACGCGTGAACGTTTTTGCGGAAGCCGACATCTACAAGTCATAAACAACAAGGTTTGCTCGCGTTCATCGTCAGAATTGTTGACTGAGTTACAGAAGCATTTTTAGTTTCCATATATTCCTATTTTTGCTGGTCGGGACACAAGAGAAGGTCAACGAAACACCAAAACACGTTTCAGTCCGATGCTGCTCGACTACCTGGTGTTCTCGTAATGAGCACCGATTGTAGTACCACCGTGCAAGGACGGTTTCTGGCAGTTTTGGCAGGTTCCTCACGTGTGGTCCCTTCTGCATCATAGGAAAGCTTGGGGGATGCTGTACAGTCATATCTCCTAGCCCAGCATTGTGGGCGACGATAATAAAAAAGAGCCATGGCGATGATCTGGTGCAACACTTGGATTGGGAGAGACATGCGGCACCCAACTGCACCGAACTGAGACGCCACAGGGGAATGAAGATGCGCCAAGTGTTATGGAATCGACACGCCAGGATTCCATTTCTGAAGGGTACTTTCCACACCGTACGCGAAAGGAGTCGGACACACCAATCTGGTGTTTGGCTCCTGTGCAAAGCACATAACACTAATAGTGAACGAGGCTAGCGGTGGTGTGCAAAAGTTTTGAAGATGATAGCGCGTATGGCAGCGGAGGTGGCGGTGTGGATGGGGCTTGCGGGCGTGCTGGCGGGGCTGTTGGCGTGGAGGGTGCAGAAGGGCTTCGACGACAATCGCAAGGCGGAGCTCGACACCTGGTGCGCCGGTCGCGCGCGCCCGCTGCAGCAGCAGTTCATATCCACGTCCGACCACTTTAAGGTAGCAGACGGTCGACACGCGGTAGATCGACGACCATCTGGCACGTGTAGTACTACTAGTAGGCGAAAGGTATGGTGTGCCGTGTGACATTCCTAGCAGTTCATGTCCGTGGCCAACCACGTGTAGGTACCTGCATTGCATCACATCGCGTCGCTTCAGCTTCATTGCATCGTGTCGCGTCGCTTCGGCTCATTGCAACGCGTCGCATCGCTTCGGCTTCATTGCATCGCGTCGCGTCGCTTCGGCTCATTGCATCGCGTCGCGTCGCTTTGGCTCATTGCATCGCGTCGCGTCGCTTCGGCTCATTGCATTGCGTCGCGTCGCTTCGGCTTCATTGCACTGCGTCGCGTCGCTTTGGCTTCATTGCATTGCGTTGCACACGTTCGGTGCGTAGTCAGTGACGGAGGTTCATTTTCGCGCCGCGCAATAGTAGAATCATCCCTTGGCTTCCTCGTTCCCTCCGCGGTTGCTCCCGCGCGCTCAGCGTTCCCGTCCTTCCACCGTTTGCTCCTCGCACTGCCTTGGAAAGCATGACGTGATCTCTGCCGTCATTCTCGAAATGGGTTTCGACTCATGGCGCGGATTTGTTTTTGGTGATTTTAGTTTGTCGGGGGTAGGATAACAAGAAAGCTATAAAGACAGATAGTTGTAGTAACGTTTCAAATAATGTACACCTCTCGTAAAAATGTGTTGTTTTTCCAGTATAAAACCTTCGTCGTCGCAACTCAAGAGTCGGGTGGGTAAAAGGAAATCACTAGATTAACAAAGATCCAGGGAAGGGGCAATCGGGGTGGTGGGAAGGTGGTTGTGCATTTCTCGTGCTCCTCCATTTCCGTCCCCATGATTCTTCACATACTCCCCACCATGCAGCCCCTAATGTGTCAACCCATGCGCCCCCCCATGCATTCCCATGCGTGCATCAGGCGCCCCCTGTGACACCATCACCCTCTGCCACCATCACCCTGTGACATGCTTCCGTGCCTCGTTGCACCACCACCGCTCCTCACTCACCCAGCTCATCTCCACAAGTATAACCCACCCATCCATCCCCACCCCACTCCACCCAACCCAAACCACCCACACATGCGTGCAGGCGGTAGAGGGGTTGGTGATGGTGTTTGGGAGGATACAAAAGGACCCATGGGGGGCGCACAACAACTTGACTCAGCGGCTCTTTGCCAACTACATTCTCCGCATGCAGGCCGCCCGCCCCTGGGTGCACGCCATTGCCTACGGAGCCTTTGTTAACGGCTCTGACAGGTGCGCCTCCCCCCCCTCCCCCCGCCCTCAAACCTGCTGCTGCTGCTGCCTTCACTCTCGCCTTCACACTTCCGTCACCTTCTTCCCATGCGCCACCTCTTGCCTCCCGCGTGCCCTCCCTCGCTCCCGTCCCCCGTTCACATCTCTCGCCGACTTTGTTTTGAGTGTTTCCTTGCATGTGTTGCTGCGGACTGCATGCTGGGATATATCCCAACGAATAATACGAGCTAGAGACTTGGCTCGACGAGCCGAGATGGTGAGAAGGCGGGCTTGTGCCTCGTCCATTAAGGCATGCCGCCTGAGCCAGGGTGAGCCGGTACGGCTTGTCTTTGTCTGCCGGTACGGCTTGTCTTTGTCTGCCGGTTTCACGCAAGCCGGAAGTTGGATCTGCTGGATGGATCTGGGTCGAATCGAATCTATACGTTTCCGCATCCGGACAAGCCGGAAGCTGCCTGGTTGATTCTGACTGACAGGCGAGTTGATGAACCGGCCGGCGGGTCGATTTGTGACAAGTTGGCAAAGTGGAATCGCTTTGCTCGACCTATCGATGGGCCGAGGTGATGACCAGCGGTATTGGCTCGGGCCAGTGCCCATGCGTACCATGAGCTTCGTCACTTTCTGGGCGA
The DNA here is from genome assembly GCA_947471745.1 of Closterium sp. Naga37s-1. Taxonomy (NCBI): domain Eukaryota; kingdom Viridiplantae; phylum Streptophyta; class Zygnematophyceae; order Desmidiales; family Closteriaceae; genus Closterium; species Closterium sp. Naga37s-1. Next base: position 1,414,817 of record CANJKZ010000311.1, on the reverse strand, counting down.
GGTGAAGCGTCAAATGATATTTCACTGCCCCACCATTGCGTTATTTAGGTGAGAGGTTGAGTGCGTGCGTGCGTGTGTGCTTACAACAATACAATCATACCACTGCGCCTTGAACCCAACTGCGTCCTATATTTGGCATGCTGGACAAACCAGATCAGGTTCGGCTCGAACTACAGTAGTTTGCCTGGTTCGGCGCCAGACCCCTGAGCCCTCATCAATCCAAACCCGTTGAGCATTCATCGGCATTGAGAATCCTCGAGTTACAACCTCGGCTTGGTTTGGACCACCTCGAGCGCATTGAGTGAGAAATGGTCGACTACAAACAGGATCCGGTGCGAAGCAGAGCTGCGGAATTTCGACTTACAGTTCCCCGCATGTTTCCCGCATGTTTCCCCTCCCTTCATGGCATTTCGTGGCATGTCCTGCAGGGCGGTTTTTGAGCGGCGAATGGGGTGCACACCGGGGGACATGCAGGAGAGGCCTGCCCCACCCGCAGACTGGTACATGGACATGCGCTTCTGGTTCGACGAGCAGGGCCCCTTCCCCTTGGTTGAGAACAGCACGACTTGCTCCGATGGCCACCTGCACCCGTCGTACGGGCCGGAGCTGACGCGCATGAAGATCACGGGTGCAGCCATCCTCACCACGCCCTATTTTCTAAACAATGGCCATCCCGGCATGGGTGAGCGAGCGGGTGCAGAGGCGTATGATTGACTGCATGAGGAGTGGGCACTCCTCTTCCCAAGCATGTTGGCATGTGTCTCTCCTTGGTGTTCTCTGCATCCCTCTCTCGCTCCTGTCCCTCGCGCTTTCTCGTTGCTTTCTGTGTTTCTATCTCGCCCTCGCTTCCCCATCTCCCAATTTCACCTCTTTCCATTTGGTTGTCCATTTCATCTCATGTCGACTCTCTTTCTCCTCTCATGCTCCAGCCATGATGTTCCCGATCTTCAAGGGCAACGTGACGGCAGCAGCGCCGTGGGCAGAGAGGCAGGCAGTGATCATGGGCGGCATGGCGGTATCGGTGGACTTTGATCGTCTCGCCGAATCTATCATTCTTGAAGTGCTCCGACAAGGTGTGCAGTGCGGTTGGCCGTGGTGACAATGAGCAAGCTGTGCAGTAATTACCAACACCAATCGTGACTTGATTTTTTTCAGTAATGTTGTGGGGGGGGGATTGGTACCGTTTCAGGAACTAGGCTGTTAGTGTTTTCGCACAACGAAGTACTCAGTAGGGCACGAGAATTTTCACTGATGAGATTCAAAGGCGCCCACCACCTTCCCTTCTTGTGTTCCCCTAGTGCATTCGCGTCCACGTTTCCACCGACTTAGGGATGGCTTAAGAATGGCATTTCCATTCATTGAGCTGTATGTCATGCAAGTTGCCTAGATGCTGGTTGCCTGCGCTGCGTGCTGCTCCCGTCACACGCTTGTTGCGCTGTGCTAACCAAAGCAGAGCGTGCCCCTCGTGCTGCTGCACTGCAGTCGTGGAGCGTTCCCTTGAGGTCTATGACGTCAACCCCATGGATGGTCCGCGCCTGCTGTACGGGGTGGGGGGCTTGGACGTGCCTCAAGGCGACCCCTTGCAAGTGGCTAAGATCATTCCGCCCTTGAACGAAACCATGTTGCAGCCGCAGCGCCACAAGTCAGTGCAGCAGATCAATTTCACCGACATACCAAGAACATACCAGCTCTGGTGCCGGTGAGTTGCTTCCAGGCATACACTGTCGTTTCTCCCAAACGGCTCCCCTATGGCAAGTCTTCTGGTGTGCTATGCTTGTCCAGTCCGTAAATCTTGTTTCTCTCCCTTCTCACCTCACAGCGATTCCTCTTCCCCCTCACAACCCTACCGCTCACAACCCTACCGCTCACAACCCTACCGCTCACAACCCTACCGCTCACAACCCTACCGCTCACAACCCTACCGCTCACAACCCTCCCGCTCAAAACCCTCTCGCTCACAACCCTCCCGCTCACAACCCTCCCGCTCACAACCCTCCCACTCACAACCCTCCTGCTCACAACCCTCCCGCTCACAACCCTCCCGCTCACAACCCTCCTCACAACTACCAATCCATCACGGAGCTACCAGCGCTGGCGGTGCCAGTGAGTCGCTTCTAGGGACGCGCTGCTCTTCCATTATAATCGCTCCCTTCAACTTCCCCTTTCTCGCCGTCTCCCTTTGATGACGGCTCGTCGTGTCAATCCTACGTCACAGAGCTTCTTTAGGCGAATCAAAACCACTCTTTGCCCATGTTGCACCTAATGCACTTCCAGTCTTTCAAGACCCAATGGAATGCACTTGATATGGAATGCACTCGATAAGGGCACTCAGTATGGAATGCACTCAATATGGAATGCACTCAATATGGAATATGCTCAATATGGAATGCACTCGATATGGAATGCGTCCTATTCAATCAACATCAATTCCATCTGCTCCCATTGCCCCTAATTCGCCTCCCCTAACCCCTAGCTTTCAGGGCTCGGACGAAGCCCACAGCATGACTGCTGTGTTCCTGGGGGTGATCATCCTTGTGGTGGCGGCACTGCTGGCTGCCATTGGCGTGAGCGTGACGATCAACATGCGGAGGCTGCGCGAGAAGACTATTTCTATGGCGATTCTGAAGGAGAAGGCGGAGGTGGCGGAGCGCAACAAGGGTGCACACATCGCCAACACATCGCCAACACATCGCTTGAGCTGCGCACCCCAATCTTTGGCATGGAAGGTTCGTGGCAATAAGGTGCATGGGTGACTACGAGTGGGCAGGAGTGGGCATGATGAGTGGCCATGAGTGCCCATGAGGGGCCTGAGTTTCCTGCGAGAAAGAGCCGTCTCAAAACGTCAAGCAAAGAGTTTTCTTCCTTTCGATGTCTCCTTGTTCTGAAGGTTGTAATCCCGTTGGTGAAGTAAGATCCACTCAGCTGATACAATCACAATCATTCACTGCTCTGTGCTCATGTTAACGCGACCTGTGAGTCTTCACATTCTAATCTCTGAATGCTGCTGTGAGAATTCTAATCGCTTCACACAGATCGCCTATTTCTGCTTGCGTTTCTCATGTTGGCCTGATTTTCCTGCGTGTGCATGTGGGTGTGTGCGTTTTCAGTCACATGGCATGTGGATGGGGATGTGCCCAGTGTGCTAGTGGGGGACTACTTGTGCCTGCAGCAAGTGGTCGACAAAATAGTCGGTGAGTAGATTGTCAAAATATCTGCACTGGGGATCCCCGATTGATCCTAGAGAAGAGCTACAGACATGATTGCTTTGGGAATTATGGGCACACTCACCCGCTACTTTACAGACCCTTATCCCAATGGTGTAGTGATTGAGATTCTGACATGGTATCAGAGCGAAAATCTTGAGTTCGAGTTCCCATGTGCACACATGTTGGCGCCCCATGTGTCCTTGCCGCTGTGCCGTGCCTTAGAACATTTCAGTGAATGGGTGTAAGAAGACGTGCACTAGGGATCATATGGAAGGGTTACAAGCACGCTTGCATGGGGGGTTATGGGCGCACTCATTTGCTACTTAACAAGCCATTTTATCCCAGCAGTGTAGTGGCTGAGATTCTAACATGGAACAGCCCAATTATTATTCAATGGCCAGCTCTAGGTGTGGATAAGGTTGGATGGGTTTGCTTGCACATGAGGATGAGGCGAGTTGAGTCGGCCCCCGGTTGAGTTGAGTAGAGTTGAGCCAACGTTGACCCTCGCCCAACTCGACACATTTTGCTCAACTCGACAGTCCACGTTTTGGCCAACTCGACAGTCCACGTTTTGGCCAACTCGACAGTCCACATTTTGGCCAACTCGACAGTCCACGTTTTGGCCAACTCGACAATCCACATTTTGCCCAACTCGACAGTCCACGTTTTGGCCAACTCGACAGTCCACATTCTGCCCAACTCTACAGTCCACGTTTTGGCCAACTCGACAGTCCACATTTTGCCTTGAGCCATGGCTGACTCGCGGGAAGGGTTTTTGTGCAAGAGTAGTCAATGTTTGATTCTGATCTGAAGTCCACTGCCTCAGTTTCACAAGAAACTCCTTTCGTAATGAGGCGCCATTAGCGCCACTCACGTCCAGGTTTCTGGCTCGCAAGAGTGGTTGGAACTGAGACTCAACAAAGCACTAGAGTTTACTTGAGCTGCCCACACATGGTGCCCACATCTACCCGAGCCACCATTGATTAGGCTCGCTTACGAGGTATCCAACACCCAGTCGCACACTAGGCATGAGCATAGGTCAATTCCAGCCTGTGTGTTTCAAGGCATAACGAGCCAGCGAGGCAGGCTGACGAGCCGAGCCAGCAGCTGACCCGACCTGTGTCTCGTACTTTGTAGGCGAGCCCATCAAACCGTAACGAGCGAATTTTTGTGGTCTGAACGAATTTCTCTCCTTTGGTCTGAACAGACTCCCGCAATTCACCTCAGTGAGCCGACAAATTGGACTTCTGATGCACTACACCCCATTCACCTTCACTTCACCATTCTCCACTATTCGTTCTGCGAACTGCCCCCCCCCAGACAACGCCATAAATTTCACGGCCAGCGGAAGCGTGTGTGTGCGGCTGCAGTGCCTTCCCCCGTACACCCACATCCTCACCCACCTGCTCTCCCTCGGCTGCTTCCTCGCTCAACCCACCCCCGGCTGCTCCTTGCCTGCTGCTGCTGCTGCTGCTGACAACCTTGATGCTGCCGCTGCTGTTGTTACCACTGCTGATGTTGCCAGTGCGGCTGTGCATCGGAACGAAGTGGGATAACCACTTCTTAAGATGTCGTTCTGGGAGCAGGTGGGGCAGCAAGGGCTGGCGAGGGCGGTGACGGGCGCATGCAATAAACGGGTGCTCCAGAGAAGCTTGTCTGTGCAGTGCCTTGGGTGCTACTGGCGCATGCCCCAGGTGCAGGAGGGGGGGCCGGAGCAGGAGGAGAACGAGGGGAAGGGGGAGAGCGAGGGGAAGGGGGGGAGAGGAGGGGGAGGAGAGGGAGGAGGGGGAGGAGAGGGTAAGCGTGTGGGGCGAGAGGGTGGTGGGAGGCGGAAGCAGAGGCGAGAGGGTGTGCATTGAGTTGAGTGAAGGCAGGGGTAGTGCTGCATCCTTGGGTGCGGGAGATGAGGAGGAGGGTGGGCGTAGGGGAGTGGGGTCATGTCCTATTGTGCAGGAACAAGAGCGCATGGGGAGGATGCTGTGAGTGAAGCAGGGAGGACAGCACCACGGGGTGGTGGTGTGGGCTGGTGGAGGGGAGCAGTGGAGACGTGGTGGTGCGGGCGGGGCAGAGGAGAGTGCACAGGGGTGGAGGAGGATGCTGAGAGGCAGTGTGTGGTGCTGCTGACATGTGAGGACACGGGGTGTGGCATCGCAGAGGAGGAGCAGCGCGACGTGTTTCAGGCGTTCATGCAGGTGAGCCCTGCCCCTCATGCAGGTGAGCCCTGCCCCTCATGCAGGTGAGCTCTGAGTATGTGCGTAGAGGCACTAAGGCGTTCATGCAGGTGAGCTGTGCCCCTTATGCTGCTGATGTCATGCGGCTGATGCAGGTGAAGCAAGCAGTGCACTCGAAGCAAGGATGCAATGTAAAAGCAATGTTTCACCTCACACAATCATCGGCTGAGTATCGCGGCCTTCCATCCACGTGCTAGTCTTTAGCACACTGACTGCTTGCATTCTCGTGCGTCTCACACCGCCCATCCACCCATTCAGACCTGAAAGCACGGAGGCAGCGGCATGAGCCTGCACTTGTGTCGCCAGCTTGTGAGTCTCCTCTGGCAGTCAGTCGGCCTTTTTTGTCAGCTGGTGGTTTCTTTTTTTGGGGGGGGCAGCTGATGTTTTTTTTTGGGCAGCTGGTGAGTTGTTTGTTTCTACAGTTGCTAGGTCCTTCAACACTTGATGTGTTTTTTGCTTCCAACTCTCCCTCTATCTCATACCTCTGCCACATTCACCCACATTCACCCACATTCACCCATATTCACCCACATTCACCCTCATTCACACTCATTCACCTCATACCTGGTGATGTATCACACTCACAAACAACCATACACCCCCAACACCTCCTCCCCGTGGCAGGTATCGCTCATGGGTGGCAGCATTGGGTTGCTCAGCACAGAGGGTCACGGCACCACTCTGCATGTCGCTCTGCCCATGCCTGTTGCGCTTGCCACTGCCGCTGCCACTGCCGCTGCTGCTGCAGCTGACGAAGGTGACTCTTCTCCAGCCAGCGCCGATGTTTCTGAGCCAGCGACCACTTGTGCTGTTTCTTCCTCTACTGCTGGCGACGAAACAAAGGGCGTGAAGACGAAGAGTGCGAGGGATAGCTTGAAGGAGTTGCTCCAGGGCAAGGCGATTCTGGTGAGTTGCAAGGCAATGCGTTCGGAGACGACCCAATCTAGACCAGGACACCGATTCTCCACCACGCAATGCAGACTAGCCTCAGCATGCTTCCATTTCTTCCTGTTTGTCACTCCTCACCAACACTTCCCCAACCTACCCCTTGGTCTCCTCGCCACACTCCCGGCAACCCACTTCCGTCGTCCCTTCACCTCACCACACTGTGACAACGCGCATGTCATCTCTGTCCGTCCGTTCTTCACCCCTCTCCACCTCCCTTGGATGTCCCTGCGCTCTACCTGGCCATGTGGTGGAGGACAACCCATCAACCGTCCCTTTGTTCTCACCACTCTCAACCCCCCCGTACCCCCCTGTGCGGGCCAGGTGGTGGTAGGCAGCGCCATCTGCGCCCCTCTATTCTCACCCCTCTGCACCCCCCTATACCCCCGCACCCCTCTTATCACACAGGTGGTAGACGACAATGTGATCAACCGGCGGGTGGCAGCAGCGGGTAACGCCATTTTCATCCATTCATTTCACCCCCCCTGTGCTGCCCCAGGTGGTGGACGACAACATGATCAACCGGCGGGTGGCAGCGATCACGCTGGCGCGGTACGGGGCGGAGGTGGCGCTGGCAGAGTCGGGCGAGGCGGCGCTGCGCCTGCTGCAGGCGTGCCACTCCTTCCGCCTCGTGGTCATGGACCTCCTTATGCCCGGCCTCGACGGCTTCCACACCACCGCCCGCCTGCGCGCATTCGAGGCCGCCGCCCAGGCGGCCCAAGACGTGCATCGCATACCAGTGTGGAGGCCATGGAGAGGGGCTGGCAGCAGCGGCAACGAATTCATGTGGTGGCCATGTCAGCAGATGTAGACTGCACTGTTGCCGCTCGTGCCACCGAGGCTGGCATGGATGGAGCCGTGCAGAAGCCACTCAATGAGAGACTGCTGCTGCAGGTGCTCTCAACACTGAATGGTTTGTAACTCCAATCATGAGTGGCTAGCTGTATCTACGTCAGTGTCCCCGTTTGCTTGTACATGGTATCTGTTTGATTTTTTTTCAATCTATTCATTGTTTACTGTACCGTATGGCCCCAAATAGTGGCGCTTATGCGCTTATAACAAAATCATTTTTTTAAGGGGGGCGGTTGTAATTGAGTAACGGCCATAAGCGCCTGCGCTTTTATAAAGTCAAAAATGTTCAAATATGAAGGTACTAAATTGAAGCTCATTAAGGCGAATACAAAGATGTGACATGCGCATGGGACTGTGCATGGAATCACGGCGAAACTTGCCGCGATTCGAATTTCCTCCGCACAAAACCTGACCCGGAGCAACGCACCTGCCAGCGCTGACGCAAAAGCTGCTGTGCGGCCCAATCAGGTCGTCATGCACTGCCAGGCAGGAGCATTTCGACCGAACCCTCTAGAAGGGGGTAGAAGATGCCCTGCCAGCGCAGCATGGATGGTGCCATGAACCCTCCTCTGCGGGTTCAGGCAGAGGGGTAACCCTCGTTCATTGACGAGGACCCCGAGGCGCTGAGCCGAAGGGGTCCCCTTCAATCTTTCATTTCTTCCCTCATTCATCCAGTTTTTCATTCAATTTCGGGTTCTCTCCCGCCAGGCTGCGAAAGCCATGGCGGAATTCACGGCACCCATTTCTTGTTCGAGAAGAAGCCTACTGCTAGGTCCGCATTTAGAGTTGACGCTGACGGGTGGTACCGTATTCCCCCGGATAGAAGACCCCCCCAAACTACAACACCCCCGGGTACCTAATACGGGGGGGGGGGGGGGGGGGGGGGGGGGTACTTTATAAAACCTCGATTTTGTTATACCCCCCTTTTGGGGGGTGATAAATATAAGACCCCCCAATTCCCTTGCAAGGGGGTTTCCCATGTACATTTTCTTTGTTTTGTTCCAAAATGAAACATCCTATAATGCGAATCTGGCTTTCAGGGGGCGAATTCCGAGTGTCAAGGGGCTGATTTGCTACGTCAGGGGTCTATTTGCCGTGTCAGGTGGCGAAATTGCTGCGTCAGGGAGCGCAATTGCCGTGTCAGGGGGTGAAATTGCTGCGTCAGAGGGGCGAATCTACACTGTGACAAACGAATTCGGTTCTGACTGGTCAAGCGAACTATTTGCTAGCTTGTGCTCACCAAAAGCAAACCCACCATTTCAGTATTGGAGGTAGTGTTCAAAACACCAAGTAAAAAATACGTCGTATGAAAAGACCCGGGTGGTATATATATTTTTTCCTTTGTTAAGACCCCCCCCATTTTTTCCAGGGATTTAGCATAAGACCCTAGGGTCTTCTATCCGGGGAAACACGGTATTCCCATATCCCACCAGAGCCACCACAACCTCCTGCGCCTCCTGCGCCGCCTGCTCCTCCTGCGCCTCCTACGCCTCCTACTCCTCCTGCTCCTCCCGTTCCTCCATCTCATGTGTATCCCGTGCCTCCTGTGGTCACGGGCAATCAACCCGTGCTCACGCTCCTTCTCCCATCGGCGTTCAACAAGTATCTCTCGGAACTGGACTGCGACAAGCCCCAAGATGAATACGTAGAAGCTCCGGCCCCGGCACCACGATGGGGACAGCCCGATAACTGCAACTGGGACGAATCTGCAGTTGGCGTAGACGACGAGGTGGCTGACACTGAGGAAGAGTGGCACGCTGAGCGTGACACCGACGGCGAGGGTGGCACGGAGGGTGGCACCGAGGCCGGCACCGCTGGGGATGTGTTTCCCGAGGGTGCTTCGGGCGGCGACGACGACGACGGCGTCGAGTATTGGTCACGCGACGGGCTTCCCGAGAAACTCTTGATACCCTCTTTCCCTCCTATTAATCGCAAACGACGTGTCAGTGTGCCTGACAAGGCTGACACTCTGTCTCCGTCCAATCACAAGCCATATGACTGATATTTACCGCACATCCCACTTACCGGTCGTCTAGTGGGCAGGTTTATTTCTCTCAAGCACCACAAAGCGACCTAGGATGCTGATGTCAAACTCATATTGTATAGCTTGTCTAGGCTATAGTGGGGTAGACACTATGGGGTACAGTTTCCTAGGGTTTCCTACTTGTACCCAACCTTGTGCTAGTTCATTCATTCATGTTTCTTCACATGGTATAGAGCTGGTTCCCTCGTGGGAACACTTCCTTGGGCCCACCACTAAAATTTTCTTTCTGACCGGAGCGTCAGTTGCTCCTGCCCGAGGCGCGTCTTTTTCGCCGCCCTCCCAGGCCCTTAGTGGCCCCTAGCGACCTCGTCGCCGCCCCTACGCGGCCCCGTCGCCGCCCCTAGCGGCCCCGTCGCCGCCCCTAGCGGCCCCGTAGCCGCCTCTTTCCCTACGCGGCCCCGTCGCCGCCCCTACGCGGCCCCGTCACCGCCCCTACGCGGCCCTTTCGCCACCCCTAGCGGCCCCGTCGCCGCCCCTACGCGGCCCTGTCGCCGCCCCTAGCGGCCCCGTCGCCGCCCCTAGCGGCCCCGTCGCCGCTCCCCTTCCTACGCGGCCCCGTCGCCGCCACTACGCGGCCCCGTTGCCGCCTCTACACGGCCCCGTCGCCGCTCCCCTACCTACGCGGCCTAGTCGCCGCCCCTAACGGCCCCGTCGCCGCCCCTAGCAGCCCCGTCGCCGCCTCTCACCCTACGCGGCCCCGTCGCCGCCCCTACGCGGCCCCATCGCCGCCCCTAGCGGCCCCGTCGCTGCCCCTAGCGGCCCCGTCGCCGCCTCTCACCCTACGCGGCCCCGTCGCCGCCCCTACGCGGCCCCGTCGCCGCCCCTAGCGGCCCCGTCGCCGCCCTAGCGCCCTAGCGGCCCCGTCGCCGCCCCTAACGGCCCCGTCGCCGCTCCCCTACCTACGCGGCCCCGTCGCCGCCACTACACGGCCCCGAAGCCGCCCCTAGCGGCCACGTCGCCGCTCCCCTCCCTACGCGGCCCCGTCGCCGCCCCTAGCGACCCCAACGCCGCCTCTACCGAGCAGCCCAACAGCAGAGCCGCCGAGCCACCCAGCAGCCGAGCCGCCCGACAGCCGAGCCGCCCGACAGCCGAGCCGCCCGACAGCCGAGCCGCCTGACAGCCGAGCCGCCCAGCAGCTGAGCCGCCGAGCCGCCGAGCCGCCCAGCAGCCTAGCCGCCGAGCCGCCCTGCCGTCGAGCCACTACTGTTCCTACAGGCACGCCCCGACCCTACTTACTCGGACTGGTGAGATCACTTCCTGTTAGGCCACTGCAGTCATGGCTACCCCCAGTGTTCTTACCTTTGATACTGAGGGTCGTGCTGTTGACTTTGAGGTCTGGGTCGATGACCTCCAGCTGTTCCTACAGTGCGATAGGGCAGACGGACTTTCCCTGTTCGATCTCACCTCTGGTGCCTCCCCTGCCCCGCCTGCTACTGCTGACAGCACTGTTCGCTCACAGTGGGCCACCCGCGATGCTGCTGCACGTCTTGCTGTGCGTCGCCACTTACCGACCACTGAGCGCGCGCACTTTAGCCAGTACAAGAGTGCTCAGACCTTGTACGACGCTGTAGTTGCACGCTACTCCTCCCCTGCCACTGCTGCACTGAGCCGCCTCATGCTACCGTACCTCTTCCCTGACCTTGCTGCCTTTCCCACAGTCGCTGACCTCATTACGCACCTCCGCACCAGTGACACTCGCTACCGCGCTGCGCTTCCTGCTAAGTTCTGTGCCAAGAACCCCCCCCCCCATGTACATCACCCTCTACTATATAGTCACCCGGCTCCCTGACTCCCTTCGCTTAGTCAGGGACCACTTCCTCTCAGTTTGCCCCACCACACTCACCGTTGACCTCCTCGAAGAGCGCCTCCTAGCAGCAGAGAAGAGCATAGTCGCTGTAGGAGCCTCTCGTGGTGACCCTCGCACCCCCATCTTTGAGGGGTGTTCCCCTTCCCCCCTCTTGCCCTCTGTTGCTTCTGCTGCTGCGGCCGACCTGGTTGGTTTCGAGTCGGTCGGCGCTGCGTCTGCCCCTAGCGGGAGACGCCGCACCAGCAAGGGCAAGGGGGGCAAGGGCGCTGGAGGGGCTGGCGGAGGCGGTGGAGGTGGTGGTGGAGGCAGTGGAGGGGGTGGAGGTGGTGGTGGGAGTGGTGGCGGGGGTGGAGGTGTCGGTGGCAGCAGTGGCGGCGGCGGAGGTGGCGGCAGTGGCGGAGGGAGCGGAGGCGGCGGAGGTGGCGGAGGCGGCGGAGGTGGCGGAGGCGGCGGAGGTGGCGGAGGCGGCGGCGGCAGCGGTGGAGCTGGTCGCGGCTCTGCGCAGAGGAGTGGGTCCGGTGGTGGTCAGCGCCAGCAGCAGCAGCGCAGTCGTGAGACCCCGTCCCCTCAGCAGCTTCGTGAGTAGTACGCTGGGCGTCAGCGGGGTGGGGGTACTGGTCCCTGCACCTACGTCCTCCGTACAGGCGACCGTGCTGGTGAGCAGTGCGGGGGCCCGCACTCCACCCAGCGCTGCTTCGGCCGCCTGACGGACGCGTGGCGTCACCAATTCCCTGACGCCACTGAGATCCCTCGCTGGGACGTTCTGTCTAGGGCTGGGGTTGCTATCTTTGATCTTGATTATGATGCTATTCTTGCTGCCATGTATGCTGTGTCTACTAGTGATGAAGGTGACTGTTACCTGTGTGTTCCGCCTGACCCGGGCATTGAGGCTGCTGCTCTAGGTGCTGGTGAGGCTGCTGCTCTAGGTGCTAGTGCGTCTGCTGCCCCAGGTGCTGGTGAGTCTGCTCTCTCAGGTACTACGTCGGCTCAGGCCTTGCACACCTTCACCCTTGACTCGGGTGCTTCCCGCTCCTTCTTTCGAGACCGCACCACGCTTACGCCGCTTAGTCGGCCAGTTGCAGTCTCCCTGGCGGACCCCTCTGGGGGTCCTGTCCTTGCTAGCTTCTCCACTGTCTTACCGTGCCCGGCAGCCCCCTCTGGCACCCTGTCAGGTCTCTACCTCCCCTCGTTCTCTACGAACTTGGTGAATGGAGCTGATCTACAGGATAGGGGGGTTGACCAGTTCACTCCTGCGAGTCAGCGGGTGACCCACTGCACGTGTGCTCGGACAGGTCGACACTTGGCCACGTTCACCCGTCGGCCGGGGTCGAGCCTGTACACACTTACTACTGAGTCTCCTCCGGTTGCTGAGTCTGGTCAGGTAGCTGCGTCGAGTCAGGTGTTTGCTGCAGCGTCCAGGTCTGGTCCTGAGTCTGCTCCCTGCTCGTGTCGTCTCCTGTCCCACCAGACTCTCCTTTGGCACCACCGCCTTGGTCACCCCTCCCTGCCTCGTCTCCGAGGCATGGCCTCCCGTGTCCTTGTCTCTGGTCTCCCCCGGTCTCTCCCTCCCCTACCTCCGGGGCCTGCCCCTACCTGCGTCCCCTGCGTCGAGGGGCGACAGCGCGCCGCCCCTCACTCCTCCGAGTTTCCTCCGACAGAGGCTCCGCTGCAGACTCTTGACATGGACGTGTGGGGCCTCGCCCGCGTCCGTGGCCAGGGGCACGAGCGTTACTTCCTGTTGGTGGTTGACGACTACTCGCGTTACACCACAGTCTTCCCCTTGCGCAGCAAGGGTGACGTCACTGCGGTGTTGATCGACTGGATCCGCGCAGCTCGTCTCCAGCTCAGAGAGAGTTTCGGCTCGGACTTTCCTGTTCTGCGTCTGCACTCTGACAGAGGAGGGGAGTTTTCCTCTGCCCGTCTGGGAGCCTTCTGTCGTGCACAGGGCATCCGTCAGACCTTCACGCTTCCGGCCTCTCCATAGCAAAATGGGATTGCTGAGCGCCGCATTGGCATGGTCATGGATGTCGCTCGTACGTCCATGATCCATACGGCTGCCCCCCATTTTCTGTGGCCGTTTGCGGTTCAGTACGCAGCGCATCAGCTCAACCTTCAGCCCCGGGTCTCCTTGCCAGAGACCTCCCCCACCTTGCGGTGGACGGGGAAGGTTGGCGATGCGTCTGCGTTTCGGGTCTGGGGATCTCGGGCGTTTGTCCGCGACTTGTCTGCAAACAAGCTGTCCCCCCGTGCTGTTCCCTGCGTCTTCCTTGGCTTCCCCCCTGACGCGCATGGTTGGCAGTTTTACCACCCCACCTCGCGCCGTGTTCTGTCCTCCCAGGACGTCACCTTTGACGAGTCGGTGCCTTACTACCTTCTCTTCCCCTACCGCACTGCGCCCCTCCCCCCGCCGCCGCTCTTCCTTGCGCCAGGTCCTCCCCCGGTAGACCCCCTCCCCCCTCAGGGTCCTGCCCCGTCAGGTGTGTCCCAGGTAGACGCAGTCGAGCCTGTCGAGGTAGCTGTTGACTCTGGTGCTGCTAGAGGTGCTGAGCCTGCGGGTGCCGGGTCTGGAGGTGCTGGGCCTGGGGGTGCGGAGCCTGGGGGTGCTGAGTCTGGGGGTGCTGAGCCTGGGGGTGCTGAGTCTGGGGGTACTGAGCCTGGGGGTGCTGAGCCTGGGGGTGCTGAGTCTGGGGGTGCTGAGCCTGGGGGTGCGGAGCCTGGGGGTGCTGGGTCTGCTCGTGTGGCCGCTCGCGGTGCTTCGTCGAGGCGGGAGCCACTCTCTCCACAGGAGCTGCGCGAGTGGTTTGCCCGGCGCTGGAGCCGTGCTGCTGGAGCTGGAGGTACTACTGTTGCTGCTGGTCCCGGAGGTACTCGTACTGGCGGTGCTGGAGCTGCTGGGACTGGGGGTGCTGCTGGGGCTGCTGGAGTTGGTCCTGCTGGAGGTACTGCTGGAGCTGCTGGCGGTACTGGAGCTGCCGGTCCTACTGGAGCTGGAGCTGCTGGGGGTGTTGGCGCTGGTGGTTCTGCTGGCGCTGGTGCTTCTGAGGGTGCTGGAGTTTGCGCTGTTGGAGCTGGAGGTACTGCTAGCACTGGTGCAGCCGCTAGGGGTACTGGTGCTGTCCCTGCTGGTTCTGGAGGCACTGCGCGGCCGCGGCTGTACTTCGTTCCGCTCCTTGAGCAGGTTCTTGGTCTCCCGCCTTCTACTGGTCCTGCTCCTCCCTTGGAGTGTCCGCAGCCTGTCCAGTCGCAGTCACAGTTACAGCCTGCCTCCCCCCTACCTGCTCCTTCTCCCTACACTGGTCCTACTGGAGGTCCTGCTGAGCGTCGTGAGCCTGCGTTTCGTCCTGCGTCGCCTGTTCGTCCTGCTCGCACTAGTCGTCGTGCTCCGCGTCCTCCTGCGGTCCCAGGCACACACCAGATGGCACTGCGTCCTTCCACTGCTCCCCTGCGTGTCCCGTTGCCGTCTCCTCCAGAGTCCTCTCTTCTTGCTCTTGCTGACCCGGAGTCTGACTCTCTTCGTGCTACCAGTCCTACTGTCACGCGTCTCCTGGCTACTGTTGTCACTGACCCTTCCTTTGAGTCCACTGCTGCGTCTGCCTTAGTGGCTGAGCTTGTCGACTTTGCTGCTCGCTGTCGTCTCGACTACGCCGCTAGTCTTGTTGCTGAGTCTGAGTCTGTCTGTCCTCCGTCCGTCGGGGGTGAGTGTGCTCTTAGCACGGACGTCCTTGAGGACAGGCAGGAGGAGTTCCAGTGTTTTGCTGCTGCTTTGCCTCATCTCGTGTCCACGCTGATTGCCCCTGAGGGAGACCCGGATGCACCAGACATCCCGACTCCTCGATCGTACGCTGAGGCGATCGAGGGTCCCTACTCCTCTCAGTGGCAGTCAGCCATGGACGCAGAGATGGCTTCCTAGAAGTCCACAGGCACCTACGTCGACGAGGTTCCCCCACCTTGGGCGAACATCGTCAGTGGCATGTGGATTTTCAGGGTGAAGCGGCCGCCGGGTTCTCCGCCTGTCTTCAAGGCGCGTTACGTGGCTCGAGGCTTCAGTCAGCGGCAGGGAGTTGACTACTTTCAGACCTTCTCTCCCACCCCGAAGATGACCACTCTTCGGGTGCTGCTGCACATAGCCGCTCAGCGCGACTACGAGCTCCACTCTCTTGACTTCAGCACAGCTTTCCTTCAGGGCAGCTTGCACGAGGAGATCTGGCTGCGCCGCCCACCTGGCTTCACTGGGTCGTTTCCTCCTGGTACCCAGTGGAGCCTCCGGCGGCCAGTCTACGGTCTCCGCCAGGCGCCCCGTGAGTGGCACGACACACTGAGGACTACACTTGCGGCTCTTGGGTTTGCTCCTTCTACTCCCGACCCGTCGCTGTTTCTGCGCACCGACACCTCTTTGCCGCCGTTCTACATCCTCGTGTACGTCGACGACTTGGTCTTTGCCACTGCTGACACTGCTGGACTAGCCCACGTGAAGTCCGAGCTGCAGAAGAGACACACGTGCACAGACCTGGGTGAACTGCGCAGCTACCTTGGCTTGCAGATCACCCGGGACAGAGCACAGCGCACCATTACCCTGACTCAGTCACACATGGTGCAGCAGGTCCTTCAGCACTTCGACTTCACGTACTCCTCGCCTCAGGCCACTCCTCTGTCTACTCGCCACTCGCTCTCACCTCTGCCTTCGGATGAGTCCGTATAGCCGAGTGGCCCGTACCCAGAGCTTGTTGGCTGCCTCATGTACCTGATGACCTGCACTCGACCTGACCTTGCATACCCTCTTAGCATCTTGGCACGCTATGTTGCTCCTGGGAGACACCGACCAGAGCACATGGCTGCAGCGAAGAGGGTGTTGCGCTACTTGTGTAGTACGTCGGGCATGGGGCTAGTGCTTGGAGGGCGACGTCGAGTGGTCCTCACAGGTCACGCAGACGCTTCTTGGGCTGACGACCAGGCTACGCAGCGGTCCTCACAGGGTTACACCTTCAGCCTTGGCTCCGGCTCTGTTTCGTGGCGGTCTACCCGCTCGTCTTCTGTTCTCGGCTCCAGCTGTGAGGCTGAGATCTACGCGGGGGCCATGGCTGCACAGGAGCTACGCTGGCTCACCTACCTGCTGACTGACCTAGGAGAGCAGCCTCGTTCTCCTCCAGTTCTGTACGTAGACAACAAGGCCATGCTGGCCTTGTGTCGGGAGCACAGACTGGCGCACAGAACGAAGCACATTGCTCTCCGCTACTTCCTTGCTCGTGAGCTGCAGCAGCGTGGTCAGCTGCGCCTTGCTTACGTGGCCTCTGAGGCCAACACTGCTGATATCTTCACCAAGGCACTTCCGCCTGGTGATCATCAGCGCTTCTGTACTATGCTAGGTCTTGTGCCTACTTGGCCTCACTTGCTCACTTCTTGACCTTGCTTGTACTGTGATCTTTCTATACCTGCACTTGCTTGTTTACCTTTATATATGATCTTGCTTGTGAACTGGCCTTTTGGCCTTGCTCTTGTGCTCGGATTGTGTGGTGACGTTGTGATCCACCCTGAGCTTGCTTTGCTTTGCTTGACTGGTCTTGTGACCTCTTGTTCTCCCCCACTTTGCCTATGGGGGTGTGTCAAACTCATATTGTATAGCTTGTCTAGGCTATAGTGGGGTAGACACTATGGGGTACAGTTTCCTAGGGTTTCCTTCTTGTACCCAACCTTGTGCTAGTTCATTCATTCTTGTTTCTTCACAGCTGAGTGATTTGCGAGATGAGGCAACCCTCTAGCTCAAAAAAGTGACTACTAGGCTCAGCTGGCTTGTCAAGAACAGGAGCCGTGAGTCCATGGTCAACAGCAAGTGGGGTGGACTATGGAGAAAAGAAGCAAATGTCGAACCATGCGAAGATCCGCTGCACCATGTGCGACTAAGTCAGTGTAATGGTGCGAGCTGTTCTATATCGAGTGATCTGCAAGCCAAGATAGCGTTGCAATTCACCCAGGTCAGTGCAGGTGTGTCTCCTCTACAATTCGGCCTTCACTGAGGCTAGTGCAGCTCTGTCGGGAGTAGCAAACATTGGGCCGTCGACGTAAGCAAAGATGCAGAAGGCTAGGGCAAACAAGGAAGAAAGGGTCAGCCGAGATAGAGAGAAGGGTCATTTGCGGGAGCAGCAGAGAAGATTAGGAGGGCGGGCGGGGTCAAGTGCAGGGGCGGAACGGGAGGCCTGCATGAGGGCATTATGGAGCCAGTCGATGGGCG
The DNA here is from genome assembly GCA_947471745.1 of Closterium sp. Naga37s-1. Taxonomy (NCBI): domain Eukaryota; kingdom Viridiplantae; phylum Streptophyta; class Zygnematophyceae; order Desmidiales; family Closteriaceae; genus Closterium; species Closterium sp. Naga37s-1. The sequence continues at coordinate 1,397,506 of CANJKZ010000311.1, read as the reverse complement.
GACGTAGGCGGTAGTGCAGGGGGGAGACAGCGAGCCGACGAAACTCGCCATCGTATTCGTCGTGTCCGTCGCGCTGAGTGACATGACGAGCGCACGAGATTTGCACCAGCATGCACATGAAGGGGTGATGAGGGCCATGACTAATAAAAAAGTTGAACAGCCTAGGACGAAACCATGCTCGATACCATGTCAAATAACGGACCAGGTGTTAAGCTTAGGAACGTTGAGGGAGTTAGGGTTGTGAGAAAGTTGGGAAAAAAAAGTTTCAATATAAGATTGAGAGTACAAATAGAAACAAGAAAGCAAACAAGAAGGTGCACCACCAACGTTATATAGAAACAATTTGCTACATGCAATCACATATAAATATATGCAAATATCTCTTCAGACAATATGCTTGCCCGGCGGTCGCCTACAACACGCTGCTCGAAGACACGCAACCCGACGTCGGCCCGCCCGAGCTCGACCCCGACGTGCACGCCGTCCCGGATCATTGTTAGGATATCGCGACCATGACGGTCAAGGAGGCACTGGCGAGCTAGAAGGGCAAGGCGGTGAAAGCGGCGATGGACGAGGAAATTCGGAGCCTCCTCATTTACGGCACGTGGGAGCTTGACGAACAGCACAACACGGTCGCCCATAAGAAGGCACCCCTGGTGAAAGGCTTCACGCATGTGTTAAGCACTACGTCACGTTGCGGACCTTCCTAAGCATCGTAGTCATCCTCGAACCGCATCTGGTGCAGCTCAACATGAAGAACGCCTTCCTCCAAAGCAAGCTCGACCGAGTTCTCTACATGGACCAGCCTGACTACTACAATGACAGCACCAGCCGTGTGCGCTATCTGCTGAACAGCTTGTAAGGTCTCAAGCGGTCACCACTGCTGTGGTACTTGGGACTCGACGATGTGCTGATCGGCGCCAGTTGGGGCGAGAGCCAGGTCGACGAGGCTCTTTACTTCAAGGTCTCCGACAACGGAGTGGTGTACTGGGTGGTCGTCTACGTCAACAATATGCTCGCCGCCAGCAGCAACCTTGAAATGCTGAAAGAGTTGCGAGATTTTCGGAAATCGCTGCGCGAGATCAGCCCGGCGAGGAGATTGTGCGTGACCGACTTGCGCAGAAGTTCTGCCTCCACCAACAGTCCTATGTTGACAAGCTGCGTATGCGCATCATCGACGAGGAGCAGACTGGTCGGCGTCTGAAGACGCCGGTCTATGTCAACGCCTACGCAGAGCTGACATTCAACGACTAAGACTTCCAGATCGTGTGGAAGAGGAGTACCGATAGAAGGTCGGCTGCTGCAGCTACTGCTGCTGCTGTTATTGTTGTTGCTGTTATTGTTTCTGCTATTGTTGCTGTTGTTGTTGATGCTGTTGTTGCTGCTATTGTTGTGATAATTTGTTTGACCTCATTGGGACCATGAGTATTCAAGGTGCCCCAACACCAGTATGAGGGCCTACTCGTTGACAATTGACGCTCATCAGATGTGGCCCAGGCGCTCCATGTAAATTGCAAATAGTACTGTATGCATCAAATAATGGATAAATCAAACAATAAATATACGGATACCATGTAGAAGTAAACAGGGACAGTGACGCAGATACAATTACTGATGATTGGAGTTACCAACCATTTAGTGTTGAGAGCACTTGCAATAGCAGCCTCTCATCGAGTGGCTTCTGCACTGCACCATCCATGCCAGCCTCTGTGGCACGTGCGACAGCACTTCTGACCACATCTGCCGGCATGGCCACCACATGAATGCGTTGCTGCGACTGCCAAGCTCCCTGTCCCATTTGCACGCCTGCTTGGGCAGTGTGGGCCTCAAATGCGCGCAGGCAGGCGGTGGTCTGGAAGCCGTCGAGGCCCGGCATGAGGAGGTCCATGAGCACGAGGCGGAAGGAGTGGGTTGCCTACAGCAGGCGCAGCGCCGCCTCGCCCGACTCTGCCAGCGCCACCTCCGCCCCGTACTGCGCCAGCGTGCTCGCTGCCACCCGCCGGTTGATCACGTTGTCGTCCACCACCTGTGTGTGGGGGGTTCAGGGGGGTTGAGAGGGGTGAGAACAGAGGGACGGAGGTGCCGTTGTCGCCCACTACTTGCTGGATAGAGAGGGTACATGGAGGGGTGCATGGCGTTGTCGTCCACCACCTGCACAGGCAGAGCCAAGGGCATGCAGCGGGGTTGAAAGGGGATGAGAACGGAGGCATGGAGATGCCATGCTCTTGTCGCCGGTTGATGGAGTTGTCGTCCACCATCTGCATAGCACATGGGTAGGTCCAATAGAGCCCCGAATTGGATGAGAACGGAAGGACGGAAATGACATGCCACCCGCCGGCTGATGGCGTTGTTGTCCACCACCTGCACAGCACATGGGGTACAGGGACGGGTGTGAGAGAGGGGATGAGCATGGAGGGCAGAGATGGCATGCAGTTGATAGCGTTGCTGTCTACCACCTGGTGCAGCCAGGCACGAGGGGCATGCAGGGTGGGTGTAGTGGGGATGAGAACGCAGGGGCGGAGTTGGGGGGGGAAAGGAGAAGGGCTGACACACATAGGAAGAGAAGACCACAGATCTTGCTTTCAGCTGTGTGAGGGAAGGAAGGTAAAGGAAGCTTTGTGGGAGGTATGAGCAGGTTGAGCACATTGCTGTCCACCCACGGGACAAGGAGAGGGCGGGGTGGGTTGTGGGAGGGTGGTGAGGAGAAGGCAGGGCGAGTTGTGGGGAGTGCGGTGAGTAAAAACAGACAAGGAGACACAGGAGCATTTTGCGGCTAGCCTGCATAATCAACATCCTGCAGCAACCCCTACAAAAACACGATAATTCTTCAGGTCTAGAGTCGGTCGGCTTAAAAGACTTTGTCCTTCATCTCACCAAAATTGCCTTGCCTTGCAGCAGCTCCTTCAAACAATCCCTCACACTATTCATCTCCACAACCCTTGGCACAGCTGTGTCATCGGTCGCAGCAGTAGAGGAAGAAGTAGCACAAGTCGTCGCCGGCCCAGGAACATTCGTGCGGGCTGAAGTAGAGTTGCCATACACAGCAACAGCAGCAGTGGCAGCAGCAAAAGGCATGGCCAGAGCGACGTGCAGCGTGGTGCCGTGACCCTCTGTGCTGATCAGCCCTATGTTGCCCCCCATCAGCGACACCTGCCACGGGGGGTGGGAGGGAGGGGAGAGGAGGAGGTACGGGGAGGAGGTGTGGGGATGAAGTCACATCCGGCATCTCCATGTGGATGAGTGTAAATGAGTGTGACTGTGCAGCGCGGTCAGATCATGGAGAGCTGGAAGCAAATATCTTGTTAAGAGTTAACATTTGCAGAACGTGCATGAAAGGGCGATAAGAGAGTTCTAATGGTCTCAGAAAGTACCCCGTTGAATTGCCTATAAAGACCTGGCCACCCTGCTAGAACTGTTAGTAATACATGGCAACTGTTAACAAGACATGGCAACTGTTAATAAAACATGGCAATTGTTAATAAGACATGGCAACTGTTAACAAGACATGGCAACTATTAATAAGACATGGCAACTGTTAATAAGACATGGCAACTGTTAATAAGACATGGCAACTGTTAATTAGACATGGCTACTGTTACCAAGACATTGCAACTGCTAGTAAGGCATGGCAACTGTTAAAAAGACATGGCAACTGTTAATAAGGCATGGCAACTGTTAATATGACATGGCAACTGTTAATAATGCATGGCAACTGTTAATAAGACATGGCAACTGTTCATAAGACATGGCCACTGTTAATTGGACATGGCAACTGCAAATAAGACATGGCAATTGCTAATAAGACATGGCAACTGTTAACAAGATATGGCCACTGTTAATAGGACATGGCAACTGTTAATAAGATATGGCAACCGTTAATAGGACATGGCAACTGTTAATAAGACACGACAATTGTTTATAAGACATGGCAACTGTTAATAGGACATGGCATCTGTTAATAAGACATGGCAATTGTTAGAACGACATGGCAATCATTAAGAATACATGGCAACTGTTAATAAGACATGGCAACTATTAATAAGACATGGCAACTGTTAATAGGACATGGCAGCTGTTAATAAGACATGGCAACTGTTAATAAGGCCTGACAATTAGTAAAAGAAATGGCAACTATTAATAAGACATGGTAACTATTAATAAGACATGGCAACTGTTAATAAGACATGGCAACTGTTAATAGGACATGGCAACTGTTGACATGGCAACTGTTAATAAGACATGGCAACTGTTAATAAGACGTGGCAACCGTTAATAGGACATGGCAACTGTTAATAAGACATGGCAACTATTCAGAAGACATGGCAACCGTTAATAAGACATGGCAACTGTTAATAAGACGTGGCAACTGTTAATAGGACATGGCAGCTGTTAATAAGACGTGGCAACTGTTAAGAAGACATGGCAACTGTTAATAAGACATGGCAACTGTTAATAAGACATGGCAGCTGTTAATAAGACATGGCAACTGTTAATAGGACATGGCAACTATTAATAAGACATGGCATCTGTTAATAAGACATGGCAATTGTTAATAAGGCCTGACAATTGGTAAAAGAAATGGCAACTATTAATAAGACATGGCAACTGTTCATAAGACATGGCAACTATTAATGAGACATGGTAACTGTTAATAAGGCCTGACAATTGGTAGAAGAAATGGCACCTATTAATAAGACATGGCAACTGTTCATAAGACATGGCAACTATTAATAAGACATGGTAACTGTTGACAAGACATGGCAATTGTTGAAAATGACTCACCAGCTGTCGGCACAAGTGCAGGCTCATGCTGCTGCCTCCATGCGCACGGGTCTGATGGGTTGGGTGGAGTGAGAAGCAAGAGAACGGGCGACTCAGAGTGTTGGGAAACTAGAGTGCAAATGGACGACTGTGTGCCTCTTTAGTGCGTCTGCTTGAGCGGTAAATGTCGCCTCTCCATCGAGTCCTCGATTCGAGTTGCATCAGGTGTGTGGCATGAGGCGAGTTGCATGAGAGGCAGGACTCACCTGCATGAGGGGCAGGACTCACCTGCATGAGGGGCACAGCTCACCTGCATGAACGCCTTAGTGCCTCTACGCACATACTCAGAGCTCACCTGAATGAGGGGCAGGGCTCACCTGCATGAACGCCTGAAACACGTCGCGCTGCTCCTCCTCTGCGATGCCACACCCCGTGTCCTCACATGTCACCAGCACCATACACCACTTGCCAACTCCACCCTCCGCCTCCCTTCCCTCCTCTCTTCCCTGACCATGCCACCACCACCCCACTGCTCCCCTCCACCAGTCCATACCACCCCCCCCTGGTGCTGTCCTCCTTGCTTCACTCACAACGTCCCCCCCACGCACTCCTGCTCCATGTTCACATGGCCCCTTGTCAAACATTATATATGTGTTATTGCTGTATAGGCTATAGTGGGTTAGCCTTTAGGGGGTACACAGCTCTAGGGTTTCATACTTGTACTCCAATGTTTCATAGTTCAACCACTTCTTGGATTCTGACATGGTATTAAGAGCTTAGGTTCTAGACCTAAGGGCCCACCGTTCCGCTAGAGGTGCCCTTGTGCGCCCTTTTTTTAGCGCCCTCGTGCGCCTCTCCCCTAGTGCGCCCTCGTGCGCTCTCCTCTCACGCTGCCCGTGTGCAGCCCGCTAGCAGCCCGAGCGCGGCCCCGCCGTTTTAGCGCGCGTAGGAAAACCGCCGCCTAGGGCGGCCCGATTTTTTCTCGCGAGCCCCAGCAGGCCGTCGCTCGTAGGCCCCGCTCGCCCCTAGGCTGACGCGCGACCCACAGCCGCCCGCCCGCAGTCGCCCGCCCCTAGGTTGCAGCCAGCGCGCCGCGGCGATCGCGCGTCGGCTGCTGCAGCTCGCGCTTAGCCGCCGCTAGAACGCAGCCGCGGCCCGCGCGCAGCTGCACCCTAGGCGCCGCCGCGCACCGAACCTAGGCCCGCCGTCGCGCCGCCTTACCTGCCCGAGCCGCGTCGCCCGAGTCGCGCCGCCCGAGTCGCGCCGCCTGAGTTGCGCCGCCCTGACCGAGCCGCGCCGTCCTGACCGAGCCGCGCCGCCCTACCTGCTGCACCTGCTCCTCCTGCTCCCACTGCTACTGCTGCTACTGCTACTACTGCTACTACTACTGCTACTACTGCTACTACTACTGCTACTCCTGCTACTGCCACTATGGCCAGTCCCACTGTTCTCACCTTTGACGCCGAGGGCCGCCCGATTAAGTTCGATGTCTGGCTTGATGACCTTCACCTGTACCTCCAGATCACTGCCAAGGACGATGTTTCCCTCTATGACCACACGTCCGGCGCTGCTCCCGCACCTCCCACTACTGCTGACATTACTGCTCGCTCCCAGTGGCAGACCCGTGATGCTCACGCTCGCCTAGCCGTTCGCAGCCACCTGCCGTTAGATGAGCGCGAGCACTTCGGCCAGCATAAGACCGCTAAGGAGCTGTACGACGCAGTAGTCGCACGCTACTCCTCCCCTGCCACTGCTGCTATAGGCCGTCTCTCACTGCCCTACCTCTTCCCCGACCTGTCTGCGTTTGCCACTGTAGCTGACCTCATCACCCACCTCCGTACCAGTGACCTCCGCTATCGTGCCGCGCTCCCCCCCGATTTCCTCGCCAAGAACCCCCCCCCCGATGTACCTCACACTGTACCACCTTGTCACCCGCCTCCCTGACTCCCTTCGCACTGTCAGGGACCAGTTTCTCGCCCTCTCCCTCACTGACTTCACTGTCGACCTCCTCGAAAAGGAACTCCTAGCAGCTAAGAAAAGCATTGTAGCTGTAGGTGCCTCTCGTGGTGACCCCCGCACCCCCTTCTTTGAGGGGTGCTCCCCCTCCCCCCTCCTCCCCTCCATTGCATCTACTGCTGTTGTCGACTACCTCGGAGCTGAGGGGGTCGGGGCCGTGTCTGCTCCTAGTGGGAGGCGCAAGGGCGGCAGGGGCAAGGGGGGCAGGGGTGGTGGAGGTGGAGGCGGGGGCGGCGGCGGTGGAGGGGGTGGGGGGGGCGAGGGTGGTGGCGGGGGTGGAAGTGTCGCGGGTGGTGGGGGGGTCAGTGGTGGCACAGGGGGTAGTGGCGGCGGCGGTGGTGGGGGTGGTGGGGGCGGTGGTGGCAGTGGTGGCGGCGGTGGAGCGGGTGGCGGGCGCGGTGGAGCGGTGCAGCGTGGGGGGTTCGGCGGTGGGCAGAGGCAGCAGCAGCAGCAGCGTCCCGGCGAGACTCCCTCGCCCCAGCAGCTCCGTGAGTGGTACTTTCAGCGTGGGGGGTCTGGGGGTGGAGGTACCTGCCCGTACGTCATCCGCACAGGTGACCGCACTGGCCAGACTTGTGGGAAGTTTCACACGGCGCAGCGCTGTTTCTTTCGCCTCGACGACGCCTGGCGCGAGTAGTTCCCTGGCGCCTCTGAGCTGCCCCGCTGGGCTGATCTGCTTAGGAAGGGGATTGATATCTTTGCTCTTGATTATGATGCTATCCTTGCTGCTATGTATGCATTGACTATTAGTGTTGAGGGTGACTGTTTCCTGAGTGTACCGCCCGACCCAGGTATTGGGACCAGTGAGGCTGCAGCTCTAGGTGCTAGCGCGTCTGCTGCTCCAGGTCCTGGTGAGGCTGCTGCCCTAGGTGCTAGTGCGTCTGCGTCTGCTGGTACCGCACCTGAGGCACTGCACACCTTCACACTGGACTCAGGTGCTTCCCGCTGTTTGTTTCGCGACCGCACTGCCCTAGAGCAGCTCCCTAGACCGGTTGCTGTCTCCCTGGCTGACCCCTCAGGGGGTCCGGTTCTTGCGACCTCCACCACTGCCCTCCCTTGTCCTGCTGTCCCGTCTGGCACGCTGTCGGGCCTCTACCTCCCCTCGTTCTCTACGAACTTGGTGGCGGGTTCCGCGCTCCAGGACGCGGGTGTTCACCAGTTCACCCCGGCCTACGAGCGTGTGACGCACTGCACGTGTGCCCGGACGGGTCGTCACCTGGCTACCTTCACTCGGCAGCCGGGGTCAGACTTGTACACACTAACCACTGAGTTCCCTCAGGTAGCTGCGTCTGCGTCTGCGTCACGTCAGCTGTCGGCCCCCTGCTCGTGTCGCTCCCTGTCGCACAGGACTGTGCGACCACCGCCTTGGTCACCCGTCAGTGCAGCGCCTTCGCGGCATGCACTCCAGGTACCTTGTCTCTGGTCTTCCCAGAGTTCTCCCGCCCCTGCCACCCTCGCCTGCTCCTCCCTGTCTTCCCTGTGTCGAGGGGCGGCAGCGCGCCGCTCCTCACTCCTTCTCGTTCCCTCCCACAGAGGCTCCCCTGCAGACTCTCCACCTGGACGTGTGGGGCCCCGCCCGCGTCCGGGGACAGGGCCACGAGCGGTACTTTCTGCTGGTCGTCGACGACTACACGCGCTACACCACGGTCTTCCCCTTGCGTACCAAGGGTGAGGTCCCTGATGTCTTGATTCCCTGGATCCGCGCTGCTCGTCTCCAGCTCCGCCAGCGGTTCCAGTCGGACTTTCCTGTCCTACGTCTACACTCTGACAGAGGTGGCGAGTTTTCCTCTGACCTCCTGGCAGCCTACTGTGCGGAGCACGGCATCCGCCAGACGTTCACTCTCCCGGCCTCTCCGCAGCAGAATGGGGTTGCTGAGCGCCGCATTGGTCTTGTCATGGAGGTCGCTCGTACCTCCATGATCCATGCGGCTGCCCCCCATTTCCTGTGGCCGTTTGCAGTGCAGTACGCCGCGCATCAGCTCAACCTCTGGCCCCGTGTCTCTGTTCCGGAGACCTCACCTACCCTGCGTTGGACGGGGGAGGTTGGCGACGCGTCGGTGTTCCGAGTCTGGGGATGTCGAGCCCTTGTCCGCGATACGTCCGCGGACAAACTCTCCTCCCGTACTGTTCCCTGTGTCTTCCTGGGCTTTGTCCCTGACGCGCCTGGCTGGCAGTTTTACCGCCCCACCTCGCATCGTGTCTTCGCCTCTCAGGACGTCACCTTCGACGAGTCGGTACCCTTTTACCGTCTCTTCCCCTACCGCACTGCCCCGCTCCCCCCACCGCCGCTCTTCCTCACCCCAGGTGTCCCGTCGGTAGACCCCCTCCCTCCCCAGGGTACTGCTCCCTCAGGTGTTTCCCAGGTAGACCCGGTCGAGCCTGTCGAGGTAGCTGTTGACTCTGGTCCTGCGCGAGGTACTGAGTGTGCTGAGCCTGGTGGTACTGGGTCTGGGGGCACTGAGACTGGGGGTGCTGAGCCTGGGGGTGCGGAGACTGGGGGTGCTGAGCCTGGGGGTGCGGAGACTTTGGGTGCTGAGTCTGGAGGTGCTGCGACTGGGGGTGCTGAGACTGGGGGTGCTGAGACTAGGGGTGCTGAGCCTCGTGGCGCTCCCTCTTCACAGCAGCTGCGTGAGTGGTACTCTCAGCGCTACAGCCTCCGTCGTGGGGCTGCTGGAGCTGGGGGGTCTGCTGGAGTCGGGACTGGTGGCCTCGCCGGTGCAGTGCCGCAGCCAGCGCCTCCCTCCCCTCAGCGGCTACGTGAGTGGTACGCAGCCGCAGGAGTGGAGCTCCTAGCGTTGAGGTACCGCCAGCTGGAGGCCCTGCTGCTGGAGGTACTGCTGACACTGGTGCTGCTGGAGGTGCTGCTGGTGCTACTGGAGGTCCTGGAGGTACTGCTGGTACTACTGGAGGTCCTGGAGTGGCTGGAGGTGCTGCTGGTGCTGCTGGAGGTTCTGGAGCTGCTGGAGGTGCTGCCGGTGCTGGTGGAGGCTCTGGAGCTGCTGGAGGTGCTGCTGGTGCTGGTTCGGCTGGAGGTTCTGGTGCTGTCTCTGCTGCTTCTGGGGGCGCTTCACGGCCGTGGCCGTACTTCGTTCCGCTCCTTCAGCAGGTTCTTGGTCAGCCGCCTCCTCCTAGTCCTCCTCCCTCCTTAGAGTGTCCTCCGCCTGTCCAGTCGCAGTCCCAGCTCCCACCTGCCTCGCCACTTCCTGGTCCTTCTCCCTACATTGGTCCGACAGGCGGTCTTACAGAGCGTCGTGAGCCTGAGTCTCGTCCTGTGTCGCCTGTGTCGCGTCCTGTGTCACCTGTTCGTGCTGCTCGCACTGGTCGCCGTGGTCAGCGTGAGCGTCCTCCACCTGTGCCTGGCACACACTTTATGACTCTGCGTCCTTCCACTTCTCCGCAGCGTGTCCCTCTGCCATCTCCTCCTGAGTCCTCTCTTCCTGTCCTTGCTGACCCGGAGTCTGACTCTCTTCATGCTGCCAGTCCTACTGTCACGCGTCTCCTGGCCACTGCTGTCACTGACCCTTCCTTTGAGTCTGCTGCTGCGTCTGCCCTAGTTGCTGAGCTTGTCGACTTTGCTGCTCACTGTCGTCTAGACTACGCTGCCAGTCTTGTTGCTGAGTCTGAGTCTGTCTGTCCTCCGTCCGTCGGGGGTGAGTGTGCTCTAGGCACGGACGTCCTTGAGGACAGACAGGAGGACCTTGAGTGTCTTGCAGCCGCTGCGCCTCATCTCGTGTTCATGCTGATTGCCCCTGAGGGAGACCCGGATGCTCCAGACATCCCGACCCCGCGCTCTTACGCTGAGGCGATCGCGGGTGAGTACTCCTCTCAGTGGCAGTCAGCCATGGATGCAGAGATGGCATCCTGGAAGTCCACTGGCACTTACGTTGACGAGGTTCCCCCTCCTGGGGCGAACATCGTCAGTGGCATGTGGATTTTCAGGGTGAAGCGGCCGCCGGGTTCTCCACCTGTCTTCAAGGCTCGTTACGTTGCTCGAGGCTTCAGTCAGCGAGAGGGAGTAGACTTCTTTCAGACCTTCTCCCCCACCCCGAAGATGACCACTCTTCGGGTGCTACTGCACGTTGCCGCTCAGCGTGACTACGAGCTTCACTCTCTTGACTTCAGCACAGCTTTCTTGCAGGGCAGCCTGCACGAGGAGATCTGGCTGCGCCGCCCTCCTGGCTTCACTGGGTCGTTTCCTCCTGGTACCCAGTGGAGCCTCCGGCGGCCAGTCTACGGTCTCCGCCAGGCGCCACGTGAGTGGCACGACACACTGAGGACTACTCTTGCGGCACTTGGGTTCGCGCCCTCTACTGCTGACCCGTCGCTGTTTCTGCGCACTGACACTTCGCTGCCGCCGTTCTACATCCTCGTGTACGTCGACAACTTGGTCTTTGCCACTGCTGACACTGATGCTCTCGCCCACGTGAAGTTGGAGCTGCAGAAGAGACACACGTGCACAGACCTGGGTGAACTGCGCAGCTACCTTGGCTTGCAGATCACCCGGGACAGAGCACGCCGCACCATCACACTGACTCAGTCACACATGGTGCAGCAGGTCCTTCAGCGCTTCGGCTTCACCTGGTCCTCAGCACAGGCCACTCCTCTGGCTATAGGTCACTCGCTCTCAGCTCTGCCTTCGGATGAGTCCGTAGAGCCGAGTGGTCCTTACCCAGAGCTAGTTGGTTGCCTCATGTACCTGATGACTTGCACTCGTCCTGACCTAGCATACCCTCTTGGCCTTCTGGCCCGCTACGTGGCTCTTGGCAGGCACCGAAAGGTGCACTGGGATGCAGCAAAGAGGGTATTGCGCTACTTGTGCAGTACATCCGGCATGGGGCTCGTGCTTGGAGGAGGGAGCTCAGTTGTTCTCACTGGGCACTCAGACGCTTCTTGGGTTGACGACCAGGCTACTCAGCGGTCGTCACAGGGTTATACCTTCAGCCTTGGCTCTGGTTCGGTTTCTTGGCGTTCTACTCGCTCGTCTTCTGTTCTCAGCTCCAGTTGTGAGGCTGAGATCTACGCCACAGCCATGGCTGCACAGGAGCTACGCTGGCTCACCTACCTGCTGACCGACCTGGGAGAGCGGCCTAGTTCTCCTCCAGTGCTGTACGTCGACAACAAGGCTGCCATTGCCTTGTGTGAGGAGCACAGACTGGAGCACAGAACGAAGCACATCGCTCTCCGTTACTTCCTGGCTCGAGAGCTGCAGCAGCGCGGTCAGCTTCGTCTGCGTTACGTGGCCACTCAGGCCAACACCGCTGATATATTCACCAAGGCACTTCAGTCTGGTGATCATCAGCGTTTCTGCACTTTGCTAGGGCTTGTGCCCCCTTTTCCTCACTTGCTGTAGGCTTTGCCTGTACTGTGATCTCTATATATATATACCTGCCTGTTTGCTTTGCTAGGTTGAGATCACCTTGCTGTTTGTGTTGCATATATGCCTCTGCATGTGAACTGGCCCTAAGGCCCTTTGCTTGTGCTCAGAGTGTGTGGTGACGTTGTGATCCACCCTGGGCTTGTTTGCCTTTCTTGACTGGTCTTGTGACCCCTTGCTCTCCCCCACTTTGCCTATGGGGGTGTGTCAAACACTATATATGTGTTATTGCTGTGTAGGCTATAGTGGGTTAGCCTTTAGGGGGTACACAACTCTAGGGTTTCATACTTGTACTGCAATGTTGTGTAGTTCATTCACTTCTTGTTTCTGACACTAACAACACTCCCATTGACAAGTCCTACTGTCACGCGTCTCCTGGCCACTGTTGTCACTGACCCTTCCTTTGAGTCCACTGCTGCGTCTGCCTTAGTTGCTGAGCTTGTCGACTTTGCTGCTCACTGTCGACTAGACTACGCCGCGAGTCTTGTTGCTGAGTCTGAGTCTGTCTGTCCTCCGTCTGTCGGGGGTGAGTGTGCTCTTGGCACGGACGTCCTTGAGGACAGGCAGAAGGACTTTGAGTGCTTTGCAGCTGCTGTACCTCATCTCGTGTCCATGCTGATTGCACCTGAGGGAGACCCGGATGCACCAGACATCCCGACCCCGCGCTCTTACGCAGAGGCGATAGAGGGTCCCTACTCCTCTCAGTGGCAGTCAGCCATGGACGCAGAGATGGCATCCTGGAAGTCCACAGGCACCTACGTCGACGAGGTTCCCCCTCCTTGGGCGAACATCGTCAGTGGCATGTGGATTTTCAGGGTGAAGCGTTTGCCGGGTTCTCCGCCTGTCTTCAAGGCGCGTTACGTTGCTCGAGGCTTCAGTCAGCGACAGGGAGTTGACTTCTTCCAGACCTTCTCCCCGACCCCGAAGATGACCACTCTTCGGGTTCTGCTGCACGTCGCTCCTCAGCGTGACTACGAGCTTCACTCTCGTGACTTCAGCACTGCTTTCCTACAGGGCAGCCTGCACGAGGAGATCTGGCTGCGCCACCCACTTGGCTTCACTGGGTCGTTTCCTCCTGGTACCCAGTGGAGCCTCCGGCGGCCAGTCTACGGTCTCCGCCAGGCGCCCCGTGAGTGGCACGACACACTGAGGACTACGCTTGCGGCTCTTGGGTTTGCTCCTTCTACTGCTGGCCCGTCGCTGTTTCTGCGCACCGACACTTCGCTGCCGCCATTCTACATCCTCGTGTACGTCGACGACTTGGTCTTTACAACTGCTGACACTGAGGGACTCGCCCACGTGAAGTCGCAGCTGCAGAAGAGACACACGTGCACAGACCTGGGTGAACTGCGTAGCTATCTTGGCTTGCAGATCACCCGGGACAGAGCACGGCGCACCATTACCTTGACTCAGTCACACATGGTGCAGCAGGTCCTTCAGCGCTTCGACTTCACGTACTCCTCGCCTCTGGCCACTCCTCTGTCTACTCGCCACTCGCTCTCAGCTCTGCCTTCGGATGAGTCCGTAGAGTCGAGTGGCCCGTACCCAGAGCTTGTTGGCTGCCTCATGTACCTGATGACCTGCACTCGACCTGACTTGGCATACCCTCTTAGCATCTTGGCACGCTATGTTGCTCCTAGGAGACACCGACCAGAGCACATGGCTGCAGCGAAGAGGGTGTTGCGCTACCTGTGCAGTACGTCGGGAATGGGGCTAGTGCTTGGAGGACGGGCTCGAGTTGTCCTCACTAGTCACGCAGACGCTTTGACGACTTGGCTACGCAGCGGTCGTCACAGGGTTACACCTTCAGCCTTGGCTCCGGTTCTGTTTCGTGGCGGTCTACCCGCTCGTCTTTTGTTCTCAGCTCCAGTTGTGAGGCTGAGATCTACGCAGGGGCCATGGCTGCACAGGAGTTACGCTGGCTTACCTACCTGCTGACCGACTTGGGAGAGGCGCCTCGTTCTCCTCCAAGTCTGTACGTCGACAACAAGGCCATGCTGGCCTTGTGTCAAGAGCATAGACTGGAGCACAGAACGAAGCACATTGCCCTTCGCTACTTTCTTGCTCGAGAGTTGCAGCAGCGCGGTCAGCTTCGTCTTGCTTACGTGGCCTCTCAGGCCAACACTGCTGATATCTTCACCAAGGCACTTCCGCCTTGTGATCATCAGCGTTTCTGTACTATTCTAGGCCTTGTGCCTACCTTTCCTCACTTGCTCACTTCTTGACTTTCCTTGTACTGTGATCTATATATCTATACCTGCATGCTTTCACTTGCTAGGTTTTTTTATCATTGTTGTATAACTCTGCATGTGAACTGGTCTTGTGGCCATCTGCTTGTGCTCAGAATGCGTGGTGACGTTGTGATCCACCCTGGGCTTGCTTTGCTTTTCTTGACTGGTCTTGTGACCTCTTGCTCTCCCCCACTTTGCCTATGGGGGTGTGTCAAACTTATATGCTATAGTCTGTTTAGGCTGTAGTGGGGTAGTTCCTATGGGGTACAACAGTTTTAGGTTTTCCTACATGTACCCACCCCTTTCTTAGTGCATTTACTCTTGTTGATTTTGACAACCGGTCATTCGAGTACACCGTGACACCATTCGGGCTGACCAACGCACCAGCGACATTTCAGATGACCATAAACGAGGCGTTTAGGCCATTTTTAGATAGATGTGTGATAGTTTACCTCGACGACATCCTCGTCTACAGTCGCGACAAGCTGCAGCACTTAGCAGATCTGGAAGCAGTGTTTAAAATTTTAGACGAGAACCGGCTACAGACGAAGGGTTCCAAGTGCGAGTTTTTTCAGGACAGACTAGAGTTTTTGGGGCACGTTATTTCGGAGGCTGGGGTTGAAATTGACCCAAAGAAGCTGGACACAGTAAAAGCGTGGCACCCCCTGACGAATCTCACGGAGCTGCAGAGTTTTTTGGGGTTCGTAAATTATGTGCGTCGGTTCATCCCCAACATGGCACGCTTAACAGCACCACTCACAGACTTACTGCGCAAGGGGGTCGCTTTTACGTGGGGGGAGAAAGAGCATGCTGCCTTCTCTGCCCTGAAAAATGTTCTCTGTTCACCGCCCGTACTGCGCATCACCGACCCACACCGACCATTCGAAGTAGTTACAGACGCCAGCGACATCGCCATCGGAGCCATACTGCTACAGGACTTCGGCAACGGCCTATAGCCCATCGCATACGAATCATGAAAACTGCATCCGCCTGAGAAGAATTACCCGATACACGACCGCGAAATGCTCGAGATCGTGCACGCATTCAAAGTGTGGCGCTGTTACTTGACCAGCGCAGACGTGACAGTACCGACAGACCATAAATCACTACAGTACCTCCGCGCACAGCCACACCTCAACCCACGACAGATCCGCTGGCTCAATTTCCTCAAGTCCAATTTTCACTACACAGTCACCTACAAAAAGGGGCAATCGAACATCGCCGACGCACTGACCCGCCCCATTGCCCAGATCCATGCGATACTACTTGCCCAAACCAGCCCACTACTGACAGGACTATTTACCCATGGGTATCAAACAGATCCATTCATCACAGGAGGAAATTCGCAGCAGTTCACAGCAGCCAAATGAGTTTATTACGTAAAAGCCGGCACCGACCACATCTGGGTACCGGGGTATTCACTACTACGGGAATTACTGCTACAGGAGGCACACGACGGAGTTACATTGGGACATATTGGGGTAGAGAAAACACGGCAGCAGCTGCAACGGTATTATTACTGGCCCAAAATGTTGACCGACGTACAGCGACACGCGGCATCGTGTCCCACTTGCTAGCTCATGAAATCATC
Source organism: Closterium sp. Naga37s-1 (assembly GCA_947471745.1). Lineage (NCBI taxonomy): Eukaryota > Viridiplantae > Streptophyta > Zygnematophyceae > Desmidiales > Closteriaceae > Closterium > Closterium sp. Naga37s-1. The sequence goes on along the minus strand of CANJKZ010000311.1, from coordinate 1,381,533 downwards.
ACGGAAGCGGCCGGCATGACAGTTGCAGCTGATACCACCCCCAGAGCATGCTTGGCAGCAGGTGACGATGGACTTCGTCAAGGGGTTACCGGCCGGAGCGAGTGGGAACGACGCGATCCTGGTTGTCGTCGATCGGCTGACGAAAATGACACACTTCGCAGCCTGCAAGTAATCGATCACGGCAGAAGAAACAACCCGCCTCTTCATCGCCACCGTCGTTCGACTACACGGGATACCAGCAGCAATCATCAGCGATCGTGACACAAAATTCACCAGCACCTTCTGGCGGAACCTGTGGCTGCAGTTCGGCACGCGACTACAGTTTAGTTCTTCGTACCACCCAGAGACCGACGGACAGACAGAAAGGACAAATCAGACCATGGAACAACTCATACGAGCCACGTGCGACGACCCGACCACCTGGGAACAGCAGCTGCCACTCATCGAGTTCGCATGCAACAACTCGCCATCCGCCACGACCCAACAGTCACCATTTTACCTGAACTACGGACAAGACCAGACAGTACCCATGACCTAGTATCCCGACAACCCGGTGCCACGGGCACAACGATTCGCTGAAATTCTACAAGCAGCACGGACCCGAGCAGCAGACGCGATTTAAAAGTCAAACATTATCGCTAAACGCAACGCTGACCGCCACCCCCGACCTGTCACTTACCAGCCCGACGACCTAGTCTTACTCGACACTCAGAACATCCGCCTGCCCATCACCCCAAAACTCAGCCCCTGATATTGTGGGCCATTTCGCATCAGCCACATGATTACGCCCGTCACCGCCCACCTCCTCCTCCCCGCTGACTAGTACGTCAGCCCGTCATTCCACGTCAGCCTGCTCCGCCCCTACGTACCATCCACCAGCCAACTGCCCCGCAACCGCCCAACCAGCATGACTCAACCGCCGACAGAGCCAATCATCACGTCCGAGAAAATTCTGAGCCACCGAGTTCGTGACCCACGAGGAGCTCGAAGGATCGAGTTCCTAATCCGCTGGAAAGACCGAACGCCCACTGAAGACAACTGGGTTCCCCTGGACAGGATTGAGAACCACCCCGTCCTCACCGAGTATCTGCGCAGCCGGAATTTCCGGGATGTACACGCGCTTTCGTAAGGAGGGCCTCCTTAGGGGGGGGGCGTAGTGTAAGGAAAATTCCTTTTCCTTACTTCGCGTCCCTGCTCAGCGCGTACACCACTGTTCCCGCCAACAGCACCCAACAGTAAAACCGTTACCACTCGCGACATTCGCCTCGACACTGTTCCCTCCACTGTTCACGGCGCGACCCAATCTCACGGTTCGGTTGGTAACCGGCGCTCCGGACCTACCGCCTCGACATTTCCCAACCTCGGCGCTAGGCCCGTCTCGCACCCCAATTTTCACACATTACCGTTACCAATATAGTTTCGCTATATGTTCTTCGCTCATGCCTTCGCTCATTGTACTTTTGCTTCGATAGTGCAATTCTCGCTCGCTCACTCAATTGCACTCGTAACATTATGCAACAAAGCAAAATCAAAAGTAGTACAATGTAAGCAAAGGCATGAGCGAGCAATATACGGTATAGGCAAACATGCAAACGGTAGCTTGCATGCCTCTGAATATAAGGGTGAAACACCCTTATGGCCTTACTATAAGGGGAGGTATAGGTGTTCACCCTTGTTTTACAGAGTTGTTTTATGAGGCGCCCTTAAACGGAAAAAGAAAATATGATTATTTTTTTTACAATGATACTTCAGACAGGCCTTATGCACTCGCCCTGATGATAAAGACTACTCTCGGGTACCACCCTGATGCGATTTCCGGAGGGAGAAGATGGGGGGGGGGGGGGGGGGGGAGGGGGGGGGGGGGGGGGGGGTACCGACGTGATTTGGGCCGCGATTAGCGGGAGCGGGGGCAGGGACCGCGGGACGCCAGAGACAAGGAGACACAAGTGCATGCGCGTATATGCTACAGGGAGGGGTGACCAAGATGGTAGTGCCAGAGGAGGGACGGGTGCGTGAGCAACTGACACGAGCAAGGCGCAGCTACCTAAGCAGACTTAGTGTGCAGTGTGTTTAGTCCAGTCCCAGGCCTACGTGTATAAGTGGCAAGATGGTCTCTAGTCTCCGTGTCAGTACAAATCGCCACACGCTCGCCCCCAGGTGTGGTGGTGGTGACCATCATATTCTCTCACCAAGTTCGTAGCGATCGAGAGGAGGTGGAGACCCGTGAGGGAGCCAGAGGGGGCCGCCGGACATGGGAGAACAGTGGACCCGCGTGAAATGATCGAGCAAAAGGAGGGGTCGGCCACGGTGACAGGGACGGGTGCCGGGAGCAGGGTGACTTTGATGCAATTGCGGAAGAAGCACCAAGATACGCCGGAGTCCAATGTGAAGGTGAGCTAAGTCTTCGTAGGAACTGCACCTGTGTTAATAGTCTCACAAGCACCTACTCTAGCAGCCTCTACACTACCAGATCTACGCACACAAGAACAATAGTCACCCTCAGCACTGGCACTGGCAGCATACATAGCATACATGCCACCAGACATTTGGTCCCAATCAAGAAAATATACATCTACGCCCTTCTTGAGCAATCCTAACCAGTCACGAATCTTGGCCTGCTCACCAAACTCCGCGTGAAAGGCGTTGTCGAGGCGGTAGAAGCACCGATCCTCAGTGTGCCCCAGCCTGCCGCAGAATTCTCCAGGGCGGGGAACCGTGTGTCGGACGTACTCCGCCTCCGGGGCCGCCTCGCTAGGCAACCCATTCATGGAGGCTGCGGTGAGAGGGTCTCCTGCCAACGTGATTGCTGCTGCTATCCACCCCCAGAACCGCCGTCCTCACCAGTTGCAGTTCCTCTGGTAGCCGAACTAGCCTCCACCCTTGCCAGCTCCACCCCGACCGCCACCCCGCGCCCCCTCCACCAACCCCACCACCCTCACCGCCTCCACCACCTCCCCCCACCTCCACCACCACCGCCATCTCCACTAACCCCACCACCGCCACCGCCACTGCCACCACCACCGCCACTGCTACCGTTATCGCCCCCTCCACCACCTCCACCGCCCCAACCCCTAGGACGAGCACCCTTGCCGCGACACCTCCCACTAGGTGCAGACGCAGCACCGACGTCCCCCAAGGAAGTCAACAGGCCAGCAGAGGCAATAGCAGGCGCGAGAAGGGAGGGGGAAAACCCCTCAAAGAATGAGGGGCGGGGAGTACCACAGGAGGCAGCTACAGCGCAGGCACTGGTCTCGGCCTCAAGGAGACGGGACTCAAGCGAGGCAAGGGTGAGCACAGTGGGGTCTAGGAAGAGGAAGTGGTCTCGAAAGGCACGAAGAGAGTCAGGGAGGCGAGTCGTGAGGAGGTAGAGAGTGAGATACATGGAGGGCTGGTTTTCAGCCAGAAACTCCGGATTAAGAGCAACACGTTAGCAGGTGTCAAGGGAGCGCAGATGAGTCATGAGATCGGCTACAGTGGTGAAGTCAGACAGCTTGGGAAGAGAAACGGCAGCGCAAGGAGTCCTAGGGTGGCAGAAGAGGAGGAGGAGTTGCACTTAGAGTCCGTTTTCAGCTGGCGAAAGTGGGACCTATGGTCGGGCGGGAGGTGAGAGCAGACTGCAAGTTGGGCAGTGGCGTCGCGTGCTAACCACTGTGTATGGGCAATGCGATCAATCCTAAACTGCTACCGCAGAGCCTCAGTAGCGGTAGAGCCAGGTGTCAGTCAACTCAGATGGGGCAGATAGGGACCCCGACGTGTGCTAAAAAAGCGAGGCATCGTCCTTGGTAACACTCTGCAGGTACGAGTGAAGGTCTAGAAGCTAGGACTCGTATTCGATCGGTCGTCCCTCTGCGTAAAAGGTCAGTACGGTAGGCGCCGCCATGATAGGCAGCATTGCTTAGCGACAGTGGCGCAAGGGCGGGAGTGGCGGTGGTGCGGCACACGGGTAGTAGCCGCGCACGGGCGGCAGGAGTGACGATGCGGCGCTTCGGTGGCACCTCCGACGGTGCAACGCACAGGCAGCAATGGCGGTGCAAGGGCAGCAGCTGCACAAGGGCACCAACGACGGTGGTGTGGCAGACGGGTTGCAGTAGTGCACTGACAGCGGCGGCGCCAGGCAGCGGCGGCGCACGGGGCAGCAGCGGCGTCAAGCAGCATCGGCGCATAGGGCAGCGGAGGCGTGGCAGCGGCGAACGAGCAGCGGGGGGCGCCAAGCAGCAGTGGCGCCAGGCAGCAGCGACGCACGGGGCAGCAGTGCACGGCAGCGACGCACGGGCAGCGGCGGTGCCAGGAAGCAGCAGCACACGGGGCAGCGGCGGCGCGCGGGGCAGCGACCGCGCCTGAGCCGCGATGGTGCAAGGCAGCAAGGGCGCACGGGGCAGCGGAGGCGCACGGGGCAGCGGTGGCACATGGGGCAGCAGCGCGGCGACGCCAGGCAGCAACGGCGCACGAGGCAGGGGCAGCACGCGAGCAGCGGTGGTGGCGCACGCGAGGAAGCGCGAAGGGCTTCGCGCGCGGTAGGGCGAACGCGGGGGGCAACGCGAGCGCACGACGCAGCGCGAGCGCACAGGGCAGGGCAGCGTGCGGTGCACGGGCAGCAGCGGCGCACAGGGCAGCGGGAAGGGCGCGCGGAGGGCAACGCGCAGGGCGGCGGGAAGGGCGCGTGCAGGGCAGCGCGTTCGGGACAGCTAGGGGCGCGCGCGGCAGCGCGAGGCATGCAAAAGGCAGCGCCCGAGGGGCAGCGTGGGGCAGACCTAACCTAGGTATGGCAGTAGGTACGTCAGTAGGTACAGCAATTGGACCTAACCTAGCCTTTGATACCATGTTAAGATAATAGGCAAAAGAATGTTTGACCATGAGGAAGGAATTGTACAAGTACTAACCCTATATGGACTACCCCAGTGCAGCATATAACTAATAAATATGTATATAGTTTGACACATTGTGCTCATATTCAACCTTCGATTATTTCACATTTGCATGCGCTCAGTCTTACACAACTCTCTACGAGTCCAATTCTAGTTACACTACGGTCCTAAAACGCTTCCGCAAAGCCATCAATGTCCCATCTTAACAATTCAAGACCCTGTAGTGCCGCAGAGCATGGGACCTCGTTTTCCTACCGTAATTGAAAGTAAAACAACAAGCGTGAATAAAAAAAAATTCATAAATATGTTGCATTAACTATGAAGTTGGTTTTTTTAATGCACTAAACCAGGTGACACAAATAAAATCCCACGCAACCAACCTTTTTGGGGAATATGGTACTATTAATTTGTTATGCTTGTATTTCTTTTAACATTATATTTACGTATAGCAGCTCGATTATTTCGTTCCTCTTGGCTCAATTGTTTTCCGATTTTGAACATATATCTTGTACAAATCGTCAAGATTCGCTACAGTCGATGCTCATCCTTATCGCAGAAGAATGAGGTACAATGATCACGCGTGAACGTTTTTGCGGAAGCCGACATCTACAAGTCATAAACAACAAGGTTTGCTCGCGTTCATCGTCAGAATTGTTGACTGAGTTACAGAAGCATTTTTAGTTTCCATATATTCCTATTTTTGCTGGTCGGGACACAAGAGAAGGTCAACGAAACACCAAAACACGTTTCAGTCCGATGCTGCTCGACTACCTGGTGTTCTCGTAATGAGCACCGATTGTAGTACCACCGTGCAAGGACGGTTTCTGGCAGTTTTGGCAGGTTCCTCACGTGTGGTCCCTTCTGCATCATAGGAAAGCTTGGGGGATGCTGTACAGTCATATCTCCTAGCCCAGCATTGTGGGCGACGATAATAAAAAAGAGCCATGGCGATGATCTGGTGCAACACTTGGATTGGGAGAGACATGCGGCACCCAACTGCACCTAACTGAGACGCCACAGGGGAATGAAGATGCGCCAAGTGTTATGGAATCGACACGCCAGGATTCCATTTCTGAAGGGTACTTTCCACACCGTACGCGGAAGGAGTCGGACACACCAATCTGGTGTTTGGCTCCTGTGCAAAGCACATAACACTAATAGTGAACGAGGCTAGCGGTGGTGTGCAAAAGTTTTGAAGATGATAGCGCGTATGGCAGCGGAGGTGGCGGTGTGGATGGGGCTTGCGGGCGTGCTGGCGGGGCTGTTGGCGTGGAGGGTGCAGAAGGGCTTCGACGACAATCGCAAGGCGGAGCTCGACACCTGGTGCGCCGGTCGCGCGCGCCCGCTGCAGCAGCAGTTCATATCCACGTCCGACCACTTTAAGGTAGCAGACGGTCGACACGCGGTAGATCGACGACCATCTGGCACGTGTAGTACTACTAGTAGGCGAAAGGTATGGTGTGCCGTGTGACATTCCTAGCAGTTCATGTCCGTGGCCAACCACGTGTAGGTACCTGCATTGCATCACATCGCGTCGCTTCGGCTTCATTGCATCGTGTCGCGTCGCTTCGGCTCATTGCAACGCGTCGCATCGCTTCGGCTTCATTGCATCGCGTCGCGTCGCTTCGGCTCATTGCATCGCGTCGCGTCGCTTTGGCTCATTGCATCGCGTCGCGTCGCTTCGGCTCATTGCATTGCGTCGCGTCGCTTCGGCTTCATTGCACTGCGTCGCGTCGCTTTGGCTTCATTGCATTGCGTTGCACACGTTCGGTGCGTAGTCAGTGACGGAGGTTCATTTTCGTGCCGCGCAATAGTAGAATCATCCCTTGGCTTCCTTGTTCCCTCCGCGGTTGCTCCCGCGCGCTCAGCGTTCCCGTCCTTCCACCGTTTGCTCCTCGCACTGCCTTGGAAAGCATGACGTGATCTCTGCCGTCATTCTCGAAATGGGTTTCGACTCATGGCGCGGATTTGTTTTTGGTGATTTTAGTTTGTCGGGGGTAGGATAACAAGAAAGCTATAAAGACAGATAGTTGTAGTAACGTTTCAACTAATGTACACCTCTCGTAAAAATGTGTTGTTTTTCCAGTATAAAACCTTCGTCGTCGCAACTCAAGAGTCGGGTGGGTAAAAGGAAATCACTAGATTAACAAAGATCCAGGGAAGGGGCAATCGGGGTGGTGGGAAGGTGGTTGTGCATTTCTCGTGCTCCTCCATTTCCGTCCCCATGATTCTTCACATACTCCCCACCATGCAGCCCCTAATGTGTCAACCCATGCGCCCCCCCATGCATTCCCATGCGTGCATCAGGCGCCCCCTGTGACACCATCACCCTCTGCCACCATCACCCTGTGACATGCTTCCGTGCCTCGTTGCACCACCACCGCTCCTCACTCACCCAGCTCATCTCCACAAGTATAACCCACCCATCCATCCCCACCCCACTCCACCCAACCCAAACCACCCACACATGCGTGCAGGCGGTGGAGGGGTTGGTGATGGTGTTTGGGAGGATACAAAAGGACCCATGGGGGGCGCACAACAACTTGACTCAGCGGCTCTTTGCCAACTACATTCTCCGCACGCAGGCCGCCCGCCCCTGGGTGCACGCCATTGCCTACGGAGCCTTTGTTAACGGCTCTGACAGGTGCGCCTCCCCCCCCCTCCCCCCGCCCTCAAACCTGCTGCTGCTGCTGCCTTCACTCTCGCCTTCACACTTCCGTCACCTTCTTCCCATGCGCCACCTCTTGCCTCCCGCGTGCCCTCCCTCGCTCCCGTCCCCCGTTCACGTCTCTCGCCGACTTTGTTTTGAGTGTTTCCTTGCATGTGTCGCTGCGGACTGCATGCTGGGATATATCCCAACGAATAATACGAGCTAGAGACTTGGCTCGACGAGCCGAGCTGGTGAGAAGGCGGGCTTGTGCCTCGTCCATTAAGGCATGCCGCCTGAGCCGGGGTGAGCCGGTACGGCTTGTCTTTGTCTGCCGGTACGGCTTGTCTTTGTCTGCCGGTTTCACGCGGATCTGGCATTCGCGCAAGCCGGAAGCTGGATCTGCTGGATGGATCTGGGTCGAATCGAATCTATACGTTTCCGCATCCGGACAAGCCGGAAGCTGCCTGGTTGATTCTGACTGACAGGCGAGTTGATGAACCGGCCGGCGGGTCGATTTGTGACAAGTTGGCAAAGTGGAATCGCTTTGCTCGACCTATCGATGGGCCGAGGTGATGACCAGCGGTATTGGCTCGGGCCAGTGCCCATGCGTACCATGAGCAGCGGCTTCGTCACTTTCTGGGCGAGGTGAAGCGTCAAATGATATTTCACTGCCCCACCATTGCGTTATTTAGGTGAGAGGTTGAGTGCGTGCGTGCGTGTGTGCTTACAACAATACAATCATACCACTGCGCCTTGAACCCAACTGCGTCCTATATTTGGCATGCTGGACAAACCAGATCAGGTTCGGCTCGAACTACAGTAGTTTGCCTGGTTCGGCGCCAGACCCCTGAGCCCTCATCAATCCAAACCCGTTGAGCATTCATCGGCATTGAGAATCCTCGAGTTACAACCTCGGCTTGGTTTGGACCACCTCGAGCGCATTGAGTGAGAAATGGTCGACTACAAACAGGATCCGGTGCGAAGCAGAGCTGCGGAATTTCGACTTACAGTTCCCCGCATGTTTCCCGCATGTTTCCCCTCCCTTCATGGCATTTCGTGGCATGTCCTGCAGGGCGGTTTTTGAGCGGCGAATGGGGTGCACACCGGGGGACATGCAGGAGAGGCCTGCCCCACCCGCAGACTGGTACATGGACATGCGCTTCTGGTTCGACGAGCAGGGCCCCTTCCCCTTGGTTGAGAACAGCACGACTTGCTCCGATGGCCACCTGCACCCGTCGTACGGGCCGGAGCTGACGCGCATGAAGATCACGGGTGCAGCCATCCTCACCACGCCCTATTTTCTAAACAATGGCCATCCCGGCATGGGTGAGCGAGCGGGTGCAGAGGCGTATGATTGACTGCATGAGGAGTGGGCACTCCTCTTCCCAAGCATGTTGGCATGTGTCTCTCCTTGGTGTTCTCTGCATCCCTCTCTCGCTCCTGTCCCTCGCGCTTTCTCGTTGCTTTCTGTGTTTCTATCTCGCCCTCGCTTCCCCATCTCCCAATTTCACCTCTTTCCATTTGGTTGTCCATTTCATCTCATGTCGACTCTCTTTCTCCTCTCATGCTCCAGCCATGATGTTCCCGATCTTCAAGGGCAACGTGACGGCAGCAGCGCCGTGGGCAGAGAGGCAGGCAGTGATCATGGGCGGCATGGCGGTATCGGTGGACTTTGATCGTCTCGCCGAATCTATCATTCTTGAAGTGCTCCGACAAGGTGTGCAGTGCGGTTGGCCGTGGTGACAATGAGCAAGCTGTGCAGTAATTACCAACACCAATCGTGACTTGATTTTTTCAGTAATGTTGTGGGGGGGGGATTGGTACCGTTTCAGGAACTAGGCTGTTAGTGTTTTCGCACAACGAAGTACTCAGTAGGGCACGAGAATTTTCACTGATGAGATTCAAAGGCGCCCACCACCTTCCCTTCTTGTGTTCCCCTAGTGCATTCGCGTCCACGTTTCCACCGACTTAGGGATGGCTTAAGAATGGCATTTCCATTCATTGAGCTGTATGTCATGCAAGTTGCCTAGATGCTGGTTGCCTGCGCTGCGTGCTGCTCCTGTCACACGCTTGTTGCGCTGTGCTAACCAAAGCAGAGCGTGCCCCTCGTGCTGCTGCACTGCAGTCGTGGAGCGTTCCCTTGAGGTCTATGACGTCAACCCCATGGATGGTCCGCGCCTGCTGTACGGGGTGGGGGGCTTGGACGTGCCTCAAGGCGACCCCTTGCAAGTGGCTAAGATCATTCCGCCCTTGAACGAAACCATGTTGCAGCCGCAGCGCCACAAGTCAGTGCAGCAGATCAATTTCACCGACATACCAAGAACATACCAGCTCTGGTGCCGGTGAGTTGCTTCCAGGCATACACTGTCGTTTCTCCCAAACGGCTCCCCTATGGCAAGTCTTCTGGTGTGCTATGCTTGTCCAGTCCGTAAATCTTGTTTCTCTCCCTTCTCACCTCACAGCGATTCCTCTTCCCCCTCACAACCCTACCGCTCACAACCCTACCGCTCACAACCCTACCGCTCACAACCCTACCGCTCACAACCCTACCGCTCACAACCCTACCGCTCACAACCCTCCCGCTCAAAACCCTCTCGCTCACAACCCTCCCGCTCACAACCCTCCCGCTCACAACCCTCCCACTCACAACCCTCCTGCTCACAACCCTCCCGCTCACAACCCTCCCGCTCACAACCCTCCTCACAACTACCAATCCATCACGGAGCTACCAGCGCTGGCGGTGCCAGTGAGTCGCTTCTAGGGACGCGCTGCTCTTCCATTATAATCGCTCCCTTCAACTTCCCCTTTCTCGCCGTCTCCCTTTGATGACGGCTCGTCGTGTCAATCCTACGTCACAGAGCTTCTTTAGGCGAATCAAAACCACTCTTTGCCCATGTTGCACCTAATGCACTTCCAGTCTTTCAAGACCCAATGGAATGCACTTGATATGGAATGCACTCGATAAGGGCACTCAGTATGGAATGCACTCAATATGGAATGCACTCAATATGGAATATGCTCAATATGGAATGCACTCGATATGGAATGCGTCCTATTCAATCAACATCAATTCCATCTGCTCCCATTGCCCCTAATTCGCCTCCCCTAACCCCTAGCTTTCAGGGCTCGGACGAAGCCCACAGCATGACTGCTGTGTTCCTGGGGGTGATCATCCTTGTGGTGGCGGCACTGCTGGCTGCCATTGGCGTGAGCGTGACGATCAACATGCGGAGGCTGCGCGAGAAGACTATTTCTATGGCGATTCTGAAGGAGAAGGCGGAGGTGGCGGAGCGCAACAAGGGTGCACACATCGCCAACACATCGCCAACACATCGCTTGAGCTGCGCACCCCAATCTTTGGCATGGAAGGTTCGTGGCAATAAGGTGCATGGGTGACTACGAGTGGGCAGGAGTGGGCATGATGAGTGGCCATGAGTGCCCATGAGGGGCCTGAGTTTCCTGCGAGAAAGAGCCGTCTCAAAACGTCAAGCAAAGAGTTTTCTTCCTTTCGATGTCTCCTTGTTCTGAAGGTTGTAATCCCGTTGGTGAAGTAAGATCCACTCAGCTGATACAATCACAATCATTCACTGCTCTGTGCTCATGTTAACGCGATCTGTGAGTCTTCACATTCTAATCTCTGAATGCTGCTGTGAGAATTCTAATCACTTCACACAGATCGCCTATTTCTGCTTGCGTTTCTCATGTTGGCCTGATTTTCCTGCGTGTGCATGTGGGTGTGTGCGTTTTCAGTCACATGGCATGTGGATGGGGATGTGCCCAGTGTGCTAGTGGGGGACTACTTGTGCCTGCAGCAAGTGGTCGACAAAATAGTCGGTGAGTAGATTGTCAAAATATGTGCACTGGGGATCCCCGATTGATCCTAGAGAAGAGCTACAGACATGATTGCTTTGGGAATTATGGGCACACTCACCCGCTACTTTACAGACCCTTATCCCAATGGTGTAGTGATTGAGATTCTGACATGGTATCAGAGCGAAAATCTCGAGTTCGAGTTCCCATGTGCACACATGTTGGCGCCCCATGTGTCCTTGCCGCTGTGCCGTGCCTTAGAACATTTCAGTGAATGGGTGTAAGAAGACGTGCACTAGGGATCATATGGAAGGGTTACAAGCACGCTTGCATGGGGGGTTATGGGCGCACTCATTTGCTACTTAACAAGCCATTTTATCCCAGCAGTGTAGTGGCTGAGATTCTAACATGGAACAGCCCAATTATTATTCAATGGCCAGCTCTAGGTGTGGATAAGGTTGGATGGGTTTGCTTGCACATGAAGATGAGGCGAGTTGAGTCGGCCCCCGGTTGAGTTGAGTAGAGTTGAGCCAACGTTGACCCTCGCCCAACTCGACACATTTTGCTCAACTCGACAGTCCACGTTTTGGCCAACTCGACAGTCCACGTTTTGGCCAACTCGACAGTCCACATTTTGGCCAACTCGACAGTCCACGTTTTGGCCAACTCGACAATCCACATTTTGCCCAACTCGACAGTCCACGTTTTGGCCAACTCGACAGTCCACATTCTGCCCAACTCTACAGTCCACGTTTTGGCCAACTCGACAGTCCACATTTTGCCTTGAGCCATGGCTGACTCGCGGGAAGGGTTTTTGTGCAAGAGTAGTCAATGTTTGATTCTGATCTGAAGTCCACTGCCTCAGTTTCACAAGAAACTCCTTTCGTAATGAGGCGCCATTAGCGCCACTCACGTCCAGGTTTCTGGCTCGCAAGAGTGGTTGGAACTGAGACTCAACAAAGCACTAGAGTTTACTTGAGCTGCCCACACATGGTGCCCACATCTACCCGAGCCACCATTGATTAGGCTCGCTTACGAGGTATCCAACACCCAGTCGCACACTAGGCATGAGCATAGGTCAATTCCAGCCTGTGTGTTTCAAGGCATAACGAGCCAGCGAGGCAGGCTGACGAGCCGAGCCAGCAGCTGACCCGACCTGTGTCTCGTACTTTGTAGGCGAGCCCATCAAACCGTAACGAGCGAATTTTTGTGGTCTGAACGAATTTCTCTCCTTTGGTCTGAACAGACTCCCGCAATTCACCTCAGTGAGCCGACAAATTGGACTTCTGATGCACTACACCCCATTCACCTTCACTTCACCATTCTCCACTATTCGTTCTGCGAACTGCCCCCCCCCAGACAACGCCATAAATTTCACGGCCAGCGGAAGCGTGTGTGTGCGGCTGCAGTGCCTTCCCCCGTACACCCACATCCTCACCCACCTGCTCTCCCTCGGCTGCTTCCTCGCTCAACCCACCCCCGGCTGCTCCTTGCCTGCTGCTGCTGCTGCTGCTGCTGACAACCTTGATGCTGCCGCTGCTGTTGTTACCACTGCTGATGTTGCCAGTGCGGCTGTGCATCGGAACGAAGTGGGATAACCACTTCTTAAGATGTCGTTCTGGGAGCAGGTGGGGCAGCAAGGGCTGGCGAGGGCGGTGACGGGCGCATGCAATAAACGGGTGCTCCAGAGAAGCTTGTCTGTGCAGTGCCTTGGGTGCTACTGGCGCATGCCCCAGGTGCAGGAGGGGGGGCCGGAGCAGGAGGAGAACGAGGGGAAGGGGGAGAGCGAGGGGAAGGGGGGGAGAGGAGGGGGAGGAGAGGGAGGAGGGGGAGGAGAGGGTAAGCGTGTGGGGCGAGAGGGTGGTGGGAGGCGGAAGCAGAGGCGAGAGGGTGTGCATTGAGTTGAGTGAAGGCAGGGGTAGTGCTGCATCCTTGGGTGCGGGAGATGAGGAGGAGGGTGGGCGTAGGGGAGTGGGGTCATGTCCTATTGTGCAGGAACAAGAGCGCATGGGGAGGATGCTGTGAGTGAAGCAGGGAGGACAGCACCACGGGGTGGTGGCGTGGGCTGGTGGAGGGGAGCAGTGGAGACGTGGTGGTGCGGCCGGGGCAGAGGAGAGTGCACAGGGGTGGAGGAGGATGCTGAGAGGCAGTGTGTGGTGCTGCTGACATGTGAGGACACGGGGTGTGGCATCGCAGAGGAGGAGCAGCGCGACGTGTTTCAGGCGTTCATGCAGGTGAGCCCTGCCCCTCATGCAGGTGAGCCCTGCCCCTCATGCAGGTGAGCTCTGAGTATGTGCGTAGAGGCACTAAGGCGTTCATGCAGGTGAGCTGTGCCCCTTATGCTGCTGATGTCATGCGGCTGATGCAGGTGAAGCAAGCAGTGCACTCGAAGCAAGGATGCAATGTAAAAGCAATGTTTCACCTCACACAATCATCGGCTGAGTATCGCGGCCTTCCATCCACGTGCTAGTCTTTAGCACACTGACTGCTTGCATTCTCGTGCGTCTCACACCGCCCATCCACCCATTCAGACCTGAAAGCACGGAGGCAGCGGCATGAGCCTGCACTTGTGTCGCCAGCTTGTGAGTCTCCTCTGGCAGTCAGTCGGCCTTTTTTGTCAGCTGGTGGTTTCTTTTTTTGGGGGGGGCAGCTGATGTTTTTTTTTGGGCAGCTGGTGAGTTGTTTGTTTCTACAGTTGCTAGGTCCTTCAACACTTGATGTGTTTTTTGCTTCCAACTCTCCCTCTATCTCATACCTCTGCCACATTCACCCACATTCACCCACATTCACCCATATTCACCCACATTCACCCTCATTCACACTCATTCACCTCATACCTGGTGGTGTATCACACTCACAAACAACCATACACCCCCAACACCTCCTCCCCGTGGCAGGTATCGCTCATGGGTGGCAGCATTGGGTTGCTCAGCACAGAGGGTCACGGCACCACTCTGCATGTCGCTCTGCCCATGCCTGTTGCGCTTGCCACTGCCGCTGCCACTGCCGCTGCCACTGCCGCTGCTGCTGCAGCTGACGAAGGTGACTCTTCTCCAGCCAGCGCCGATGTTTCTGAGCCAGCGACCACTTGTGCTGTTTCTTCCTCTACTGCTGGCGACGAAACAAAGGGCGTGAAGACGAAGAGTGCGAGGGATAGCTTGAAGGAGTTGCTCCAGGGCAAGGCGATTCTGGTGAGTTGCAAGGCAATGCGTTCGGAGACGACCCAATCTAGACCAGGACACCGATTCTCCACCACGCAATGCAGACTAGCCTCAGCACGCTTCCATTTCTTCCTGTTTGTCACTCCTCACCAACACTTCCCCAACCTACCCCTTGGTCTCCTCGCCACACTCCCGGCAACCCACTTCCGTCGTCCCCTCACCTCACCACACTGTGACAACGCGCATGTCATCTCTGTCCGTCCGTTCTTCACCCCTCTCCACCTCCCTTGGATGTCCCTGCGCTCTACCTGGCCATGTGGTGAAGGACAACCCATCAACCGTCCCTTTGTTCTCACCACTCTCAACCCCCCCGTACCCCCCTGTGCGGGCCAGGTGGTGGTAGGCAGCGCCATCTGCGCCCCTCTGTTCTCACCCCTCTGCACCCCCCTATACCCCCGCACCCCTCTTATCACACAGGTGGTAGACGACAATGTGATCAACCGGCGGGTGGCAGCAGCGGGTAACGCCATTTTCATCCATTCATTTCACCCCCCCTGTGCTGCCCCAGGTGGTGGACGACAACATGATCAACCGGCGGGTGGCAGCGATCACGCTGGCGCGGTACGGGGCGGAGGTGGCGCTGGCAGAGTCGGGCGAGGCGGCGCTGCGCCTGCTGCAGGCGTGCCACTCCTTCCGCCTCGTGGTCATGGACCTCCTTATGCCCGGCCTCGACGGCTTCCACACCACCGCCCGCCTGCGCGCATTCGAGGCCGCCGCCCAGGCGGCCCAAGACGTGCATCGCATACCAGTGTGGAGGCCATGGAGAGGGGCTGGCAGCAGCGGCAACGAATTCATGTGGTGGCCATGTCAGCAGATGTAGACTGCACTGTTGCCGCTCGTGCCACCGAGGCTGGCATGGATGGAGCCGTGCAGAAGCCACTCAATGAGAGACTGCTGCTGCAGGTGCTCTCAACACTGAATGGTTTGTAACTCCAATCATGAGTGGCTAGCTGTATCTACGTCAGTGTCCCCGTTTGCTTGTACATGGTATCTGTTTGATTTTTTTTCAATCTATTCATTGTTTACTGTACCGTATGGCCCCAAATAGTGGCGCTTATGCGCTTATAACAAAATCATTTTTTTAAGGGGGGCGATTGTAATTGAGTAACGGCCATAAGCGCCTGCGCTTTTATAAAGTCAAAAATGAAATTCAAATATGAAGGTACTAAATTGAAGCTCATTAAGGCGAATACAAAGATGTGACATGCGCATGGGATTGTGCATGGAATCATGGCGAAACTTGCCGCGATTCGAATTTCCTCCGCACAAAACCTGATCCGGAGCAACGCACCTGCCAGCGCTGACGCAAAAGCTGCTGTGCGGCCCAATCAGGTCGTCATGCACTGCCAGGCAGGAGCATTTCGACCGAACCCTCTAGAAGGGGGTAGAAGATGCCCTGCCAGCGCAGCATGGATGGCGCCATGAACCCTCCTCTGCGGGTTCAGGCAGAGGGGTAACCCTCGTTCATTGACGAGGACCCCGAGGCGCTGAGCTGAAGGGGTCCCCTTCAATCTTTCATTTCTTCCCTCATTCATCCAGTTTTTCATTCAATTTCGGGTTCTCTCCCGCCAGGCTGCGAAAGCCATGGCGGAATTCACGGCACCCATTTCTTGTTCAAGAAGAAGCCTACCGCTAGGCCCGCATTTAGAGTTGACGCTGACGGGTGGTACCGTATTCCCCCGGATAGAAGACCCCCCCAAACTACAACACCCCCGGGTACCTAATACGGGGGGGGGGGGGGGGGGGGGGTACTTTATAAAACCTCGATTTTGTTATACCCCCCTTTTGGGGGGTGATAAATATAAGACCCCCCAATTCCCTTGCAAGGGGGTTTCCCATGTACATTTTCTTTGTTTTGTTCCAAAATGAAACATCCTATAATGCGAATCTGGCTTTCAGGGGGCGAATTCCGAGTGTCAAGGGGCTGATTTGCTACGTCAGGGGTCTATTTGCCGTGTCAGGTGGCGAAATTGCTGCGTCAGGGAGCGCAATTGCCGTGTCAGGGGGTGAAATTGCTGCGTCAGAGGGGCGAATCTACACTGTGACAAACGAATTCGGTTCTGACTGGTCAAGCGAACTATTTGCTAGCTTGTGCTCACCAAAAGCAAACCCACCATTTCAGTATTGGAGGTAGTGTTCAAAACACCAAGTAAAAAATACGTCGTATGAAAAGACCCGGGTGGTATATATTTTTTTTCCTTTGTTAAGACCCCCCCCATTTTTTCCAGGGATTTAGCATAAGACCCTAGGGTCTTCTATCCGGGGAAACACGGTATTCCCATATCCCACCAGAGCCACCACAACCTCCTGCGCCGCCTGCTCCTCCTGCGCCTCCTACGCCTCCTACTCCTCCTGCTCCTCCCGTTCCTCCATCTCCTGTGTATCCCGTGCCTCCTGTGGTCACGGGCAATCAACCCGTGCTCACGCTCCTTCTCCCATCGGCGTTCAACAAGTATCTCTCGGAACTGGACTGCGACAAGCCCCAAGATGAATACGTAGAAGCTCCGGCCCCGGCACCACGATGGGGACAGCCCGATAACTGCAACTGGGACGAATCTGCAGTTGGCGTAGACGACGAGGTGGCTGACACCGAGGAAGAGTGGCACGCTGAGCGTGACACCGACGGCGAGGGTGGCACGGAGGGTGGCACCGAGGCCGGCACCGCTGGGGATGTGTTTCCCGAGGGTGCTTCGGGCGGCGACGACGACGACGGCGTCGAGTATTGGTCACGCGACGGGCTTCCCGAGAAACTCTTGATACCCTCTTTCCCTCCTATTAATCGCAAGCGACCACACCCTGCTTCACAGAACCGTGATGCCCGCCTTCCTTCTCCTAGGCACAAGATGAACGAGCACAAGCGTCAGGCCTACACTGCCACCGAGAAGTTGAAGAGGTCCGCGCGGCTGGATGTTGCGGTGTCAATGCGCTCTTTGGCTCGCGAGAGTGGCATCCATCGCAAATGTCTCACGAACTGGAAGCGCGCCGCGGACTTCCTCAAAGAGGCACGCTCCGCCCGTAAGCGCATGCATGGTTGTGGCCGAACGTTGTGGTACCGACCGATGGAGCTGAAGGTCTACGATGTTGTGTGATGCAATCATATGCATTCACGTTTGTCTTCCTCCCATCACATGTTTGTGCGTTGCATGCGTGGTGTGAGCGTATGCAAGAATTTGTGTTTTGTGCGGTTTGGTTTTTCTGAGTGTGTGTGAATGTTATTTGGCTTGAGCAGATACCTGAAGTGACTCCTCTGCTCAAGAGCTTTCCGACGAACCAAGTATCGCTTCAATCGGAGCACGAACAAGAAAGTTACGAACGTTGGAAGTTCGTATGCTTTTGATATTTGGTTGTGGTGACTATGGGAAGTTGTGGTGTTGACTCCATAAGAGGTATAGACTTTTGGGGGTTGTGAAATTCGTCAACATCACTGTAGATGCTGCCAAGTGGTTGGGAGGAGCCAAACCAGGTTGGCAAGTGTGGCCAAGTTGGGCAAGGTGGATGGCATGGGTTGGAAAGTGACAAAAGTAAAAGTGGGGTTCCTATAGGGAAGGGATTTGGTGTGCTAATGGGGTTTCCTTGGTTGGGGACTCCTTGGGGACTTCCCTCTCGTCCTCCTCTTCCCCTCCCACCTGGTTAATTGCTACTCTAACTCTCTTGTGTGGTTAATTGTAAAATTGTAAAATTGTGAGACTATTGTCAATTGAGTTAAGTTTTCAATGGCAGCTTACCCCCTAGTGCGCCGGAATTGATAACTCAAGAAATACTTCACCTTTTTGTACGATTCAAATTGGGAATTGTAGCCACGGAATAGAGCTACAACATATCTAAGTTTAGTGAAGTTTTGACAGCGTAATTTTCGTCGACGGCGTTTCTTGTGAACTCGACTTTTCTGTCTAGAAACTAGGCCCAACGATTTTGAGATATTTCGGCTCCTAATCTTCATAGACTCCGTCCTTAGTCTCTAACAAGTGGTATCAGAGCTTATTAAGGACTTTTTGGAGAGTCTACTGAAGTGAGAAGACCCTCCTAGACCCACCATGGCCTGTGGGCATGCCTAAGTGGAGTTCTGGAGGTTGGATGTGACTTCCGCTAAGGGGAAACTCTGCCGAAATTTCGTTGGCGCCGACACTTGTGAAAATATTGTGGGACTTCAGTGTGGACAGCAAGGGGGGAGCTGAAAACTGTGATTGGGAGCAGAGGAGATGAGTCACGGGAGTGGAGAAGCAGCTGAGAAGAGGAGTGAGCCGCCACTATCCAAGATTGAGGCATTGGATGGCTCCAACTACGAGGAATGGAGCAGACGGATGAGGAGCGTCTTCAAGCGCTACAAGCTGCTGAAACTTGCGATGGGAGAAGAGAAGATGCCCGAGGAAAAAGATGCTCGGGATCGGTGGATTGAGAAAAGCGCGGTGCTGTACGACTTGATTCTACAGTCGGTCAACAACGACATGTTCCAGCACATCAAAGATTTGGTGGAGCTCGATGACTCGGGACCAAAGGCGTGGAAGGTGCTACGCGACGTGGTTCAGCCCAACACGCTGCCGATGGTGATCGTATTGGAGAAGGAGCTGGCTGCCCTCTCCATGCGGCCGGGAGACGATGTGAAGCCGGTGCTTGACAAGGTCAAGGACACCTATGCGAGGATGGCAGCGGCGGGCAGCAAGGTGTCACAGATGCAGCAGTGCACCAAGATTATCTCGGTGCTCGACAACTCGTGGGACAACCTTATCCCTACCCTCAACGCTCAGCAGGACAAGTGGATGCCTGAGTGGCTACGGCAGCAGATCCTGCAGGAGGACTTCCGCAGGCGCCACACAGGAGGTGGTGATGCAAATAAAACTGCTGAGGGGTATGGAGCTGCAGGAGCCAGCAGAGGGAGAGGGGGAGGGAGAGGCCGAGGCCGTGGGAGAGGCTTTGGCAGAGGGAGAGGGTGCGTGCTGGTACTGCAAGAAGGCTGGACACCCATGGTTCAAGTGTTTCAGCCGGCCTGAGGGATGGGCGCCCCCAGGCATGAAGCTGCCAAGTGGTGAACGTGCACGAGGTGGCGCTATGCAAGGTTCAGGTGCACAAGGTGATGGTGCACAATGTAAAGCTGACCCTGGGATGTTCCTCATGGTTGAGGATGTGCAAGGGAGTGGGGGTGATGTGTGTTCAGTTGGGAAGGTTGTGATGCACCCCCTCACTCACTGGGTAATCGATTCAGGATGCACAAGTCACATGACCCCACGGGCAGATTTGCTTGACGAGGTAAAACCCCCTGGGAAGATCAAGTATGTGGCTGCCGCTTCAGGTGATTTGCTCCCTGTGATTGGTGTTGGGAATGCCAAGGTAATGGGAGCCAATGGGGGGCTTGTGGGGCTGGGGAATGTGTTGCTGGTTGAAGGTTTGTCCGCTAACCTCCTCTCTGTGCGCCGGCTGCAGAAAAGCAAGGCCAAAGTGACCTTCGGCCCAACCAGCTGCCGTGCAAAGCTTGGGAAGTTGCTGCTGTGGGATTTGGAGGAGAAGAGCAGCTGCATCAAGGACCTTTGGCAGCTGCCCATTATCCCTTGGAACGGGAAACCACCATCAACGGCAGCGGCAGCAGCAACGGCTAAAGCAACTGCGGGAGGAGAGGAGACTGCACCAACTAATGGGGCCCTGGATGTAGACAAGAAGGTGCAGCAGCCACAACAGCCACATGGTGAGGTGCTTGCTGGTGTGGATGGGACAGCTGGATGGGCAAAGGCTTCTTCCGGGAGTGGTGAGGCCGATTGGGAGACGTGGCACGAGAGGCTGTGTCACATCAACATTCCTATGCAGCATAAGTTGGTGAAGGATGGGAGCTTGAAGGGGCTGGAGGTGAAGGGGGCAGCGAAGGAGATTGGGAGCTGCCCTACATGCCTTGAGACCAAGTTCACAAAATTTCCCTTCAGCAGCAGCACAGGACCAGCCAAGGCTCCACTTGCACTTGTGCACATGGACGTGGTGGGCCCCACGAGGGCCCCTTCTCTCTCGGGTAGCTGCTTCTTCTTGACCATTGTGGACGACCACACGCGTGCGGTGTGGGTATACCCTCTGAAGACTAGGGGGGAGGTGGCAGCGGCTGTTCTTAAGGAGTGGATGCCGAGAGCTCAAAGGGAGAGTGGACATAAGGTGAAGGTGATCCGCACTGACAACGGGGGAGAGTTCATTGGCACTGATTATGAGGTGGTGCTGAAGAAGAAGGGGATCCAGCATCAACTCACGGTGCCTTACAACCCTCAGCAGAACGGCGTGGCTGAGCGGTTCAACCGGACCCTGCAGGAAGGTGCTCGCACTCTCCTTGTGCGTGCAGGGCTGCCGGATCCGTTTTGGGTGACTGCACTGCAGCAGGTCGCCCTTGTGAAGAACAGGGTGCTGGCGACTGTGGGGGACAAGCAGTGGGTCCCCTACACCAAGTGGTATGGGAGTGCACCAGCTGTGAACATGCTGAGAGCCTACGGGTGCATGGTGGTGTTTCATGTGCCTAAGGAGAAGAGTGGAAAACAGGAAGCTTCTGGGAGATGGGGTGTGCACTTGGGGCTTGCTAAGGATCACAAGGGCTGGCTGATTTGGGACTTGACCAGCCAGCAGCTGACTGTGTCAATGGATGTGAAGTTCCTTGAGTCCTTGTACTATAAGGAGTGGAAGCAGCAGCAGCAGAGGCTCCCTACTACACCGCTTATCATTGAGGCCGATGAGGTGCAGCGGCCTTCGAGGCAAGTGCAGGTCACTGTCTCAGAGGAGGAGATTTCTGGGGTGACTGAGGATGGGGGAGAACCTGAGGTGGAGGAGCAGCAGCAGCAGCAGCAGCAGCAGCAGCCGCAGCAGCAGCAGCAAGGTGCTCCACAAGGTGCCGCACGTCCGGCTGACCGTCCTAGGAGGGATGTGCGCCCTCCTAACCGGCTGACCTATCCGAGCTTTGGCAAGCCAAAGGTGGTGCAAGCTGGGAGTGTGGCTGAGTAGTGTGATGAGGAAGAGATAGCACACTGCTACTGGGCAGCCGGCCCTGAGCCCAAGACGCTAGCTGAGGCATTGAGCGGGCCCGATGCTGAAAAGTGGAAGCAGAGTGTGAAGGAGGAGTATGACTCTCTGCTGGAGAATGAGACTTGGGAGCTATGTGAGCTGCCTCCTAGGAAGAAGGCCATTTCTTCCAAGCTGATTTTCAGGCACAAGTACGGAGGAGATGCAGTTTAAGTGCTCCAAGATGGGAGATGTGAAGTACTACCTGGGGATGCATGTGGAGAGGGACCTTGACAAGGGAGTGTTGAGGTTGCACCAGAGGAAGTATTGTGAGGGGCTGGCTGAGAAGTATGGGCTGCAAGATGCAGGAAAGCCAGCCACCCCACTGCCTTCGGGGTTCACTGTGGAGCCCTGTGGTGATGAGGAGGTGGTGGGTGAGAGTGACAGGAAGCTGTTTCATTCCATGGTTGGGGCACTCAACTATGCGGCTAACCACACGTGGCCTCACATTGCCTTTGCAACATCCAGGCTTGCCAGTGTGGTCTCATGCCCCAGTCATGAGCAGCTGGAAGCGGCCAAGAGGTTGGTCCGCTATGTGAGTGCAACGGCATCAGTGGGTTTGGAGTACAGTGCTGTGAGACAGAGGCTGCAGAGGGGTGCAGCTGATTTGAGCAAGGGGGAGATGCTCTTGACTTGCTACACTGATGCTAGCTTCAACTCTGTGAAGGCGGATGGCACCAGCATTGGAGGCTATGTGTGCCTGTTTGGAGGTGGTGCAGTGAGCTGGCGCAGCAAGAAGCAGAACGAGATGGGGCAAACGAGGTAGTGTGGCTGAGGCGTCTGTTGGAGGAGATCGGAGTGTGCCAGAAGGAGCCAACTGTGATTTTCTGGGACAACGAGTCGGCTGTGAAGCTTGCAAAGAACGCTTGCCTTCATGGGATGACGAAGCACAACAGGCCTAAGTGGCACTGGGTGAGGAGGCTCCTGGACAAGGAGGTGCGACTGGAGATTGTGAAGACCCATCAGGAGGCGGCTGACATTCTCACCAAGCGCATGGCTGAATCTGAGCATTGGAAGGGCATGAAGCTTGCTGGGATGAGTGTGCATTGAGGGTGCATGCTTGAGCTATGACATGTGGGATGATGGTTGGCAGCCAGAGGGGGAGTTTGTTGTGTGATGCAATCATATGCATTCACGTCAGTCTGCCTCCCATCACATGTTCGTGCGTTGCATGCGTGGTGTGAGCGTATGCAAGAATTTGTGTTTTGTGCGGTTTGGTTTTTCTGAGTGTGTGTGAATGTTATTTGGCTTGAGCAGATACCTGAAGTGACTCCTCTGCTCAAGAGCTTTCCGACGAACCAAGTATCGCTTCAATCGGAGCACGAGCAAGAAAGTTACGAACGTTGGAAGTTCGTATGCTTTTGATATTTGGTTGTGGTGACTATGGGAAGTTGTGGTGTTGACTCCATAAGAGGTATAGACTTTTGGGGGTTGGGAAATTCGTCAACATCACTGTAGATGCTGCCAAGTGGTTGGGAGGAGCCAAACCAGGTTGGCAAGTGTGGCCAAGTTGGGCAAGGTGGATGGCATGGGTTGGAAAGTGACAAAAGTAAAAGTGGGGTTCCTATAGGGAAGGGATTTGGTGTGCTAATGGGGTTTCCTTGGTTGAGGACTCCTTGGGGACCTTCCCTCTCGTCCTCCTCTTCCCCTCCCACCTGGTTAATTGCTACTCTAACTCTCTTGTGTGGTTAATTGTAAAATTGTGAGACTATTGTCAATTGAGTTAAGTTTTCAATGGCAGCTTACCCCCTAGTGCGCCGAAATTGATAACTCAAGAAATACTTCACCTTTTTGTACGATTCAAATTGGGAATTGTAGCCACGGAGTAGAGCTACAACATATCTAAGTTTAGTGAAGTTTTGACTGTGTAATTATTGTCGACGGCGTTTCTTGTGAACTTGACTTTTCTGTCCAGAAACTAGGCCCAACGATTTTGAGATATTTCGGCTCCTAATCTTCATAGACTCCGTTCTTAGTCTCTAACATACGAGAGGCTCCTCGAGTGGCGTCGCAAGGGAAGCGCTGTATCCGTCGGCCGCCTGCAGGAATGGTCTCACGAATTCATGAAGCTTCTCGTCCCCGACGAGAAGTGGAAGGGGAGCCAACAGTGGTCTGAGCGCTTTCGTCGCCGATGGAATCTTAGCGAACGCATGAAGACGAGGGTTGCACAGAAAATCGCGGCCCGTAAGATTTCGTGCCTTTTCTTTTCCTTTGTACGTTGCAGTGTTTTGTACTAACCCCTACTTGCTGTGTTGCCCCATCTTCCGCCGTTTCACAGATGACGCGGAGCAGTGCAGAAACTTCTGGCGCTTTGTCCGTCAAAAGCGTCGTGAGCGCGGCATCGACACTGCGTGGATCATCAACGCGGACCAGACGCCGCTCTGGCTGGAGATGCCCGCCACCACCACCGTGGACCAAATCGGCGTTCGGTCGGTGCCGATCAGAAGTGCGGGGTACCAGAAGGAGAGAGTTACCGTGATGCTGGCGTGCACGGCGGACGAGGTGAAGATCAAGCCCTGGGTGTTTTTCAAGCGGAAGATTGTGCCGAATGGCGATTTCCCATCGGGTAAGTCATGGTGATTGTTGTTGTGCCCTGTGGTTGTTTCTTCCCATTAATCGAATGGTGATCTTTGTCCGTCTACGCCTGTGCAGATGTGGTCGTGGCGTGCCACGAGAACGGGTGGATGGACGCAGAGGGCGTCATCCGATGGCTTGAGGAGTGCGTCAAGCCTTTCTTGAAGCCCCGGTTTGGCAGGTGTGCGAAGAGCTCCATGCTGGTGCTGGATTCTTACCGTGGTCACCTTACTGAGGGGGTGAAGGAGAAGTTCCGCGAGCTCAACTGCGTGCCGGCGGTTATCCCGTCGGGCTGCACGGCGGAGGTTCAGCCCCTTGACGTCCCCATCAACAAGAGCTTCAAGGCTTCAGCCCGCCAGCAGTACCAAAAGTGGTTTCAAGAAGAGGGCCAGGAGCAGCTGACAGCAGCAGGTACGTTGTAAGCGAGATGCATAAGCATGTGTCACCCCCCCCACCCCCCCCCTTTCCCCCCCTTTTGTAGCTCTAACGGCTTTCCGTGGTGTCTTTGTCTGTGTAGGGAATCTCAAGAAGCCCCCCCCCCCCCCCCCCCCCCCCCCAGCAGTGGTTCTACGATGGGTCTCACGGGCGTGGAAGGCCCTGCCCGCCGACCTCATCAAGCACGCCTTCCTCACCTGTGGCATTAGCAACGCGCTTAACGGCAGCGAGGACGGCCTCGCCATGGCGCACAGGCGGACAGGAGCCCAGCTGACCGCGGAAGTGGATGTCGACGAAGACATCATCTCCGATGGCTTCTTTGGCAACAACTGCCAGGAGCCCGAGTCTGACGAGGAGGAGTAGGTAGTTGGTTCCTTGGTAGAAAGGCCTTTGTAAAGGCCTGTTCATGGAGTTCGAAGTAGGTGGTTGTAACTGTTGGTGCAAGATTTCTAATGAAATGCCTCTGAAGATGTTTATTGTTAGTCTTTATAGAAAAAAAAATATAAATGTGTCAAACTATGCGCTTATAATAAGTATGGGTGCAAAATGGGGTGCGCCTATAATCGAGAAGCCACATAGCCTATGAACTAGACAACAAATAGTATGACAGACCCCTTACGTTAGGTAAGAGGCAGTCTTTAAGCAACAAAAGCAAACTCAGGGCGTCGCAACTAGTCCAAGCTCTGGGACAAAGATGCCATAAGGCGAGCCAATGAGCTCACACTGATGTGTGTGTGCGTGTGTGCGTGCGTGAGGGCATGTGTGCGTGACTGCGTGCATGCGTGCATACATAGGTGCGTGTGTGTGTGTGTATGTGTGGGTGCGTGCGTTCGTGTGTGTGTGTGTATATATGCAAAGTCACAAACAATGCAAGCAACAAAGATCATGAAGCTTGCAAGTAATGACATCTTGTAACTAGACAAAGCTGAATGCAGAAGGACTGATGATCACGACGCTGAAGCGCCTTGGTGAAGATATCGACAGTGTTGCCCTCTATGGCGTACCTGGCCGCGCCAATGTAAGTCACGTAGTAGGAAGTACCGTAGCTCAATTTGCTTCGTGCTGCCCACTAGTACCATAGTAGGATCATGACTTTGTTGACGAAGTGGACGCCGACTGCCCGCAGTCAACTTTTGCATACCATAGTAGGATCATGACTTTGTTGTCAGCAAACATGAATGGAGCAGCACGAGGCGACTCACCCAAGTTAATAAGCAAAAGAGTTAGTCAGCGGAGCTTCTGTGCAGCTATATCTCTGGCGTAGATCTCATCCTTGTTGACAGGAAATGGCACCGCCCTCACTTGGGCGAAGCCGACTTAGCAGCCGGGTACGCGGGAGGTGCAGCCGGGCTCGCAGAAGTCGACGTTGACCGCCCACAGAAGTGGACGCCGACTGCCCGCAGAAGTTGACGCCGACTGCCCGCAGAAGTCGACCAGCAGAACGGCATCACGTGCTCGACGGCAAACGGCTGGCGAAAATGTCGACATGTGTTTTACCTAGCACTAGCGCAATGTGCCTGGCGGCGTGACCATCTACCTGCACCTACTTGGTAGGTGCGCACATGCGCACAACTTCACCTACGTCTGCAGTGCTAGCAGACCGTCGCAGTGCAACGCTGCCAGGCCGCCCTGCTGCAGCGTTGGCAAGCCGCTCTTTTGCTGCACTGGCAAAGTTCGCCCTGCAGAATGCATACTAGGTCTTGCAATGCCATTCTTTCTATATCGACTTGCATGCCTAATTTTAATCTTATGTTCTTCTTACTTTTGTAACGGAAATTTTGCCAAACTTCTTTGCGGACACAACAAGCGTGAAAACGCTAGTGCAACGCTACAATCACTCGCACAACCCTGTGCCCTCCTCCGTAGTCCACTCCCAGTGTTTAGTGGGTCTCCGCAAGCCTCATTATTAAACAGAGCAACAGGCGACGCACGAGTCGGCCTCCATGAGACAGCTCCAAAACTGAGACCTAAACAATAGCCCAGTGAAGACCTTCGAGACTTAGCATCGTCTGCCCACGACGTGTCAGTGTGCCTGACAAGGCTGACAATCTGTCTCCGTCCAATCACAAGCCATATGACTGATATTTACCGCACATCCCACTTACCGGTCGTCTAGTGGGCAGGTTTATTTCTCTCAAGCACCACAAAGCGACCTAGGATGCTGATGTCAAACTCATATTGTATAGCTTGTCTAGGCTATAGTGGGGTAGACACTATGGGGTACAGTTTCCTAGGGTTTCCTACTTGTACCCAACCTTGTGCTAGTTCATTCATTCATGTTTCTTCACATGGTATAGAGCTGGTTCCCTCGTGGGAACACTTCCTTGGGCCCACCACTAAAATTTTCTTTCTGACCGGAGCGTCAGTTGCTCCTGCCCGAGGCGCGTCTTTTTCGCCGCCCTCCCAGGCCCTTAGTGGCCCCTAGCGACCTCGTCGCCGCCCCTATGCGGCCCCGTCGCCGCCCCTAGCGGCCCCGTCGCCGCCCCTAGCGGCCCCGTAGCCGCCTCTTTCCCTACGCGGCCCCGTCGCCGCCCCTACGCGGCCCCGTCACCGCCCCTACGCGGCCCTTTCGCCACCCCTAGCGGCCCCGTCGCCGCCCCTACGCGGCCCTGTCGCCGCCCCTAGCGGCCCCGTCGCCGCCCCTAGCGGCCCCGTCACCGCTCCCCTTCCTACGCGGCCCCGTCGCCGCCACTACGCGGCCCCGTTGCCGCCTCTACACGGCCCCGTCGCCGCTCCCCTACCTACGCGGCCTAGTCGCCGCCCCTAACGGCCCCGTCGCCGCCCCTAGCAGCCCCGTCGCCGCCTCTCACCCTACGCGGCCCCGTCGCCGCCCCTACGCGGCCCCATCGCCGCCCCTAGCGGCCCCGTCGCCGCCCCTAGCGGCCCCGTCGCCGCCTCTCACCCTACGCGGCCCCGTCGCCGCCCCTACGCGGCCCCGTCGCCGCCCCTAGCGGCCCCGTCGCCGCCCCTAGCGGCCCCGTCGCCGCCCCTAACGGCCCCATCGCCGCTCCCCTACCTACGCGGCCCCGTCGCCGCCACTACACGGCCCCGAAGCCGCCCCTAGCGGCCACGTCGCCGCTCCCCTCCCTACGCGGCCCCGTCGCCGCCCCTAGCGACCCCAACGCCGCCTCTACCGAGCAGCCCAACAGCAGAGCCGCCGAGCCGCCCAGCAGCCGAGCCGCCCGACAGCCGAGCCGCCCGACAGCCGAGCCGCTCGACAGCCGAGCCGCCTGACAGCCGAGCCGCCCAGCAGCTGAGCCGCCGAGCCGCCGAGCCGCCCAGCAGCCTAGCCGCCGAGCCGCCCTGCCGTCGAGCCACTACTGTTCCTACAGGCACGCCCCGACCCTACTTACTCGGACTGGTGAGATCACTTCCTGTTAGGCCACTGCAGTCATGGCTACCCCCAGTGTTCTTACCTTTGATACTGAGGGTCGTGCTGTTGACTTTGAGGTCTGGGTCGATGACCTCCAACTGTTCCTACAGTGCGATAGGGCAGACGGACTTTCCCTGTTCGATCTCACCTCTGGTGCCTCCCCTGCCCCGCCTGCTACTGCTGACAGCACTGTTCGCTCACAGTGGGCCACCCGCGATGCTGCTGCACGTCTTGCTGTGCGTCGCCACTTACCGACCACTGAGCGCGCGCACTTTAGCCAGTACAAGAGTGCTCAGACCTTGTACGACGCTGTAGTTGCACGCTACTCCTCCCCTGCCACTGCTGCACTGAGCCGCCTCATGCTACCGTACCTCTTCCCTGACCTTGCTGCCTTTCCCACAGTCGCTGACCTCATTACGCACCTCCGCACTAGTGACACTCGCTACCGCGCTGCGCTTCCTGCTGAGTTCTGTGCCAAGAACCCCCCCCCCCATGTACATCACCCTCTACTATATAGTCACCCGGCTCCCTGACTCCCTTCGCTTAGTCAGGGACCACTTCCTCTCAGTTTGCCCCACCACACTCACCGTTGACCTCCTCGAAGAGCGCCTCCTAGCAGCAGAGAAGAGCATAGTCGCTGTAGGAGCCTCTCGTGGTGACCCTCGCACCCCCATCTTTGAGGGGTGTTCCCCTTCCCCCCTCTTGCCCTCTGTTGCTTCTGCTGCTGCGGCCGACCTGGTTGGTTTCGAGTCGGTCGGCGCTGCGTCTGCCCCTAGCGGGAGACGCCGCACCAGCAAGGGCAAGGGGGGCAAGGGCGCTGGAGGGGCTGGCGGAGGCGGTGGAGGTGGTGGTGGAGGCAGTGGAGGGGGTGGAGGTGGTGGTGGGAGTGGTGGCGGGGGTGGAGGTGTCGGTGGCAGCAGTGGCGGCGGCGGAGGTGGCGGCAGTGGCGGAGGGAGCAGAGGCGGCGGAGGTGGCGGAGGCGGCGGAGGTGGCGGAGGCGGCGGAGGTGGCGGAGGCGGCGGCGGCAGCGGTGGAGCTGGTCGCGGCTCTGCGCAGAGGAGTGGGTCCGGTGGTGGTCAGCGCCAGCAGCAGCAGCGCAGTCGTGAGACCCCGTCCCCTCAGCAGCTTCGTGAGTGGTACGCTGGGCGTCAGCGGGGTGGGGGTACTGGTCCCTGCACCTACGTCCTCCGTACAGGCGACCGTGCTGGTGAGCAGTGCGGGGGCCCGCACTCCACCCAGCGCTGCTTCGGCCGCCTGACGGACGCGTGGCGTCACCAATTCCCTGACGCCACTGAGATCCCTCGCTGGGACGTTCTGTCTAGGGCTGGGGTTGCTATCTTTGATCTTGATTATGATGCTATTCTTGCTGCCATGTATGCTGTGTCTACTAGTGATGAAGGTGACTGTTACCTGTGTGTTCCGCCTGACCCGGGCATTGAGGCTGCTGCTCTAGGTGCTGGTGAGGCTGCTGCTCTAGGTGCTAGTGCGTCTGCTGCCCCAGGTGCTGGTGAGTCTGCTCTCTCAGGTACTACGTCGGCTCAGGCCTTGCACACCTTCACCCTTGACTCGGGTGCTTCCCGCTCCTTCTTTCGAGACCGCACCACGCTTACGCCGCTTAGTCGGCCAGTTGCAGTCTCCCTGGCGGACCCCTCTGGGGGTCCTGTCCTTGCTAGCTTCTCCACTGTCTTACCGTGCCCGGCAGCCCCCTCTGGCACCCTGTCAGGTCTCTACCTCCCCTCGTTCTCTACGAACTTGGTGAATGGAGCTGATCTACAGGATAGGGGGGTTGACCAGTTCACTCCTGCGAGTCAGCGGGTGACCCACTGCACGTGTGCTCGGACAGGTCGACACTTGGCCACGTTCACCCGTCGGCCGGGGTCGAGCCTGTACACACTTACTACTGAGTCTCCTCCGGTTGCTGAGTCTGGTCAGGTAGCTGCGTCGAGTCAGGTGTTTGCTGCAGCGTCCAGGTCTGGTCCTGAGTCTGCTCCCTGCTCGTGTCGTCTCCTGTCCCACCAGACTCTCCTTTGGCACCACCGCCTTGGTCACCCCTCCCTGCCTCGTCTCCGAGGCATGGCCTCCCGTGTCCTTGTCTCTGGTCTCCCCCGGTCTCTCCCTCCCCTACCTCCGGGGCCTGCCCCTACCTGCGTCCCCTGCGTCGAGGGGCGACAGCGCGCCGCCCCTCACTCCTCCGAGTTTCCTCCGACAGAGGCTCCGCTGCAGACTCTTGACATGGACGTGTGGGGCCTCGCCCGCGTCCGTGGCCAGGGGCACGAGCGTTACTTCCTGTTGGTGGTTGACGACTACTCGCGTTACACCACAGTCTTCCCCTTGCGCAGCAAGGGTGACGTCACTGCGGTGTTGATCGACTGGATCCGCGCAGCTCGTCTCCAGCTCAGAGAGAGTTTCGGCTCGGACTTTCCTGTTCTGCGTCTGCACTCTGACAGAGGAGGGGAGTTTTCCTCTGCCCGTCTGGGAGCCTTCTGTCGTGCACAGGGCATCCGTCAGACCTTCACGCTTCCGGCCTCTCCATAGCAAAATGGGATTGCTGAGCGCCGCATTGGCATGGTCATGGATGTCGCTCGTACGTCCATGATCCATACGGCTGCCCCCCATTTTCTGTGGCCGTTTGCGGTTCAGTACGCAGCGCATCAGCTCAACCTTCAGCCCCGGGTCTCCTTGCCAGAGACCTCCCCCACCTTGCGGTGGACGGGGAAGGTTGGCGATGCGTCTGCGTTTCGGGTCTGGGGATCTCGGGCGTTTGTCCGCGACTTGTCTGCAAACAAGCTGTCCCCCCGTGCTGTTCCCTGCGTCTTCCTTGGCTTCCCCCCTGACGCGCATGGTTGGCAGTTTTACCACCCCACCTCGCGCCGTGTTCTGTCCTCCCAGGACGTCACCTTTGACGAGTCGGTGCCTTACTACCTTCTCTTCCCCTACCGCACTGCGCCCCTCCCCCCGCCGCCGCTCTTCCTTGCGCCAGGTCCTCCCCCGGTAGACCCCCTCCCCCCTCAGGGTCCTGCCCCGTCAGGTGTGTCCCAGGTAGATGCAGTCGAGCCTGTCGAGGTAGCTGTTGACTCTGGTGCTGCTAGAGGTGCTGAGCCTGCGGGTGCCGGGTCTGGAGGTGCTGGGCCTGGGGGTGCGGAGCCTGGGGGTGCTGAGTCTGGGGGTGCTGAGCCTGGGGGTGCTGAGTCTGGGGGTACTGAGCCTGGGGGTGCTGAGCCTGGGGGTGCTGAGTCTGGGGGTGCTGAGCCTGGGGGTGCGGAGCCTGGGGGTGCTGGGTCTGCTCGTGTGGCCGCTCGCGGTGCTTCGTCGAGGCGGGAGCCACTCTCTCCACAGGAGCTGCGCGAGTGGTTTGCCCGGCGCTGGAGCCGTGCTGCTGGAGCTGGAGGTACTACTGTTGCTGCTGGTCCCGGAGGTACTCGTACTGGCGGTGCTGGAGCTGCTGGGACTGGGGGTGCTGCTGGGGCTGCTGGAGTTGGTCCTGCTGGAGGTACTGCTGGAGCTGCTGGCGGTACTGGAGCTGCCGGTCCTACTGGAGCTGGAGCTGCTGGGGGTGTTGGCGCTGGTGGTTCTGCTGGCGCTGGTGCTTCTGAGGGTGCTGGAGTTGGCGCTGTTGGAGCTGGAGGTACTGCTGGCACTGGTGCAGCCGCTAGGGGTACTGGTGCTGTCCCTGCTGGTTCTGGAGGCACTGCGCGGCCGCGGCTGTACTTCGTTCCGCTCCTTGAGCAGGTTCTTGGTCTCCCGCCTTCTACTGGTCCTGCTCCTCCCTTGGAGTGTCCGCAGCCTGTCCAGCCGCAGTCACAGTTACAGCCTGCCTCCCCCCTACCTGCTCCTTCTCCCTACACTGGTCCTACTGGAGGTCCTGCTGAGCGTCGTGAGCCTGCGTTTCGTCCTGCGTCGCCTGTTCGTCCTGCTCGCACTAGTCGTCGTGCTCCGCGTCCTCCTGCGGTCCCAGGCACACACCAGATGGCACTGCGTCCTTCCACTGCTCCCCTGCGTGTCCCGTTGCCGTCTCCTCCAGAGTCCTCTCTTCTTGCTCTTGCTGACCCGGAGTCTGACTCTCTTCGTGCTACCAGTCCTACTGTCACGCGTCTCCTGGCTACTGTTGTCACTGACCCTTCCTTTGAGTCCACTGCTGCGTCTGCCTTAGTGGCTGAGCTTGTCGACTTTGCTGCTCGCTGTCGTCTCGACTACGCCGCTAGTCTTGTTGCTGAGTCTGAGTCTGTCTGTCCTCCGTCCGTCGGGGGTGAGTGTGCTCTTAGCACGGACGTCCTTGAGGACAGGCAGGAGGAGTTCCAGTGTGTTGCTGCTGCTTTGCCTCATCTCGTGTCCACGCTGATTGCCCCTGAGGGAGACCCGGATGCACCAGACATCCCGACTCCTCGATCGTACGCTGAGGCGATCGAGGGTCCCTACTCCTCTCAGTGGCAGTCAGCCATGGACGCAGAGATGGCTTCCTAGAAGTCCACAGGCACCTACGTCGACGAGGTTCCCCCACCTTGGGCGAACATCGTCAGTGGCATGTGGATTTTCAGGGTGAAGCGGCCGCCGGGTTCTCCGCCTGTCTTCAAGGCGCGTTACGTGGCTCGAGGCTTCAGTCAGCGGCAGGGAGTTGACTACTTTCAGACCTTCTCTCCCACCCCGAAGATGACCACTCTTCGGGTGCTGCTGCACATAGCCGCTCAGCGCGACTACGAGCTCCACTCTCTTGACTTCAGCACAGCTTTCCTTCAGGGCAGCTTGCACGAGGAGATCTGGCTGCGCCGCCCACCTGGCTTCACTGGGTCGTTTCCTCCTGGTACCCAGTGGAGCCTCCGGCGGCCAGTCTACGGTCTCCGCCAGGCGCCCCGTGAGTGGCACGACACACTGAGGACTACACTTGCGGCTCTTGGGTTTGCTCCTTCTACTCCCGACCCGTCGCTGTTTCTGCGCACCGACACCTCTTTGCCGCCGTTCTACATCCTCGTGTACGTCGACGACTTGGTCTTTGCCACTGCTGACACTGCTGGACTAGCCCACGTGAAGTCCGAGCTGCAGAAGAGACACACGTGCACAGACCTGGGTGAACTGCGCAGCTACCTTGGCTTGCAGATCACCCGGGACAGAGCACAGCGCACCATTACCCTGACTCAGTCACACATGGTGCAGCAGGTCCTTCAGCACTTCGACTTCACGTACTCCTCGCCTCAGGCCACTCCTCTGTCTACTCGCCACTCGCTCTCACCTCTGCCTTCGGATGAGTCCGTATAGCCGAGTGGCCCGTACCCAGAGCTTGTTGGCTGCCTCATGTACCTGATGACCTGCACTCGACCTGACCTTGCATACCCTCTTAGCATCTTGGCACGCTATGTTGCTCCTGGGAGACACCGACCAGAGCACATGGCTGCAGCGAAGAGGGTGTTGCGCTACTTGTGTAGTACGTCGGGCATGGGGCTAGTGCTTGGAGGGCGACGTCGAGTGGTCCTCACAGGTCACGCAGACGCTTCTTGGGCTGACGACCAGGCTACGCAGCGGTCCTCACAGGGTTACACCTTCAGCCTTGGCTCCGGCTCTGTTTCGTGGCGGTCTACCCGCTCGTCTTCTGTTCTCGGCTCCAGCTGTGAGGCTGAGATCTACGCGGGGGCCATGGCTGCACAGGAGCTACGCTGGCTCACCTACCTGCTGACTGACCTAGGAGAGCAGCCTCGTTCTCCTCCAGTTCTGTACGTAGACAACAAGGCCATGCTGGCCTTGTGTCGGGAGCACAGACTGGCGCACAGAACGAAGCACATTGCTCTCCGCTACTTCCTTGCTCGTGAGCTGCAGCAGCGTGGTCAGCTGCGCCTTGCTTATGTGGCCTCTGAGGCCAACACTGCTGATATCTTCACCAAGGCACTTCCGCCTGGTGATCATCAGCGCTTCTGTACTATGCTAGGTCTTGTGCCTACTTGGCCTCACTTGCTCACTTCTTGACCTTGCTTGTACTGTGATCTTTCTATACCTGCACTTGCTTGTTTACCTTTATATATGATCTTGCTTGTGAACTGGCCTTTTGGCCTTGCTCTTGTGCTCGGATTGTGTGGTGACGTTGTGATCCACCCTGAGCTTGCTTTGCTTTGCTTGACTGGTCTTGTGACCTCTTGTTCTCCCCCACTTTGTCTATGGGGGTGTGTCAAACTCATATTGTATTGCTTGTCTAGGCTATAGTGGGGTAGACACTATGGGGTACAGTTTCCTAGGGTTTCCTACTTGTACCCAACCTTGTGCTAGTTCATTCATTCTTGTTTCTTCACAGCTGAGTGATTTGCGAGATGAGGCAACCCTCTAGCTCAAAAAAGTGACTACTAGGCTCAGCTGGCTTGTCAAGAACAGGAGCCGTGAGTCCATGGTCAACAGCAAGTGGGGTGGACTATGGAGAAAAGAAGCAAATGTCGAACCATGCGAAGATCCGCTGCACCATGTGCGACTAAGTCAGTGTAATGGTGCGAGCTGTTCTATATCGAGTGATCTGCAAGCCAAGATAGCGTTGCAATTTACCCAGGTCAGTGCAGGTGTGTCTCCTCTACAATTCGGCCTTCACTGAGGCTAGTGCAGCTCTGTCGGGAGTAGCAAACATTGGGCCGTCGACGTAAGCAAAGATGCAGAAGGCTAGGGCAAACAAGGAAGAAAGGGTCAGCCGAGATAGAGAGAAGGGTCATTTGCGGGAGCAGCAGAGAAGATTAGGAGGGCGGGCGGGGTCAAGTGCAGGGGCGGAACGGGAGGCCTGCATGAGGGCATTATGGAGCCAGTCGATGGGCGGACGTAGGCGGTAGTGCAGGGGGGAGACAGCGAGCCGATGAAACTCGCCATCGTATTCGTCGTGTCCGTCGCGCTGAGTGACATGACGAGCGCACGAGATTTGCACCAGCATGCACATGAAGGGGTGATGAGGGCCATGACTAATAAAAAAGTTGAACAACCTAGGACGAAACCATGCTCGATACCATGTCAAATAACGGACCAGGTGTTAAGCTTAGGAACGTTGAGGGAGTTAGGGTTGTGAGAAAGTTGGGAAAAAAAGGTTTCAATATAAGATTGAGAGTACAAATAGAAACAAGAAAGCAAACAAGAAGGTGCACCACCAACGTTATATAGAAACAATTTGCTACATGCAATCACATATAAATATATGCAAATATCTCTTCAGACAATATGCTTGCCCGGCGGTCGCCTACAACACGCTGCTCGAAGACACGCAACCCGACGTCGGCCCGCCCGAGCTCGACCCCGACGTGCACGCCGTCCCGGATCATTGTTAGGATATCGCGACCATGACGGTCAAGGAGGCACTGGCGAGCTAGAAGGGCAAGGCGGTGAAAGCGGCGATGGACGAGGAAATTCGGAGCCTCCTCATTTACGGCACGTGGGAGCTTGACGAACAGCACAACACGGTCGCCCACAAGAAGGCACCCCTGGTGAAAGGCTTCACGCATGTGTTAAGCACTACGTCACGTTGCGGACCTTCCTAAGCATCGTAGTCATCCTTGAACCGCATCTGGTGCAGCTCAACATGAAGAACGCCTTCCTCCAAAGCAAGCTCGACCGAGTTCTCTACATGGACCAGCCTGACTACTACAATGACAGCACCAGCCGTGTGCGCTATCTGCTGAACAGCTTGTAAGGTCTCAAGCGGTCACCACTGCTGTGGTACTTGGGACTCGACGATGTGCTGATCGGCGCCAGGTGGGGCGAGAGCCAGGTCGACGAGGCTCTTTACTTCAAGGTCTCCGACAACGGAGTGGTGTACTGGGTGGTCGTCTACGTCAACAATATGCTCGCCGCCAGCAGCAACCTTGAAATGCTGAAAGAGTTGCGAGATTTTCGGAAATCGCTGCGCGAGATCAGCCCGGCGAGGAGATTGTGCGTGACCGACTTGCGCAGAAGTTCTGCCTCCACCAACAGTCCTATGTTGACAAGCTGCGTATGCGCATCATCGACGAGGAGCAGACTGGTCGGCGTCTGAAGACGCCGGTCTATGTCAACGCCTACGCAGAGCTGACGTTCAACGACTAAGACTTCCAGATCGTGTGGAAGAGGAGTACCGATAGAAGGTCGGCTGCTGCAGCTGCTGCTGCTGCTGTTATTGTTGTTGCTGTTATTGTTTCTGCTATTGTTGCTGTTGTTGTTGATGCTGTTGTTGCTGCTATTGTTGTGATAATTTGTTTGACCTCATTGGGACCATGAGTATTCAAGGTGCCCCAACACCAGTATGAGGGCCTACTCGTTGACAATTGACGCTCATCAGATGTGGCCCAGGCGCTCCATGTAAATTGCAAATAGTACTGTATGCATCAAATAATGGATAAATCAAACAATAAATATACGGATACCATGTAGAAGTAAACAGGGACAGTGACGCAGATACAATTACTGATGATTGGAGTTACCAACCATTTAGTGTTGAGAGCACTTGCAATAGCAGCCTCTCATCGAGTGGCTTCTGCACTGCACCATCCATGCCAGCCTCTGTGGCACGTGCGACAGCACTTCTGACCACATCTGCCGGCATGGCCACCACATGAATGCGTTGCTGCGACTGCCAAGCTCCCTGTCCCATTTGCACGCCTGCTTGGGCAGTGTGGGCCTCAAATGCGCGCAGGCAGGCGGTGGTCTGGAAGCCGTCGAGGCCCGGCATGAGGAGGTCCATGAGCACGAGGCGGAAGGAGTGGGTTGCCTACAGCAGGCGCAGCGCCGCCTCGCCCGACTCTGCCAGCGCCACCTCCGCCCCGTATTGCGCCAGCGTGCTCGCTGCCACCCGCCGGTTGATCACGTTGTCGTCCACCACCTGTGTGTGGGGGGTTCAGGGGGGTTGAGAGGGGTGAGAACAGAGGGACGGAGGTGCCGTTGTCGCCCACTACTTGCTGGATAGAGAGGGTACATGGAGGGGTGCATGGCGTTGTCGTCCACCACCTGCACAGGCAGAGCCAAGGGCATGCAGCGGGGTTGAAAGGGGATGAGAACGGAGGCATGGAGATGCCATGCTCTTGTCGCCGGTTGATGGAGTTGTCGTCCACCATCTGCATAGCACATGGGTAGGTCCAATAGAGCCCCGAATTGGATGAGAACGGAAGGACGGAAATGACATGCCACCCGCCGGCTGATGGCGTTGTTGTCCACCACCTGCACAGCACATGGGGTACAGGGACGGGTGTGAGAGAGGGGATGAGCATGGAGGGCAGAGATGGCATGCAGTTGATAGCGTTGCTGTCTACCACCTGGTGCAGCCAGGCACGAGGGGCATGCAGGGTGGGTGTAGTGGGGATGAGAACGCAGGGGCGGAGTTGGGGGGGGAAAGGAGAAGGGCTGACACACATAGGAAGAGAAGACCACAGATCTTGCTTTCAGCTGTGTGAGGGAAGGAAGGTAAAGGAAGCTTTGTGGGAGGTATGAGCAGGTTGAGCACATTGCTGTCCACCCACGGGACAAGGAGAGGGCGGGGTGGGTTGTGGGAGGGTGGTGAGGAGAAGGACATGGCAGCTGTTAATAAGACATGGCAACTGTTAATAAGGCCTGACAATTAGTAAAAGAAATGGCAACTATTAATAAGACATGGTAACTATTAATAAGACATGGCAACTGTTAATAAGACATGGCAACTGTTAATAGGACATGGCAACTGTTGACATGGCAACTGTTAATAAGACATGGCAACTGTTAATAAGACGTGGCAACCGTTAATAGGACATGGCAACTGTTAATAAGACATGGCAACTATTCAGAAGACATGGCAACCGTTAATAAGACATGGCAACTGTTAATAAGACGTGGCAACTGTTAATAGGACATGGCAGCTGTTAATAAGACGTGGCAACTGTTAAGAAGACATGGCAACTGTTAAAAAGACATGGCAACTGTTAATAAGGCATGGCAACTGTTAATATGACATGGCAACTGTTAATAATGCATGGCAACTGTTAATAAGACATGGCAACTGTTCATAAGACATGGCCACTGTTAATTGGACATGGCAACTGCAAATAAGACATGGCAATTGCTAATAAGACATGGCAACTGTTAACAAGACATGGCCACTGTTAATAGGACATGGCAACTGTTAATAAGACATGGCAACCGTTAATAGGACATGGCAACTGTTAATAAGACACGACAATTGTTTATAAGACATGGCAACTGTTAATAGGACATGGCATCTGTTAATAAGACATGGCAATTGTTAGAACGACAAGGCAATCATTAAGAATACATGGCAACTGTTAATAAGACATGGCAACTATTAATAAGACATGGCAACTGTTAATAGGACATGGCAGCTGTTAATAAGACATGGCAACTGTTAATAAGGCCTGACAATTAGTAAAAGAAATGGCAACTATTAATAAGACATGGTAACTATTAATAAGACATGGCAACTGTTAATAAGACATGGCAACTGTTAATAGGACATGGCAACTGTTGACATGGCAACTGTTAATAAGACATGGCAACTGTTAATAAGACGTGGCAACCGTTAATAGGACATGGCAACTGTTAATAAGACATGGCAACTATTCAGAAGACATGGCAACCGTTAATAAGACATGGCAACTGTTAATAAGACGTGGCAACTGTTAATAGGACATGGCAGCTGTTAATAAGACGTGGCAACTGTTAAGAAGACATGGCAACTGTTAATAAGACATGGCAACTGTTAATAAGACATGGCAGCTGTTAATAAGACATGGCAACTGTTAATAGGACATGGCAACTATTAATAAGACATGGCAACTGTTAATAAGACATGGCAATTGTTAATAAGGCCTGACAATTGGTAAAAGAAATGGCAACTATTAATAAGACATGGCAACTGTTCATAAGACATGGCAACTATTAATGAGACATGGTAAGTGTTAATAAGGCCTGACAATTGGTAGAAGAAATGGCACCTATTAATAAGACATGGCAACTGTTCATAAGACATGGCAACTATTAATGAGACATGGTAACTGTTAATAAGGCCTGACAATTGGTAGAAGAAATGGCACCTATTAATAAGACATGGCAACTGTTCATAAGACATGGCAACTATTAATAAGACATGGTAACTGTTGACAAGACATGGCAATTGTTGAAAATGACTCACCAGCTGTCGGCACAAGTGCAGGCTCATGCCGCTGCCTCCATGCCCACGGGTCTGATGGGTTGGGTGGAGTGAGAAGCAAGAGAACGGGCGACTCAGAGTGTTGGGAAACTAGAGTGCAAATGGACGACTGTGTGCCTCTTTAGTGCGTCTGCTTGAGCGGTAAATGTCGCCTCTCCATCGAGTCCTCGATTCGAGTTGCATCAGGTGTGTGGCATGAGGCGAGTTGCATGAGAGGCAGGACTCACCTGCATGAGGGGCAGGACTCACCTGCATGAGGGGCACAGCTCACCTGCATGAACGCCTTAGTGCCTCTACGCACATACTCAGAGCTCACCTGAATGAGGGGCAGGGCTCACCTGCATGAACGCCTGAAACACGTCGCGCTGCTCCTCCTCTGCGATGCCACACCCCGTGTCCTCACATGTCACCAGCACCATACACCACTTGCCAACTCCACCCTCCGCCTCCCTTCCCTCCTCTCTTCCCTGACCATGCCACCACCACCCCACTGCTCCCCTCCACCAGCCCATACCACCCCCCCCTGGTGCTGTCCTCCTTGCTTCACTCACAACGTCCCCCCCACGCACTCCTGCTCCATGTTCACATGGCCCCTTGTCAAACATTATATATGTGTTATTGCTGTATAGGCTATAGTGGGTTAGCCTTTAGGGGGTACACAGCTCTAGGGTTTCATACTTGTACTCCAATGTTTCATAGTTCAATCACTTCTTGGATTCTGACATGGTATTAAGAGCTTAGGTTCTAGACCTAAGGGCCCACCGTTCCGCTAGAGGTGCCCTCGTGCGCCCTTTTTTTAGCGCCCTCATGCGCCTCTCCCCTAGTGCGCCCTCGTGCGCTCTCCTCTCACGCTGCCCGTGTGCAGCCCGCTAGCAGCCCGAGCGCGGCCCCGCCGTTTTAGCGCGCGTAGGAAAACCGCCGCCTAGGGCGGCCCGATTTTTTCTCGCGAGCCCCAGCAGGCCGTCGCTCGTAGGCCCCGCTCGCCCCTAGGCTGACGCGCGACCCACAGCCGCCCGCCCGCAGTCGCCCGCCCCTAGGTTGCAGCCAGCGCGCCGCGGCGATCGCGCGTCGGCTGCTGCAGCTCGCGCTTAGCCGCCGCTAGAACGCAGCCGCGGCCCGCGCACAGCTGCACCCTAGGCGCCGCCGCGCACCGAACCTAGGCCCGCCGTCGCGCCGCCTTACCTGCCCGAGCCGCGTCGCCCGAGTCGCGCCGCCCGAGTCGCGCCGCCTGAGTCGCGCCGCCCTGACCGAGCCGCGCCGTCCTGACCGAGCCGCGCCGCCCTACCTGCTGCACCTGCTCCTCCTGCTCCCACTGCTACTGCTGCTACTGCTACTACTGCTACTACTACTGCTACTACTGCTACTACTACTGCTACTCCTGCTACTGCCACTATGGCCAGTCCCACTGTTCTCACCTTTAACGCCGAGGGCCGCCCGATTAAGTTCGATGTCTGGCTTGATGACCTTCACCTGTACCTCCAGATCACTGCTAAGGACGATGTTTCCCTCTATGACCACACGTCCGGCGCTGCTCCCGCACCTCCCACTACTGCTGACATTACTGCTCGCTCCCAGTGGCAGACCCGTGATGCTCACGCTCGCCTAGCCGTTCGCAGCCACCTGCTGTTAGATGAGCGCGAGCACTTCGGCCAGCATAAGACCGCTAAGGAGCTGTACGACGCAGTAGTCGCACGCTACTCCTCCCCTGCCACTGCTGCTATAGGCCGTCTCTCACTGCCCTACCTCTTCCCCGACCTGTCCGCGTTTGCCACTGTAGCTGACCTCATCACCCACCTCCGTACCAGTGACCTCCGCTACCGTGCCGCGCTCCCCCCCGATTTCCTCGCCAAGAACCCCCCCCCCCGATGTACCTCACACTGTACCACCTTGTCACCCGCCTCCCTGACTCCCTTCGCACTGTCAGGGACCAGTTTCTCGCCCTCTCCCCCACTGACTTCACTGTCGACCTCCTCGAAAAGGAACTCCTAGCAGCTAAGAAAAGCATTGTAGCTGTAGGTGCCTCTCGTGGTGACCCCCGCACCCCCTTCTTTGAGGGGTGCTCCCCCTCCCCCCTCCTCCCCTCCATTGCATCTACTGCTGCTGTCGACTACCTCGGAGCTGAGGGGATCGGGGCCGTGTCTGCTCCTAGTGGGAGGCGCAAGGGCGGCAGGGGCAAGGGGGGCAGGGGTGGTGGAGGTGGAGGCGGGGGCGGCGGCGGTGGAGGGGGTGGGGGGGGCGAGGGTGGTGGCGGGGGTGGAAGTGTCGCGGGTGGTGGGGGGGTCAGTGGCGGCACAGGGGGTAGTGGCGGCGGCGGTGGTGGGGGTGGTGGGGGCGGTGGTGGCAGTGGTGGCGGCGGTGGAGCGGGTGGCGGGCGCGGTGGAGCGGTGCAGCGTGGGGGGTTCGGCGGTGGCCAGAGGCAGCAGCAGCAGCAGCGTCCCGGCGAGACTCCCTCGCCCCAGCAGCTCCGTGAGTGGTACTTTCAGCGCGGGGGGTCTGGGGGTGGAGGTACCTGCCCGTACGTCATCCGCACAGGTGACCGCACTGGCCAGACTTGTGGGAAGTTTCACACGGCGCAGCGCTGTTTCTTTCGCCTCGACGACGCCTGGCGCGAGTAGTTCCCTGGCGCCTCTGAGCTGCCCCGCTGGGCTGATCTGCTTAGGAAGGGGATTGATATCTTTGCTCTTGATTATGATGCTATCCTTGCTGCTATGTATGCATTGACTATTAGTGTTGAGGGTGACTGTTTCCTGAGTGTACCGCCCGACCCAGGTATTGGGACCAGTGAGGCTGCAGCTCTAGGTGCTAGCGCGTCTGCTGCTCCAGGTCCTGGTGAGGCTGCTGCCCTAGGTGCTAGTGCGTCTGCGTCTGCTGGTACCGCACCTGAGGCACTGCACACCTTCACACTGGACTCAGGTGCTTCCCGCTGTTTGTTTCGCGACCGCACTGCCCTAGAGCAGCTCCCTAGACCGGTTGCTGTCTCCCTGGCTGACCCCTCAGGGGGTCCGGTTCTTGCGACCTCCACCACTGCCCTCCCTTGTCCTGCTGTCCCGTCTGGCACGCTGTCGGGCCTCTACCTCCCCTCGTTCTCTACGAACTTGGTGGCGGGTTCCGCGCTCCAGGACGTGGTTGTTCACCAGTTCACCCCGGCCTACGAGCGTGTGACGCACTGCACGTGTGCCCGGACGGGTCGTCACCTGGCTACCTTCACTCGGCAGCCGGGGTCAGACTTGTACACACAAACCACTGATTCCCCTCAGGTAGCTGCGTCTGCGTCTGCGTCAGGTCAGCTGTCGGCCCCCTGCTCGTGTCGCTCCCTGTCGCACAGGACTGTCCTCTGGCACCACCGCCTTGGTCACCCGTCAGTGCAGCGCCTTCGCGGCATGCACTCCAGGTACCTTGTCTCTGGTCTTCCCAGAGTTCTCCCGCCCCTGCCACCCTCGCCTGCTCCTCCCTGTCTTCCCTGTGTCGAGGGGCGGCAGCGCGCCGCTCCTCACTCCTTCTCGTTCCCTCCCACAGAGGCTCCCCTGCAGACTCTCCACCTGGACGTGTGGGGCCCCGCCCGCGTCCGGGGACAGGGCCACGAGCGGTACTTTCTGCTGGTCGTCGACGACTACACGCGCTACACCACGGTCTTCCCCTTGCGTACCAAGGGTGAGGTCCCTGATGTCTTGATTCCCTGGATCCGCGCTGCTCGTCTCCAGCTCCGCCAGCGGTTCCAGTCGGACTTTCCTGTCCTACGTCTACACTCTGACAGAGGTGGCGAGTTTTCCTCTGACCTCCTGGCAGCCTACTGTGCGGAGCACGGCATCCGCCAGACGTTCACTCTCCCGGCCTCTCCGCAGCAGAATGGGGTTGCTGAGCGCCGCATTGGTCTTGTCATGGAGGTCGCTCGTACCTCCATGATCCATGCGGCTGCCCCCCATTTCCTGTGGCCGTTTGCAGTGCAGTACGCCGCGCATCAGCTCAACCTCTGGCCCCGTGTCTCTGTTCCGGAGACCTCGCCTACCCTGCGTTGGACGGGGGAGGTTGGCGACGCGTCGGT
The DNA here is from genome assembly GCA_947471745.1 of Closterium sp. Naga37s-1. Taxonomy (NCBI): domain Eukaryota; kingdom Viridiplantae; phylum Streptophyta; class Zygnematophyceae; order Desmidiales; family Closteriaceae; genus Closterium; species Closterium sp. Naga37s-1. The sequence continues at coordinate 1,338,430 of CANJKZ010000311.1, read as the reverse complement.
GTTCCGAGTCTGGGGATGTCGAGCCTTTGTCCGCGATACGTCCGCGGACAAACTCTCCTCCCGTACTGTTCCCTGTGTCTTCCTGGGCTTTGTCCCTGACGCGCCTGGCTGGCAGTTTTACCGCCCCACCTCGCGTCGTGTCTTCGCCTCTCAGGACGTCACCTTCGACGAGTCGGTACCCTTTTACCGTCTCTTCCCCTACCGCACTGCCCCGCTCCCCCCACCGCCGCTCTTCCTCACCCCAGGTGTCCCGTCGGTAGACCCCCTCCCTCCCCAGGGTACTGCTCCCTCAGGTGTTTCCCAGGTAGACCCGGTCGAGCCTGTCGAGGTAGCTGTTGACTCTGGTCCTGCGCGAGGTACTGAGTGTGCTGAGCCTGGTGGTACTGGGTCTGGGGGCACTGAGACTGGGGGTGCTGAGCCTGGGGGTGCGGAGATTGGGGGTGCTGAGCCTGGGGGTGCGGAGACTTTGGGTGCTGAGTCTGGAGGTGCTGCGACTGGGGGTGCTGAGACTGGGGGTGCTGAGACTAGGGGTGCTGAGCCTCGTGGCGCTCCCTCTTCACAGCAGCTGCGTGAGTGGTACTCTCAGCGCTACAGCCTCCGTCGTGGGGCTGCTGGAGCTGGGGGGTCTGCTGGAGTCGGGACTGGTGGCCTCGCCGGTGCAGTGCCGCAGCCAGCGCCTCCCTCCCCTCAGCGGCTACGTGAGTGGTACGCAGCCGCAGGAGTGGAGCTCCTAGCGTTGAGGTACCGCCAGCTGGAGGCCCTGCTGCTGGAGGTACTGCTGACACTGGTGCTGCTGGAGGTGCTGCTGGTGCTACTGGAGGTCCTGGAGGTACTGCTGGTACTACTGGAGGTCCTGGAGTGGCTGGAGGTGCTGCTGGTGCTGCTGGAGGTTCTGGAGCTGCTGGAGGTGCTGCCGGTGCTGGTGGAGGCTCTGGAGCTGCTGGAGGTGCTGCTGGTGCTGGTTCGGCTGGAGGTTCTGGTGCTGTCTCTGCTGCTTCTGGGGGCGCTTCACGGCCGTGGCCGTACTTCGTTCCGCTCCTTCAGCAGGTTCTTGGTCAGCCGCCTCCTCCTAGTCCTCCTCCCTCCTTAGAGTGTCCTCCGCCTGTCCAGTCGCAGTCCCAGCTCCCACCTGCCTCGCCACTTCCTGGTCCTTCTCCCTACACTGGTCCGACAGGCGGTCTTACAGAGCGTCGTGAGCCTGAGTCTCGTCCTGTGTCGCCTGTGTCGCGTCCTGTGTCACCTGTTCGTGCTGCTCGCACTGGTCGCCATGGTCAGCGTGAGCGTCCTCCACCTGTGCCTGGCACACACTTTATGACTCTGCGTCCTTCCACTTCTCCGCAGCGTGTCCCTCTGCCGTCTCCTCCTGAGTCCTCTCTTCCTGTCCTTGCTGACCCGGAGTCTGACTCTCTTCAAGAGCGTGAGCAAAGGCATGAGCGAGCAATATACGGTATAGGCAAACATGCAAACGGTAGCTTGCATGCCTCTGAATATAAGGGTGAAACACCCTTATGGCCTTACTATAAGGGGAGGTATAGGTGTTCACCCTTGTTTTACAGAGTTGTTTTATGAGGCGCCCTTAAACGGAAAAAGAAAATATGATTATTTTTTTTACAATGATACTTCAGACAGGCCTTATGCACTCGCCCTGATGATAAAGACTACTCTCGGGTACCACCCTGATGCGATTTCCGGAGGGAGAAGATGGGGGGGGGGGGGGGGGGGGAGGGGGGGGGGGGGGGGGGGTACCGACGTGATTTGGGCCGCGATTAGCGGGAGCGGGGGCAGGGACCGCGGGACGCCAGAGACAAGGAGACACAAGTGCATGCGCGTATATGCTACAGGGAGGGGTGACCAAGATGGTAGTGCCAGAGGAGGGACGGGTGCGTGAGCAACTGACACGAGCAAGGCGCAGCTACCTAAGCAGACTTAGTGTGCAGTGTGTTTAGTCCAGTCCCAGGCCTACGTGTATAAGTGGCAAGATGGTCTCTAGTCTCCGTGTCAGTACAAATCGCCACACGCTCGCCCCCAGGTGTGGTGGTGGTGACCATCATATTCTCTCACCAAGTTCGTAGCGATCGAGAGGAGGTGGAGACCCGTGAGGGAGCCAGAGGGGGCCGCCGGACATGGGAGAACAGTGGACCCGCGTGAAATGATCGAGCAAAAGGAGGGGTCGGCCACGGTGACAGGGACGGGTGCCGGGAGCAGGGTGACTTTGATGCAATCGCGGAAGAAGCACCAAGATACGCCGGAGTCCAATGTGAAGGTGAGCTAAGTCTTCGTAGGAACTGCACCTGTGTTAATAGTCTCACAAGCACCTACTCTAGCAGCCTCTACACTACCAGATCTACGCACACAAGAACAATAGTCACCCTCAGCACTGGCACTGGCAGCATACATAGCATACATGCCACCAGACATTTGGTCCCAATCAAGAAAATATACATCTACGCCCTTCTTGAGCAATCCTAACCAGTCACGAATCTTGGCCTGCTCACCAAACTCCGCGTGAAAGGCGTTGTCGAGGCGGTAGAAGCACCGATCCTCAGTGTGCCCCAGCCTGCCGCAGAATTCTCCAGGGCGGGGAACCGTGTGTCGGACGTACTCCGCCTCCGGGGCCGCCTCGCTAGGCAACCCATTCATGGAGGCTGCGGTGAGAGGGTCTCCTGCCAACGTGATTGCTGCTGCTATCCACCCCCAGAACCTCCGTCCTCACCAGTTGCAGTTCCTCTGGTAGCCGAACTAGCCTCCACCCTTGCCAGCTCCACCCCGACCGCCACCCCGCGCCCCCTCCACCAACCCCATCACCCTCACCGCCTCCACCACCTCCCCCCACCTCCACCACCACCGCCATCTCCACTAACCCCACCACCGCCACCGCCACTGCCACCACCACCGCCACTGCTACCGTTATCGCCCCCTCCACCACCTCCACCGCCCCAACCCCTAGGACGAGCACCCTTGCCGCGACACCTCCCAAACCCCTCAAAGAATGAGGGGCGGGGAGTACCACAGGAGGCAGCTACAGCGCAGGCACTGGTCTCGGCCTCAAGGAGACGGGACTCAAGCGAGGCAAGGGTGAGCACAGTGGGGTCTAGGAAGAGGAAGTGGTCTCGAAAGGCACGAAGAGAGTCAGGGAGGCGAGTCGTGAGGAGGTAGAGAGTGAGATACATGGAGGGCTGGTTTTCAGCCAGAAACTCCGGATTAAGAGCAACACGTTAGCAGGTGTCAAGGGAGCGCAGATGAGTCATGAGATCGGCTACAGTGGTGAAGTCAGACAGCTTGGGAAGAGAAACGGCAGCGCAAGGAGTCCTAGGGTGGCAGAAGAGGAGGAGGAGTTGCACTTAGAGTCCGTTTTCAGCTGGCGAAAGTGGGACCTATGGTCGGGCGGGAGGTGAGAGCAGACTGCAAGTTGGACAGTGGCGTCGCGTGCTAACCACTGTGTATGGGCAATGCGATCAATCCTAAACTGCTACCGCAGAGCCTCAGTAGCGGTAGAGCCAGGTGTCAGTCAACTCAGATGGGGCAGATAGGGACCCCGACGTGTGCTAAAAAAGCGAGGCATCGTCCTTGGTAACACTCTGCAGGTACGAGTGAAGGTCTAGAAGCTAGGACTCGTATTCGATCGGTCGTCCCTCTGCGTAAAAGGTCAGTACGGTAGGCGCCGCCATGATAGGCAGCATTGCTTAGCGACAGTGGCGCAAGGGCGGGAGTGGCGGTGGTGCGGCACACGGGTAGTAGCCGCGCACGGGCGGCAGGAGTGACGATGCGGCGCTTCGGTGGCACCTCCGACGGTGCAACGCACAGGCAGCAATGGCGGTGCAAGGGCAGCAGCTGCACAAGGGCACCAACGACGGTGGTGTGGCAGACGGGTTGCAGTAGTGCACTGACAGCGGCGGCGCCAGGCAGCGGCGGCGCACGGGGCAGCAGCGGCGTCAAGCAGCATCGGCGCATAGGGCAGCGGAGGCGTGGCAGCGGCGAACGAGCAGCGGGGGGCGCCAAGCAGCAGTGGTGCCAGGCAGCAGCGACGCACGGGGCAGCAGTGCACGGCAGCGACGCACGGGCAGCGGCGGTGCCAGGAAGCAGCAGCACACGGGGCAGCGGCGGCGCGCGGGGCAGCGACCGCGCCTGAGCCGCGATGGTGCAAGGCAGCAAGGGCGCACGGGGCAGCGGAGGCGCACGGGGCAGCGGTGGCACATGGGGCAGCAGCGCGGCGACGCCAGGCAGCAACGGCGCACGAGGCAGGGGCAGCACGCGAGCAGCGGTGGTGGCGCACGCGAGGAAGCGCGAAGGGCTTCGCGCGCGGTAGGGCGAACGCGGGGGGCAACGCGACGCGCACGACGCAGCGCGAGCGCACAGGGCAGGGCAGCGTGCGGTGCACGGGCAGCAGCGGCGCACAGGGCAGCGGGAAGGGCGCGCGGAGGGCAACGCGCAGGGCGGCGGGAAGGGCGCGTGCAGGGCAGCGCGTTCGGGACAGCTAGGGGCGCGCGCGGCAGCGTGAGGCATGCAAAAGGCAGCGCCCGAGGGGCAGCGTGGGGCAGACCTAACCTAGGTATGGCAGTAGGTACGTCAGTAGGTACAGCAATTGGACCTAACCTAGCCTTTGATACCATGTTAAGATAATAGGCAAAAGAATGTTTGACCATGAGGAAGGAATTGTACAAGTACTAACCCTATATGGGCTACCCCACTGCAGCATATAACTAATAAATATGTATATAGTTTGACACATTGTGCTCATATTCAACCTTCGATTATTTCACATTTGCATGCGCTCAGTCTTACACAACTCTCTACGAGTCCAATTCTAGTTACACTACGGTCCTAAAACGCTTCCGCAAAGCCATCAATGTCCCATCTTAACAATTCAAGACCCTGTAGTGCCGCAGAGCATGGGACCTCGTTTTCCTACCGTAATTGAAAGTAAAACAACAAGCGTGAATAAAAAAAAATTCATAAATATGTTGCATTAACTATGAAGTTGGTTTTTTTAATGCACTAAACCAGGTGACACAAATAAAATCCCACGCAACCAACCTTTTTGGGGAATATGGTACTATTAATTTGTTATGCTTGTATTTCTTTTAACATTATATTTACGTATAGCAGCTCGATTATTTCGTTCCTCTTGGCTCAATTGTTTTCCGATTTTGAACATATATCTTGTACAAATCGTCAAGATTCGCTACAGTCGATGCTCATCCTTATCGCAGAAGAATGAGGTACAATGATCACGCGTGAACGTTTTTGCGGAAGCCGACATCTACAAGTCATAAACAACAAGGTTTGCTCGCGTTCATCGTCAGAATTGTTGACTGAGTTACAGAAGCATTTTTAGTTTCCATATATTCCTATTTTTGCTGGTCGGGACACAAGAGAAGGTCAACGAAACACCAAAACACGTTTCAGTCCGATGCTGCTCGACTACCTGGTGTTCTCGTAATGAGCACCGATTGTAGTACCACCGTGCAAGGACGGTTTCTGGCAGTTTTGGCAGGTTCCTCACGTGTGGTCCCTTCTGCATCATAGGAAAGCTTGGGGGATGCTGTACAGTCATATCTCCTAGCCCAGCATTGTGGGCGACGATAATAAAAAAGAGCCATGGCGATGATCTGGTGCAACACTTGGATTGGGAGAGACATGCGGCACCCAACTGCACCGAACTGAGACGCCACAGGGGAATGAAGATGCGCCAAGTGTTATGGAATCGACACGCCAGGATTCCATTTCTGAAGGGTACTTTCCACACCGTACGCGGAAGGAGTCGGACACACCAATCTGGTGTTTGGCTCCTGTGCAAAGCACATAACACTAATAGTGAACGAGGCTAGCGGTGGTGTGCAAAAGTTTTGAAGATGATAGCGCGTATGGCAGCGGAGGTGGCGGTGTGGATGGGGCTTGCGGGCGTGCTGGCGGGGCTGTTGGCGTGGAGGGTGCAGAAGGGCTTCGACGACAATCGCAAGGCGGAGCTCGACACCTGGTGCGCCGGTCGCGCGCGCCCGCTGCAGCAGCAGTTCATATTCACGTCCGACCACTTTAAGGTAGCAGACGGTCGACACGCGGTAGATCGACGACCATCTGGCACGTGTAGTACTACTAGTAGGCGAAAGGTATGGTGTGCCGTGTGACATTCCTAGCAGTTCATGTCCGTGGCCAACCACGTGTAGGTACCTGCATTGCATAACATCGCGTCGCTTCAGCTTCATTGCATCGTGTCGCGTCGCTTCGGCTCATTGCAACGCGTCGCATCGCTTCGGCTTCATTGCATCGCGTCGCGTCGCTTCGGCTCATTGCATCGCGTCGCGTCGCTTTGGCTCATTGCATCGCGTCGCGTCGCTTCGGCTCATTGCATTGCGTCGCGTCGCTTCGGCTTCATTGCACTGCGTCGCGTCGCTTTGGCTTCATTGCATTGCGTTGCACACGTTCGGTGCGTAGTCAGTGACGGAGGTTCATTTTCGCGCCGCGCAATAGTAGAATCATCCCTTGGCTTCCTTGTTCCCTCCGCGGTTGCTCCCGCGCGCTCAGCGTTCCCGTCCTTCCACCGTTTTCTCCTCGCACTGCCTTGGAAAGCATGACGTGATCTCTGCCGTCATTCTCGAAATGGGTTTCGACTCATGGCGCGGATTTGTTTTTGGTGATTTTAGTTTGTCGGGGGTAGGATAACAAGAAAGCTATAAAGACAGATAGTTGTAGTAACGTTTCAACTAATGTACACCTCTCGTAAAAATGTGTTGTTTTTCCAGTATAAAACCTTCGTCGTCGCAACTCAAGAGTCGGGTGGGTAAAAGGAAATCACTAGATTAACAATGATCCAGGGAAGGGGCAATCGGGGTGGTGGGAAGGTGGTTGTGCATTTCTCGTGCTCCTCCATTTCCATCCCCATGATTCTTCACATACTCCCCACCATGCAGCCCCTAATGTGTCAACCCATGCGCCCCCCCATGCATTCCCATGCGTGCATCAGGCGCCCCCTGTGACACCATCACCCTCTGCCACCATCACCCTGTGACATGCTTCCGTGCCTCGTTGCACCACCACCGCTCCTCACTCACCCAGCTCATCTCCACAAGTATAACCCACCCATCCATCCCCACCCCACTCCACCCAACCCAAACCACCCACACACGCGTGCAGGCGGTGGAGGGGTTGGTGATGGTGTTTGGGAGGATACAAAAGGACCCATGGGGGGCGCACAACAACTTGACTCAGCGGCTCTTTGCCAACTACATTCTCCGCACGCAGGCCGCCCGCCCCTGGGTGCACGCCATTGCCTACGGAGCCTTTGTTAACGGCTCTGACAGGTGCGCCTCCCCCCCCTCCCCCCGCCCTCAAACCTGCTGCTGCTGCTGCCTTCACTCTCGCCTTCACACTTCCGTCACCTTCTTCCCATGCGCCACCTCTTGCCTCCCGCGTGCCCTCCCTCGCTCCCGTCCCCCGTTCACGTCTCTCGCCGACTTTGTTTTGAGTGTTTCCTTGCATGTGTCGCTGCGGACTGCATGCTGGGATATATCCCAACGAATAATACGAGCTAGAGACTTGGCTCGATGAGCCGAGCTGGTGAGAAGGCGGGCTTGTGCCTCGTCCATTAAGGCATGCCGCCTGAGCCGGGGTGAGCCGGTACGGCTTGTCTTTGTCTGCCGGTTTCACGCGGATCTGGCATTCGCGCAAGCCGGAAGCTGGATCTGCTGGATGGATCTGGGTCGAATCGAATCTATACGTTTCCGCATCCGGACAAGCCGGAAGCTGCCTGGTTGATTCTGACTGACAGGCGAGTTGATGAACCGGCCGGCGGGTCGATTTGTGACAAGTTGGCAAAGTGGAATCGCTTTGCTCGACCTATCGATGGGCCGAGGTGATGACCAGCGGTATTGGCTCGGGCCAGTGCCCATGCGTACCATGAGCAGCGGCTTCGTCACTTTCTGGGCGAGGTGAAGCGTCAAATGATATTTCACTGCCCCACCATTGCGTTATTTAGGTGAGAGGTTGAGTGCGTGCGTGCGTGTGTGCTTACAACAATACAATCATACCACTGCGCCTTGAACCCAACTGCGTCCTATATTTGGCATGCTGGACAAACCAGATCAGGTTCGGCTCGAACTACAGTAGTTTGCCTGGTTCGGCGCCAGACCCCTGAGCCCTCATCAATCCAAACCCGTTGAGCATTCATCGGCATTGAGAATCCTCGAGTTACAACCTCGGCTTGGTTTGGACCACCTCGAGCGCATTGAGTGAGAAATGGTCGACTAAAAACAGGATCCGGTGCGAAGCAGAGCTGCGGAATTTCGACTTGCAGTTCCCCGCATGTTTCCCGCATGTTTCCCCTCCCTTCATGGCATTTCGTGGCATGTCATGCAGGGCAGTTTTTGAGCGGCGAATGGGGTGCACACCGGGGGACATGCAGGAGAGGCCTGCCCCACCCGCAGACTGGTACATGGACATGCGCTTCTGGTTCGACGAGCAGGGCCCCTTCCCCTTGGTTGAGAACAGCACGACTTGCTCCGATGGCCACCTGCACCCGTCGTACGGGCCGGAGCTGACGCGCATGAAGATCACGGGTGCAGCCATCCTCACCACGCCCTATTTTCTAAACAATGGCCATCCCGGCATGGGTGAGCGAGCGGGTGCAGAGGCGTATGATTGACTGCATGAGGAGTGGGCACTCCTCTTCCCAAGCATGTTGGCATGTGTCTCTCCTTGGTGTTCTCTGCATCCCTCTCTCGCTCCTGTCCCTCGCGCTTTCTCGTTGCTTTCTGTGTTTCTATCTCGCCCTCGCTTCCCCATCTCCCAATTTCACCTCTTTCCATTTGGTTGTCCATTTCATCTCATGTCGACTCTCTTTCTCCTCTCATGCTCCAGCCATGATGTTCCCGATCTTCAAGGGCAACGTGACGGCAGCAGCGCCGTGGGCAGAGAGGCAGGCAATGATCATGGGCGGCATGGCGGTATCGGTGGACTTTGATCGTCTCGCCGAATCTATCATTCTTGAAGTGCTCCGACAAGGTGTGCAGTGCGATTGGCCGTGGTGACAATGAGCAAGCTGTGCAGTAATTACCAACACCAATCGTGACTTGATTTTTTCAGTAATGTTGTGGGGGGGGGATTGGTACCGTTTCAGGAACTAGGCTGTTAGTGTTTTCGCACAACGAAGTACTCAGTAGGGCACGAGAATTTTCACTGATGAGATTCAAAGGCGCCCACCACCTTCCCTTCTTGTGTTCCCCTAGTGCATTCGCGTCCACGTTTCCACCGACTTAGGGATGGCTTAAGAATGGCATTTCCATTCATTGAGCTGTATGTCATGCAAGTTGCCTAGATGCTGGTTGCCTGCGCTGCGTGCTGCTCCCGTCACACGCTTGTTGCGCTGTGCTAACCAAAGCAGAGCGTGCCCCTCGTGCTGCTGCACTGCAGTCGTGGAGCGTTCCCTTGAGGTCTATGACGTCAACCCCATGGATGGTCCGCGCCTGCTGTACGGGGTGGGGGGCTTGGACGTGCCTCAAGGCGACCCCTTGCAAGTGGCTAAGATCATTCCGCCCTTGAACGAAACCATGTTGCAGCCGCAGCGCCACAAGTCAGTGCAGCAGATCAATTTCACCGACATACCAAGAACATACCAGCTCTGGTGCCGGTGAGTTGCTTCCAGGCATACACTGTCGTTTCTCCCAAACGGCTCCCCTATGGCAAGTCTTCTGGTGTGCTATGCTTGTCCAGTCCGTAAATCTTGTTTCTCTCCCTTCTCACCTCACAGCGATTCCTCTTCCCCCTCACAACCCTACCGCTCACAACCCTACCGCTCACAACCCTACCGCTCACAACCCTACCGCTCACAACCCTACCGCTCACAACCCTACCGCTCACAACCCTCCCGCTCAAAACCCTCTCGCTCACAACCCTCCCGCTCACAACCCTCCCGCTCACAACCCTCCCACTCACAACCCTCCTGCTCACAACCCTCCCGCTCACAACCCTCCCGCTCACAACCCTCCTCACAACTACCAATCCATCACGGAGCTACCAGCGCTGGCGGTGCCAGTGAGTCGCTTCTAGGGACGCGCTGCTCTTCCATTATAATCGCTCCCTTCAACTTCCCCTTTCTCGCCGTCTCCCTTTGATGACGGCTCGTCGTGTCAATCCTACGTCACAGAGCTTCTTTAGGCGAATCAAAACCACTCTTTGCCCATGTTGCACCTAATGCACTTCCAGTCTTTCAAGACCCAATGGAATGCACTTGATATGGAATGCACTCGATAAGGGCACTCAGTATGGAATGCACTCAATATGGAATGCACTCAATATGGAATATGCTCAATATGGAATGCACTCGATATGGAATGCGTCCTATTCAATCAACATCAATTCCATCTGCTCCCATTGCCCCTAATTCGCCTCCCCTAACCCCTAGCTTTCAGGGCTCGGACGAAGCCCACAGCATGACTGCTGTGTTCCTGGGGGTGATCATCCTTGTGGTGGCGGCACTGCTGGCTGCCATTGGCGTGAGCGTGACGATCAACATGCGGAGGCTGCGCGAGAAGACTATTTCTATGGCGATTCTGAAGGAGAAGGCGGAGGTGGCGGAGCGCAACAAGGGTGCACACATCGCCAACACATCGCCAACACATCGCTTGAGCTGCGCACCCCAATCTTTGGCATGGAAGGTTCGTGGCAATAAGGTGCATGGGTGACTACGAGTGGGCAGGAGTGGGCATGATGAGTGGCCATGAGTGCCCATGAGGGGCCTGAGTTTCCTGCGAGAAAGAGCCGTCTCAAAACGTCAAGCAAAGAGTTTTCTTCCTTTCGATGTCTCCTTGTTCTGAAGGTTGTAATCCCGTTGGTGAAGTAAGATCCACTCAGCTGATACAATCACAATCATTCACTGCTCTGTGCTCATGTTAACGCGACCTGTGAGTCTTCACATTCTAATCTCTGAATGCTGCTGTGAGAATTCTAATCACTTCACACAGATCGCCTATTTCTGCTTGCGTTTCTCATGTTGGCCTGATTTTCCTGCGTGTGCATGTGGGTGTGTGCGTTTTCAGTCACATGGCATGTGGATGGGGATGTGCCCAGTGTGCTAGTGGGGGACTACTTGTGCCTGCAGCAAGTGGTCGACAAAATAGTCGGTGAGTAGATTGTCAAAATATCTGCACTGGGGATCCCCGATTGATCCTAGAGAAGAGCTACAGACATGATTGCTTTGGGAATTATGGGCACACTCACCCGCTACTTTACAGACCCTTATCCCAATGGTGTAGTGATTGAGATTCTGACATGGTATCAGAGCGAAAATCTCGAGTTCGAGTTCCCATGTGCACACATGTTGGCGCCCCATGTGTCCTTGCCGCTGTGCCGTGCCTTAGAACATTTCAGTGAATGGGTGTAAGAAGACGTGCACTAGGGATCATATGGAAGGGTTACAAGCACGCTTGCATGGGGGGTTATGGGCGCACTCATTTGCTACTTAACAAGCCATTTTATCCCAGCAGTGTAGTGGCTGAGATTCTAACATGGAACAGCCCAATTATTATTCAATGGCCAGCTCTAGGTGTGGATAAGGTTGGATGGGTTTGCTTGCACATGAGGATGAGGCGAGTTGAGTCGGCCCCCGGTTGAGTTGAGTAGAGTTGAGCCAACGTTGACCCTCGCCCAACTCGACACATTTTGCTCAACTCGACAGTCCACGTTTTGGCCAACTCGACAGTCCACGTTTTGGCCAACTCGACAGTCCACATTTTGGCCAACTCGACAGTCCACGTTTTGGCCAACTCGACAATCCACATTTTGCCCAACTCGACAGTCCACGTTTTGGCCAACTCGACAGTCCACATTCTGCCCAACTCTACAGTCCACGTTTTGGCCAACTCGACAGTCCACATTTTGCCTTGAGCCATGGCTGACTCGCGGGAAGGGTTTTTGTGCAAGAGTAGTCAATGTTTGATTCTGATCTGAAGTCCACTGCCTCAGTTTCACAAGAAACTCCTTTCGTAATGAGGCGCCATTAGCGCCACTCACGTCCAGGTTTCTGGCTCGCAAGAGTGGTTGGAACTGAGACTCAACAAAGCACTAGAGTTTACTTGAGCTGCCCACACATGGTGCCCACATCTACCCGAGCCACCATTGATTAGGCTCGCTTACGAGGTATCCAACACCCAGTCGCACACTAGGCATGAGCATAGGTCAATTCCAGCCTGTGTGTTTCAAGGCATAACGAGCCAGCGAGGCAGGCTGACGAGCCGAGCCAGCAGCTGACCCGACCTGTGTCTCGTACTTTGTAGGCGAGCCCATCAAACCGTAACGAGCGAATTTTTGTGGTCTGAACGAATTTCTCTCCTTTGGTCTGAACAGACTCCCGCAATTCACCTCAGTGAGCCGACAAATTGGACTTCTGATGCACTACACCCCATTCACCTTCACTTCACCATTCTCCACTATTCGTTCTGCAAACTGCCCCCCCCCCAGACAACGCCATAAATTTCACGGCCAGCGGAAGCGTGTGTGTGCGGCTGCAGTGCCTTCCCCCGTACACCCACATCCTCACCCACCTGCTCTCCCTCGGCTGCTTCCTCGCTCAACCCACCCCCGGCTGCTCCTTGCCTGCTGCTGCTGCTGCTGCTGACAACCTTGATGCTGCCGCTGCTGTTGTTACCACTGCTGATGTTGCCAGTGCGGCTGTGCATCGGAACGAAGTGGGATAACCACTTCTTAAGATGTCGTTCTGGGAGCAGGTGGGGCAGCAAGGGCTGGCGAGGGCGGTGACGGGCGCATGCAATAAACGGGTGCTCCAGAGAAGCTTGTCTGTGCAGTGCCTTGGGTGCTACTGGCGCATGCCCCAGGTGCAGGAGGGGGGGCCGGAGCAGGAGGAGAACGAGGGGAAGGGGGAGAGCGAGGGGAAGGGGGGGAGAGGAGGGGGAGGAGAGGGAGGAGGGGGAGGAGAGGGTAAGCGTGTGGGGCGAGAGGGTGGTGGGAGGCGGAAGCAGAGGCGAGAGGGTGTGCATTGAGTTGAGTGAAGGCAGGGGTAGTGCTGCATCCTTGGGTGCGGGAGATGAGGAGGAGGGTGGGCGTAGGGGAGTGGGGTCATGTCCTATTGTGCAGGAACAAGAGCGCATGGGGAGGATGCTGTGAGTGAAGCAGGGAGGACAGCACCACGGGGTGGTGGTGTGGGCTGGTGGAGGGGAGCAGTGGAGACGTGGTGGTGCGGGCGGGGCAGAGGAGAGTGCACAGGGGTGGAGGAGGATGCTGAGAGGCAGTGTGTGGTGCTGCTGACATGTGAGGACACGGGGTGTGGCATCGCAGAGGAGGAGCAGCGCGACGTGTTTCAGGCGTTCATGCAGGTGAGCCCTGCCCCTCATGCAGGTGAGCCCTGCCCCTCATGCAGGTGAGCTCTGAGTATGTGCGTAGAGGCACTAAGGCGTTCATGCAGGTGAGCTGTGCCCCTTATGCTGCTGATGTCATGCGGCTGATGCAGGTGAAGCAAGCAGTGCACTCGAAGCAAGGATGCAATGTAAAAGCAATGTTTCACCTCACACAATCATCGGCTGAGTATCGCGGCCTTCCATCCACGTGCTAGTCTTTAGCACACTGACTGCTTGCATTCTCGTGCGTCTCACACCGCCCATCCACCCATTCAGACCTGAAAGCACGGAGGCAGCGGCATGAGCCTGCACTTGTGTCGCCAGCTTGTGAGTCTCCTCTGGCAGTCAGTCGGCCTTTTTTGTCAGCTGGTGGTTTCTTTTTTTGGGGGGGGCAGCTGATGTTTTTTTTTGGGCAGCTGGTGAGTTGTTTGTTTCTACAGTTGCTAGGTCCTTCAACACTTGATGTGTTTTTTGCTTCCAACTCTCCCTCTATCTCATACCTCTGCCACATTCACCCACATTCACCCACATTCACCCATATTCACCCACATTCACCCTCATTCACACTCATTCACCTCATACCTGGTGGTGTATCACACTCACAAACAACCATACACCCCCAACACCTCCTCCCCGTGGCAGGTATCGCTCATGGGTGGCAGCATTGGGTTGCTCAGCACAGAGGGTCACGGCACCACTCTGCATGTCGCTCTGCCCATGCCTGTTGCGCTTGCCACTGCCGCTGCCACTGCCGCTGCTGCTGCAGCTGACGAAGGTGACTCTTCTCCAGCCAGCGCCGATGTTTCTGAGCCAGCGACCACTTGTGCTGTTTCTTCCTCTACTGCTGGCGACGAAACAAAGGGCGTGAAGACGAAGAGTGCGAGGGATAGCTTGAAGGAGTTGCTCCAGGGCAAGGCGATTCTGGTGAGTTGCAAGGCAATGCGTTCGGAGACGACCCAATCTAGACCAGGACACCGATTCTCCACCACGCAATGCAGACTAGCCTCAGCACGCTTCCATTTCTTCCTGTTTGTCACTCCTCACCAACACTTCCCCAACCTACCCCTTGGTCTCCTCGCCACACTCCCGGCAACCCACTTCCGTCGTCCCCTCACCTCACCACACTGTGACAACGCGCATGTCATCTCTGTCCGTCCGTTCTTCACCCCTCTCCACCTCCCTTGGATGTCCCTGCGCTCTACCTGGCCATGTGGTGGAGGACAACCCATCAACCGTCCCTTTGTTCTCACCACTCTCAACCCCCCCGTACCCCCCTGTGCGGGCCAGGTGGTGGTAGGCAGCGCCATCTGCGCCCCTCTGTTCTCACCCCTCTGCACCCCCCTATACCCCCGCACCCCTCTTATCACACAGGTGGTAGACGACAATGTGATCAACCGGCGGGTGGCAGCAGCGGGTAACGCCATTTTCATCCATTCATTTCACCCCCCCTGTGCTGCCCCAGGTGGTGGACGACAACATGATCAACCGGCGGGTGGCAGCGATCACGCTGGCGCGGTACGGGGCGGAGGTGGCGCTGGCAGAGTCGGGCGAGGCGGCGCTGCGCCTGCTGCAGGCGTGCCACTCCTTCCGCCTCGTGGTCATGGACCTCCTTATGCCCGGCCTCGACGGCTTCCACACCACCGCCCGCCTGCGCGCATTCGAGGCCGCCGCCCAGGCGGCCCAAGACGTGCATCGCATACCAGTGTGGAGGCCATGGAGAGGGGCTGGCAGCAGCGGCAACGAATTCATGTGGTGGCCATGTCAGCAGATGTAGACTGCACTGTTGCCGCTCGTGCCACCGAGGCTGGCATGGATGGAGCCGTGCAGAAGCCACTCAATGAGAGACTGCTGCTGCAGGTGCTCTCAACACTGAATGGTTTGTAACTCCAATCATGAGTGGCTAGCTGTATCTACGTCAGTGTCCCCGTTTGCTTGTACATGGTATCTGTTTGATTTTTTTTTCAATCTATTCATTGTTTACTGTACCGTATGGCCCCAAATAGTGGCGCTTATGCGCTTATAACAAAATCATTTTTTTAAGGGGGGCGGTTGTAATTGAGTAACGGCCATAAGCGCCTGCGCTTTTATAAAGTCAAAAATGTTCAAATATGAAGGTACTAAATTGAAGCTCATTAAGGCGAATACAAAGATGTGACATGCGCATGGGATTGTGCATGGAATCACGGCGAAACTTGCCGCGATTCGAATTTCCTCCGCACAAAACCTGACCCGGAGCAACGCACCTGCCAGCGCTGACGCAAAAGCTGCTGTGCGGCCCAATCAGGTCGTCATGCACTGCCAGGCAGGAGCATTTCGACCGAACCCTCTAGAAGGGGGTAGAAGATGCCCTGCCAGCGCAGCATGGATGGTGCCATGAACCCTCCTCTGCGGGTTCAGGCAGAGGGGTAACCCTCGTTCATTGACGAGGACCCCGAGGCGCTGAGCCGAAGGGGTCCCCTTCAATCTTTCATTTCTTCCCTCATTCATCCAGTTTTTCATTCAATTTCGGGTTCTCTCCCGCCAGGCTGCGAAAGCCATGGCGGAATTCACGGCACCCATTTCTTGTTCGAGAAGAAGCCTACTGCTAGGTCCGCATTTAGAGTTGACGCTGACGGGTGGTACCGTATTCCCCCGGATAGAAGACCCCCCCAAACTACAACACCCCCGGGTACCTAATACGGGGGGGGGGGGGGGGGGGGGGGGGGGGTACTTTATAAAACCTCGATTTTGTTATACCCCCCTTTTGGGGGGTGATAAATATAAGACCCCCCAATTCCCTTGCAAGGGGGTTTCCCATGTACATTTTCTTTGTTTTGTTCCAAAATGAAACATCCTATAATGCGAATCTGGCTTTCAGGGGGCGAATTCCGAGTGTCAAGGGGCTGATTTGCTACGTCAGGGGTCTATTTGCCGTGTCAGGTGGCGAAATTGCTGCGTCAGGGAGCGCAATTGCCGTGTCAGGGGGTGAAATTGCTGCGTCAGAGGGGCGAATCTACACTGTGACAAACGAATTCGGTTCTGACTGGTCAAGCGAACTAAAAGCAAACCCACCATTTCAGTATTGGAGGTAGTGTTCAAAACACCAAGTAAAAAATACGTCGTATGAAAAGACCCGGGTGGTATATATTTTTTTTCCTTTGTTAAGACCCCCCCCATTTTTTCCAGGGATTTAGCATAAGACCCTAGGGTCTTCTATCCGGGGAAACACGGTATTCCCATATCCCACCAGAGCCACCACAACCTCCTGCGCCTCCTGCGCCGCCTGCTCCTCCTGCGCCTCCTACGCCTCCTACTCCTCCTGCTCCTCCCGTTCCTCCATCTCATGTGTATCCCGTGCCTCTTGTGGTCACGGGCAATCAACCCGTGCTCACGCTCCTTCTCCCATCGGCGTTCAACAAGTATCTCTCAGAACTGGACTGCGACAAGCCCCAAGATGAATACGTAGAAGCTCCGGCCCCGGCACCACGATGGGGACAGCCCGATAACTGCAACTGGGACGAATCTGCAGTTGGCGTAGACGACGAGGTGGCTGACACTGAGGAAGAGTGGCACGCTGAGCGTGACACCGACGGCGAGGGTGGCACGGAGGGTGGCACCGAGGCCGGCACCGCTGGGGATGTGTTTCCCGAGGGTGCTTCAGGCGGCGACGACGACGACGGCGTCGAGTATTGGTCACGCGACGGGCTTCCCGAGAAACTCTTGATACCCTCTTTCCCTCCTATTAATCGCAAACGACGTGTCAGTGTGCCTGACAAGGCTGACACTCTGTCTCCGTCCAATCACAAGCCATATGACTGATATTTACCGCACATCCCACTTACCGGTCGTCTAGTGGGCAGGTTTATTTCTCTCAAGCACCACAAAGCGACCTAGGATGCTGATGTCAAACTCATATTGTATAGCTTGTCTAGGCTATAGTGGGGTAGACACTATGGGGTACAGTTTCCTAGGGTTTCCTACTTGTACCCAACCTTGTGCTAGTTCATTCATTCATGTTTCTTCACATGGTATAGAGCTGGTTCCCTCGTGGGAACACTTCCTTGGGCCCACCACTAAAATTTTCTTTCTGACCGGAGCGTCAGTTGCTCCTGCCCGAGGCGCGTCTTTTTCGCCGCCCTCCCAGGCCCTTAGTGGCCCCTAGCGACCTCGTCGCCGCCCCTACGCGGCCCCGTCGCCGCCCCTAGCGGCCCCGTCGCCGCCCCTAGCGGCCCCGTAGCCGCCTCTTTCCCTACGCGGCCCCGTCGCCGCCCCTACGCGGCCCCGTCACCGCCCCTACGCGGCCCTTTCGCCACCCCTAGCGGCCCCGTCGCCGCCCCTACGCGGCCCTGTCGCCGCCCCTAGCGGCCCCGTCGCCGCCCCTAGCGGCCCCGTCGCCGCTCCCCTTCCTACGCGGCCCCGTCGCCGCCACTACGCGGCCCCGTTGCCGCCTCTACACGGCCCCGTCGCCGCTCCCCTACCTACGCGGCCTAGTCGCCGCCCCTAACGGCCCCGTCGCCGCCCCTAGCAGCCCCGTCGCCGCCTCTCACCCTACGCGGCCCCGTCGCCGCCCCTACGCGGCCCCATCGCCGCCCCTAGCGGCCCCGTCGCCGCCCCTAGCGGCCCCGTCGCCGCCTCTCACCCTACGCGGCCCCGTCGCCGCCCCTACGCGGCCCCGTCGCCGCCCCTAGCGGCCCCGTCGCCGCCCCTAGCGGCCCCGTCGCCGCCCCTAACGGCCCCGTCGCCGCTCCCCTACCTACGCGGCCCCGTCGCCGCCACTACACGGCCCCGAAGCCGCCCCTAGCGGCCACGTCGCCGCTCCCCTCCCTACGCGGCCCCGTCGCCGCCCCTAGCGACCCCAACGCCGCCTCTACCGAGCAGCCCAACAGCAGAGCCGCCGAGCCGCCCAGCAGCCGAGCCGCCCGACAGCCGAGCCGCCCGACAGCCGAGCCGCCCGACAGCCGAGCCGCCTGACAGCCGAGCCGCCCAGCAGCTGAGCCGCCGAGCCGCCGAGCCGCCCAGCAGCCTAGCCGCCGAGCCGCCCTGCCGTCGAGCCACTACTGTTCCTACAGGCACGCCCCGACCCTACTTACTCGGACTGGTGAGATCACTTCCTGTTAGGCCACTGCAGTCATGGCTACCCCCAGTGTTCTTACCTTTGATACTGAGGGTCGTGCTGTTGACTTTGAGGTCTGGGTCGATGACCTCCAGCTGTTCCTACAGTGCGATAGGGCAGACGGACTTTCCCTGTTCGATCTCACCTCTAGTGCCTCCTCTGCCCCGCCTGCTACTGCTGACAGCACTGTTCGCTCACAGTGGGCCACCCGCGATGCTGCTGCACGTCTTGCTGTGCGTCGCCACTTACCGACCACTGAGCGCGCGCACTTTAGCCAGTACAAGAGTGCTCAGACCTTGTACGACGCTGTAGTTGCACGCTACTCCTCCCCTGCCACTGCTGCACTGAGCCGCCTCATGCTACCGTACCTCTTCCCTGACCTTGCTGCCTTTCCCACAGTCGCTGACCTCATTACGCACCTCCGCACTAGTGACACTCGCTACCGCGCTGCGCTTTCTGCTGAGTTCTGTGCCAAGAACCCCCCCCCCATGTACATCACCCTCTACTATATAGTCACCCGGCTCCCTGACTCCCTTCGCTTAGTCAGGGACCACTTCCTCTCAGTTTGCCCCACCACACTCACCGTTGACCTCCTCGAAGAGCGCCTCCTAGCAGCAGAGAAGAGCATAGTCGCTGTAGGAGCCTCTCGTGGTGACCCTCGCACCCCCATCTTTGAGGGGTGTTCCCCTTCCCCCCTCTTGCCCTCTGTTGCTTCTGCTGCTGCGGCCGACCTGGTTGGTTTCGAGTCGGTCGGCGCTGCGTCTGCCCCTAGCGGGAGACGCCGCACCAGCAAGGGCAAGGGGGGCAAGGGCGCTGGAGGGGCTGGCGGAGGCGGTGGAGGTGGTGGTGGAGGCAGTGGAGGGGGTGGAGGTGGTGGTGGGAGTGGTGGCGGGGGTGGAGGTGTCGGTGGCAGCAGTGGCGGCGGCGGAGGTGGCGGCAGTGGCGGAGGGAGCGGAGGCGGCGGAGGTGGCGGAGGCGGCGGAGGTGGCGGAGGCGGCGGAGGTGGCGGAGGCGGCGGCGGCAGCGGTGGAGCTGGTCGCGGCTCTGCGCAGAGGAGTGGGTCCGGTGGTGGTCAGCGCCAGCAGCAGCAGCGCAGTCGTGAGACCCCGTCCCCTCAGCAGCTTCGTGAGTGGTACGCTGGGCGTCAGCGGGGTGGGGGTACTGGTCCCTGCACCTACGTCCTCCGTACAGGCGACCGTGCTGGTGAGCAGTGCGGGGGCCCGCACTCCACCCAGCGCTGCTTCGGCCGCCTGACGGACGCGTGGCGTCACCAATTCCCTGACGCCACTGAGATCCCTCGCTGGGACGTTCTGTCTAGGGCTGGGGTTGCTATCTTTGATCTTGATTATGATGCTATTCTTGCTGCCATGTATGCTGTGTCTACTAGTGATGAAGGTGACTGTTACCTGTGTGTTCCGCCTGACCCGGGCATTGAGGCTGCTGCTCTAGGTGCTGGTGAGGCTGCTGCTCTAGGTGCTAGTGCGTCTGCTGCCCCAGGTGCTGGTGAGTCTGCTCTCTCAGGTACTACGTCGGCTCAGGCCTTGCACACCTTCACCCTTGACTCGGGTGCTTCCCGCTCCTTCTTTCGAGACCGCACCACGCTTACGCCGCTTAGTCGGCCAGTTGCAGTCTCCCTGGCGGACCCCTCTGGGGGTCCTGTCCTTGCTAGCTTCTCCACTGTCTTACCGTGCCCGGCAGCCCCCTCTGGCACCCTGTCAGGTCTCTACCTCCCCTCGTTCTCTACGAACTTGGTGAATGGAGCTGATCTACAGGATAGGGGGGTTGACCAGTTCACTCCTGCGAGTCAGCGGGTGACCCACTGCACGTGTGCTCGGACAGGTCGACACTTGGCCACGTTCACCCGTCGGCCGGGGTCGAGCCTGTACACACTTACTACTGAGTCTCCTCCGGTTGCTGAGTCTGGTCAGGTAGCTGCGTCGAGTCAGGTGTTTGCTGCAGCGTCCAGGTCTGGTCCTGAGTCTGCTCCCTGCTCGTGTCGTCTCCTGTCCCACCAGACTCTCCTTTGGCACCACCGCCTTGGTCACCCCTCCCTGCCTCGTCTCCGAGGCATGGCCTCCCGTGTCCTTGTCTCTGGTCTCCCCCGGTCTCTCCCTCCCCTACCTCCGGGGCCTGCCCCTACCTGCGTCCCCTGCGTCGAGGGGCGGCAGCGCGCCGCCCCTCACTCCTCCGAGTTTCCTCCGACAGAGGCTCCGCTGCAGACTCTTGACATGGACGTGTGGGGCCTCGCCCGCGTCCGTGGCCAGGGGCACGAGCGTTACTTCCTGTTGGTGGTTGACGACTACTCGCGTTACACCACAGTCTTCCCCTTGCGCAGCAAGGGTGACGTCACTGCGGTGTTGATCGACTGGATCCGCGCAGCTCGTCTCCAGCTCAGAGAGAGTTTCGGCTCGGACTTTCCTGTTCTGCGTCTGCACTCTGACAGAGGAGGGGAGTTTTCCTCTGCCCGTCTGGGAGCCTTCTGTCGTGCACAGGGCATCCGTCAGACCTTCACGCTTCCGGCCTCTCCATAGCAAAATGGGATTGCTGAGCGCCGCATTGGCATGGTCATGGATGTCGCTCGTACGTCCATGATCCATACGGCTGCCCCCCATTTTCTGTGGCCGTTTGCGGTTCAGTACGCAGCGCATCAGCTCAACCTTCAGCCCCGGGTCTCCTTGCCAGAGACCTCCCCCACCTTGCGGTGGACGGGGAAGGTTGGCGATGCGTCTGCGTTTCGGGTCTGGGGATCTCGGGCGTTTGTCCGCGACTTGTCTGCAAACAAGCTGTCCCCCCGTGCTGTTCCCTGCGTCTTCCTTGGCTTCCCCCCTGACGCGCATGGTTGGCAGTTTTACCACCCCACCTCGCGCCGTGTTCTGTCCTCCCAGGACGTCACCTTTGACGAGTCGGTGCCTTACTACCTTCTCTTCCCCTACCGCACTGCGCCCCTCCCCCCGCCGCCGCTCTTCCTTGCGCCAGGTCCTCCCCCGGTAGACCCCCTCCCCCCTCAGGGTCCTGCCCCGTCAGGTGTGTCCCAGGTAGATGCAGTCGAGCCTGTCGAGGTAGCTGTTGACTCTGGTGCTGCTAGAGGTGCTGAGCCTGCGGGTGCCGGGTCTGGAGGTGCTGGGCCTGGGGGTGCGGAGCCTGGGGGTGCTGAGTCTGGGGGTGCTGAGCCTGGGGGTGCTGAGTCTGGGGGTACTGAGCCTGGGGGTGCTGAGCCTGGGGGTGCTGAGTCTGGGGGTGCTGAGCCTGGGGGTGCGGAGCCTGGGGGTGCTGGGTCTGCTCGTGTGGCCGCTCGCGGTGCTTCGTCGAGGCGGGAGCCACTCTCTCCACAGGAGCTGCGCGAGTGGTTTGCCCGGCGCTGGAGCCGTGCTGCTGGAGCTGGAGGTACTACTGTTGCTGCTGGTCCCGGAGGTACTCGTACTGGCGGTGCTGGAGCTGCTGGGACTGGGGGTGCTGCTGGGGCTGCTGGAGTTGGTCCTGCTGGAGGTACTGCTGGAGCTGCTGGCGGTACTGGAGCTGCCGGTCCTACTGGAGCTGGAGCTGCTGGGGGTGTTGGCGCTGGTGGTTCTGCTGGCGCTGGTGCTTCTGAGGGTGCTGGAGTTGGCGCTGTTGGAGCTGGAGGTACTGCTGGCACTGGTGCAGCCGCTAGGGGTACTGGTGCTGTCCCTGCTGGTTCTGGAGGCACTGCGCGGCCGCGGCTGTACTTCGTTCCGCTCCTTGAGCAGGTTCTTGGTCTCCCGCCTTCTACTGGTCCTGCTCCTCCCTTGGAGTGTCCGCAGCCTGTCCAGTCGCAGTCACAGTTACAGCCTGCCTCCCCCCTACCTGCTCCTTCTCCCTACACTGGTCCTACTGGAGGTCCTGCTGAGCGTCGTGAGCCTGCGTTTCGTCCTGCGTCGCCTGTTCGTCCTGCTCGCACTAGTCGTCGTGCTCCGCGTCCTCCTGCGGTCCCAGGCACACACCAGATGGCACTGCGTCCTTCCACTGCTCCCCTGCGTGTCCCGTTGCCGTCTCCTCCAGAGTCCTCTCTTCTTGCTCTTGCTGACCCGGAGTCTGACTCTCTTCGTGCTACCAGTCCTACTGTCACGCGTCTCCTGGCTACTGTTGTCACTGACCCTTCCTTTGAGTCCACTGCTGCGTCTGCCTTAGTGGCTGAGCTTGTCGACTTTGCTGCTCGCTGTCGTCTCGACTACGCCGCTAGTCTTGTTGCTGAGTCTGAGTCTGTCTGTCCTCCGTCCGTCGGGGGTGAGTGTGCTCTTAGCACGGACGTCCTTGAGGACAGGCAGGAGGAGTTCCAGTGTTTTGCTGCTGCTTTGCCTCATCTCGTGTCCACGCTGATTGCCCCTGAGGGAGACCCGGATGCACCAGACATCCCGACTCCTCGATCGTACGCTGAGGCGATCGAGGGTCCCTACTCCTCTCAGTGGCAGTCAGCCATGGACGCAGAGATGGCTTCCTAGAAGTCCACAGGCACCTACGTCGACGAGGTTCCCCCACCTTGGGCGAACATCGTCAGTGGCATGTGGATTTTCAGGGTGAAGCGGCCGCCGGGTTCTCCGCCTGTCTTCAAGGCGCGTTACGTGGCTCGAGGCTTCAGTCAGCGGCAGGGAGTTGACTACTTTCAGACCTTCTCTCCCACCCCGAAGATGACCACTCTTCGGGTGCTGCTGCACATAGCCGCTCAGCGCGACTACGAGCTCCACTCTCTTGACTTCAGCACAGCTTTCCTTCAGGGCAGCTTGCACAAGGAGATCTGGCTGCGCCGCCCACCTGGCTTCACTGGGTCGTTTCCTCCTGGTACCCAGTGGAGCCTCCGGCGGCCAGTCTACGGTCTCCGCCAGGCGCCCCGTGAGTGGCACGACACACTGAGGACTACACTTGCGGCTCTTGGGTTTGCTCCTTCTACTCCCGACCCGTCGCTGTTTCTGCGCACCGACACCTCTTTGCCGCCGTTCTACATCCTCGTGTACGTCGACGACTTGGTCTTTGCCACTGCTGACACTGCTGGACTAGCCCACGTGAAGTCCGAGCTGCAGAAGAGACACACGTGCACAGACCTGGGTGAACTGCGCAGCTACCTTGGCTTGCAGATCACCCGGGACAGAGCACAGCGCACCATTACCCTGACTCAGTCACACATGGTGCAGCAGGTCCTTCAGCACTTCGACTTCACGTACTCCTCGCCTCAGGCCACTCCTCTGTCTACTCGCCACTCGCTCTCACCTCTGCCTTCGGATGAGTCCGTATAGCCGAGTGGCCCGTACCCAGAGCTTGTTGGCTGCCTCATGTACCTGATGACCTGCACTCGACCTGACCTTGCATACCCTCTTAGCATCTTGGCACGCTATGTTGCTCCTAGGAGACACCGACCAGAGCACATGGCTGCAGCGAAGAGGGTGTTGCGCTACTTGTGTAGTACGTCGGGCATGGGGCTAGTGCTTGGAGGGCGACGTCGAGTGGTCCTCACAGGTCACGCAGGCGCTTCTTGGGCTGACGACCAGGCTACGCAGCGGTCCTCACAGGGTTACACCTTCAGCCTTGGCTCCGGCTCTGTTTCGTGGCGGTCTACCCGCTCGTCTTCTGTTCTCGGCTCCAGCTGTGAGGCTGAGATCTACGCGGGGGCCATGGCTGCACAGGAGCTACGCTGGCTCACCTACCTGCTGACTGACCTAGGAGAGCAGCCTCGTTCTCCTCCAGTTCTGTACGTAGACAACAAGGCCATGCTGGCCTTGTGTCGGGAGCACAGACTGGCGCACAGAACGAAGCACATTGCTCTCCGCTACTTCCTTGCTCGTGAGCTGCAGCAGCGTGGTCAGCTGCGCCTTGCTTATGTGGCCTCTGAGGCCAACACTGCTGATATCTTCACCAAGGCACTTCCGCCTGGTGATCATCAGCGCTTCTGTACTATGCTAGGTCTTGTGCCTACTTGGCCTCACTTGCTCACTTCTTGACCTTGCTTGTACTGTGATCTTTCTATACCTGCACTTGCTTGTTTACCTTTATATATGATCTTGCTTGTGAACTGGCCTTTTGGCCTTGCTCTTGTGCTCGGATTGTGTGGTGACGTTGTGATCCACCCTGAGCTTGCTTTGCTTTGCTTGACTGGTCTTGTGACCTCTTGTTCTCCCCCACTTTGCCTATGGGGGTGTGTCAAACTCATATTGTATAGCTTGTCTAGGCTATAGTGGGGTAGACACTATGGGGTACAGTTTCCTAGGGTTTCCTACTTGTACCCAACCTTGTGCTAGTTCATTCATTCTTGTTTCTTCACAGCTGAGTGATTTGCGAGATGAGGCAACCCTCTAGCTCAAAAAAGTGACTACTAGGCTCAGCTGGCTTGTCAAGAACAGGAGCCGTGAGTCCATGGTCAACAGCAAGTGGGGTGGACTATGGAGAAAAGAAGCAAATGTCGAACCATGCGAAGATCCGCTGCACCATGTGCGACTAAGTCAGTGTAATGGTGCGAGCTGTTCTATATCGAGTGATCTGCAAGCCAAGATAGCGTTGCAATTCACCCAGGTCAGTGCAGGTGTGTCTCCTCTACAATTCGGCCTTCACTGAGGCTAGTGCAGCTCTGTCGGGAGTAGCAAACATTGGGCCGTCGACGTAAGCAAAGATGCAGAAGGCTAGGGCAAACAAGGAAGAAAGGGTCAGCCGAGATAGAGAGAAGGGTCATTTGCGGGAGCAGCAGAGAAGATTAGGAGGGCGGGCGGGGTCAAGTGCAGGGGCGGAACGGGAGGCCTGCATGAGGGCATTATGGAGCCAGTCGATGGGCGGACGTAGGCGGTAGTGCAGGGGGGAGACAGCGAGCCGACGAAACTCGCCATCGTATTCGTCGTGTCCGTCGCGCTGAGTGACATGACGAGCGCACGAGATTTGCACCAGCATGCACATGAAGGGGTGATGAGGGCCATGACTAATAAAAAAGTTGAACAGCCTAGGACGAAACCATGCTCGATACCATGTCAAATAACGGACCAGGTGTTAAGCTTAGGAACGTTGAGGGAGTTAGGGTTGTGAGAAAGTTGGGAAAAAAAAGTTTCAATATAAGATTGAGAGTACAAATAGAAACAAGAAAGCAAACAAGAAGGTGCACCACCAACGTTATATAGAAACAATTTGCTACATGCAATCACATATAAATATATGCAAATATCTCTTCAGACAATATGCTTGCCCGGCGGTCGCCTACAACACGCTGCTCGAAGACACGCAACCCGACGTCGGCCCGCCCGAGCTCGACCCCGACGTGCACGCCGTCCCGGATCATTGTTAGGATATCGCGACCATGACGGTCAAGGAGGCACTGGCGAGCTGGAAGGGCAAGGCGGTGAAAGCGGCGATGGACGAGGAAATTCGGAGCCTCCTCATTTACGGCACGTGGGAGCTTGACGAACAGCACAACACGGTCGCCCACAAGAAGGCACCCCTGGTGAAAGGCTTCACGCATGTGTTAAGCACTACGTCACGTTGCGGACCTTCCTAAGCATCGTAGTCATCCTCGAACCGCATCTGGTGCAGCTCAACATGAAGAACGCCTTCCTCCAAAGCAAGCTCGACCGAGTTCTCTACATGGACCAGCCTGACTACTGCAATGACAGCACCAGCCGTGTGCGCTATCTGCTGAACAGCTTGTAAGGTCTCAAGCGGTCACCACTGCTGTGGTACTTGGGACTCGACGATGTGCTGATCGGCGCCAGGTGGGGCGAGAGCCAGGTCGACGAGGCTCTTTACTTCAAGGTCTCCGACAACGGAGTGGTGTACTGGGTGGTCGTCTACGTCAACAATATGCTCGCCGCCAGCAGCAACCTTGAAATGCTGAAAGAGTTGCGAGATTTTCGGAAATCGCTGCGCGAGATCAGCCCGGCGAGGAGATTGTGCGTGACCGACTTGCGCAGAAGTTCTGCCTCCACCAACAGTCCTATGTTGACAAGCTGCGTATGCGCATCATCGACGAGGAGCAGACTGGTCGGCGTCTGAAGACGCCGGTCTATGTCAACGCCTACGCAGAGCTGACGTTCAACGACTAAGACTTCCAGATCGTGTGGAAGAGGAGTACCGATAGAAGGTCGGCTGCTGCAGCTACTGCTGCTGCTGTTATTGTTGTTGCTGTTATTGTTTCTGCTATTGTTGCTGTTGTTGTTGATGCTGTTGTTGCTGCTATTGTTGTGATAATTTGTTTGACCTCATTGGGACCATGAGTATTCAAGGTGCCCCAACACCAGTATGAGGGCCTACTCGTTGACAATTGACGCTCATCAGATGTGGCCCAGGCGCTCCATGTAAATTGCAAATAGTACTGTATGCATCAAATAATGGATAAATCAAACAATAAATATACGGATACCATGTAGAAGTAAACAGGGACAGTGACGCAGATACAATTACTGATGATTGGAGTTACCAACCATTTAGTGTTGAGAGCACTTGCAATAGCAGCCTCTCATCGAGTGGCTTCTGCACTGCACCATCCATGCCAGCCTCTGTGGCACGTGCGACAGCACTTCTGACCACATCTGCCGGCATGGCCACCACATGAATGCGTTGCTGCGACTGCCAAGCTCCCTGTCCCATTTGCACGCCTGCTTGGGCAGTGTGGGCCTCAAATGCGCGCAGGCAGGCGGTGGTCTGGAAGCCGTCGAGGCCCGGCATGAGGAGGTCCATGAGCACGAGGCGGAAGGAGTGGGTTGCCT
The DNA here is from genome assembly GCA_947471745.1 of Closterium sp. Naga37s-1. Classification (NCBI taxonomy): domain Eukaryota; kingdom Viridiplantae; phylum Streptophyta; class Zygnematophyceae; order Desmidiales; family Closteriaceae; genus Closterium; species Closterium sp. Naga37s-1. The sequence continues at coordinate 1,311,305 of CANJKZ010000311.1, read as the reverse complement.
ACAGCAGGCGCAGCGCCGCCTCGCCCGACTCTGCCAGCGCCACCTCCGCCCCGTACTGCGCCAGCGTGCTCGCTGCCACCCGCCGGTTGATCACGTTGTCGTCCACCACCTGTGTGTGGGGGGTTCAGGGGGGTTGAGAGGGGTGAGAACAGAGGGACGGAGGTGCCGTTGTCGCCCACTACTTGCTGGATAGAGAGGGTACATGGAGGGGTGCATGGCGTTGTCGTCCACCACCTGCACAGGCAGAGCCAAGGGCATGCAGCGGGGTTGAAAGGGGATGAGAACGGAGGCATGGAGATGCCATGCTCTTGTCGCCGGTTGATGGAGTTGTCGTCCACCATCTGCATAGCACATGGGTAGGTCCAATAGAGCCCCGAATTGGATGAGAACGGAAGGACGGAAATGACATGCCACCCGCCGGCTGATGGCGTTGTTGTCCACCACCTGCACAGCACATGGGGTACAGGGACGGGTGTGAGAGAGGGGATGAGCATGGAGGGCAGAGATGGCATGCAGTTGATAGCGTTGCTGTCTACCACCTGGTGCAGCCAGGCACGAGGGGCATGCAGGGTGGGTGTAGTGGGGATGAGAACGCAGGGGCGGAGTTGGGGGGGGAAAGGAGAAGGGCTGACACACATAGGAAGAGAAGACCACAGATCTTGCTTTCAGCTGTGTGAGGGAAGGAAGGTAAAGGAAGCTTTGTGGGAGGTATGAGCAGGTTGAGCACATTGCTGTCCACCCACGGGACAAGGAGAGGGCGGGGTGGGTTGTGGGAGGGTGGTGAGGAGAAGGCAGGGCGAGTTGTGGGGAGTGCGGTGAGTAAAAACAGACAAGGAGACACAGGAGCATTTTGCGGCTAGCCTGCATAATCAACATCCTGCAGCAACCCCTACAAAAACACGATAATTCTTCAGGTCTAGAGTCGGTCGGCTTAAAAGACTTTGTCCTTCATCTCACCAAAATTGCCTTGCCCTGCAGCAGCTCCTTCAAACAATCCCTCACACTATTCATCTCCACAACCCTTGGCACAGCTGTGTCATCGGTCGCAGCAGTAGAGGAAGAAGTAGCACAAGTCGTCGCCGGCCCAGGAACATTCGTGCGGGCTGAAGTAGAGTTGCCATACACAGCAACAGCAGCAGTGGCAGCAGCAAAAGGCATGGCCAGAGCGACGTGCAGCGTGGTGCCGTGACCCTCTGTGCTGATCAGCCCTATGTTGCCCCCCATCAGCGACACCTGCCACGGGGGGTGGGAGGGAGGGGAGAGGAGGAGGTACGGGGAGGAGGTGTGGGGATGAAGTCACATCCGGCATCTCCATGTGGATGAGTGTAAATGAGTGTGACTGTGCAGCGCGGTCAGATCATGGAGAGCTGGAAGCAAATATCTTGTTAAGAGTTAACATTTGCAGAACGTGCATGAAAGGGCGATAAGAGAGTTCTAATGGTCTCAGAAAGTACCCCGTTGAATTGCCTATAAAGACCTGGCCACCCTGCTAGAACTGTTAGTAATACATGGCAACTGTTAACAAGACATGGCAACTGTTAATAAAACATGGCAATTGTTAATAAGACATGGCAACTGTTAACAAGACATGGCAACTATTAATAAGACATGGCAACTGTTAATAAGACATGGCAACTGTTAATAAGACATGGCAACTGTTAATTAGACATGGCTACTGTTAACAAGACATTGCAACTGCTAGTAAGGCATGGCAACTGTTAAAAAGACATGGCAACTGTTAATAAGGCATGGCAACTGTTAATATGACATGGCAACTGTTAATAATGCATGGCAACTGTTAATAAGACATGGCAACTGTTCATAAGACATGGCCACTGTTAATTGGACATGGCAACTGCAAATAAGACATGGCAATTGCTAATAAGACATGGCAACTGTTAACAAGACATGGCCACTGTTAATAGGACATGGCAACTGTTAATAAGATATGGCAACCGTTAATAGGACATGGCAACTGTTAATAAGACACGACAATTGTTTATAAGACATGGCAACTGTTAATAGGACATGGCATCTGTTAATAAGACATGGCAATTGTTAGAACGACATGGCAATCATTAAGAATACATGGCAACTGTTAATAAGACATGGCAACTATTAATAAGACATGGCAACTGTTAATAGGACATGGCAGCTGTTAATAAGATATGGCAACTGTTAATAAGGCCTGACAATTAGTAAAAGAAATGGCAACTATTAATAAGACATGGTAACTATTAATAAGACATGGCAACTGTTAATAGGACATGGCAACTGTTGACATGGCAACTGTTAATAAGACATGGCAACTGTTAATAAGACGTGGCAACCGTTAATAGGACATGGCAACTGTTAATAAGACATGGCAACTATTCAGAAGACATGGCAACCGTTAATAAGACATGGCAACTGTTAATAAGACGTGGCAACTGTTAATAGGACATGGCAGCTGTTAATAAGACGTGGCAACTGTTAAGAAGACATGGCAACTGTTAATAAGACATGGCAACTGTTAATAAGACATGGCAGCTGTTAATAAGACATGGCAACTGTTAATAGGACATGGCAACTATTAATAAGACATGGCAACTGTTAATAAGACATGGCAATTGTTAATAAGGCCTGACAATTGGTAAAAGAAATGGCAACTATTAATAAGACATGGCAACTGTTCATAAGACATGGCAACTATTAATAAGACATGGTAACTGTTGACAAGACATGGCAATTGTTGAAAATGACTCACCAGCTGTCGGCACAAGTGCAGGCTCATGCCGCTGCCTCCATGCGCACGGGTCTGATGGGTTGGGTGGAGTGAGAAGCAAGAGAACGGGCGACTCAGAGTGTTGGGAAACTAGAGTGCAAATGGACGACTGTGTGCCTCTTTAGTGCGTCTGCTTGAGCGGTAAATGTCGCCTCTCCATCGAGTCCTCGATTCGAGTTGCATCAGGTGTGTGGCATGAGGCGAGTTGCATGAGAGGCAGGACTCACCTGCATGAGGGGCAGGACTCACCTGCATGAGGGGCACAGCTCACCTGCATGAACGCCTTAGTGCCTCTACGCACATACTCAGAGCTCACCTGAATGAGGGGCAGGGCTCACCTGCATAAACGCCTGAAACACGTCGCGCTGCTCCTCCTCTGCGATGCCACACCCCGTGTCCTCACATGTCACCAGCACCATACACCACTTGCCAACTCCACCCTCCGCCTCCCTTCCCTCCTCTCTTCCCTGACCATGCCACCACCACCCCACTGCTCCCCTCCACCAGTCCATACCACCCCCCCCTGGTGCTGTCCTCCTTGCTTCACTCACAACGTCCCCCCCACGCACTCCTGCTCCATGTTCACATGGCCCCTTGTCAAACATTATATATGTGTTATTGCTGTATAGGCTATAGTGGGTTAGCCTTTAGGAGGTACACAGCTCTAGGGTTTCATACTTGTACTCCAATGTTTCATAGTTCAATCACTTCTTGGATTCTGACATGGTATTAAGAGCTTAGGTTCTAGACCTAAGGGCCCACCGTTCCGCTAGAGGTGCCCTCGTGCGCCCTTTTTTTAGCGCCCTCGTGCGCCTCTCCCCTAGTGCGCCCTCGTGCGCTCTCCTCTCACGCTGCCCGTGTGCAGCCCGCTAGCAGCCCGAGCGCGGCCCCGCCGTTTTAGCGCGCGTAGGAAAACCGCCGCCTAGGGCGGCCCGATTTTTTCTCGCGAGCCCCAGCAGGCCGTCGCTCGTAGGCCCCGCTCGCCCCTAGGCTGACGCGCGACCCACAGCCGCCCGCCCGCAGTCGCCCGCCCCTAGGTTGCAGCCAGCGCGCCGCGGCGATCGCGCGTCGGCTGCTGCAGCTCGCGCTTAGCCGCCGCTAGAACGCAGCCGCGGCCCGCGCGCAGCTGCACCCTAGGCGCCGCCGCGCACCGAACCTAGGCCCGCCGTCGCGCCGCCTTACCTGCCCGAGCCGCGTCGCCCGAGTCGCGCCGCCCGAGTCGCGCCGCCTGAGTCGCGCCGCCCTGACCGAGCCGCGCCGTCCTGACCGAGCCGCGCCGCCCTACCTGCTGCACCTGCTCCTCCTGCTCCCACTGCTACTGCTGCTACTGCTACTACTGCTACTACTACTGCTACTACTGCTACTACTACTGTTACTCCTGCTACTGCCACTATGGCCAGTCCCACTGTTCTCACCTTTGACGCCGAGGGCCGCCCGATTAAGTTCGATGTCTGGCTTGATGACCTTCACCTGTACCTCCAGATCACTGTCAAGGACGATGTTTCCCTCTATGACCACACGTCCGGCGCTGCTCCCGCACCTCCCACTACTGCTGACATTACTGCTCGCTCCCAGTGGCAGACCCGTGATGCTCACGCTCGCCTAGCCGTTCGCAGCCACCTGCCGTTAGATGAGCGCGAGCACTTCGGCCAGCATAAGACCGCTAAGGAGCTGTACGACGCAGTAGTCGCACGCTACTCCTCCCCTGCCACTGCTGCTATAGGCCGTCTCTCACTGCCCTACCTCTTCCCCGACCTGTCCGCGTTTGCCACTGTAGCTGACCTCATCACCCACCTCCGTACCAGTGACCTCCGCTACCGTGCCGCGCTCCCCCCCGATTTCCTCGCCAAGAACCCCCCCCCCGACGTACCTCACACTGTACCACCTTGTCACCCGCCTCCCTGACTCCCTTCGCACTGTCAGGGACCAGTTTCTCGCCCTCTCCCCCACTGACTTCACTGTCGACCTCCTCGAAAAGGAACTCCTAGCAGCTAAGAAAAGCATTGTAGCTGTAGGTGCCTCTCGTGGTGACCCCCGCACCCCCTTCTTTGAGGGGTGCTCCCCCTCCCCCCTCCTCCCCTCCATTGCATCTACTGCTGCTGTCGACTACCTCGGAGCTGAGGGGGTCGGGGCCGTGTCTGCTCCTAGTGGGAGGCGCAAGGGCGGCAGGGGCAAGGGGGGCAGGGGTGGTGGAGGTGGAGGCGGGGGCGGCGGCGGTGGAGGGGGTGGGGGGGGCGAGGGTGGTGGCGGGGGTGGAAGTGTCGCGGGTGGTGGGGGGGTCAGTGGTGGCACAGGGGGTAGTGGCGGCGGCGGTGGTGGGGGTGGTGGGGGCGGTGGTGGCAGTGGTGGCGGCGGTGGAGCGGGTGGCGGGCGCGGTGGAGCGGTGCAGCGTGGGGGGTTCGGCGGTGGCCAGAGGCAGCAGCAGCAGCAGCGTCCCGGCGAGACTCCCTCGCCCCAGCAGCTCCGTGAGTGGTACTTTCAGCGTGGGGGGTCTGGGGGTGGAGGTACCTGCCCGTACGTCATCCGCACAGGTGACCGCACTGGCCAGACTTGTGGGAAGTTTCACACGGCGCAGCGCTGTTTCTTTCGCCTCGACGACGCCTGGCGCGAGTAGTTCCCTGGCGCCTCTGAGCTGCCCCGCTGGGCTGATCTGCTTAGGAAGGGGATTGATATCTTTGCTCTTGATTATGATGCTATCCTTGCTGCTATGTATGCATTGACTATTAGTGTTGAGGGTGACTGTTTCCTGAGTGTACCGCCCGACCCAGGTATTGGGACCAGTGAGGCTGCAGCTCTAGGTGCTAGCGCGTCTGCTGCTCCAGGTCCTGGTGAGGCTGCTGCCCTAGGTGCTAGTGCGTCTGCGTCTGCTGGTACCGCACCTGAGGCACTGCACACCTTCACACTGGACTCAGGTGCTTCCCGCTGTTTGTTTCGCGACCGCACTGCCCTAGAGCAGCTCCCTAGACCGGTTGCTGTCTCCCTGGCTGACCCCTCAGGGGGTCCGGTTCTTGCGACCTCCACCACTGCCCTCCCTTGTCCTGCTGTCCCGTCTGGCACGCTGTCGGGCCTCTACCTCCCCTCGTTCTCTACGAACTTGGTGGCGGGTTCCGCGCTCCAGGACGCGGGTGTTCACCAGTTCACCCCGGCCTACGAGCGTGTGACGCACTGCACGTGTGCCCGGACGGGTCGTCACCTGGCTACCTTCACTCGGCAGCCGGGGTCAGACTTGTACACACTAACCACTGAGTCCCCTCAGGTAGCTGCGTCTGCGTCTGCGTCACGTCAGCTGTCGGCCCCCTGCTCGTGTCGCTCCCTGTCGCACAGGACTGTCCTCTGGCACCACCGCCTTGGTCACCCGTCAGTGCAGCGCCTTCGCGGCATGCACTCCAGGTACCTTGTCTCTGGTCTTCCCAGAGTTCTCCCGCCCCTGCCACCCTCGCCTGCTCCTCCCTGTCTTCCCTGTGTCGAGGGGCGGCAGCGCGCCGCTCCTCACTCCTTCTCGTTCCCTCCCACAGAGGCTCCCCTGCAGACTCTCCACCTGGACGTGTGGGGCCCCGCCCGCGTCCGGGGACAGGGCCACGAGCGGTACTTTCTGCTGGTCGTCGACGACTACACGCGCTACACCACGGTCTTCCCCTTGCGTACCAAGGGTGAGGTCCCTGATGTCTTGATTCCCTGGATCCGCGCTGCTCGTCTCCAGCTCCGCCAGCGGTTCCAGTCGGACTTTCCTGTCCTACGTCTACACTCTGACAGAGGTGGCGAGTTTTCCTCTGACCTCCTGGCAGCCTACTGTGCGGAGCACGGCATCCGCCAGACGTTCACTCTCCCGGCCTCTCCGCAGCAGAATGGGGTTGCTGAGCGCCGCATTGGTCTTGTCATGGAGGTCGCTCGTACCTCCATGATCCATGCGGCTGCCCCCCATTTCCTGTGGCCGTTTGCAGTGCAGTACGCCGCGCATCAGCTCAACCTCTGGCCCCGTGTCTCTGTTCCGGAGACCTCACCTACCCTGCGTTGGACGGGGGAGGTTGGCGACGCGTCGGTGTTCCGAGTCTGGGGATGTCGAGCCTTTGTCCGCGATACGTCCGCGGACAAACTCTCCTCCCGTACTGTTCCCTGTGTCTTCCTGGGCTTTGTCCCTGACGCGCCTGGCTGGCAGTTTTACCGCCCCACCTCGCGTCGTGTCTTCGCCTCTCAGGACGTCACCTTCGACGAGTCGGTACCCTTTTACCGTCTCTTCCCCTACCGCACTGCCCCGCTCCCCCCACCGCCGCTCTTCCTCACCCCAGGTGTCCCGTCGGTAGACCCCCTCCCTCCCCAGGGTACTGCTCCCTCAGGTGTTTCCCAGGTAGACCCGGTCGAGCCTGTCGAGGTAGCTGTTGACTCTGGTCCTGCGCGAGGTACTGAGTGTGCTGAGCCTGGTGGTACTGGGTCTGGGGGCACTGAGACTGGGGGTGCTGAGCCTGGGGGTGCGGAGACTGGGGGTGCTGAGCCTGGGGGTGCGGAGACTTTGGGTGCTGAGTCTGGAGGTGCTGCGACTGGGGGTGCTGAGACTGGGGGTGCTGAGACTAGGGGTGCTGAGCCTCGTGGCGCTCCCTCTTCACAGCAGCTGCGTGAGTGGTACTCTCAGCGCTACAGCCTCCGTCGTGGGGCTGCTGGAGCTGGGGGGTCTGCTGGAGTCGGGACTGGTGGCCTCGCCGGTGCAGTGCCGCAGCCAGCGCCTCCCTCCCCTCAGCGGCTACGTGAGTGGTACGCAGCCGCAGGAGTGGAGCTCCTAGCGTTGAGGTACCGCCAGCTGGAGGCCCTGCTGCTGGAGGTACTGCTGACACTGGTGCTGCTGGAGGTGCTGCTGGTGCTACTGGAGGTCCTGGAGGTACTGCTGGTACTACTGGAGGTCCTGGAGTGGCTGGAGGTGCTGCTGGTGCTGCTGGAGGTTCTGGAGCTGCTGGAGGTGCTGCCGGTGCTGGTGGAGGCTCTGGAGCTGCTGGAGGTGCTGCTGGTGCTGGTTCGGCTGGAGGTTCTGGTACTGTCTCTGCTGCTTCTGGGGGCGCTTCACGGCCGTGGCCGTACTTCGTTCCGCTCCTTCAGCAGGTTCTTGGTCAGCCGCCTCCTCCTAGTCCTCCTCCCTCCTTAGAGTGTCCTCCGCCTGTCCAGTCGCAGTCCCAGCTCCCACCTGCCTCGCCACTTCCTGGTCCTTCTCCCTACATTGGTCCGACAGGCGGTCTTACAGAGCGTCGTGAGCCTGAGTCTCGTCCTGTGTCGCCTGTGTCGCGTCCTGTGTCACCTGTTCGTGCTGCTCGCACTGGTCGCCGTGGTCAGCGTGAGCGTCCTCCACCTGTGCCTGGCACATACTTTATGACTCTGCGTCCTTCCACTTCTCCGCAGCGTGTCCCTCTGCCATCTCCTCCTGAGTCCTCTCTTCCTGTCCTTGCTGACCCGGAGTCTGACTCTCTTCATGCTGCCAGCAGCGGGTGGCGGGCGCGGTGGAGCGGTGCAGCGTGGGGGGTTCGGCGGTGGCCAGAGGCAGCAGCAGCAGCAGCGTCCCGGCGAGACTCCCTCGCCCCAGCAGCTCCGTGAGTGGTACTTTCAGCGTGGGGGGTCTGGGGGTGGAGGTACCTGCCCGTACGTCATCCGCACAGGTGACCGCACTGGCCAGACTTGTGGGAAGTTTCACACGGCGCAGCGCTGTTTCTTTCGCCTCGACGACGCCTGGCGCGAGTAGTTCCCTGGCGCCTCTGAGCTGCCCCGCTGGGCTGATCTGCTTAGGAAGGGGATTGATATCTTTGCTCTTGATTATGATGCTATCCTTGCTGCTATGTATGCATTGACTATTAGTGTTGAGGGTGACTGTTTCCTGAGTGTACCGCCCGACCCAGGTATTGGGACCAGTGAGGCTGCAGCTCTAGGTGCTAGCGCGTCTGCTGCTCCAGGTCCTGGTGAGGCTGCTGCCCTAGGTGCTAGTGCGTCTGCGTCTGCTGGTACCGCACCTGAGGCACTGCACACCTTCACACTGGACTCAGGTGCTTCCCGCTGTTTGTTTCGCGACCGCACTGCCCTAGAGCAGCTCCCTAGACCGGTTGCTGTCTCCCTGGCTGACCCCTCAGGGGGTCCGGTTCTTGCGACCTCCACCACTGCCCTCCCTTGTCCTGCTGTCCCGTCTGGCACGCTGTCGGGCCTCTACCTCCCCTCGTTCTCTACGAACTTGGTGGCGGGTTCCGCGCTCCAGGACGCGGGTGTTCACCAGTTCACCCCGGCCTACGAGCGTGTGACGCACTGCACGTGTGCCCGGACGGGTCGTCACCTGGCTACCTTCACTCGGCAGCCGGGGTCAGACTTGTACACACTAACCACTGAGTCCCCTCAGGTAGCTGCGTCTGCGTCTGCGTCACGTCAGCTGTCGGCCCCCTGCTCGTGTCGCTCCCTGTCGCACAGGACTGTCCTCTGGCACCACCGCCTTGGTCACCCGTCAGTGCAGCGCCTTCGCGGCATGCACTCCAGGTACCTTGTCTCTGGTCTTCCCAGAGTTCTCCCGCCCCTGCCACCCTCGCCTGCTCCTCCCTGTCTTCCCTGTGTCGAGGGGCGGCAGCGCGCCGCTCCTCACTCCTTCTCGTTCCCTCCCACAGAGGCTCCCCTGCAGACTCTCCACCTGGACGTGTGGGGCCCCGCCCGCGTCCGGGGACAGGGCCACGAGCGGTACTTTCTGCTGGTCGTCGACGACTACACGCGCTACACCACGGTCTTCCCCTTGCGTACCAAGGGTGAGGTCCCTGATGTCTTGATTCCCTGGATCCGCGCTGCTCGTCTCCAGCTCCGCCAGCGGTTCCAGTCGGACTTTCCTGTCCTACGTCTACACTCTGACAGAGGTGGCGAGTTTTCCTCTGACCTCCTGGCAGCCTACTGTGCGGAGCACGGCATCCGCCAGACGTTCACTCTCCCGGCCTCTCCGCAGCAGAATGGGGTTGCTGAGCGCCGCATTGGTCTTGTCATGGAGGTCGCTCGTACCTCCATGATCCATGCGGCTGCCCCCCATTTCCTGTGGCCGTTTGCAGTGCAGTACGCCGCGCATCAGCTCAACCTCTGGCCCCGTGTCTCTGTTCCGGAGACCTCACCTACCCTGCGTTGGACGGGGGAGGTTGGCGACGCGTCGGTGTTCCGAGTCTGGGGATGTCGAGCCTTTGTCCGCGATACGTCCGCGGACAAACTCTCCTCCCGTACTGTTCCCTGTGTCTTCCTGGGCTTTGTCCCTGACGCGCCTGGCTGGCAGTTTTACCGCCCCACCTCGCGTCGTGTCTTCGCCTCTCAGGACGTCACCTTCGACGAGTCGGTACCCTTTTACCGTCTCTTCCCCTACCGCACTGCCCCGCTCCCCCCACCGCCGCTCTTCCTCACCCCAGGTGTCCCGTCGGTAGACCCCCTCCCTCCCCAGGGTACTGCTCCCTCAGGTGTTTCCCAGGTAGACCCGGTCGAGCCTGTCGAGGTAGCTGTTGACTCTGGTCCTGCGCGAGGTACTGAGTGTGCTGAGCCTGGTGGTACTGGGTCTGGGGGCACTGAGACTGGGGGTGCTGAGCCTGGGGGTGCGGAGACTGGGGGTGCTGAGCCTGGGGGTGCGGAGACTTTGGGTGCTGAGTCTGGAGGTGCTGCGACTGGGGGTGCTGAGACTGGGGGTGCTGAGACTAGGGGTGCTGAGCCTCGTGGCGCTCCCTCTTCACAGCAGCTGCGTGAGTGGTACTCTCAGCGCTACAGCCTCCGTCGTGGGGCTGCTGGAGCTGGGGGGTCTGCTGGAGTCGGGACTGGTGGCCTCGCCGGTGCAGTGCCGCAGCCAGCGCCTCCCTCCCCTCAACGGCTACGTGAGTGGTACGCAGCCGCAGGAGTGGAGCTCCTAGCGTTGAGGTACCGCCAGCTGGAGGCCCTGCTGCTGGAGGTACTGCTGACACTGGTGCTGCTGGAGGTGCTGCTGGTGCTACTGGAGGTCCTGGAGGTACTGCTGGTACTACTGGAGGTCCTGGAGTGGCTGGAGGTGCTGCTGGTGCTGCTGGAGGTTCTGGAGCTGCTGGAGGTGCTGCCGGTGCTGGTGGAGGCTCTGGAGCTGCTGGAGGTGCTGCTGGTGCTGGTTCGGCTGGAGGTTCTGGTACTGTCTCTGCTGCTTCTGGGGGCGCTTCACGGCCGTGGCCGTACTTCGTTCCGCTCCTTCAGCAGGTTCTTGGTCAGCCGCCTCCTCCTAGTCCTCCTCCCTCCTTAGAGTGTCCTCCGCCTGTCCAGTCGCAGTCCCAGCTCCCACCTGCCTCGCCACTTCCTGGTCCTTCTCCCTACATTGGTCCGACAGGCGGTCTTACAGAGCGTCGTGAGCCTGAGTCTCGTCCTGTGTCGCCTGTGTCGCGTCCTGTGTCACCTGTTCGTGCTGCTCGCACTGGTCGCCGTGGTCAGCGTGAGCGTCCTCCACCTGTGCCTGGCACATACTTTATGACTCTGCGTCCTTCCACTTCTCCGCAGCGTGTCCCTCTGCCATCTCCTCCTGAGTCCTCTCTTCCTGTCCTTGCTGACCCGGAGTCTGACTCTCTTCATGCTGCCAGTCCTACTGTCACGCGTCTCCTGAGTCTGAGTCTGTCTGTCCTCCGTCCGTCGGGGGTGAGTGTGCTCTAGGCACGGACGTCCTTGAGGACAGACAGGAGGACCTTGAGTGTCTTGCAGCCGCTGCGCCTCATCTCGTGTTCATGCTGATTGCCCCTGAGGGAGACCCGGATGCTCCAGACATCCCGACCCCGCGCTCTTACGCTGAGGCGATCGCGGGTGAGTACTCCTCTCAGTGGCAGTCAGCCATGGATGCAGAGATGGCATCCTGGAAGTCCACTGGCACTTACGTTGACGAGGTTCCCCCTCCTGGGGCGAACATCGTCAGTGGCATGTGGATTTTCAGGGTGAAGCGGCCGCCGGGTTCTCCACCTGTCTTCAAGGCTCGTTACGTTGCTCGAGGCTTCAGTCAGCGAGAGGGAGTAGACTTCTTTCAGACCTTCTCCCCCACCCCGAAGATGACCACTCTTCGGGTGCTACTGCACGTTGCCGCTCAGCGTGACTACGAGCTTCACTCTCTTGACTTCAGCACAGCTTTCTTGCAGGGCAGCCTGCACGAGGAGATCTGGCTGCGCCGCCCTCCTGGCTTCACTGGGTCGTTTCCTCCTGGTACCCAGTGGAGCCTCCGGCGGCCACGTGAGTGGCACGACACACTGAGGACTACTCTTGCGGCACTTGGGTTCGCGCCCTCTACTGCTGACCCGTCGCTGTTTCTGCGCACTGACACTTCGCTGCCGCCGTTCTACATCCTCGTGTACGTCGACAACTTGGTCTTTGCCACTGCTGACACTGATGCTCTCGCCCACGTGAAGTTGGAGCTGCAGAAGAGACACACGTGCACAGACCTGGGTGAACTGCGCAGCTACCTTGGCTTGCAGATCACCCGGGACAGAGCACGCCGCACCATCACACTGACTCAGTCACACATGGTGCAGCAGGTCCTTCAGCGCTTCGGCTTCACCTGGTCCTCAGCACAGGCCACTCCTCTGGCTATAGGTCACTCGCTCTCAGCTCTGCCTTCGGATGAGTCCGTAGAGCCGAGTGGTCCTTACCCAGAGCTAGTTGGTTGCCTCATGTACCTGATGACTTGCACTCGTCCTGACCTAGCATACCCTCTTGGCCTTCTGGCCCGCTACGTGGCTCCTGGCAGGCACCGAAAGGTGCACTGGGATGCAGCAAAGAGGGTATTGCGCTACTTGTGCAGTACATCCGGCATGGGGCTCGTGCTTGGAGGAGGGAGCTCAGTTGTTCTCACTGGGCACTCAGACGCTTCTTGGGTTGACGACCAGGCTACTCAGCGGTCGTCACAGGGTTATACCTTCAGCCTTGGCTCTGGTTCGGTTTCTTGGCGTTCTACTCGCTCGTCTTCTGTTCTCAGCTCCAGTTGTGAGGCTGAGATCTACGCCACAGCCATGGCTGCACAGGAGCTACGCTGGCTCACCTACCTGCTGACCGACCTGGGAGAGCGGCCTAGTTCTCCTCCAGTGCTGTACGTCGACAACAAGTCTGCCATTGCCTTGTGTGAGGAGCACAGACTGGAGCACAGAACGAAGCACATCGCTCTCCGTTACTTCCTGGCTCGAGAGCTGCAGCAGCGCGGTCAGCTTCGTCTGCGTTACGTGGCCACTCAGGCCAACACCGCTGATATATTCACCAAGGCACTTCAGTCTGGTGATCATCAGCGTTTCTGCACTTTGCTAGGGCTTGTGCCCCCTTTTCCTGACTTGCTGTAGGCTTTGCCTGTACTGTGATCTCTATATATATATACCTGCCTGTTTGCTTTGCTAGGTTGAGATCACCTTGCTGTTTGTGTTGCATATATGCCTCTGCATGTGAACTGGCCCTAAGGCCCTTTGCTTGTGCTCAGAGTGTGTGGTGACGTTGTGATCCACCCTGAGCTTGTTTGCCTTTCTTGACTGGTCTTGTGACCCCTTGCTCTCCCCCACTTTGCCTATGGGGGTGTGTCAAACACTATATATGTGTTATTGCTGTGTAGGCTATAGTGGGTTAGCCTTTAGGGGGTACACAACTCTAGGGTTTCATACTTGTACTGCAATGTTGTGTAGTTCATTCACTTCTTGTTTCTGACACTAACAACACTCCCATTGACAAGTCCTACTGTCACGCGTCTCCTGGCCACTGTTGTCACTGACCCTTCCTTTGAGTCCACTGCTGCGTCTGCCTTAGTTGCTGAGCTTGTCGACTTTGCTGCTCACTGTCGACTAGACTACGCCGCGAGTCTTGTTGCTGAGTCTGAGTCTGTCTGTCCTCCGTCTGTCGGGGGTGAGTGTGCTCTTGGCACGGACGTCCTTGAGGACAGGCAGAAGGACTTTGAGTGCTTTGCAGCTGCTGTACCTCATCTCGTGTCCATGCTGATTGCACCTGAGGGAGACCCGGATGCACCAGACATCCCGACCCCGCGCTCTTACGCAGAGGCGATAGAGGGTCCCTACTCCTCTCAGTGGCAGTCAGCCATGGACGCAGAGATGGCATCCTGGAAGTCCACAGGCACCTACGTCGACGAGGTTCCCCCTCCTTGGGCGAACATCGTCAGTGGCATGTGGATTTTCAGGGTGAAGCGGCTGCCGGGTTCTCCGCCTGTCTTCAAGGCGCGTTACGTTGCTCGAGGCTTCAGTCAGCGACAGGGAGTTGACTTCTTCCAGACCTTCTCCCCGACCCCGAAGATGACCACTCTTCGGGTTCTGCTGCACGTCGCTGCTCAGCGTGACTACGAGCTTCACTCTCTTGACTTCAGCACTGCTTTCCTACAGGGCAGCCTGCACGAGGAGATCTGGCTGCGCCACCCACTTGGCTTCACTGGGTCGTTTCCTCCTGGTACCCAGTGGAGCCTCCGGCGGCCAGTCTACGGTCTCCGCCAGGCGCCCCGTGAGTGGCACGACACACTGAGGACTACGCTTGCGGCTCTTGGGTTTGCTCCTTCTACTGCTGACCCGTCGCTGTTTCTGCGCACCGACACTTCGCTGCCGCCGTTCTACATCCTCGTGTACGTCGACGACTTGGTCTTTACAACTGCTGACACTGAGGGACTCGCCCACGTGAAGTCGCAGCTGCAGAAGAGACACACGTGCACAGACCTGGGTGAACTGCGTAGCTATCTTGGCTTGCAGATCACCCGGGACAGAGCACGGCGCACCATTACCTTGACTCAGTCACACATGGTGCAGCAGGTCCTTCAGCGCTTCGACTTCACGTACTCCTCGCCTCTGGCCACTCCTCTGTCTACTCGCCACTCGCTCTCAGCTCTGCCTTCGGATGAGTCCGTAGAGTCGAGTGGCCCGTACCCAGAGCTTGTTGGCTGCCTCATGTACCTGATGACCTGCACTCGACCTGACTTGGCATACCCTCTTAGCATCTTGGCACGCTATGTTGCTCCTAGGAGACACCGACCAGAGCACATGGCTGCAGCGAAGAGGGTGTTGCGCTACCTGTGCAGTACGTCGGGAATGGGGCTAGTGCTTGGAGGACGGGCTCGAGTTGTCCTCACTAGTCACGCAGACGCTTTGACGACTTGGCTACGCAGCGGTCGTCACAGGGTTACACCTTCAGCCTTGGCTCCGGTTCTGTTTCGTGGCGGTCTACCCGCTCGTCTTTTGTTCTCAGCTCCAGTTGTGAGGCTGAGATCTACGCAGGGGCCATGGCTGCACAGGAGTTACGCTGGCTTACCTACCTGCTGACCGACTTGGGAGAGGCGCCTCGTTCTCCTCCAAGTCTGTACGTTGACAACAAGGCCATGCTGGCCTTGTGTCAAGAGCATAGACTGGAGCACAGAACGAAGCACATTGCCCTTCGCTACTTTCTTGCTCGAGAGTTGCAGCAGCGCGGTCAGCTTCGTCTTGCTTACGTGGCCTCTCAGGCCAACACTGCTGATATCTTCACCAAGGCACTTCCGCCTTGTGATCATCAGCGTTTCTGTACTGTTCTAGGCCTTGTGCCTACCTTTCCTCACTTGCTCACTTCTTGACTTTCCTTGTACTGTGATCTATATATCTATACCTGCATGCTTTCACTTGCTAGGTTTTTTTATCATTGTTGTATAACTCTGCATGTGAACTGGTCTTGTGGCCATCTGCTTGTGCTCAGAATGCGTGGTGACGTTGTGATCCACCCTGGGCTTGCTTTGCTTTTCTTGACTGGTCTTGTGACCTCTTGCTCTCCCCCACTTTGCCTATGGGGGTGTGTCAAACTTATATGCTATAGTCTGTTTAGGCTGTAGTGGGGTAGTTCCTATGGGGTACAACAGTTTTAGGTTTTCCTACATGTACCCACCCCTTTCCTAGTGCATTTACTCTTGTTGATTTTGACAACCGGTCATTCGAGTACACCGTGACACCATTCGGGCTGACCAACGCACCAGCGACATTTCAGATGACCATAAACGAGGCGTTTAGGCCATTTTTAGATAGATGTGTGATAGTTTACCTCGACGACATCCTCGTCTACAGTCGCGACAAGCTGCAGCACTTAGCAGATCTGGAAGCAGTGTTTAAAATTTTAGACGAGAACCGGCTACAGACGAAGGGTTCCAAGTGCGAGTTTTTTCAGGACAGACTAGAGTTTTTGGGGCACGTTATTTCGGAGGCTGGGGTTGAAATTGACCCAAAGAAGCTGGACACAGTAAAAGCGTGGCACCCCCTGACGAATCTCACGGAGCTGCAGAGTTTTTTGGGGTTCGTAAATTATGTGCGTCGGTTCATCCCCAACATGGCACGCTTAACAGCACCACTCACAGACTTACTGCGCAAGGGGGTCGCTTTTACATGGGGGGAGAAAGAGCATGCTGCCTTCTCTGCCCTGAAAAATGTTCTCTGTTCACCGCCCGTACTGCGCATCGCCGACCCACACCGACCATTCGAAGTAGTTACAGACGCCAGCGACATCGCCATCGGAGCCATACTGCTACAGGACTTCGGCAACGGCCTATAGCCCATCCCATACGAATCATGAAAACTGCATCCGCCTGAGAAGAATTACCCGATACACGACCGCGAAATGCTCGAGATCGTGCACGCATTCAAAGTGTGGCACTGTTACTTGACCAGCGCAGACGTGACAGTACCGACAGACCATAAATCACTACAGTACCTCCGCGCACAGCCACACCTCAACCCACGACAGATCCGCTGGCTCAATTTCCTCAAGTCCAATTTTCACTACACAGTCACCTACAAAAAGGGGCAATCGAACATCGCCGACGCACTGACCCGCCCCATTGCCCAGATCCATGCGATACTACTTGCCCAAACCAGCCCACTACTGACAGGACTATTTACCCATGGGTATCAAACAGATCCATTCATCACAGGAGGAAATTTGCAGCAGTTCACAGCAGCCAAATGAGTTTATTACGTAAAAGCCGGCACCGACCACATCTGGGTACCGGGGTATTCACTACTACGGGAATTACTGCTACAGGAGGCACACGACGGAGTTACATCGGGACATAGTTGGGTAGAGAAAACACGGCAGCAGCTGCAACGGTATCATTACTGGCCCAAAATGTTGACCGACGTACAGCGACACGCGGCATCTTGTCCCACTTGCTAGCTCATGAAATCATCACGGAAGCGGCCGGCATGACAGTTGCAGCTGATACCACCCCCAGAGCATGCTTGGCAGCAGGTGACGATGGACTTCGTCAAGGGGTTACCGGCCGGAGCGAGTGGGAACGACGCGATCCTGGTTGTCGTCGATCGGCTGACGAAAATGACACACTTCGCAGCCTGCAAGTAATCGATCACAGCAGAAGAAACAACCCGCCTCTTCATCGCCACCGTCGTTCGACTACACGGGATACCAGCAGCAATCATCAGCGATCGTGATACGAAATTCACCAGCACCTTCTGGCGGAACCTGTGGCTGCAGTTCGGCACGCGACTACAGTTTAGTTCTTCGTACCACCCAGAGACCGACGGACAGACAGAAAGGACAAATCAGACCATGGAACAACTCATACGAGCCACGTGCGACGACCCGACCACCTGGGAACAGCAGCTGCCACTCATCGAGTTCGCATGCAACAACTCGCCATCCGCCACGACCCAACAGTCACCATTTTACCTGAACTACGGACAAGACCAGACAGTACCCATGACCTAGTATCCCGACAACCCGGTGCCACGGGCACAACGATTCGCTGAAATTCTACAAACAGCACGGACCCGAGCAGCAGACGCGATTTAAAAGTCAAACATTATCGCTAAACGCAACGCTGACCGCCACCCCCGACCTGTCACTTACCAGCCCGACGACCTAGTCTTACTCGACACTCAGAACATCCGCCTGCCCATCACCCCAAAACTCAGCCCCTGATATTGTGGGCCATTTCGCATCAGCCACATGATTACGCCCGTCACCGCCCACCTCCTCCTCCTCGCTGACTAGTACGTCAGCCCGTCATTCCACGTCAGCCTGCTCCGCCGCTACGTACCATCCACCAGCCAACTGCCCCGCAACCGCCCAACTGTTATAGTCACAATAGCCTTGAATGTGCCTAAAACGAAAGATAGAGTGCACAGACGGATTTCTGCACAGCGGCTTCAAACGTTGATAGCGTTCTGCTCACAGCTGCAAATGACTTGATTCAAATTGGATCTGGAGCGTCTTGACGTCGCCTACAATAAGCAATTTAGATTGCACGATTTCATAAAGAATTGACGACACAGCGTCGGTTTGAACGAACGGTACTATGGCAGCCACTATAGTCTTAGAACACAAGATAGGAAGAGTTACGAGTTGGGAATGACTCCCAGCTCCTACAAACCCCAAGAGCCGAGGTACAGTGATGTGGAACAGTGCCACACTGTCCCCAACCACGAAGGGTCTCGAAACTACCCTCCACAAGGGCCTACACCAAGAGAAATGTTACACTACACAAAGTAATGCAACTATTCTCACTAACTAAAGTTTACCCTTTTGGAGAGCTTCGAAATAACTTGAATCTTGAAACCAAGGCTCTGGTTCTTCAAGGTAAATTCTTCCTTGAGTTCTTGGAAGTCTGCTGCGCACACCTGCGACACGCCGAACGTTCCACACACGACAAAATAGAAAACCGCACACGACACGCAAACGACGACGTGACTCGCGACTAGCGATAACTCGCTATTGACTCGACGCACACATTCAAAATCATGCTTCATCATACACACACTATTGTAAACATGAAATATATATTATTTCATGCCCTCATACCATTCCATGCACACACGCATGCACGCACACGGACAACAAGCCGAATGCAAACCGTAGGGTTGCACCAACAAACTCCCCCTCGGATTGTTGGCCTTAGGATCTTGCTCTCTCAGTTCAGAGCCATCCCAGCCAGCTTGCAACACTTCCAATGCTGCTGCTCCACCAGCCTCTTGGTCATCATGTCAGCTGGCTGCCTTGTCGTCTTCACATAGTGCAACTCAACTTCACCCGCGGCCACCATGCTCCTCGTCCAATGCCACTTCACCCTCATGTGCTTGGTGAGGCCATGCAACACAGGGTTCTTAGCAAGAGCAATGGCACCCTGGCTGTCACAGTAGAGTGGGGTAGGTCCTTGCTGCTCCTCCCCCAATTCAGCCAACAAACGCCGCTGCCACACAATCTCCCGTACGGCACGGAAGAGTGCCATATACTCGGACTCCACCGAGCTCAATGCTTGATCCACCTGCTTCTTGCTCTCCCAAGCAGTTGGGCCTCCACCAACACAGCAAATGAACCCTCCAACACTTGTCATGTCCTCTGGTTCTGATGCAAAAGAAGCATCCGAGAATGCGGTGAGGAACAAACGCCCGGGTTCAACACCATCCGCGCCCTTTTGGCGCCTTTGCGCCGCCGCCGAATATTGCAGCCCAACGGTCGGTGTTTGGCCAAGATACTTGGCCACTCTCATTCCAGCTGCTACCTGCTCCTTATTAGGGCATTGAACAACCCTAGCCAACTGTCCGGTAGCAAACGCGACGTCCGGTCGGGTGTTTACCGCCGCGTACATGAGGCTGCCCACCAACGAGTGAAAACGGCGCCTCTCCTCTTCACCAACGCTCTCCTCCTCTGGTCCCTTCACACACTTGAAACCAGAGGGAAAGGGTGTAGCCACATGGCCTTCACTCTGCCCAAAGTTGGCAGCCAATGCCTCCAGGTACTTCCGTTGATGCACCCGCATGCACCGCTTCTCCACATCACGTTCAATGTGAAGCCCAAGGTAGAAGTTGATGTCACCAAGGGCCTTACACTTAAACTTGTCCTGAAGCTTCAGCATCACCTCCTTCACAAGGTCAGATGAGGGTGAAAAGATGAGGATGTCATCCACGTACACCACCATGAAGCTCCTCTGCTCCCCCTCGCCAAGCATGAACAATGAGTGATCGGCCGTTGAGGGAGTGAAGCCGATCTCCTCCAAAACTCCTCGCAGCTTCAAGTACCACTGCCTAGGGGCCTGCTTCAGTCCATAAAGGGCCTTCTTCAGCCTCAAAACTCTGCCACTACCATCATCAAACCCCTCTGGCTGCGCCATGAAAATCTCTTCCTCAAGGACGCCATTGAGGAATGCCGTTGTGACATCCATTTGTTTCACCACCCATCCTTTGATGGCAGCTCCCGCGAGTAGGGTTCGCAGCGTCGTCGGCTTCACCACAGGAGCAAACAACTCCTTATAGTCCACCTTCTCCTTCTGCTGGTACCCCTTCGCCACAAGCCTAGACTTGTAGCGCTCGATCTTGCCGTCGGCGTCGGACTTGATCTTGAAGAGCCACTTGGACGTAATCGCCTTACGCCCCTCCGGTAGCTCCACCAATTCCCATGTGCCGTTCTCCTCAATGCTCTTCAGCTCACTCTCCATTGCCTTCTTCCACTCCTCAGCATCACTACTCTCCAAGGCCTCCTTGAGAGTTGCTGGTTCCCCCGGCATCTCCACCGGAGAGAAGAACGCGAAGGCACACTCCTCGTAGTCACTCTCCTCGTCTTCTCCAACTATAAGTGCCGCTCCGGCCAAGGCTGACTTGGCTGGCTTTCCGAGTGCCTCATAGGTCAGCCTATTTGGGGCTTGGATTCTCCTTTTGCCCCTTCCTTCTTCCTCAGCTGCAGGGACATGAAGGCCTTGGCGTTGCTGCGGGGTGACTCGGATCCGTGGAGCACTCGTAGTGCGAGAAGGAAGTGTCGGTGCACGCTCGCTCACTTGCTGAACCTCCTCCTCTTCTTCCTCTGCATCCTTGGCCTCCTCTCCCCCATTCACAAGGGAAGATTGCCTTGTGGTGGTGCTGCCGCTGCTCAGCTCCAAGGGCAGCTCCACATGCTCCAAACCGGAACTCTTCACGTCCCCCAACCGCACGCCTATCTTCGCCTCATTCTCCGCCTTCCAATCCTTGTACATCAGATTCTCCATGAATTTGCAGTCCCTGCTCACCAAGAATTTCTTGGTGAATGGGTCCCAAAGAAGCCACCCCTTGCTGTTTTGAGCCATGCCCAAGTGCACAGCCCATATCGCCTTGGCACCGAGCTTGTTGTGCCGAAGATGCTTAGGCACGAGCGCCATGCACATGCACCCGAACACCCGAAGCATATCCACCTTTGGCTTCCTTCCAATCCACTCCACATAGGGCACCCATTTGTCTGCTCCCACATGAGTCAAAGCTCTGTTCTTGGCCACACATGCACTCCGCACCGCATCAGGCCAGAAATATTCGGGTAGCCCGGCTTCAATGAGCAACCCGCGCGCCGTCTCCGTGATTGTCCGGTTCGCTCGCTCGGCAATGCCGTTCATTGCAGGGGAGTATGGCATGGTAAGGGAGTGCCTTATGCCATTCTTCTTCAGCCACAATCCAAACTCCTTGCTCAAGAACTCTCCCCCTCGATCGGTGCGGATTGCCTTCACTAGCCGGTCTTGTTGCCGCTCCACCATCGGCAACCAATCGGTCTTCACCGTTTCAGCCACGTCACTCTTCTTGGACAGCACGTACACCCAAGTCATGCGAGTGTAGACGTCCACAATGGTGAGAAAGTACTCAGCTCCAGCAGCTCCAAGCTTCAGGGGGCCCACCACGTCCATCACCACCTCATCAAGTGGTGCCTTAGCCGTTGCCTCCGAACTAGAGAACGGGAAACGGGTGAACTTGGCTTGCATGCACGTCGGGCAGCCAAGTACCTCATCGGGCTCCCCCTTCACACGTATGCCAGCAACCATCTCATTCTTCACTAGCTGCTGCAAGATGGGCAGGGCCACATGCCCCATTCGCCGATGCAAGGTGAGCCAATCACACTCCCCCGTAGCCGAAGTCGGATTGGAGAATGCCGCACTCGCAATAGTGCCCCACATGTTCTCTCCGTACTCCTCCTCCGCTGCTGCCTTGGGGTTCTCCTCACCCTTGTGCTGCTTCTGAGCTGCTGCACCACTCTCCTCATGTTCACCGAGCTTGCTGGTCCCTCCAAGATTGCACTTCTTGGACTTTATCTCCTTAGCGCGACCGTTCGCGCAATCGCCGCTACCAACCGCTTCACCCTTGGTGCTGATGCTTGCTGCCACTTGCCTCTCCTTAGGCATGGGGACCACAGGGATTTGCCACATCTCGTTGTAGACATCCCTATCCTCGTGAAGGTCCCAAAGAATCTGCTCGCCAAGCCTCGCGGTGTAGGTCTTAGCTCCTTTCGAGCTCGTGTCCATGCCGGCCTTTTGCAACCGCCGCACGGAAATCAGGTTGGCAGCAAGGTTGGGCACCCAAAGCACGTTCTTGAGGCCCACCATCTTCCCATCAGCACCCTTGAACATGGCCTTGCCCATGCCTTTCACCTCTGCTCGCTGCCCCAAAGCCGATGTCACATGCTTCACCGGTGACGGCTCAAGTTCGGTGAGCAAGTCCGCACGAGGTGTCATGCTATAGGTAGCGCCGCTATCGATCACCCAGTAGTCCAGGGAGTGTAGGGTGACCTTCCCCACAGCTGCTGGCTCCTCAAAGCTTTCATCATTCTCTGGACCAGCCGGTGCTTGCGTGGACACGAAGAAGAATTGACCCGGGAAGCGATCGTCCCTCGACTCGCTCTCGTTGCCGGCACTCTTCATACTTGCAGCACCACCTCCGCGACCGCCACGGCCTCCACGGCCTCTTCCTCTCCCTCCTCCTGCTCCTCTACCCTCTTGGCCTTGAGCAGGAGTCCATCCATCAGGGAGTTTGTAGCAATCGCGCCACATGTGTCCGCTCTTGTGGCAAAAATGACACTCGCCGTCGAACCGTCCGCGACCGCGTCCGTTGTTCTTGTTGTCATTACCGTATCCGCTACTCCCGCGGCCTCCGTTGAAGTTGCTGCCTCCAAACCTTCCTCCTCCTCGTCCTCTGCCCTTTCCACGGCCATATCCACGGCCGATGCTTGCTGCCCCGGCGCCATCCGCACTCGCCAACTCACGGCGACGGAAATCCTCTTGAAGGATCGCTCGCTTCACGTCTTCGAGCGAGAGGTGGGGCAAGTCACGATTGAGGTTGATGATGAGAGAGGACCATGACTCTGGGAGTAAGGCCAGCAACTTGGTCTTCTTTTGGAGCTCACTGTAGTTCAAATCAGCTCCCTCAAGCCGCGTCAACAAGTCGAAGAATTTCTGCACCCCTTCTTCAACCGCTTCGTCTTCTTCAATTCGTAGTGCCGCCATTTGCCGTTCCAACACCACCGCTACCGCCGCTGTTGCAGGAGCATGTACACCCTTGAGAGCAGCCCATGCCTTTGGTCCCTTCTCTGGTTCACGCTGGAATGGTTTGATGTGACGGATCTGGCTGCTCCCCAACGCTTGCCCAAGTAGGAGATAGCCTTGTGCGCTCTTCCGCACCCACGGGCTCTTCTCCGGGTCGTTCTCGGGGCGCTTCTCCGTTCCTTCCATCACCTCCAGCAGGTCATAGTGGTCAAAGATGTTCTCCATCTTGAAGGACCATTCAGCAAAGTTGTCACCGTTGAACTTGTCAAGCCCAAACACCCTAGGCTCATCCCTAGGTGGGCCAAGACTTGGTTGCATGGGCGCCATGGCTGAATCACGGGGTTGGCCTTGAGCTTGGGCTTCTCCACTGCCACCAGCAACTCTGCCACCCCTTTCTTCAGGTCCATCCATTGTCGAAACTGCTCCAAGGGCCTCTGATACCACTTGTTATAGTCACAATAGCCTTGAATGTGCCTAAAACGAAAGATAGAGTGCACAGACGGATTTCTGCACAGCGGCTTCAAACGTTGATAGCGTTCTGCTCACAGCTGCAAATGACTTGATTCAAATTGGATCTGGAGCGTCTTGACGTCGCCTACAATAAGCAATTTAGATTGCACGATTTCATAAAGAATTGACGACACAGCGTCGGTTTGAACGAACGGTACTATGGCAGCCACTATAGTCTTAGAACACAAGATAGGAAGAGTTACGAGTTGGGAATGACTCCCAGCTCCTACAAACCCCAAGAGCCGAGGTACAGTGATGTGGAACAGTGCCACACTGTCCCCAACCACGAAGGGTCTCGAAACTACCCTCCACAAGGGCCTACACCAAGAGAAATGTTACACTACACAAAGTAATGCAACTATTCTCACTAACTAAAGTTTACCCTTTTGGAGAGCTTCGAAATAACTTGAATCTTGAAACCAAGGCTCTGGTTCTTCAAGGTAAATTCTTCCTTGAGTTCTTGGAAGTCTGCTGCGCACACCTGCGACACGCCGAACGTTCCACACACGACAAAATAGAAAACCGCACACGACACGCAAACGACGACGTGACTCGCGACTAGCGATAACTCGCTATTGACTCGACGCACACATTCAAAATCATGCTTCATCATACACACACTATTGTAAACATGAAATATATATTATTTCATGCCCTCATACCATTCCATGCACACACGCATGCACGCACACGGACAACAAGCCGAATGCAAACCGTAGGGTTGCACCAACACCAACCAGCATGACTCAACCGCCGACAGAGCCAATCATCACGTCCGAGAAAATTCTGAGCCACCGAGTTCGTGACCCACGAGGAGCTCGAAGGATCGAGTTCCTAATCCGCTGGAAAGACCGAACGCCCACTGAAAACAACTGGGTTCCCCTGGACAGGATTGAGAACCACCCCGTCCTCACCGAGTATCTGCGCAGCCGGAATTTCCGGGATGTACACGCGCTTTCGTAAGGAGGGCCTCCTTAGGGGGGGGGCGTAGTGTAAGGAAAATTCCTTTTCCTTACTTCGCGTCCCTGCTCAGCGCGTACACCACTGTTCCCGCCAACAGCACCCAACAGTAAAACCGTTACCACTCGCGACATTCGCCTCGACACTGTTCCCTCCACTGTTCACGGCGCGACCCAATCTCACGGTTCGGTTGGTAACCGGCGCTCCGGACCTACCGCCTCGACATTTCCCAACCTCGGCGCTAGGCCCGTCTCGCACCCCAATTTTCACACATTACCGTTACCAATATAGTTTCGCTATATGTTCTTCGCTCATGCCTTCGCTCATTGTACTTTTGCTTCGATAGTGCAATTCTCGCTCGCTCACTCAATTGCACTCGTAACATTATGCAACAAAGCAAAATCAAAAGTAGTACAATGTAAGCAAAGGCATGAGCGAGCAATATACGGTATAGGCAAACATGCAAACGGTAGCTTGCATGCCTCTGAATATAAGGGTGAAACACCCTTATGGCCTTACTATAAGGGGAGGTATAGGTGTTCACCCTTGTTTTACAGAGTTGTTTTATGAGGCGCCCTTAAACGGAAAAAGAAAATATGATTATTTTTTTTACAATGATACTTCAGACAGGCCTTATGCACTCGCCCTGATGATAAAGACTACTCTCGGGTACCACCCTGATGCGATTTCCGGAGGGAGAAGATGGGGGGAAGGGGGGGGGGGGGGGAGGGGGGGGGGGGGGGGGGGGGTAACCGACGTGATTTGGGCCGCGATTAGCGGGAGCGGGGGCAGGGACCGCGGGACGCCAGAGACAAGGAGACACAAGTGCATGCGCGTATATGCTACAGGGAGGGGTGACCAAGATGGTAGTGCCAGAGGAGGGACGGGTGCGTGAGCAACTGACACGAGCAAGGCGCAGCTACCTAAGCAGACTTAGTGTGCAGTGTGTTTAGTCCAGTCCCAGGCCTACGTGTATAAGTGGCAAGATGGTCTCTAGTCTCCGTGTCAGTACAAATCGCCACACGCTCGCCCCCAGGTGTGGTGGTGGTGACCATCATATTCTCTCACCAAGTTCGTAGCGATCGAGAGGAGGTGGAGACCCGTGAGGGAGCCAGAGGGGGCCGCCGGACATGGGAGAACAGTGGACCCGCGTGAAATGATCGAGCAAAAGGAGGGGTCGGCCACGGTGACAGGGACGGGTGCCGGGAGCAGGGTGACTTTGATGCAATCGCGGAAGAAGCACCAAGATACGCCGGAGTCCAATGTGAAGGTGAGCTAAGTCTTCGTAGGAACTGCACCTGTGTTAATAGTCTCACAAGCACCTACTCTAGCAGCCTCTACACTACCAGATCTACGCACACAAGAACAATAGTCACCCTCAGCACTGGCACTGGCAGCATACATAGCATACATGCCACCAGACATTTGGTCCCAATCAAGAAAATATACATCTACGCCCTTCTTGAGCAATCCTAACCAGTCACGAATCTTGGCCTGCTCACCAAACTCCGCGTGAAAGGCGTTGTCGAGGCGGTAGAAGCACCGATCCTCAGTGTGCCCCAGCCTGCCGCAGAATTCTCCAGGGCGGGGAACCGTGTGTCGGACGTACTCCGCCTCCGGGGCCGCCTCGCTAGGCAACCCATTCATGGAGGCTGCGGTGAGAGGGTCTCCTGCCAACGTGATTGCTGCTGCTATCCACCCCCAGAACCGCCGTCCTCACCAGTTGCAGTTCCTCTGGTAGCCGAACTAGCCTCCACCCTTGCCAGCTCCACCCCGACCGCCACCCCGCGCCCCCTCCACCAACCCCACCACCCTCACCGCCTCCACCACCTCCCCCCACCTCCACCACCACCGCCATCTCCACTAACCCCACCACCGCCACCGCCACTGCCACCACCACCGCCACTGCTACCGTTATCGCCCCCTCCACCACCTCCACCGCCCCAACCCCTAGGACGAGCACCCTTGCCGCGACACCTCCCACTAGGTGCAGACGCAGCACCGACGTCCCCCAAGGAAGTCAACAGGCCAGCAGAGGCAATAGCAGGCGCGAGAAGGGAGGGGGAAAACCCCTCAAAGAATGAGGGGCGGGGAGTACCACAGGAGGCAGCTACAGCGCAGGCACTGGTCTCGGCCTCAAGGAGACGGGACTCAAGCGAGGCAAGGGTGAGCACAGTGGGGTCTAGGAAGAGGAAGTGGTCTCGAAAGGCACGAAGAGAGTCAGGGAGGCGAGTCGTGAGGAGGTAGAGAGTGAGATACATGGAGGGCTGGTTTTCAGCCAGAAACTCCGGATTAAGAGCAACACGTTAGCATGTGTCAAGGGAGCGCAGATGAGTCATGAGATCGGCTACAGTGGTGAAGTCAGACAGCTTGGGAAGAGAAACGGCAGCGCAAGGAGTCCTAGGGTGGCAGAAGAGGAGGAGGAGTTGCACTTAGAGTCCGTTTTCAGCTGGCGAAAGTGGGACC
This sequence comes from Closterium sp. Naga37s-1, assembly GCA_947471745.1. Classification (NCBI taxonomy): domain Eukaryota; kingdom Viridiplantae; phylum Streptophyta; class Zygnematophyceae; order Desmidiales; family Closteriaceae; genus Closterium; species Closterium sp. Naga37s-1. The sequence continues at coordinate 1,284,363 of CANJKZ010000311.1, read as the reverse complement.
TATGGTCGGGCGGGAGGTGAGAGCAGACTGCAAGTTGGGCAGTGGCGTCGCGTGCTAACCACTGTGTATGGGCAATGCGATCAATCCTAAACTGCTACCACAGAGCCTCAGTAGCGGTAGAGCCAGGTGTCAGTCAACTCAGATGGGGCAGATAGGGACCCCGACGTGTGCTAAAAAAGCGAGGCATCGTCCTTGGTAACACTCTGCAGGTACGAGTGAAGGTCTAGAAGCTAGGACTCGTATTCGATCGGTCGTCCCTCTGCGTAAAAGGTCAGTACGGTAGGCGCCGCCATGATAGGCAGCATTGCTTAGCGACAGTGGCGCAAGGGCGGGAGTGGCGGTGGTGCGGCACACGGGTAGTAGCCGCGCACGGGCGGCAGGAGTGACGATGCGGCGCTTCGGTGGCACCTCCGACGGTGCAACGCACAGGCAGCAATGGCGGTGCAAGGGCAGCAGCTGCACAAGGGCACCAACGACGGTGGTGTGGCAGACGGGTTGCAGTAGTGCACTGACAGCGGCGGCGCCAGGCAGCGGCGGCGCACGGGGCAGCAGCGGCGTCAAGCAGCATCGGCGCATAGGGCAGCGGAGGCGTGGCAGCGGCGAACGAGCAGCGGGGGGCGCCAAGCAGCAGTGGCGCCAGGCAGCAGCGACGCACGGGGCAGCAGTGCACGGCAGCGACGCACGGGCAGCGGCGGTGCCAGGAAGCAGCAGCACACGGGGCAGCGGCGGCGCGCGGGGCAGCGACCGCGCCTGAGCCGCGATGGTGCAAGGCAGCAAGGGCGCACGGGGCAGCGGAGGCGCACGGGGCAGCGGTGGCACATGGGGCAGCAGCGCGGCGACGCCAGGCAGCAACGGCGCACGAGGCAGGGGCAGCACGCGAGCAGCGGTGGTGGCGCACGCGAGGAAGCGCGAAGGGCTTCGCGCGCGGTAGGGCGAACGCGGGGGGCAACGCGAGCGCACGACGCAGCGCGAGCGCACAGGGCAGGGCAGCGTGCGGTGCACGGGCAGCAGCGGCGCACAGGGCAGCGGGAAGGGCGCGCGGAGGGCAACGCGCAGGGCGGCGGGAAGGGCGCGTGCAGGGCAGCGCGTTCGGGACAGCTAGGGGCGCGCGCGGCAGCGCGAGGCATGCAAAAGGCAGCGCCCGAGGGGCAGCGTGGGGCAGACCTAACCTAGGTATGGCAGTAGGTACGTCAGTAGGTACAGCAATTGGACCTAACCTAGCCTTTGATACCATGTTAAGATAATAGGCAAAAGAATGTTTGACCATGAGGAAGGAATTGTACAAGTACTAACCCTATATGGGCTACCCCAGTGCAGCATATAACTAATAAATATGTATATAGTTTGACACATTGTGCTCATATTCAACCTTCGATTATTTCACATTTGCATGCGCTCAGTCTTACACAACTCTCTACGAGTCCAATTCTAGTTACACTACGGTCCTAAAACGCTTCCGCAAAGCCATCAATGTCCCATCTTAACAATTCAAGACCCTGTAGTGCCGCAGAGCATGGGACCTCGTTTTCCTACCGTAATTGAAAGTAAAACAACAAGCGTGAATAAAAAAAAATTCATAAATATGTTGCATTAACTATGAAGTTGGTTTTTTTAATGCACTAAACCAGGTGACACAAATAAAATCCCACGCAACCAACCTTTTTGGGGAATATGGTACTATTAATTTGTTATGCTTGTATTTCTTTTAACATTATATTTACGTATAGCAGCTCGATTATTTCGTTCCTCTTGGCTCAATTGTTTTCCGATTTTGAACATATATCTTGTACAAATCGTCAAGATTCGCTACAGTCGATGCTCATCCTTATCGCAGAAGAATGAGGTACAATGATCACGCGTGAACGTTTTTGCGGAAGCCGACATCTACAAGTCATAAACAACAAGGTTTGCTCGCGTTCATCGTCAGAATTGTTGACTGAGTTACAGAAGCATTTTTAGTTTCCATATATTCCTATTTTTGCTGGTCGGGACACAAGAGAAGGTCAACGAAACACCAAAACACGTTTCAGTCCGATGCTGCTCGACTACCTGGTGTTCTCGTAATGAGCACCGATTGTAGTACCACCGTGCAAGGACGGTTTCTGGCAGTTTTGGCAGGTTCCTCACGTGTGGTCCCTTCTGCATCATAGGAAAGCTTGGGGGATGCTGTACAGTCATATCTCCTAGCCCAGCATTGTGGGCGACGATAATAAAAAAGAGCCATGGCGATGATCTGGTGCAACACTTGGATTGGGAGAGACATGCGGCACCCAACTGCACCGAACTGAGACGCCACAGGGGAATGAAGATGCGCCAAGTGTTATGGAATCGACACGCCAGGATTCCATTTCTGAAGGGTACTTTCCACACCGTACGCGGAAGGAGTCGGACACACCAATCTGGTGTTTGGCTCCTGTGCAAAGCACATAACACTAATAGTGAACGAGGCTAGCGGTGGTGTGCAAAAGTTTTGAAGATGATAGCGCGTATGGCAGCGGAGGTGGCGGTGTGGATGGGGCTTGCGGGCGTGCTGGCGGGGCTGTTGGCGTGGAGGGTGCAGAAGGGCTTCGACGACAATCGCAAGGCGGAGCTCGACACCTGGTGCGCCGGTCGCGCGCGCCCGCTGCAGCAGCAGTTCATATCCACGTCCGACCACTTTAAGGTAGCAGACGGTCGACACGCGGTAGATCGACGACCATCTGGCACGTGTAGTACTACTAGTAGGCGAAAGGTATGGTGTGCCGTGTGACATTCCTAGCAGTTCATGTCCGTGGCCAACCACGTGTAGGTACCTGCATTGCATCACATCGCGTCGCTTCGGCTTCATTGCATCGTGTCGCGTCGCTTCGGCTCATTGCAACGCGTCGCATCGCTTCGGCTTCATTGCATCGCGTCGCGTCGCTTCGGCTCATTGCATCGCGTCGCGTCGCTTTGGCTCATTGCATCGCGTCGCGTCGCTTCGGCTCATTGCATTGCGTCGCGTCGCTTCGGCTTCATTGCACTGCGTCGCGTCGCTTTGGCTTCATTGCATTGCGTTGCACACGTTCGGTGCGTAGTCAGTGACGGAGGTTCATTTTCGTGCCGCGCAATAGTAGAATCATCCCTTGGCTTCCTCGTTCCCTCCGCGGTTGCTCCCGCGCGCTCAGCGTTCCCGTCCTTCCACCGTTTGCTCCTCGCACTGCCTTGGAAAGCATGACGTGATCTCTGCCGTCATTCTCGAAATGGGTTTCGACTCATGGCGCGGATTTGTTTTTGGTGATTTTAGTTTGTCGGGGGTAGGATAACAAGAAAGCTATAAAGACAGATAGTTGTAGTAACGTTTCAACTAATGTACACCTCTCGTAAAAATGTGTTGTTTTTCCAGTATAAAACCTTCGTCGTCGCAACTCAAGAGTCGGGTGGGTAAAAGGAAATCACTAGATTAACAAAGATCCAGGGAAGGGGCAATCGGGGTGGTGGGAAGGTGGTTGTGCATTTCTCGTGCTCCTCCATTTCCGTCCCCATGATTCTTCACATACTCCCCACCATGCAGCCCCTAATGTGTCAACCCATGCGCCCCCCCATGCATTCCCATGCGTGCATCAGGCGCCCCCTGTGACACCATCACCCTCTGCCACCATCACCCTGTGACATGCTTCCGTGCCTCGTTGCACCACCACCGCTCCTCACTCACCCAGCTCATCTCCACAAGTATAACCCACCCATCGATCCCCACCCCACTCCACCCAACCCAAACCACCCACACATGCGTGCAGGCGGTGGAGGGGTTGGTGATGGTGTTTGGGAGGATACAAAAGGACCCATGGGGGGCGCACAACAACTTGACTCAGCGGCTCTTTGCCAACTACATTCTCCGCACGCAGGCCGCCCGCCCCTGGGTGCACGCCATTGCCTACGGAGCCTTTGTTAACGGCTCTGACAGGTGCGCCTCCCCCCCCTCCCCCCGCCCTCAAACCTGCTGCTGCTGCTGCCTTCACTCTCGCCTTCACACTTCCGTCACCTTCTTCCCATGCGCCACCTCTTGCCTCCCGCGTGCCCTCCCTCGCTCCCGTCCCCCGTTCACGTCTCTCGCCGACTTTGTTTTGAGTGTTTCCTTGCATGTGTCGCTGCGGACTGCATGCTGGGATATATCCCAACGAATAATACGAGCTAGAGACTTGGCTCGACGAGCCGAGCTGGTGAGAAGGCGGGCTTGTGCCTCGTCCATTAAGGCATGCCGCCTGAGCCGGGGTGAGCCGGTACGGCTTGTCTTTGTCTGCCGGTACGGCTTGTCTTTGTCTGCCGGTTTCACGCGGATCTGGCATTCGCGCAAGCCGGAAGCTGGATCTGCTGGATGGATCTGGGTCGAATCGAATCTATACGTTTCCGCATCCGGACAAGCCGGAAGCTGCCTGGTTGATTCTGACTGACAGGCGAGTTGATGAACCGGCCGGCGGGTCGATTTGTGACAAGTTGGCAAAGTGGAATCGCTTTGCTCGACCTATCGATGGGCCGAGGTGATGACCAGCGGTATTGGCTCGGGCCAGTGCCCATGCGTACCATGAGCAGCGGCTTCGTCACTTTCTGGGCGAGGTGAAGCGTCAAATGATATTTCACTGCCCCACCATTGCGTTATTTAGGTGAGAGGTTGAGTGCGTGCGTGCGTGTGTGCTTACAACAATACAATCATACCACTGCGCCTTGAACCCAACTGCGTCCTATATTTGGCATGCTGGACAAACCAGATCAGGTTCGGCTCGAACTACAGTAGTTTGCCTGGTTCGGCGCCAGACCCCTGAGCCCTCATCAATCCAAACCCGTTGAGCATTCATCGGCATTGAGAATCCTCGAGTTACAACCTCGGCTTGGTTTGGACCACCTCGAGCGCATTGAGTGAGAAATGGTCGACTACAAACAGGATCCGGTGCGAAGCAGAGCTGCGGAATTTCGACTTACAGTTCCCCGCATGTTTCCCGCATGTTTCCCCTCCCTTCATGGCATTTCGTGGCATGTCCTGCAGGGCGGTTTTTGAGCGGCGAATGGGGTGCACACCGGGGGACATGCAGGAGAGGCCTGCCCCACCCGCAGACTGGTACATGGACATGCGCTTCTGGTTCGACGAGCAGGGCCCCTTCCCCTTGGTAGAGAACAGCACGACTTGCTCCGATGGCCACCTGCACCCGTCGTACGGGCCGGAGCTGACGCGCATGAAGATCACGGGTGCAGCCATCCTCACCACGCCCTATTTTCTAAACAATGGCCATCCCGGCATGGGTGAGCGAGCGGGTGCAGAGGCGTATGATTGACTGCATGAGGAGTGGGCACTCCTCTTCCCAAGCATGTTGGCATGTGTCTCTCCTTGGTGTTCTCTGCATCCCTCTCTCGCTCCTGTCCCTCGCGCTTTCTCGTTGCTTTCTGTGTTTCTATCTCGCCCTCGCTTCCCCATCTCCCAATTTCACCTCTTTCCATTTGGTTGTCCATTTCATCTCATGTCGACTCTCTTTCTCCTCTCATGCTCCAGCCATGATGTTCCCGATCTTCAAGGGCAACGTGACGGCAGCAGCGCCGTGGGCAGAGAGGCAGGCAGTGATCATGGGCGGCATGGCGGTATCGGTGGACTTTGATCGTCTCGCCGAATCTATCATTCTTGAAGTGCTCCGACAAGGTGTGCAGTGCGGTTGGCCGTGGTGACAATGAGCAAGCTGTGCAGTAATTACCAACACCAATCGTGACTTGATTTTTTCAGTAATGTTGTGGGGGGGGGATTGGTACCGTTTCAGGAACTAGGCTGTTAGTGTTTTCGCACAACGAAGTACTCAGTAGGGCACGAGAATTTTCACTGATGAGATTCAAAGGCGCCCACCACCTTCCCTTCTTGTGTTCCCCTAGTGCATTCGCGTCCACGTTTCCACCGACTTAGGGATGGCTTAAGAATGGCATTTCCATTCATTGAGCTGTATGTCATGCAAGTTGCCTAGATGCTGGTTGCCTGCGCTGCGTGCTGCTCCCGTCACACGCTTGTTGCGCTGTGCTAACCAAAGCAGAGCGTGCCCCTCGTGCTGCTGCACTGCAGTCGTGGAGCGTTCCCTTGAGGTCTATGACGTCAACCCCATGGATGGTCCGCGCCTGCTGTACGGGGTGGGGGGCTTGGACGTGCCTCAAGGCGACCCCTTGCAAGTGGCTAAGATCATTCCGCCCTTGAACGAAACCATGTTGCAGCCGCAGCGCCACAAGTCAGTGCAGCAGATCAATTTCACCGACATACCAAGAACATACCAGCTCTGGTGCCGGTGAGTTGCTTCCAGGCATACACTGTCGTTTCTCCCAAACGGCTCCCCTATGGCAAGTCTTCTGGTGTGCTATGCTTGTCCAGTCCGTAAATCTTGTTTCTCTCCCTTCTCACCTCACAGCGATTCCTCTTCCCCCTCACAACCCTACCGCTCACAACCCTACCGCTCACAACCCTACCGCTCACAACCCTACCGCTCACAACCCTACCGCTCACAACCCTACCGCTCACAACCCTCCCGCTCAAAACCCTCTCGCTCACAACCCCCCCGCTCACAACCCTCCCGCTCACAACCCTCCAACTCACAACCCTCCTGCTCACAACCCTCCCGCTCACAACCCTCCCGCTCACAACCCTCCTCACAACTACCAATCCATCACGGAGCTACCAGCGCTGGCGGTGCCAGTGAGTCGCTTCTAGGGACGCGCTGCTCTTCCATTATAATCGCTCCCTTCAACTTCCCCTTTCTCGCCGTCTCCCTTTGATGACGGCTCGTCGTGTCAATCCTACGTCACAGAGCTTCTTTAGGCGAATCAAAACCACTCTTTGCCCATGTTGCACCTAATGCACTTCCAGTCTTTCAAGACCCAATGGAATGCACTTGATATGGAATGCACTCGATAAGGGCACTCAGTATGGAATGCACTCAATATGGAATGCACTCAATATGGAATATGCTCAATATGGAATGCACTCGATATGGAATGCGTCCTATTCAATCAACATCAATTCCATCTGCTCCCATTGCCCCTAATTCGCCTCCCCTAACCCCTAGCTTTCAGGGCTCGGACGAAGCCCACAGCATGACTGCTGTGTTCCTGGGGGTGATCATCCTTGTGGTGGCGGCACTGCTGGCTGCCATTGGCGTGAGCGTGACGATCAACATGCGGAGGCTGCGCGAGAAGACTATTTCTATGGCGATTCTGAAGGAGAAGGCGGAGGTGGCGGAGCGCAACAAGGGTGCACACATCGCCAACACATCGCCAACACATCGCTTGAGCTGCGCACCCCAATATTTGGCATGGAAGGTTCGTGGCAATAAGGTGCATGGGTGACTACGAGTGGGCAGGAGTGGGCATGATGAGTGGCCATGAGTGCCCATGAGGGGCCTGAGTTTCCTGCGAGAAAGAGCCGTCTCAAAACGTCAAGCAAAGAGTTTTCTTCCTTTCGATGTCTCCTTGTTCTGAAGGTTGTAATCCCGTTGGTGAAGTAAGATCCACTCAGCTGATACAATCACAATCATTCACTGCTCTGTGCTCATGTTAACGCGATCTGTGAGTCTTCACATTCTAATCTCTGAATGCTGCTGTGAGAATTCTAATCACTTCACACAGATCGCCTATTTCTGCTTGCGTTTCTCATGTTGGCCTGATTTTCCTGCGTGTGCATGTGGGTGTGTGCGTTTTCAGTCACATGGCATGTGGATGGGGATGTGCCCAGTGTGCTAGTGGGGGACTACTTGTGCCTGCAGCAAGTGGTCGACAAAATAGTCGGTGAGTAGATTGTCAAAATATCTGCACTGGGGATCCCCGATTGATCCTAGAGAAGAGCTACAGACATGATTGCTTTGGGAATTATGGGCACACTCACCCGCTACTTTACAGACCCTTATCCCAATGGTGTAGTGATTGAGATTCTGACATGGTATCAGAGCGAAAATCTCGAGTTCGAGTTCCCATGTGCACACATGTTGGCGCCCCATGTGTCCTTGCCGCTGTGCCGTGCCTTAGAACATTTCAGTGAATGGGTGTAAGAAGACGTGCACTAGGGATCATATGGAAGGGTTACAAGCACGCTTGCATGGGGGGTTATGGGCGCACTCATTTGCTACTTAACAAGCCATTTTATCCCAGCAGTGTAGTGGCTGAGATTCTAACATGGAACAGCCCAATTATTATTCAATGGCCAGCTCTAGGTGTGGATAAGGTTGGATGGGTTTGCTTGCACATGAAGATGAGGCGAGTTGAGTCGGCCCCCGGTTGAGTTGAGTAGAGTTGAGCCAACGTTGACCCTCGCCCAACTCGACACATTTTGCTCAACTCGACAGTCCACGTTTTGGCCAACTCGACAGTCCACGTTTTGGCCAACTCGACAGTCCACATTTTGGCCAACTCGACAGTCCACGTTTTGGCCAACTCGACAATCCACATTTTGCCCAACTCGACAGTCCACGTTTTGGCCAACTCGACAGTCCACATTCTGCCCAACTCTACAGTCCACGTTTTGGCCAACTCGACAGTCCACATTTTGCCTTGAGCCATGGCTGACTCGTGGGAAGGGTTTTTGTGCAAGAGTAGTCAATGTTTGATTCTGATCTGAAGTCCACTGCCTCAGTTTCACAAGAAACTCCTTTCGTAATGAGGCGCCATTAGCGCCACTCACGTCCAGGTTTCTGGCTCGCAAGAGTGGTTGGAACTGAGACTCAACAAAGCACTAGAGTTTACTTGAGCTGCCCACACATGGTGCCCACATCTACCCGAGCCACCATTGATTAGGCTCGCTTACGAGGTATCCAACACCCAGTCGCACACTAGGCATGAGCATAGGTCAATTCCAGCCTGTGTGTTTCAAGGCATAACGAGCCAGCGAGGCAGGCTGACGAGCCGAGCCAGCAGCTGACCCGACCTGTGTCTCGTACTTTGTAGGCGAGCCCATCAAACCGTAACGAGCGAATTTTTGTGGTCTGAACGAATTTCTCTCCTTTGGTCTGAACAGACTCCCGCAATTCACCTCAGTGAGCCGACAAATTGGACTTCTGATGCACTACACCCCATTCACCTTCACTTCACCATTCTCCACTATTCGTTCTGCGAACTGCCCCCCCCCAGACAACGCCATAAATTTCACGGCCAGCGGAAGCGTGTGTGTGCGGCTGCAGTGCCTTCCCCCGTACACCCACATCCTCACCCACCTGCTCTCCCTCGGCTGCTTCCTCGCTCAACCCACCCCCGGCTGCTCCTTGCCTGCTGCTGCTGCTGCTGCTGCTGACAACCTTGATGCTGCCGCTGCTGTTGTTACCACTGCTGATGTTGCCAGTGCGGCTGTGCATCGGAACGAAGTGGGATAACCACTTCTTAAGATGTCGTTCTGGGAGCAGGTGGGGCAGCAAGGGCTGGCGAGGGCGGTGACGGGCGCATGCAATAAACGGGTGCTCCAGAGAAGCTTGTCTGTGCAGTGCCTTGGGTGCTACTGGCGCATGCCCCAGGTGCAGGAGGGGGGGCCGGAGCAGGAGGAGAACGAGGGGAAGGGGGAGAGCGAGGGGAAGGGGGGGAGAGGAGGGGGAGGAGAGGGAGGAGGGGGAGGAGAGGGTAAGCGTGTGGGGCGAGAGGGTGGTGGGAGGCGGAAGCAGAGGCGAGAGGGTGTGCATTGAGTTGAGTGAAGGCAGGGGTAGTGCTGCATCCTTGGGTGCGGGAGATGAGGAGGAGGGTGGGCGTAGGGGAGTGGGGTCATGTCCTATTGTGCAGGAACAAGAGCGCATGGGGAGGATGCTGTGAGTGAAGCAGGGAGGACAGCACCACGGGGTGGTGGTGTGGGCTGGTGGAGGGGAGCAGTGGAGACGTGGTGGTGCGGCCGGGGCAGAGGAGAGTGCACAGGGGTGGAGGAGGATGCTGAGAGGCAGTGTGTGGTGCTGCTGACATGTGAGGACACGGGGTGTGGCATCGCAGAGGAGGAGCAGCGCGACGTGTTTCAGGCGTTCATGCAGGTGAGCCCTGCCCCTCATGCAGGTGAGCCCTGCCCCTCATGCAGGTGAGCTCTGAGTATGTGCGTAGAGGCACTAAGGCGTTCATGCAGGTGAGCTGTGCCCCTTATGCTGCTGATGTCATGCGGCTGATGCAGGTGAAGCAAGCAGTGCACTCGAAGCAAGGATGCAATGTAAAAGCAATGTTTCACCTCACACAATCATCGGCTGAGTATCGCGGCCTTCCATCCACGTGCTAGTCTTTAGCACACTGACTGCTTGCATTCTCGTGCGTCTCACACCGCCCATCCACCCATTCAGACCTGAAAGCACGGAGGCAGCGGCATGAGCCTGCACTTGTGTCGCCAGCTTGTGAGTCTCCTCTGGCAGTCAGTCGGCCTTTTTTGTCAGCTGGTGGTTTCTTTTTTTGGGGGGGGCAGCTGATGTTTTTTTTTGGGCAGCTGGTGAGTTGTTTGTTTCTACAGTTGCTAGGTCCTTCAACACTTGATGTGTTTTTTGCTTCCAACTCTCCCTCTATCTCATACCTCTGCCACATTCACCCACATTCACCCACATTCACCCACATTCACCCACATTCACCCTCATTCACACTCATTCACCTCATACCTGGTGGTGTATCACACTCACAAACAACCATACACCCCCAACACCTCCTCCCCGTGGCAGGTATCGCTCATGGGTGGCAGCATTGGGTTGCTCAGCACAGAGGGTCACGGCACCACTCTGCATGTCGCTCTGCCCATGCCTGTTGCGCTTGCCACTGCCGCTGCCACTGCCGCTGCTGCTGCAGCTGACGAAGGTGACTCTTCTCCAGCCAGCGCCGATGTTTCTGAGCCAGCGACCACTTGTGCTGTTTCTTCCTCTACTGCTGGCGACGAAACAAAGGGCGTGAAGACGAAGAGTGCGAGGGATAGCTTGAAGGAGTTGCTCCAGGGCAAGGCGATTCTGGTGAGTTGCAAGGCAATGCGTTCGGAGACGACCCAATCTAGACCAGGACACCGATTCTCCACCACGCAATGCAGACTAGCCTCAGCACGCTTCCATTTCTTCCTGTTTGTCACTCCTCACCAACACTTCCCCAACCTACCCCTTGGTCTCCTCGCCACACTCCCGGCAACCCACTTCCGTCGTCCCCTCACCTCACCACACTGTGACAACGCGCATGTCATCTCTGTCCGTCCGTTCTTCACCCCTCTCCACCTCCCTTGGATGTCCCTGCGCTCTACCTGGCCATGTGGTGGAGGACAACCCATCAACCGTCCCTTTGTTCTCACCACTCTCAACCCCCCCGTACCCCCCTGTGCGGGCCAGGTGGTGGTAGGCAGCGCCATCTGCGCCCCTCTGTTCTCACCCCTCTGCACCCCCCTATACCCCCGCACCCCTCTTATCACACAGGTGGTAGACGACAATGTGATCAACCGGCGGGTGGCAGCAGCGGGTAACGCCATTTTCATCCATTCATTTCACCCCCCCTGTGCTGCCCCAGGTGGTGGACGACAACATGATCAACCGGCGGGTGGCAGCGATCACGCTGGCGCGGTACGGGGCGGAGGTGGCGCTGGCAGAGTCGGGCGAGGCGGCGCTGCGCCTGCTGCAGGCGTGCCACTCCTTCCGCCTCGTGGTCATGGACCTCCTTATGCCCGGCCTCGACGGCTTCCACACCACCGCCCGCCTGCGCGCATTCGAGGCCGCCGCCCAGGCGGCCCAAGACGTGCATCGCATACCAGTGTGGAGGCCATGGAGAGGGGCTGGCAGCAGCGGCAACGAATTCATGTGGTGGCCATGTCAGCAGATGTAGACTGCACTGTTGCCGCTCGTGCCACCGAGGCTGGCATGGATGGAGCCGTGCAGAAGCCACTCAATGAGAGACTGCTGCTGCAGGTGCTCTCAACACTGAATGGTTTGTAACTCCAATCATGAGTGGCTAGCTGTATCTACGTCAGTGTCCCCGTTTGCTTGTACATGGTATCTGTTTGATTTTTTTTCAATCTATTCATTGTTTACTGTACCGTATGGCCCCAAATAGTGGCGCTTATGCGCTTATAACAAAATCATTTTTTTAAGGGGGGCGGTTGTAATTGAGTAACGGCCATAAGCGCCTGCGCTTTTATAAAGTCAAAAATGAAATTCAAATATGAAGGTACTAAATTGAAGCTCATTAAGGCGAATACAAAGATGTGACATGCGCATGGGATTGTGCATGGAATCATGGCGAAACTTGCCGCGATTCGAATTTCCTCCGCACAAAACCTGACCCGGAGCAACGCACCTGCCAGCGCTGACGCAAAAGCTGCTGTGCAGCCCAATCAGGTCGTCATGCACTGCCAGGCAGGAGCATTTCGACCGAACCCTCTAGAAGGGGGTAGAAGATGCCCTGCCAGCGCAGCATGGATGGCGCCATGAACCCTCCTCTGCGGGTTCAGGCAGAGGGGTAACCCTCGTTCATTGACGAGGACCCCGAGGCGCTGAGCCGAAGGGGTCCCCTTCAATCTTTCATTTCTTCCCTCATTCATCCAGTTTTTCATTCAATTTCGGGTTCTCTCCCGCCAGGCTGCGAAAGCCATGGCGGAATTCACGGCACCCATTTCTTGTTCAAGAAGAAGCCTACCGCTAGGCCCGCATTTAGAGTTGACGCTGACGGGTGGTACCGTATTCCCCCGGATAGAAGACCCCCCCAAACTACAACACCCCCGGGTACCTAATACGGGGGGGGGGGGAGGGGGGGGTACTTTATAAAACCTCGATTTTGTTATACCCCCCTTTTGGGGGGTGATAAATATAAGACCCCCCAATTCCCTTGCAAGGGGGTTTCCCATGTACATTTTCTTTGTTTTGTTCCAAAATGAAACATCCTATAATGCGAATCTGGCTTTCAGGGGGCGAATTCCGAGTGTCAAGGGGCTGATTTGCTACGTCAGGGGTCTATTTGCCGTGTCAGGTGGCGAAATTGCTGCGTCAGGGAGCGCAATTGCCGTGTCAGGGGGTGAAATTGCTGCGTCAGAGGGGCGAATCTACACTGTGACAAACGAATTCGGTTCTGACTGGTCAAGCGAACTATTTGCTAGCTTGTGCTCACCAAAAGCAAACCCACCATTTCAGTATTGGAGGTAGTGTTCAAAACACCAAGTAAAAAATACGTCGTATGAAAAGACCCGGGTGGTATATATATTTTTTCCTTTGTTAAGACCCCCCCCATTTTTTCCAGGGATTTAGCATAAGACCCTAGGGTCTTCTATCCGGGGAAACACGGTATTCCCATATCCCACCAGAGCCACCACAACCTCCTGCGCCTCCTGCGCCGCCTGCTCCTCCTGCGCCTCCTACGCCTCCTACTCCTCCTGCTCCTCCCGTTCCTCCATCTCATGTGTATCCCGTGCCTCCTGTGGTCACGGGCAATCAACCCGTGCTCACGCTCCTTCTCCCATCGGTGTTCAACAAGTATCTCTCGGAACTGGACTGCGACAAGCCCCAAGATGAATACGTAGAAGCTCCGGCCCCGGCACCACGATGGGGACAGCCCGATAACTGCAACTGGGACGAATCTGCAGTTGGCGTAGACGACGAGGTGGCTGACACTGAGGAAGAGTGGCACGCTGAGCGTGACACCGACGGCGAGGGTGGCACGGAGGGTGGCACCGAGGCCGGCACCGCTGGGGATGTGTTTCCCGAGGGTGCTTCGGGCGGCGACGACGACGACGGCGTCGAGTATTGGTCACGCGACGGGCTTCCCGAGAAACTCTTGATACCCTCTTTCCCTCCTATTAATCGCAAGCGACCACACCCTGCTTCACAGAACCGTGATGCCCGCCTTCCTTCTCCTAGGCACAAGATGAACGAGCACAAGCGTCAGGCCTACACTGCCACCGAGAAGTTGAAGAGGTCCGCGCGGCTGGATGTTGCGGTGTCAATGCGCTCTTTGGCTCGCGAGAGTGGCATCCATCGCAAATGTCTCACGAACTGGAAGCGCGCCGCGGACTTCCTCAAAGAGGCACGCTCCGCCCGTAAGCGCATGCATGGTTGTGGCCGAACGTTGTGGTACCGACCGATGGAGCTGAAGGTCTACGATGTTGTGTGATGCAATCATATGCATTCACGTTTGTCTTCCTCCCATCACATGTTTGTGCGTTGCATGCGTGGTGTGAGCGTATGCAAGAATTTGTGTTTTGTGCGGTTTGGTTTTTCTGAGTGTGTGTGAATGTTATTTGGCTTGAGCAGATACCTGAAGTGACTCCTCTGCTCAAGAGCTTTCCGACGAACCAAGTATCGCTTCAATCGGAGCACGAACAAGAAAGTTACGAACGTTGGAAGTTCGTATGCTTTTGATATTTGGTTGTGGTGACTATGGGAAGTTGTGGTGTTGACTCCATAAGAGGTATAGACTTTTGGGGGTTGTGAAATTCGTCAACATCACTGTAGATGCTGCCAAGTGGTTGGGAGGAGCCAAACCAGGTTGGCAAGTGTGGCCAAGTTGGGCAAGGTGGATGACATGGGTTGGAAAGTGACAAAAGTAAAAGTGGGGTTCCTATAGGGAAGGGATTTGGTGTGCTAATGGGGTTTCCTTGGTTGGGGACTCCTTGGGGACTTCCCTCTCGTCCTCCTCTTCCCCTCCCACCTGGTTAATTGCTACTCTAACTCTCTTGTGTGGTTAATTGTAAAATTGTGAGACTATTGTCAATTGAGTTAAGTTTTCAATGGCAGCTTACCCCCTAGTGCGCCGGAATTGATAACTCAAGAAATACTTCACCTTTTTGTACGATTCAAATTGGGAATTGTAGCCACGGAATAGAGCTACAACATATCTAAGTTTAATGAAGTTTTGACAGCGTAATTTTTGTCGACGGCGTTTCTTGTGAACTCGACTTTTCTGTCTAGAAACTAGGCCCAACGATTTTGAGATATTTCGGCTCCTAATCTTCATAGACTCCGTCCTTAGTCTCTAACAAGTGGTATCAGAGCTGATTAAGGACTTTTTGGAGAGTCTACTGAAGTGAGAAGACCCTCCTAGACCCACCATGGCCTGTGGGCATGCCTAAGTGGAGTTCTGGAGGTTGGATGTGACTTCCGCTAAGGGGAAACTCTGCCGAAATTTCGTTGGCGCCGACACTTGTGAAAATATTGTGGGACTTCAGTGTGGACAGCAAGGGGGGAGCTGAAAACTGTGATTGGGAGCAGAGGAGATGAGTCACGGGAGTGGAGAAGCAGCTGAGAAGAGGAGTGAGCCGCCACCATCCAAGATTGAGGCATTGGATGGCTCCAACTACGAGGAATGGAGCAGACGGATGAGGAGCGTCTTCAAGCGCTACAAGCTGCTGAAACTTGCGATGGGAGAAGAGAAGATGCCCGAGGAAAAAGATGCTCGGGATCGGTGGATTGAGAAAAGCGCGGTGCTGTACGACTTGATTCTACAGTCGGTCAACAACGACATGTTCCAGCACATCAAAGATTTGGTGGAGCTCGATGACTCGGGACCAAAGGCGTGGAAGGTGCTACGCAACGTGGTTCAGCCCAACACGCTGCCGATGGTGATCGTATTGGAGAAGGAGCTGGCTGCCCTCTCCATGCGGCCGGGAGACGATGTGAAGCCGGTGCTTGACAAGGTCAAGGACACCTATGCGAGGATGGCAGCGGCGGGCAGCAAGGTGTCACAGATGCAGCAGTGCACCAAGATTATCTCGGTGCTCGACAACTCGTGGGACAACCTTATCCCTACCCTCAACGCTCAGCAGGACAAGTGGACGCCTGAGTGGCTACGGCAGCAGATCCTGCAGGAGGACTTCCGCAGGCGCCACACGGGAGGTGGTGATGCAAATAAAACTGCTGAGGGGTATGGAGCTGCAGGAGCCAGCAGAGGGAGAGGGGGAGGGAGAGGCCGAGGCCGTGGGAGAGGCTTTGGCAGAGGGAGAGGGTGCGTGCTGGTACTGCAAGAAGGCTGGACACCCATGGTTCAAGTGTTTCAGCCGGCCTGAGGGATGGGCGCCCCCAGGCATGAAGCTGCCAAGTGGTGAACGTGCACGAGGTGGCGCTATGCAAGGTTCAGGTGCACAAGGTGATGGTGCACAATGTAAAGCTGACCCTGGGATGTTCCTCATGGTTGAGGATGTGCAAGGGAGTGGGGGTGATGTGTGTTCAGTTGGGAAGGTTGTGATGCACCCCCTCACTCACTGGGTAATCGATTCAGGATGCACAAGTCACATGACCCCACGGGCAGATTTGCTTGACGAGGTAAAACCCCCTGGGAAGATCAAGTATGTGGCTGCCGCTTCAGGTGCTTTGCTCCCTGTGATTGGTGTTGGGAATGCCAAGGTAATGGGAGCCAATGGGGGGCTTGTGGGGCTGGGGAATGTGTTGCTGGTTGAAGGTTTGTCCGCTAACCTCCTCTCTGTGCGCCGGCTGCAGAAAAGCAAGGCCAAAGTGACCTTCGGCCCAACCAGCTGCCGTGCAAAGCTTGGGAAGTTGCTGCTGTGGGATTTGGAGGAGAAGAGCAGCTGCATCAAGGACCTTTGGCAGCTGCCCATTATCCCTTGGAACGGGAAACCACCATCAACGGCAGCGGCAGCAGCAACGGCTAAAGCAACTGCGGGAGGAGAGGAGACTGCACCAACTAATGGGGCCCTGGATGTAGACAAGAAGGTGCAGCAGCCACAACAGCCACATGGTGAGGTGCTTGCTGGTGTGGATGGGACAGCTGGATGGGCAAAGGCTTCTTCCGGGAGTGGTGAGGCCGATTGGGAGACGTGGCACGAGAGGCTGTGTCACATCAACATTCCTATGCAGCATAAGTTGGTGAAGGATGGGAGCTTGAAGGGGCTGGAGGTGAAGGGGGCAGCGAAGGAGATTGGGAGCTGCCCTACATGCCTTGAGACCAAGTTCACAAAATTTCCCTTCAGCAGCAGCACAGGACCAGCCAAGGCTCCACTTGCACTTGTGCACATGGACGTGGTGGGCCCCACGAGGGCCCCTTCTCTCTCGGGTAGCCGCTTCGTCTTGACCATTGTGGACGACCACACGCGTGCGGTGTGGGTATACCCTCTGAAGACTAAGGGGGAGGTGGCAGTGGCTGTTCTTAAGGAGTGGATGCCGAGAGCTCAAAGGGAGAGTGGACATAAGGTGAAGGTGATCCGCACTGACAACGGGGGAGAGTTCATTGGCACTGATTATGAGGTGGTGCTGAAGAAGAAGGGGATCCAGCATCAACTCACGGTGCCTTACAACCCTCAGCAGAACGGCGTGGCTGAGCGGTTCAACCGGACCCTGCAGGAAGGTGCTCGCACTCTCCTTGTGCGTGCAGGGCTGCCGGATCCGTTTTGGGTGACTGCACTGCAGCAGGTCGCCCTTGTGAAGAACAGGGTGCTGGCGACTGTGGGGGACAAGCAGTGGGTCCCCTACACCAAGTGGTATGGGAGTGCACCAGCTGTGAACATGCTGAGAGCCTACGGGTGCATGGTGGTGTTTCATGTGCCTAAGGAGAAGAGTGGAAAACAGGAAGCTTCTGGGAGATGGGGTGTGCACTTGGGGCTTGCTAAGGATCACAAGGGCTGGCTGATTTGGGACTTGACCAGCCAGCAGCTGACTGTGTCAATGGATGTGAAGTTCCTTGAGTCCTTGTACTATAAGGAGTGGAAGCAGCAGCAGCAGAGGCTCCCTACTACACCGCTTATCATTGAGGCCGATGAGGTGCAGCGGCCTTCGAGGCAAGTGCAGGTCACTGTCTCAGAGGAGGAAATTTCTGGGGTGACTGAGGATGGGGGAGAACCTGAGGTGGAGGAGCAGCAGCAGCAGCAGCAGCAGCAGCAGCCGCAGCAGCAGCAGCAAGGTGCTCCACAAGGTGCCGCACGTCCGGCTGACCGTCCTAGGAGGGATGTGCGCCCTCCTAACCGGCTGACCTATCCGAGCTTTGGCAAGCCAAAGGTGGTGCAAGCTGGGAGTGTGGCTGAGTAGTGTGATGAGGAAGAGATAGCACACTGCTACTGGGCAGCCGGCCCTGAGCCCAAGACGCTAGCTGAGGCATTGAGCGGGCCCGATGCTGAAAAGTGGAAGCAGAGTGTGAAGGAGGAGTATGACTCTCTGCTGGAGAATGAGACTTGGGAGCTATGTGAGCTGCCTCCTAGGAAGAAGGCCATTTCTTCCAAGCTGATTTTCAGGCACAACTACGGAGGAGATGCAGTTTAAGTGCTCCAAGATGGGAGATGTGAAGTACTACCTGGGGATGCATGTGGAGAGGGACCTTGACAAGGGAGTGTTGAGGTTGCACCAGAGGAAGTATTGTGAGGGGCTGGCTGAGAAGTATGGGCTGCAAGATGCAGGAAAGCCAGCCACCCCACTGCCTTCGGGGTTCACTGTGGAGCCCTGTGGTGATGAGGAGGTGGTGGGTGAGAGTGACAGGAAGCTGTTTCATTCCATGGTTGGGGCACTCAACTATGCGGCTAACCACACGTGGCCTCACATTGCCTTTGCAACATCCAGGCTTGCCAGTGTGGTCTCATGCCCCAGTCATGAGCAGCTGGAAGCGGCCAAGAGGTTGGTCCGCTATGTGAGTGCAACGGCATCAGTGGGTTTGGAGTACAGTGCTGTGAGACAGAGGCTGCAGAGGGGTGCAGCTGATTTGAGCAAGGGGGAGATGCTCTTGACTTGCTACACCGATGCTAGCTTCAACTCTGTGAAGGCGGATGGCACCAGCATTGGAGGCTATGTGTGCCTGTTTGGAGGTGGTGCAGTGAGCTGGCGCAGCAAGAAGCAGAACGAGATGGGGCAAACGAGGTAGTGTGGCTGAGGCGTCTGTTGGAGGAGATCGGAGTGTGCCAGAAGGAGCCAACTGTGATTTTCTGGGACAACGAGTCGGCTGTGAAGCTTGCAAAGAACGCTTGCCTTCATGGGATGACGAAGCACAACAGGCCTAAGTGGCACTGGGTGAGGAGGCTCCTGGACAAGGAGGTGCGACTGGAGATTGTGAAGACCCATCAGGAGGCGGCTGACATTCTCACCAAGCGCATGGCTGAATCTGAGCATTGGAAGGGCATGAAGCTTGCTGGGATGAGTGTGCATTGAGGGTGCATGCTTGAGCTATGACATGTGGGATGATGGTTGGCAGCCAGAGGGGGAGTTTGTTGTGTGATGCAATCATATGCATTCACGTCAGTCTGCCTCCCATCACATGTTCGTGCGTTGCATGCGTGGTGTGAGCGTATGCAAGAATTTGTGTTTTGTGCGGTTTGGTTTTTCTGAGTGTGTGTGAATGTTATTTGGCTTGAGCAGATACCTGAAGTGACTCCTCTGCTCAAGAGCTTTCCGACGAACCAAGTATCGCTTCAATCGGAGCACGAGCAAGAAAGTTACGAACGTTGGAAGTTCGTATGCTTTTGATATTTGGTTGTGGTGACTATGGGAAGTTGTGGTGTTGACTCCATAAGAGGTATAGACTTTTGGGGGTTGGGAAATTCGTCAACATCACTGTAGATGCTGCCAAGTGGTTGGGAGGAGCCAAACCAGGTTGGCAAGTGTGGCCAAGTTGGGCAAGGTGGATGGCATGGGTTGGAAAGTGACAAAAGTAAAAGTGGGGTTCCTATAGGGAAGGGATTTGGTGTGCTAATGGGGTTTCCTTGGTTGAGGACTCCTTGGGGACCTTCCCTCTCGTCCTCCTCTTCCCCTCCCACCTGGTTAATTGCTACTCTAACTCTCTTGTGTGGTTAATTGTAAAATTGTGAGACTATTGTCAATTGAGTTAAGTTTTCAATGGCAGCTTACCCCCTAGTGCGCCGAAATTGATAACTCAAGAAATACTTCACCTTTTTGTACGATTCAAATTGGGAATTGTAGCCACGGAATAGAGCTACAACATATCTAAGTTTAGTGAAGTTTTGACTGTGTAATTATTGTCGACGGCGTTTCTTGTGAACTTGACTTTTCTGTCCAGAAACTAGGCCCAACGATTTTGAGATATTTCGGCTCCTAATCTTCATAGACTCCGTCCTTAGTCTCTAACAAGTGGTATCAGAGCTTATTAAGGACTTTTTGGAGAGTCTACTGAAGTGAGAAGACCCTCCTAGACCCACCATGGCCTGTGGGCATGCCTAAGTGGAGTTCTGGAGGTTGGATGTGACTTCCGCTAAGGGGAAACTCTGCCGAAATTTCGTTGGCGCCGACACTTGTGAAAATATTGTGGGACTTCAGTGTGGACAGCAAGGGGGGAGCTGAAAACTGTGATTGGGAGCAGAGGAGATGAGTCACGGGAGTGGAGAAGCAGCTGAGAAGAGGAGTGAGCCGCCACTATCCAAGATTGAGGCATTGGATGGCTCCAACTACGAGGAATGGAGCAGACGGATGAGGAGCGTCTTCAAGCGCTACAAGCTGCTGAAACTTGCGATGGGAGAAGAGAAGATGCCCGAGGAAAAAGATGCTCGGGATCGGTGGATTGAGAAAAGCGCGGTGCTGTACGACTTGATTCTACAGTCGGTCAACAACGACATGTTCCAGCACATCAAAGATTTGGTGGAGCTCGATGACTCGGGACCAAAGGCGTGGAAGGTGCTACGCGACGTGGTTCAGCCCAACACGCTGCCGATGGTGATCGTATTGGAGAAGGAGCTGGCTGCCCTCTCCATGCGGCCGGGAGACGATGTGAAGCCGGTGCTTGACAAGGTCAAGGACACCTATGCGAGGATGGCAGCGGCGGGCAGCAAGGTGTCACAGATGCAGCAGTGCACCAAGATTATCTCGGTGCTCGACAACTCGTGGGACAACCTTATCCCTACCCTCAACGCTCAGCAGGACAAGTGGACGCCTGAGTGGCTACGGCAGCAGATCCTGCAGGAGGACTTCCGCAGGCGCCACACGGGAGGTGGTGATGCAAATAAAACTGCTGAGGGGTATGGAGCTGCAGGAGCCAGCAGAGGGAGAGGGGGAGGGAGAGGCCGAGGCCGTGGGAGAGGCTTTGGCAGAGGGAGAGGGTGCGTGCTGGTACTGCAAGAAGGCTGGACACCCATGGTTCAAGTGTTTCAGCCGGCCTGAGGGATGGGCGCCCCCAGGCATGAAGCTGCCAAGTGGTGAACGTGCACGAGGTGGCGCTATGCAAGGTTCAGGTGCACAAGGTGATGGTGCACAATGTAAAGCTGACCCTGGGATGTTCCTCATGGTTGAGGATGTGCAAGGGAGTGGGGGTGATGTGTGTTCAGTTGGGAAAGTTGTGATGCACCCCCTCACTCACTGGGTAATCGATTCAGGATGCACAAGTCACATGACCCCACGGGCAGATTTGCTTGACGAGGTAAAACCCCCTGGGAAGATCAAGTATGTGGCTGCCGCTTCAGGTGCTTTGCTCCCTGTGATTGGTGTTGGGAATGCCAAGGTAATGGGAGCCAATGGGGGGCTTGTGGGGCTGGGGAATGTGTTGCTGGTTGAAGGTTTGTCCGCTAACCTCCTCTCTGTGCGCCGGCTGCAGAAAAGCAAGGCCAAAGTGACCTTCGGCCCAACCAGCTGCCGTGCAAAGCTCGGGAAGTTGCTGCTGTGGGATTTGGAGGAGAAGAGCAGCTGCATCAAGGACCTTTGGCAGCTGCCCATTATCCCTTGGAACGGGAAACCACCATCAACGGCAGCGGCAGCAGCAACGGCTAAAGCAACTGCGGGAGGAGAGGAGACTGCACCAACTAATGGGGCCCTGGATGTAGACAAGAAGGTGCAGCAGCCACAACAGCCACATGGTGAGGTGCTTGCTGGTGTGGATGGGACAGCTGGATGGGCAAAGGCTTCTTCCGGGAGTGGTGAGGCCGATTGGGAGACGTGGCACGAGAGGCTGTGTCACATCAACATTCCTATGCAGCATAAGTTGGTGAAGGATGGGAGCTTGAAGGGGCTGGAGGTGAAGGGGGCAGCGAAGGAGATTGGGAGCTGCCCTACATGCCTTGAGACCAAGTTCACAAAATTTCCCTTCAGCAGCAGCACAGGACCAGCCAAGGCTCCACTTGCACTTGTGCACATGGACGTGGTGGGCCCCACGAGGGCCCCTTCTCTCTCGGGTAGCCGCTTCTTCTTGACCATTGTGGACGACCACACGCGTGCGGTGTGGGTATACCCTCTGAAGACTAGGGGGGAGGTGGCAGCGGCTGTTCTTAAGGAGTGGATGCCGAGAGCTCAAAGGGAGAGTGGACATAAGGTGAAGGTGATCCGCACTGACAACGGGGGAGAGTTCATTGGCACTGATTATGAGGTGGTGCTGAAGAAGAAGGGGATCCAGCATCAACTCACGGTGCCTTACAACCCTCAGCAGAACGGCGTGGCTGAGCGGTTCAACCGGACCCTGCAGGAAGGTGCTCGCACTCTCCTTGTGCGTGCAGGGCTGCCGGATCCGTTTTGGGTGACTGCACTGCAGCAGGTCGCCCTTGTGAAGAACAGGGTGCTGGCGACTGTGGGGGACAAGCAGTGGGTCCCCTACACCAAGTGGTATGGGAGTGCACCAGCTGTGAACATGCTGAGAGCCTACGGGTGCATGGTGGTGTTTCATGTGCCTAAGGAGAAGAGTGGAAAACAGGAAGCTTCTGGGAGATGGGGTGTGCACTTGGGGCTTGCTAAGGATCACAAGGGCTGGCTGATTTGGGACTTGACCAGCCAGCAGCTGACTGTGTCAATGGATGTGAAGTTCCTTGAGTCCTTGTACTATAAGGAGTGGAAGCAGCAGCAGCAGAGGCTCCCTACTACACCGCTTATCATTGAGGCCGATGAGGTGCAGCGGCCTTCGAGGCAAGTGCAGGTCACTGTCTCAGAGGAGGAGATTTCTGGGGTGACTGAGGATGGGGGAGAACCTGAGGTGGAGGAGCAGCAGCAGCAGCAGCAGCAGCAGCAGCAGCCGCAGCAGCAGCAGCAAGGTGCTCCACAAGGTGCCGCACGTCCGGCTGACCGTCCTAGGAGGGATGTGCGCCCTCCTAACCGGCTGACCTATCCGAGCTTTGGCAAGCCAAAGGTGGTGCAAGCTGGGAGTGTGGCTGAGTAGTGTGATGAGGAAGAGATAGCACACTGCTACTGGGCAGCCGGCCCTGAGCCCAAGACGCTAGCTGAGGCATTGAGCGGGCCCGATGCTGAAAAGTGGAAGCAGAGTGTGAAGGAGGAGTATGACTCTCTGCTGGAGAATGAGACTTGGGAGCTATGTGAGCTGCCTCCTAGGAAGAAGGCCATTTCTTCCAAGCTGATTTTCAGGCACAACTACGGAGGAGATGCAGTTTAAGTGCTCCAAGATGGGAGATGTGAAGTACTACCTGGGGATGCATGTGGAGAGGGACCTTGACAAGGGAGTGTTGAGGTTGCACCAGAGGAAGTATTGTGAGGGGCTGGCTGAGAAGTATGGGCTGCAAGATGCAGGAAAGCCAGCCACCCCACTGCCTTCGGGGTTCACTGTGGAGCCCTGTGGTGATGAGGAGGTGGTGGGTGAGAGTGACAGGAAGCTGTTTCATTCCATGGTTGGGGCACTCAACTATGCGGCTAACCACACGTGGCCTCACATTGCCTTTGCAACATCCAGGCTTGCCAGTGTGGTCTCATGCCCCAGTCATGAGCAGCTGGAAGCGGCCAAGAGGTTGGTCCGCTATGTGAGTGCAACGGCATCAGTGGGTTTGGAGTACAGTGCTGTGAGACAGAGGCTGCAGAGGGGTGCAGCTGATTTGAGCAAGGGGGAGATGCTCTTGACTTGCTACACCGATGCTAGCTTCAACTCTGTGAAGGCGGATGGCACCAGCATTGGAGGCTATGTGTGCCTGTTTGGAGGTGGTGCAGTGAGCTGGCGCAGCAAGAAGCAGAACGAGATGGGGCAAACGAGGTAGTGTGGCTGAGGCGTCTGTTGGAGGAGATCGGAGTGTGCCAGAAGGAGCCAACTGTGATTTTCTGGGACAACGAGTCGGCTGTGAAGCTTGCAAAGAACGCTTGCCTTCATGGGATGACGAAGCACAACAGGCCTAAGTGGCACTGGGTGAGGAGGCTCCTGGACAAGGAGGTGCGACTGGAGATTGTGAAGACCCATCAGGAGGCGGCTGACATTCTCACCAAGCGCATGGCTGAATCTGAGCATTGGAAGGGCATGAAGCTTGCTGGGATGAGTGTGCATTGAGGGTGCATGCTTGAGCTATGACATGTGGGATGATGGTTGGCAGCCAGAGGGGGAGTTTGTTGTGTGATGCAATCATATGCATTCACGTCAGTCTGCCTCCCATCACATGTTCGTGCGTTGCATGCGTGGTGTGAGCGTATGCAAGAATTTGTGTTTTGTGCGGTTTGGTTTTTCTGAGTGTGTGTGAATGTTATTTGGCTTGAGCAGATACCTGAAGTGACTCCTCTGCTCAAGAGCTTTCCGACGAACCAAGTATCGCTTCAATCGGAGCACGAGCAAGAAAGTTACGAACGTTGGAAGTTCGTATGCTTTTGATATTTGGTTGTGGTGACTATGGGAAGTTGTGGTGTTGACTCCATAAGAGGTATAGACTTTTGGGGGTTGGGAAATTCGTCAACATCACTGTAGATGCTGCCAAGTGGTTGGGAGGAGCCAAACCAGGTTGGCAAGTGTGGCCAAGTTGGGCAAGGTGGATGGCATGGGTTGGAAAGTGACAAAAGTAAAAGTGGGGTTCCTATAGGGAAGGGATTTGGTGTGCTAATGGGGTTTCCTTGGTTGAGGACTCCTTGGGGACCTTCCCTCTCGTCCTCCTCTTCCCCTCCCACCTGGTTAATTGCTACTCTAACTCTCTTGTGTGGTTAATTGTAAAATTGTGAGACTATTGTCAATTGAGTTAAGTTTTCAATGGCAGCTTACCCCCTAGTGCGCCGAAATTGATAACTCAAGAAATACTTCACCTTTTTGTACGATTCAAATTGGGAATTGTAGCCACGGAATAGAGCTACAACATATCTAAGTTTAGTGAAGTTTTGACTGTGTAATTATTGTCGACGGCGTTTCTTGTGAACTTGACTTTTCTGTCCAGAAACTAGGCCCAACGATTTTGAGATATTTCGGCTCCTAATCTTCATAGACTCCGTCCTTAGTCTCTAACAAGTGGTATCAGAGCTTATTAAGGACTTTTTGGAGAGTCTACTGAAGTGAGAAGACCCTCCTAGACCCACCATGGCCTGTGGGCATGCCTAAGTGGAGTTCTGGAGGTTGGATGTGACTTCCGCTAAGGGGAAACTCTGCCGAAATTTCGTTGGCGCCGACACTTGTGAAAATATTGTGGGACTTCAGTGTGGACAGCAAGGGGGGAGCTGAAAACTGTGATTGGGAGCAGAGGAGATGAGTCACGGGAGTGGAGAAGCAGCTGAGAAGAGGAGTGAGCCGCCACTATCCAAGATTGAGGCATTGGATGGCTCCAACTACGAGGAATGGAGCAGACGGATGAGGAGCGTCTTCAAGCGCTACAAGCTGCTGAAACTTGCGATGGGAGAAGAGAAGATGCCCGAGGAAAAAGATGCTCGGGATCGGTGGATTGAGAAAAGCGCGGTGCTGTACGACTTGATTCTACAGTCGGTCAACAACGACATGTTCCAGCACATCAAAGATTTGGTGGAGCTCGATGACTCGGGACCAAAGGCGTGGAAGGTGCTACGCGACGTGGTTCAGCCCAACACGCTGCCGATGGTGATCGTATTGGAGAAGGAGCTGGCTGCCCTCTCCATGCGGCCGGGAGACGATGTGAAGCCGGTGCTTGACAAGGTCAAGGACACCTATGCGAGGATGGCAGCGGCGGGCAGCAAGGTGTCACAGATGCAGCAGTGCACCAAGATTATCTCGGTGCTCGACAACTCGTGGGACAACCTTATCCCTACCCTCAACGCTCAGCAGGACAAGTGGACGCCTGAGTGGCTACGGCAGCAGATCCTGCAGGAGGACTTCCGCAGGCGCCACACGGGAGGTGGTGATGCAAATAAAACTGCTGAGGGGTATGGAGCTGCAGGAGCCAGCAGAGGGAGAGGGGGAGGGAGAGGCCGAGGCCGTGGGAGAGGCTTTGGCAGAGGGAGAGGGTGCGTGCTGGTACTGCAAGAAGGCTGGACACCCATGGTTCAAGTGTTTCAGCCGGCCTGAGGGATGGGCGCCCCCAGGCATGAAGCTGCCAAGTGGTGAACGTGCACGAGGTGGCGCTATGCAAGGTTCAGGTGCACAAGGTGATGGTGCACAATGTAAAGCTGACCCTGGGATGTTCCTCATGGTTGAGGATGTGCAAGGGAGTGGGGGTGATGTGTGTTCAGTTGGGAAAGTTGTGATGCACCCCCTCACTCACTGGGTAATCGATTCAGGATGCACAAGTCACATGACCCCACGGGCAGATTTGCTTGACGAGGTAAAACCCCCTGGGAAGATCAAGTATGTGGCTGCCGCTTCAGGTGCTTTGCTCCCTGTGATTGGTGTTGGGAATGCCAAGGTAATGGGAGCCAATGGGGGGCTTGTGGGGCTGGGGAATGTGTTGCTGGTTGAAGGTTTGTCCGCTAACCTCCTCTCTGTGCGCCGGCTGCAGAAAAGCAAGGCCAAAGTGACCTTCGGCCCAACCAGCTGCCGTGCAAAGCTTGGGAAGTTGCTGCTGTGGGATTTGGAGGAGAAGAGCAGCTGCATCAAGGACCTTTGGCAGCTGCCCATTATCCCTTGGAACGGGAAACCACCATCAACGGCAGCGGCAGCAGCAACGGCTAAAGCAACTGCGGGAGGAGAGGAGACTGCACCAACTAATGGGGCCCTGGATGTAGACAAGAAGGTGCAGCAGCCACAACAGCCACATGGTGAGGTGCTTGCTGGTGTGGATGGGACAGCTGGATGGGCAAAGGCTTCTTCCGGGAGTGGTGAGGCCGATTGGGAGACGTGGCACGAGAGGCTGTGTCACATCAACATTCCTATGCAGCATAAGTTGGTGAAGGATGGGAGCTTGAAGGGGCTGGAGGTGAAGGGGGCAGCGAAGGAGATTGGGAGCTGCCCTACATGCCTTGAGACCAAGTTCACAAAATTTCCCTTCAGCAGCAGCACAGGACCAGCCAAGGCTCCACTTGCACTTGTGCACATGGACGTGGTGGGCCCCACGAGGGCCCCTTCTCTCTCGGGTAGCCGCTTCTTCTTGACCATTGTGGACGACCACACGCGTGCGGTGTGGGTATACCCTCTGAAGACTAGGGGGGAGGTGGCAGCGGCTGTTCTTAAGGAGTGGATGCCGAGAGCTCAAAGGGAGAGTGGACATAAGGTGAAGGTGATCCGCACTGACAACGGGGGAGAGTTCATTGGCACTGATTATGAGGTGGTGCTGAAGAAGAAGGGGATCCAGCATCAACTCACGGTGCCTTACAACCCTCAGCAGAACGGCGTGGCTGAGCGGTTCAACCGGACCCTGCAGGAAGGTGCTCGCACTCTCCTTGTGCGTGCAGGGCTGCCGGATCCGTTTTGGGTGACTGCACTGCAGCAGGTCGCCCTTGTGAAGAACAGGGTGCTGGCGACTGTGGGGGACAAGCAGTGGGTCCCCTACACCAAGTGGTATGGGAGTGCACCAGCTGTGAACATGCTGAGAGCCTACGGGTGCATGGTGGTGTTTCATGTGCCTAAGGAGAAGAGTGGAAAACAGGAAGCTTCTGGGAGATGGGGTGTGCACTTGGGGCTTGCTAAGGATCACAAGGGCTGGCTGATTTGGGACTTGACCAGCCAGCAGCTGACTGTGTCAATGGATGTGAAGTTCCTTGAGTCCTTGTACTATAAGGAGTGGAAGCAGCAGCAGCAGAGGCTCCCTACTACACCGCTTATCATTGAGGCCGATGAGGTGCAGCGGCCTTCGAGGCAAGTGCAGGTCACTGTCTCAGAGGAGGAGATTTCTGGGGTGACTGAGGATGGGGGAGAACCTGAGGTGGAGGAGCAGCAGCAGCAGCAGCAGCAGCAGCAGCCGCAGCAGCAGCAGCAAGGTGCTCCACAAGGTGCCGCACGTCCGGCTGACCGTCCTAGGAGGGATGTGCGCCCTCCTAACCGGCTGACCTATCCGAGCTTTGGCAAGCCAAAGGTGGTGCAAGCTGGGAGTGTGGCTGAGTAGTGTGATGAGGAAGAGATAGCACACTGCTACTGGGCAGCCGGCCCTGAGCCCAAGACGCTAGCTGAGGCATTGAGCGGGCCCGATGCTGAAAAGTGGAAGCAGAGTGTGAAGGAGGAGTATGACTCTCTGCTGGAGAATGAGACTTGGGAGCTATGTGAGCTGCCTCCTAGGAAGAAGGCCATTTCTTCCAAGCTGATTTTCAGGCACAACTACGGAGGAGATGCAGTTTAAGTGCTCCAAGATGGGAGATGTGAAGTACTACCTGGGGATGCATGTGGAGAGGGACCTTGACAAGGGAGTGTTGAGGTTGCACCAGAGGAAGTATTGTGAGGGGCTGGCTGAGAAGTATGGGCTGCAAGATGCAGGAAAGCCAGCCACCCCACTGCCTTCGGGGTTCACTGTGGAGCCCTGTGGTGATGTGGAGGTGGTGGGTGAGAGTGACAGGAAGCTGTTTCATTCCATGGTTGGGGCACTCAACTATGCGGCTAACCACACGTGGCCTCACATTGCCTTTGCAACATCCAGGCTTGCCAGTGTGGTCTCATGCCCCAGTCATGAGCAGCTGGAAGCGGCCAAGAGGTTGGTCCGCTATGTGAGTGCAACGGCATCAGTGGGTTTGGAGTACAGTGCTGTGAGACAGAGGCTGCAGAGGGGTGCAGCTGATTTGAGCAAGGGGGAGATGCTCTTGACTTGCTACACCGATGCTAGCTTCAACTCTGTGAAGGCGGATGGCACCAGCATTGGAGGCTATGTGTGCCTGTTTGGAGGTGGTGCAGTGAGCTGGCGCAGCAAGAAGCAGAACGAGATGGGGCAAACGAGGTAGTGTGGCTGAGGCGTCTGTTGGAGGAGATCGGAGTGTGCCAGAAGGAGCCAACTGTGATTTTCTGGGACAACGAGTCGGCTGTGAAGCTTGCAAAGAACGCTTGCCTTCATGGGATGACGAAGCACAACAGGCCTAAGTGGCACTGGGTGAGGAGGCTCCTGGACAAGGAGGTGCGACTGGAGATTGTGAAGACCCATCAGGAGGCGGCTGACATTCTCACCAAGCGCATGGCTGAATCTGAGCATTGGAAGGGCATGAAGCTTGCTGGGATGAGTGTGCATTGAGGGTGCATGCTTGAGCTATGACATGTGGGATGATGGTTGGCAGCCAGAGGGGGAGTTTGTTGTGTGATGCAATCATATGCATTCACGTCAGTCTGCCTCCCATCACATGTTCGTGCGTTGCATGCGTGGTGTGAGCGTATGCAAGAATTTGTGTTTTGTGCGGTTTGGTTTTTCTGAGTGTGTGTGAATGTTATTTGGCTTGAGCAGATACCTGAAGTGACTCCTCTGCTCAAGAGCTTTCCGACGAACCAAGTATCGCTTCAATCGGAGCACGAGCAAGAAAGTTACGAACGTTGGAAGTTCGTATGCTTTTGATATTTGGTTGTGGTGACTATGGGAAGTTGTGGTGTTGACTCCATAAGAGGTATAGACTTTTGGGGGTTGGGAAATTCGTCAACATCACTGTAGATGCTGCCAAGTGGTTGGGAGGAGCCAAACCAGGTTGGCAAGTGTGGCCAAGTTGGGCAAGGTGGATGGCATGGGTTGGAAAGTGACAAAAGTAAAAGTGGGGTTCCTATAGGGAAGGGATTTGGTGTGCTAATGGGGTTTCCTTGGTTGAGGACTCCTTGGGGACCTTCCCTCTCGTCCTCCTCTTCCCCTCCCACCTGGTTAATTGCTACTCTAACTCTCTTGTGTGGTTAATTGTAAAATTGTGAGACTATTGTCAATTGAGTTAAGTTTTCAATGGCAGCTTACCCCCTAGTGCGCCGAAATTGATAACTCAAGAAATACTTCACCTTTTTGTACGATTCAAATTGGGAATTGTAGCCACGGAATAGAGCTACAACATATCTAAGTTTAGTGAAGTTTTGACTGTGTAATTATTGTCGACGGCGTTTCTTGTGAACTTGACTTTTCTGTCCAGAAACTAGGCCCAACGATTTTGAGATATTTCGGCTCCTAATCTTCATAGACTCCGTTCTTAGTCTCTAACATACGAGAGGCTCCTCGAGTGGCGTCGCAAGGGAAGCGCTGTATCCGTCGGCCGCCTGCAGGAATGGTCTCACGAATTCATGAAGCTTCTCTTCCCCGACGAGAAGTGGAAGGGGAGCCAACAGTGGTCTGAGCGCTTTCGTCGCCGATGGAATCTTAGCGAACGCATGAAGACGAGGGTTGCACAGAAAATCGCGGCCCGTAAGATTTCGTGCCTTTTCTTTTCCTTTGTACGTTGCAGTGTTTTGTACTAACCCCTACTTGCTGTGTTGCCCCATCTTCCGCCGTTTCACAGATGACGCGGAGCAGTGCAGAAACTTCTGGCGCTTTGTCCGTCAAAAGCGTCGTGAGCGCGGCATCGACACCGCGTGGATCATCAACGCGGACCAGACGCCGCTCTGGCTGGAGATGCCCGCCACCACCACCGTGGACCAAATCGGCGTTCGGTCGGTGCCGATCAGAAGTGCGGGGTACCAGAAGGAGAGAGTTATCGTGATGCTGGCGTGCACGGCGGACGAGGTGAAGATCAAGCCCTGGGTGTTTTTCAAGCGGAAGATTGTGCCGAATGGCGATTTCCCATCGGGTAAGTCATGGTGATTGTTGTTGTGCCCTGTGGTTGTTTCTTCCCATTAATCGAATGGTGATCTTTGTCCGTCTACGCCTGTGCAGATGTGGTCGTGGCGTGCCACGAGAACGGGTGGATGGACGCAGAGGGCGTCATCCGATGGCTTGAGGAGTGCGTCAAGCCTTTCTTGAAGCCCCGGTTTGGCAGGTGTGCGAAGAGCTCCATGCTGGTGCTGGATTCTTACCGTGGTCACCTTACTGAGGGGGTGAAGGAGAAGTTCCGCGAGCTCAACTGCGTGCCGGCGGTTATCCCGTCGGGCTGCACGGCGGAGGTTCAGCCCCTTGACGTCCCCATCAACAAGAGCTTCAAGGCTTCAGCCCGCCAGCAGTACCAAAAGTGGTTTCAAGAAGAGGGCCAGGAGCAGCTGACAGCAGCAGGTACGTTGTAAGCGAGATGCATAAGCATGTGTCACCCCCCCCACCCCCCCCCTTTCCCCCCCTTTTGTAGCTCTAACGGCTTTCCGTGGTGTCTTTGTCTGTGTAGGGAATCTCAAGAAGCCCCCCCCCCCCCCCCCCCCCAGCAGTGGTTCTACGATGGGTCTCACGGGCGTGGAAGGCCCTGCCCGCCGACCTCATCAAGCACGCCTTCCTCACCTGTGGCATTAGCAACGCGCTTAACGGCAGCGAGGACGGCCTCGCCATGGCGCACAGGCGGACAGGAGCCCAGCTGACCGCGGAAGTGGATGTCGACGAAGACATCATCTCCGATGGCTTCTTTGGCAACAACTGCCAGGAGCCCGAGTCTGACGAGGAGGAGTAGGTAGTTGGTTCCTTGGTAGAAAGGCCTTTGTAAAGGCCTGTTCATGGAGTTCGAAGTAGGTGGTTGTAACTGTTGGTGCAAGATTTCTAATGAAATGCCTCTGAAGATGTTTATTGTTAGTATTTATAGAAAAAAAAATATAAATGTGTCAAACTATGCGCTTATAATAAGTATGGGTGCAAAATGGGGTGCGCCTATAATCGAGAAGCCACATAGCCTATGAACTAGACAACAAATAGTATGACAGACCCCTTACGTTAGGTAAGAGGCAGTCTTTAAGCAACAAAAGCAAACTCAGGGCGTCGCAACTAGTCCAAGCTCTGGGACAAAGATGCCATAAGGCGAGCCAATGAGCTCACACTGATGTGTGTGTGCGTGTGTGCGTGCGTGAGGGCATGTGTGCGTGACTGCGTGCATGCGTGCATACATAGGTGCGTGTGTGTGTGTGTATGTGTGGGTGCGTGCGTTCGTGTGTGTGTGTGTATATATGCAAAGTCACAAACAATGCAAGCAACAAAGATCATGAAGCTTGCAAGTAATGACATCTTGTAACTAGACAAAGCTGAATGCAGAAGGACTGATGATCACGACGCTGAAGCGCCTTGGTGAAGATATCGACAGTGTTGCCCTCTATGGCGTACCTGGCCGCGCCAATGTAAGTCACGTAGTAGGAAGTACCGTAGCTCAATTTGCTTCGTGCTGCCCACTAGTACCATAGTAGGATCATGACTTTGTTGACGAAGTGGACGCCGACTGCCCGCAGTCAACTTTTGCATACCATAGTAGGATCATGACTTTGTTGTCAGCAAACATGAATGGAGCAGCACGAGGCGACTCACCCAAGTTAATAAGCAAAAGAGTTAGTCAGCGGAGCTTCTGTGCAGCTATATCTCTGGCGTAGATCTCATCCTTGTTGACAGGAAATGGCACCGCCCTCACTTGGGCGAAGCCGACTTAGCAGCCGGGTACGCGGGAGGTGCAGCCGGGCTCGCAGAAGTCGACGTTGACCGCCCACAGAAGTGGACGCCGACTGCCCGCAGAAGTTGACGCCGACTGCCCGCAGAAGTCGACCAGCAGAACGGCATCACGTGCTCGACGGCAAACGGCTGGCGAAAATGTCGACATGTGTTTTACCTAGCACTAGCGCAATGTGCCTGGCGGCGTGACCATCTACCTGCACCTACTTGGTAGGTGCGCACATGCGCACAACTTCACCTACGTCTGCAGTGCTAGCAGACCGTCGCAGTGCAACGCTGCCAGGCCGCCCTGCTGCAGCGTTGGCAAGCCGCTCTTTTGCTGCACTGGCAAAGTTCGCCCTGCAGAATGCATACTAGGTCTTGCAATGCCATTCTTTCTATATCGACTTGCATGCCTAATTTTAATCTTATGTTCTTCTTACTTTTGTAACGGAAATTTTGCCAAACTTCTTTGCGGACACAACAAGCGTGAAAACGCTAGTGCAACGCTACAATCACTCGCACAACCCTGTGCCCTCCTCCGTAGTCCACTCCCAGTGTTTAGTGGGTCTCCGCAAGCCTCATTATTAAACAGAGCAACAGGCGACGCACGAGTCGGCCTCCATGAGACAGCTCCAAAACTGAGACCTAAACAATAGCCCAGTGAAGACCTTCGAGACTTAGCATCGTCTGCCCACGACGTGTCAGTGTGCCTGACAAGGCTGACAATCTGTCTCCGTCCAATCACAAGCCATATGACTGATATTTACCGCACATCCCACTTACCGGTCGTCTAGTTTGCAGGTTTATTTCTCTCAAGCACCACAAAGCGACCTAGGATGCTGATGTCAAACTCATATTGTATAGCTTGTCTAGGCTATAGTGGGGTAGACACTATGGGGTACAGTTTCCTAGGGTTTCCTACTTGTACCCAACCTTGTGCTAGTTCATTCATTCATGTTTCTTCACATGGTATAGAGCTGGTTCCCTCGTGGGAACACTTCCTTGGGCCCACCACTAAAATTTTCTTTCTGACCGGAGCGTCAGTTGCTCCTGCCCGAGGCGCGTCTTTTTCGCCGCCCTCCCAGGCCCTTAGTGGCCCCTAGCGACCTCGTCGCCGCCCCTACGCGGCCCCGTCGCCGCCCCTAGCAGCCCCGTCGCCGCCCCTAGCGGCCCCGTAGCCGCCTCTTTCCCTACGCGGCCCCGTCGCCGCCCCTACGCGGCCCCGTCACCGCCCCTACGCGGCCCTTTCGCCACCCCTAGCGGCCCCGTCGCCGCCCCTACGCGGCCCTGTCGCCGCCCCTAGCGGCCCCGTCGTCGCCCCTAGCGGCCCCGTCGCCGCTCCCCTTCCTACGCGGCCCCGTCGCCGCCACTACGCGGCCCCGTTGCCGCCTCTACACGGCCCCGTCGCCGCTCCCCTACCTACGCGGCCTAGTCGCCGCCCCTAACGGCCCCGTCGCCGCCCCTAGCAGCCCCGTCGCCGCCTCTCACCCTACGCGGCCCCGTCGCCGCCCCTACGCGGCCCCATCGCCGCCCCTAGCGGCCCCGTCGCCGCCCCTAGCGGCCCCGTTGCCGCCTCTCACCCTACGCGGCCCCGTCGCCGCCCCTACGCGGCCCCGTCGCCGCCCCTAGCGGCCCCGTCGCCGCCCCTAGCGGCCCCGTCGCCGCCCCTAACGGCCCCGTCGCTGCTCCCCTACCTACGCGGCCCCGTCGCCGCCACTACACGGCCCCGAAGCCGCCCCTAGCGGCCACGTCGCCGCTCCCCTCCCTACGCGGCCCCGTCGCCGCCCCTAGCGACCCCAACGCCGCCTCTACCGAGCAGCCCAACAGCAGAGCCGCCGAGCCGCCCAGTAGCCGAGCCGCCCGACAGCCGAGCCGCCCGACAGCCGAGCCGCCCGACAGCCGAGCCGCCTGACAGCCGAGCTGCCCAGCAGCTGAGCCGCCGAGCCGCCGAGCCGCCCAGCAGCCTAGCCGCCGAGCCGCCCTGCCGTCGAGCCACTACTGTTCCTACAGGCACGCCCCGACCCTACTTACTCGGACTGGTGAGATCACTTCCTGTTAGGCCACTGCAGTCATGGCTACCCCCAGTGTTCTTACCTTTGATACTGAGGGTCGTGCTGTTGACTTTGAGGTCTGGGTCGATGACCTCCAGCTGTTCCTACAGTGCGATAGGGCAGACGGACTTTCCCTGTTCGATCTCACCTCTGGTGCCTCCTCTGCCCCGCCTGCTACTGCTGACAGCACTGTTCGCTCACAGTGGGCCACCCGCGATGCTGCTGCACGTCTTGCTGTGCGTCGCCACTTACCGACCACTGAGCGCGCGCACTTTAGCCAGTACAAGAGTGCTCAGACCTTGTACGACGCTGTAGTTGCACGCTACTCCTCCCCTGCCACTGCTGCACTGAGCCGCCTCATGCTACCGTACCTCTTCCCTGACCTTGCTGCCTTTCCCACAGTCGCTGACCTCATTACGCACCTCCGCACTAGTGACACTCGCTACCGCGCTGCGCTTCCTGCTGAGTTCTGTGCCAAGAACCCCCCCCCCCATGTACATCACCCTCTACTATATAGTCACCCGGCTCCCTGACTCCCTTCGCTTAGTCAGGGACCACTTCCTCTCAGTTTGCCCCACCACACTCACCGTTGACCTCCTCGAAGAGCGCCTCCTAGCAGCAGAGAAGAGCATAGTCGCTGTAGGAGCCTCTCGTGGTGACCCTCGCACCCCCATCTTTGAGGGGTGTTCCCCTCCCCCCCTCTTGCCCTCTGTTGCTTCTGCTGCTGCGGCCGACCTGGTTGGTTTCGAGTCGGTCGGCGCTGCGTCTGCCCCTAGCGGGAGACGCCGCACCAGCAAGGGCAAGGGGGGCAAGGGCGCTGGAGGGGCTGGCGGAGGCGGTGGAGGTGGTGGTGGAGGCAGTGGAGGGGGTGGAGGTGGTGGTGGGAGTGGTGGCGGGGGTGGAGGTGTCGGTGGCAGCAGTGGCGGCGGCGGAGGTGGCGGCAGTGGCGGAGGGAGCGGAGGCGGCGGAGGTGGCGGAGGCGGCGGAGGTGGCGGAGGCGGCGGAGGTGGCGGAGGCGGCGGCGGCAGCGGTGGAGCTGGTCGCGGCTCTGCGCAGAGGAGTGGGTCCGGTGGTGGTCAGCGCCAGCAGCAGCAGCGCAGTCGTGAGACCCCGTCCCCTCAGCAGCTTCGTGAGTGGTACGCTGGGCGTCAGCGGGGTGGGGGTACTGGTCCCTGCACCTACGTCCTCCGTACAGGCGACCGTGCTGGTGAGCAGTGCGGGGGCCCGCACTCCACCCAGCGCTGCTTCGGCCGCCTGACGGACGCGTGGCGTCACCAATTCCCTGACGCCACTGAGATCCCTCGCTGGGACGTTCTGTCTAGGGCTGGGGTTGCTATCTTTGATCTTGATTATGATGCTATTCTTGCTGCCATGTATGCTGTGTCTACTAGTGATGAAGGTGACTGTTACCTGTGTGTTCCGCCTGACCCGGGCATTGAGGCTGCTGCTCTAGGTGCTGGTGAGGCTGCTGCTCTAGGTGCTAGTGCGTCTGCTGCCCCAGGTGCTGGTGAGTCTGCTCTCTCAGGTACTACGTCGGCTCAGGCCTTGCACACCTTCACCCTTGACTCGGGTGCTTCCCGCTCCTTCTTTCGAGACCGCACCACGCTTACGCCGCTTAGTCGGCCAGTTGCAGTCTCCCTGGCGGACCCCTCTGGGGGTCCTGTCCTTGCTAGCTTCTCCACTGTCTTACCGTGCCCGGCAGCCCCCTCTGGCACCCTGTCAGGTCTCTACCTCCCCTCGTTCTCTACGAACTTGGTGAATGGAGCTGATCTACAGGATAGGGGGGTTGACCAGTTCACTCCTGCGAGTCAGCGGGTGACCCACTGCACGTGTGCTCGGACAGGTCGACACTTGGCCACGTTCACCCGTCGGCCGGGGTCGAGCCTGTACACACTTACTACTGAGTCTCCTCCGGTTGCTGAGTCTGGTCAGGTAGCTGCGTCGAGTCAGGTGTTTGCTGCAGCGTCCAGGTCTGGTCCTGAGTCTGCTCCCTGCTCGTGTCGTCTCCTGTCCCACCAGACTCTCCTTTGGCACCACCGCCTTGGTCACCCCTCCCTGCCTCGTCTCCGAGGCATGGCCTCCCGTGTCCTTGTCTCTGGTCTCCCCCGGTCTCTCCCTCCCCTACCTCCGGGGCCTGCCCCTACCTGCGTCCCCTGCGTCGAGGGGCGACAGCGCGCCGCCCCTCACTCCTCCGAGTTTCCTCCGACAGAGGCTCCGCTGCAGACTCTTGACATGGACGTGTGGGGCCTCGCCCGCGTCCGTGGACAGGGGCACGAGCGTTACTTCCTGTTGGTGGTTGACGACTACTCGCGTTACACCACAGTCTTCCCCTTGCGCAGCAAGGGTGGCGTCACTGCGGTGTTGATCGACTGGATCCGCGCAGCTCGTCTCCAGCTCAGAGAGAGTTTCGGCTCGGACTTTCCTGTTCTGCGTCTGCACTCTGACAGAGGAGGGGAGTTTTCCTCTGCCCGTCTGGGAGCCTTCTGTCGTGCACAGGGCATCCGTCAGACCTTCACGCTTCCGGCCTCTCCATAGCAAAATGGGATTGCTGAGCGCCGCATTGGCATGGTCATGGATGTCGCTCGTACGTCCATGATCCATACGGCTGCCCCCCATTTTCTGTGGCCGTTTGCGGTTCAGTACGCAGCGCATCAGCTCAACCTTCAGCCCCGGGTCTCCTTGCCAGAGACCTCCCCCACCTTGCGGTGGACGGGGAAGGTTGGCGATGCGTCTGCGTTTCGGGTCTGGGGATCTCGGGCGTTTGTCCGCGACTTGTCTGCAAACAAGCTGTCCCCCCGTGCTGTTCCCTGCGTCTTCCTTGGCTTCCCCCCTGACGCGCATGGTTGGCAGTTTTACCACCCCACCTCGCGCCGTGTTCTGTCCTCCCAGGACGTCACCTTTGACGAGTCGGTGCCTTACTACCTTCTCTTCCCCTACCGCACTGCGCCCCTCCCCCCGCCGCCGCTCTTCCTTGCGCCAGGTCCTCCCCCGGTAGACCCCCTCCCCCCTCAGGGTCCTGCCCCGTCAGGTGTGTCCCAGGTAGACGCAGTCGAGCCTGTCGAGGTAGCTGTTGACTCTGGTGCTGCTAGAGGTGCTGAGCCTGCGGGTGCCGGGTCTGGAGGTGCTGGGCCTGGGGGTGCGGAGCCTGGGGGTGCTGAGTCTGGGGGTGCTGAGCCTGGGGGTGCTGAGTCTGGGGGTACTGAGCCTGGGGGTGCTGAGCCTGGGGGTGCTGAGTCTGGGGGTGCTGAGCCTGGGGGTGCGGAGCTTGGGGGTGCTGGGTCTGCTCGTGTGGCCGCTCGCGGTGCTTCGTCGAGGCGGGAGCCACTCTCTCCACAGGAGCTGCGCGAGTGGTTTGCCCGGCGTTGGAGCCGTGCTGCTGGAGCTGGAGGTACTACTGTTGCTGCTGGTCCCGGAGGTACTCGTACTGGTGGTGCTGGAGCTGCTGGGACTGGGGGTGCTGCTGGGGCTGCTGGAGTTGGTCCTGCTGGAGGTACTGCTGGAGCTGCTGGCGGTACTGGAGCTGCCGGTCCTACTGGAGCTGGAGCTGCTGGGGGTGTTGGCGCTGGTGGTTCTGCTGGCGCTGGTGCTTCTGAGGGTGCTGGAGTTGGCGCTGTTGGAGCTGGAGGTACTGCTGGCGCTGGTGCAGCCGCTAGGGGTACTGGTGCTGTCCCTGCTGGTTCTGGAGGCACTGCGCGGCCGCGGCTGTACTTCGTTCCGCTCCTTGAGCAGGTTCTTGGTCTCCCGCCTTCTACTGGTCCTGCTCCTCCCTTGGAGTGTCCGCAGCCTGTCCAGCCGCAGTCACAGTTACAGCCTGCCTCCCCCCTACCTGCTCCTTCTCCCTACACTGGTCCTACTGGAGGTCCTGCTGAGCGTCGTGAGCCTGCGTTTCGTCCTGCGTCGCCTGTTCGTCCTGCTCGCACTAGTCGTCGTGCTCCGCGTCCTCCTGCGGTCCCAGGCACACACCAGATGGCACTGCGTCCTTCCACTGCTCCCCTGCGTGTCCCGTTGCCGTCTCCTCCAGAGTCCTCTCTTCTTGCTCTTGCTGACCCGGAGTCTGACTCTCTTCGTGCTACCAGTCCTACTGTCACGCGTCTCCTGGCTACTGTTGTCACTGACCCTTCCTTTGAGTCCACTGCTGCGTCTGCCTTAGTGGCTGAGCTTGTCGACTTTGCTGCTCGCTGTCGTCTCGACTACGCCGCTAGTCTTGTTGCTGAGTCTGAGTCTGTCTGTCCTCCGTCCGTCGGGGGTGAGTGTGCTCTTAGCACGGACGTCCTTGAGGACAGGCAGGAGGAGTTCCAGTGTTTTGCTGCTGCTTTGCCTCATCTCGTGTCCACGCTGATTGCCCCTGAGGGAGACCCGGATGCACCAGACATCCCGACTCCTCGATCGTACGCTGAGGCGATCGAGGGTCCCTACTCCTCTCAGTGGCAGTCAGCCATGGACGCAGAGATGGCTTCCTAGAAGTCCACAGGCACCTACGTCGACGAGGTTCCCCCACCTTGGGCGAACATCGTCAGTGGCATGTGGATTTTCAGGGTGAAGCGGCCGCCGGGTTCTCCGCCTGTCTTCAAGGCGCGTTACGTGGCTCGAGGCTTCAGTCAGCGGCAGGGAGTTGACTACTTTCAGACCTTCTCTCCCACCCCGAAGATGACCACTCTTCGGGTGCTGCTGCACATAGCCGCTCAGCGCGACTACGAGCTCCACTCTCTTGACTTCAGCACAGCTTTCCTTCAGGGCAGCTTGCACAAGGAGATCTGGCTGCGCCGCCCACCTGGCTTCACTGGGTCGTTTCCTCCTGGTACCCAGTGGAGCCTCCGGCGGCCAGTCTACGGTCTCCGCCAGGCGCCCCGTGAGTGGCACGACACACTGAGGACTACACTTGCGGCTCTTGGGTTTGCTCCTTCTACTGCCGACCCGTCGCTGTTTCTGCGCACCGACACCTCTTTGCCGCCGTTCTACATCCTCGTGTACGTCGACGACTTGGTCTTTGCCACTGCTGACACTGCTGGACTAGCCCACGTGAAGTCCGAGCTGCAGAAGAGACACACGTGCACAGACCTGGGTGAACTGCGCAGCTACCTTGGCTTGCAGATCACCCGGGACAGAGCACAGCGCACCATTACCCTGACTCAGTCACACATGGTGCAGCAGGTCCTTCAGCGCTTCGACTTCACGTACTCCTCGCCTCAGGCCACTCCTCTGTCTACTCGCCACTCGCTCTCACCTCTGCCTTCGGATGAGTCCGTATAGCCGAGTGGCCCGTACCCAGAGCTTGTTGGCTGCCTCATGTACCTGATGACCTGCACTCGACCTGACCTTGCATACCCTCTTAGCATCTTGGCACGCTATGTTGCTCCTGGGAGACACCGACCAGAGCACATGGCTGCAGCGAAGAGGGTGTTGCGCTACTTGTGTAGTACGTCGGGCATGGGGCTAGTGCTTGGAGGGCGACGTCGAGTGGTCCTCACAGGTCACGCAGATGCTTCTTGGGCTGACGACCAGGCTACGCAGCGGTCCTCACAGGGTTACACCTTCAGCCTTGGCTCCGGCTCTGTTTCGTGGCGGTCTACCCGCTCGTCTTCTGTTCTCGGCTCCAGCTGTGAGGCTGAGATCTACGCGGGGGCCATGGCTGCACAGGAGCTACGCTGGCTCACCTACCTGCTGACTGACCTAGGAGAGCAGCCTCGTTCTCCTCCAGTTCTGTACGTAGACAACAAGGCCATGCTGGCCTTGTGTCGGGAGCACAGACTGGCGCACAGAACGAAGCACATTGCTCTCCGCTACTTCCTTGCTCGTGAGCTGCAGCAGCGTGGTCAGCTGCGCCTTGCTTATGTGGCCTCTGAGGCCAACACTGCTGATATCTTCACCAAGGCACTTCCGCCTGGTGATCATCAGCGCTTCTGTACTATGCTAGGTCTTGTGCCTACTTGGCCTCACTTGCTCACTTCTTGACCTTGCTTGTACTGTGATCTTTCTATACCTGCACTTGCTTGTTTACCTTTATATATGATCTTGCTTGTGAACTGGCCTTTTGGCCTTGCTCTTGTGCTCGGATTGTGTGGTGACGTTGTGATCCACCCTGAGCTTGCTTTGCTTTGCTTGACTGGTCTTGTGACCTCTTGTTCTCCCCCACTTTGCCTATGGGGGTGTGTCAAACTCATATTGTATAGCTTGTCTAGGCTATAGTGGGGTAGACACTATGGGGTACAGTTTCCTAGGGTTTCCTACTTGTACCCAACCTTGTGCTAGTTCATTCATTCTTGTTTCTTCACAGCTGAGTGATTTGCGAGATGAGGCAACCCTCTAGCTCAAAAAAGTGACTACTAGGCTCAGCTGGCTTGTCAAGAGCAGGAGCCGTGAGTCCATGGTCAACAGCAAGTGGGGTGGACTATGGAGAAAAGAAGCAAATGTCGAACCATGCGAAGATCCGCTGCACCATGTGCGACTAAGTCAGTGTAATGGTGCGAGCTGTTCTATATCGAGTGATCTGCAAGCCAAGATAGCGTTGCAATTCACCCAGGTCAGTGCAGGTGTGTCTCCTCTACAATTCGGCCTTCACTGAGGCTAGTGCAGCTCTGTCGGGAGTAGCAAACATTGGGCCGTCGACGTAAGCAAAGATGCAGAAGGCTAGGGCAAACAAGGAAGAAAGGGTCAGCCGAGATAGAGAGAAGGGTCATTTGCGGGAGCAGCAGAGAAGATTAGGAGGGCGGGCGGGGTCAAGTGCAGGGGCGGAACGGGAGGCCTGCATGAGGGCATTATGGAGCCAGTTGATGGGCGGACGTAGGCGGTAGTGCAGGGGGGAGACAGCGAGCCGACGAAACTCGCCATCGTATTCGTCGTGTCCGTCGCGCTGAGTGACATGACGAGCGCACGAGATTTGCACCAGCATGCACATGAAGGGGTGATGAGGGCCATGACTAATAAAAAAGTTGAACAGCCTAGGACGAAACCATGCTCGATACCATGTCAAATAACGGACCAGGTGTTAAGCTTAGGAACGTTGAGGGAGTTAGGGTTGTGAGAAAGTTGGGAAAAAAAAGTTTCAATATAAGATTGAGAGTACAAATAGAAACAAGAAAGCAAACAAGAAGGTGCACCACCAACGTTATATAGAAACAATTTGCTACATGCAATCACATATAAATATATGCAAATATCTCTTCAGACAATATGCTTGCCCGGCGGTCGCCTACAACACGCTGCTCGAAGATACGCAACCCGACGTCGGCCCGCCCGAGCTCGACCCCGACGTGCACGCCGTCCCGGATCATTGTTAGGATATCGCGACCATGACGGTCAAGGAGGCACTGGCGAGCTGGAAGGGCAAGGCGGTGAAAGCGGCGATGGACGAGGAAATTCGGAGCCTCCTCATTTACGGCACGTGGGAGCTTGACGAACAGCACAACACGGTCGCCCACAAGAAGGCACCCCTGGT
Organism: Closterium sp. Naga37s-1; assembly: GCA_947471745.1. Taxonomy (NCBI): domain Eukaryota; kingdom Viridiplantae; phylum Streptophyta; class Zygnematophyceae; order Desmidiales; family Closteriaceae; genus Closterium; species Closterium sp. Naga37s-1. The sequence continues at coordinate 1,242,509 of CANJKZ010000311.1, read as the reverse complement.
GAAAGGCTTCACGCATGTGTTAAGCACTACGTCACGTTGCGGACCTTCCTAAGCATCGTAGTCATCCTCGAACCGCATCTGGTGCAGCTCAACATGAAGAACGCCTTCCTCAAAAGCAAGCTCGACCGAGTTCTCTACATGGACCAGCCTGACTACTACAATGACAGCACCAGCCGTGTGCGCTATCTGCTGAACAGCTTGTAAGGTCTCAAGCGGTCACCACTGCTGTGGTACTTGGGACTCGACGATGTGCTGATCGGCGCCAGGTGGGGCGAGAGCCAGGTCGACGAGGCTCTTTACTTCAAGGTCTCCGACAACGGAGTGGTGTACTGGGTGGTCGTCTACGTCAACAATATGCTCGCCGCCAGCAGCAACCTTGAAATGCTGAAAGAGTTGCGAGATTTTCGGAAATCGCTGCGCGAGATCAGCCCGGCGAGGAGATTGTGCGTGACCGACTTGCGCAGAAGTTCTGCCTCCACCAACAGTCCTATGTTGACAAGCTGCGTATGCGCATCATCGACGAGGAGCAGAATGGTCGGCGTCTGAAGACGCCGGTCTATGTCAACGCCTACGCAGAGCTGACGTTCAACGACTAAGACTTCCAGATCGTGTGGAAGAGGAGTACCGATAGAAGGTCGGCTGCTGCAGCTGCTGCTGCTGCTGTTATTGTTGTTGCTGTTATTGTTTCTGCTATTGTTGCTGTTGTTGTTGATGCTGTTGTTGCTGCTATTGTTGTGATAATTTGTTTGACCTCATTGGGACCATGAGTATTCAAGGTGCCCCAACACCAGTATGAGGGCCTACTCGTTGACAATTGACGCTCATCAGATGTGGCCCAGGCGCTCCATGTAAATTGCAAATAGTACTGTATGCATCAAATAATGGATAAATCAAACAATAAATATACGGATACCATGTAGAAGTAAACAGGGACAGTGACGCAGATACAATTACTGATGATTGGAGTTACCAACCATTTAGTGTTGAGAGCACTTGCAATAGCAGCCTCTCATCGAGTGGCTTCTGCACTGCACCATCCATGCCAGCCTCTGTGGCACGTGCGACAGCACTTCTGACCACATCTGCCGGCATGGCCACCACATGAATGCGTTGCTGCGACTGCCAAGCTCCCTGTCCCATTTGCACGCCTGCTTGGGCAGTGTGGGCCTCAAATGCGTGCAGGCAGGCGGTGGTCTGGAAGCCGTCGAGGCCCGGCATGAGGAGGTCCATGAGCACGAGGCGGAAGGAGTGGGTTGCCTACAGCAGGCGCAGCGCCGCCTCGCCCGACTCTGCCAGCGCCACCTCCGCCCCGTACTGCGCCAGCGTGCTCGCTGCCACCCGCTGGTTGATCGCGTTGTCGTCCACCACCTGTGTGTGGGGGGTTCAGGGGGGTTGAGAGGGGTGAGAACACAGGGACGGAGGTGCCGTTGTCGCCCACTACTTGCTGGATAGAGAGGGTACATGGAGGGGTGCATGGCGTTGTCGTCCACCACCTGCACAGGCAGAGCCAAGGGCATGCAGCGGGGTTGAAAGGGGATGAGAACGGAGGCATGGAGATGCCATGCTCTTGTCGCCGGTTGATGGAGTTGTCGTCCACCATCTGCATAGCACATGGGTAGGTCCAATAGAGCCCCGAATTGGATGAGAACGGAAGGACGGAAATGACATGCCACCCGCCGGCTGATGGCGTTGTTGTCCACCACCTGCACAGCACATGGGGTACAGGGACGGGTGTGAGAGAGGGGATGAACATGGAGGGCAGAGATGGCATGCAGTTGATAGCGTTGCTGTCTACCACCTGGTGCAGCCAGGCACGAGGGGCATGCAGGGTGGGTGTAGTGGGGATGAGAACGCAGGGGCGGAGTTGGGGGGGGAAAGGAGAAGGGCTGACACACATAGGAAGAGAAGACCACAGATCTTGCTTTCAGCTGTGTGAGGGAAGGAAGGTAAAGGAAGCTTCGTGGGAGGTATGAGCAGGTTGAGCACATTGCTGTCCACCCACGGGACAAGGAGAGGGCGGGGTGGGTTGTGGGAGGGTGGTGAGGAGAAGGCAGGGCGAGTTGTGGGGAGTGCGGTGAGTAAAAACAGACCAGGAGACACAGGAGCATTTTGCGGCTAGCCTGCATAATCAACATCCTGCAGCAACCCCTACAAAAACACGATAATTCTTCAGGTCTAGAGTCGGTCGGCTTAAAAGACTTTGTCCTTCATCTCACCAAAATTGCCTTGCCCTGCAGCAGCTCCTTCAAACAATCCCTCACACTATTCATCTCCACAACCCTTGGCACAGCTGTGTCATCGGTCGCAGCAGTAGAGGAAGAAGTAGCACAAGTCGTCGCCGGCCCAGGAACATTCGTGCGGGCTGAAGTAGAGTTGCCATACACAGCAACAGCAGCAGTGGCAGCAGCAAAAGGCATGGCCAGAGCGACGTGCAGCGTGGTGCCGTGACCCTCTGTGCTGATCAGCCCTATGTTGCCCCCCATCAGCGACACCTGCCACGGGGGGTGGGAGGGAGGGGAGAGGAGGAGGTACGGGGAGGAGGTGTGGGGATGAAGTCACATCCGGCATCTCCATGTGGATGAGTGTAAATGAGTGTGACTGTGCAGCGCGGTCAGATCATGGAGAGCTGGAAGCAAATATCTTGTTAAGAGTTAACATTTGCAGAACGTGCATGAAAGGGCGATAAGAGAGTTCTAATGGTCTCAGGAAGTACCCCGTTGAATTGCCTATAAAGACCTGGCCACCCTGCTAGAACTGTTAGTAATACATGGCAACTGTTAACAAGACATGGCAACTGTTAATAAAACATGTCAATTGTTAATAAGACATGGCAACTGTTAACAAGACATGGCAACTATTAATAAGACATGGCAACTGTTAATAAGACATGGCAACTGTTAATAAGACATGGCAACTGTTAATTAGACATGGCTACTGTTAACAAGACATTGCAACTGCTAGTAAGGCATGGCAACTGTTAAAAAGACATGGCAACTGTTAATAAGGCATGGCAACTGTTAATATGACATGGCAACTGTTAATAATGCATGGCAACTGTTAATAAGACATGGCAACTGTTCATAAGACATGGCCACTGTTAATTGGACATGGCAACTGCAAATAAGACATGGCAATTGCTAATAAGACATGGCAACTGTTAACAAGACATGGCCACTGTTAATAGGACATGGCAACTGTTAATAAGATATGGCAACCGTTAATAGGACATGGCAACTGTTAATAAGACACGACAATTGTTTATAAGACATGGCAACTGTTAATAGGACATGGCATCTGTTAATAAGACATGGCAATTGTTAGAACGACATGGCAATCATTAAGAATACATGGCAACTGTTAATAAGACATGGCAACTATTAATAAGACATGGCAACTGTTAATAGGACATGGCAGCTGTTAATAAGACATGGCAACTGTTAATAAGGCCTGACAATTAGTAAAAGAAATGGCAACTATTAATAAGACATGGTAACTATTAATAAGACATGGCAACTGTTAATAAGACATGGCAACTGTTAATAGGACATGGCAACTGTTGACATGGCAACTGTTAATAAGACATGGCAACTGTTAATAAGACGTGGCAACCGTTAATAGGACATGGCAACTGTTAATAAGACATGGCAACTATTCAGAAGACATGGCAACCGTTAATAAGACATGGCAACTGTTAATAAGATGTGGCAACTGTTAATAGGACATGGCAGCTGTTAATAAGACGTGGCAACTGTTAAGAAGACATGGCAACTGTTAATAAGACATGGCAACTGTTAATAAGACATGGCAGCTGTTAATAAGACATGGCAACTGTTAATAGGACATGGCAACTATTAATAAGACATGGCAACTGTTAATAAGACATGGCAATTGTTAATAAGGCCTGACAATTGGTAAAAGAAATGGCAACTATTAATAAGACATGGCAACTGTTCATAAGACATGGCAACTATTAATGAGACATGGTAACTGTTAATAAGGCCTGACAATTGGTAGAAGAAATGGCACCTATTAATAAGACATGGCAACTGTTCATAAGACATGGCAACTATTAATAAGACATGGTAACTGTTGACAAGACATGGCAATTGTTGAAAATGACTCACCAGCTGTCGGCACAAGTGCAGGCTCATGCCGCTGCCTCCATGCGCACGGGTCTGATGGGTTGGGTGGAGTGAGAAGCAAGAGAACGGGCGACTCAGAGTGTTGGGAAACTAGAGTGCAAATGGACGACTGTGTGCCTCTTTAGTGCGTCTGCTTGAGCGGTAAATGTCGCCTCTCCATCGAGTCCTCGATTCGAGTTGCATCAGGTGTGTGGCATGAGGCGAGTTGCATGAGAGGCAGGACTCACCTGCATGAGGGGCAGGACTCACCTGCATGAGGGGCACAGCTCACCTGCATGAACGCCTTAGTGCCTCTACGCACATACTCAGAGCTCACCTGAATGAGGGGCAGGGCTCACCTGCATGAACGCCTGAAACACGTCGCGCTGCTCCTCCTCTGCGATGCCACACCCCGTGTCCTCACATGTCACCAGCACCATACACCACTTGCCAACTCCACCCTCCGCCTCCCTTCCCTCCTCTCTTCCCTGACCATGCCACCACCACCCCACTGCTCCCCTCCACCAGCCCATACCACCCCCCCCTGGTGCTGTCCTCCTTGCTTCACTCACAACGTCCCCCCCACGCACTCCTGCTCCATGTTCACATGGCCCCTTGTCAAACATTATATATGTGTTATTGCTGTATAGGCTATAGTGGGTTAGCCTTTAGGGGGTACACAGCTCTAGGGTTTCATACTTGTACTCCAATGTTTCATAGTTCAATCACTTCTTGGATTCTGACATGGTATTAAGAGCTTAGGTTCTAGACCTAAGGGCCCACCGTTCCGCTAGAGGTGCCCTCGTGCGCCCTTTTTTTAGCGCCCTCGTGCGCCTCTCCCCTAGTGCGCCCTCGTGCGCTCTCCTCTCACGCTGCCCGTTTGCAGCCCGCTAGCAGCCCGAGCGCGGCCCCGCCGTTTTAGCGCGCGTAGGAAAACCGCCGCCTAGGGCGGCCCGATTTTTTCTCGCGAGCCCCAGCAGGCCGTCGCTCGTAGGCCCCGCTCGCCCCTAGGCTGACGCGCGACCCACAGCCGCCCGCCCGCAGTCGCCCGCCCCTAGGTTGCAGCCAGCGCGCCGCGGCGATCGCGCGTCGGCTGCTGCAGCTCGCGCTTAGCCGCCGCTAGAACGCAGCCGCGGCCCGCGCGCAGCTGCACCCTAGGCGCCGCCGCGCACCGAACCTAGGCCCGCCGTCGCGCCGCCTTACCTGCCCGAGCCGCGTCGCCCGAGTCGCGCCGCCCGAGTCGCGCCGCCTGAGTCGCGCCGCCCTGACCGAGCCGCGCCGTCCTGACCGAGCCGCGCCGCCCTACCTGCTGCACCTGCTCCTCCTGCTCCCACTGCTACTGCTGCTACTGCTACTACTGCTACTACTACTGCTACTACTGCTACTACTACTGCTACTCCTGCTACTGCCACTATGGCCAGTCCCACTGTTCTCACCTTTGACGCCGAGGGCCGCCCGATTAAGTTCGATGTCTGGCTTGATGACCTTCACCTGTACCTCCAGATCACTGTCAAGGACGATGTTTCCCTCTATGACCACACGTCCGGCGCTGCTCCCGCACCTCCCACTACTGCTGACATTACTGCTCGCTCCCAGTGGCAGACCCGTGATGCTCACGCTCGCCTAGCCGTTCGCAGCCACCTGCCGTTAGATGAGCGCGAGCACTTCGGCCAGCATAAGACCGCTAAGAAGCTGTACGACGCAGTAGTCGCACGCTACTCCTCCCCTGCCACTGCTGCTATAGGCCGTCTCTCACTGCCCTACCTCTTCCCCGACCTGTCCGCGTTTGCCACTGTAGCTGACCTCATCACCCACCTCCGTACCAGTGACCTCCGCTACCGTGCCGCGCTCCCCCCCGATTTCCTCGCCAAGAACCCCCCCCCCCGATGTACCTCACACTGTACCACCTTGTCACCCGCCTCCCTGACTCCCTTCGCACTGTCAGGGACCAGTTTCTCGCCCTCTCCCCCACTGACTTCACTGTCGACCTCCTCGAAAAGGAACTCCTAGCAGCTAAGAAAAGCATTGTAGCTGTAGGTGCCTCTCGTGGTGACCCCCGCACCCCCTTCTTTGAGGGGTGCTCCCCCTCCCCCCTCCTCCCCTCCATTGCATCTACTACTGCTGTCGACTACCTCGGAGCTGAGGGGGTCGGGGCCGTGTCTGCTCCTAGTGGGAGGCGCAAGGGCGGCAGGGGCAAGGGGGGCAGGGGTGGTGGAGGTGGAGGCGGGGCCGGCGGCGGTGGAGGGGGTGGGGGGGGCGAGGGTGGTGGCGGGGGTGGAAGTGTCGCGGGTGGTGGGGGGGTCAGTGGCGGCACAGGGGGTAGTGGCGGCGGCGGTGGTGGGGGTGGTGGGGGCGGTGGTGGCAGTGGTGGCGGCGGTGGAGCGGGTGGCGGGCGCGGTGGAGCGGTGCAGCGTGGGGGGTTCGGCGGTGGCCAGAGGCAGCAGCAGCAGCAGCGTCCCGGCGAGACTCCCTCGCCCCAGCAGCTCCGTGAGTGGTACTTTCAGCGTGGGGGGTCTGGGGGTGGAGGTACCTGCCCGTACGTCATCCGCACAGGTGACCGCACTGGCCAGAATTGTGGGAAGTTTCACACGGCGCAGCGCTGTTTCTTTCGCCTCGACGACGCCTGGCGCGAGTAGTTCCCTGGCGCCTCTGAGCTGCCCCGCTGGGCTGATCTGCTTAGGAAGGGGATTGATATCTTTGCTCTTGATTATGATGCTATCCTTGCTGCTATGTATGCATTGACTATTAGTGTTGAGGGTGACTGTTTCCTGAGTGTACCGCCCGACCCAGGTATTGGGACCAGTGAGGCTGCAGCTCTAGGTGCTAGCGCGTCTGCTGCTCCAGGTCCTGGTGAGGCTGCTGCCCTAGGTGCTAGTGCGTCTGCGTCTGCTGGTACTGCACCTACTGAGGCACTGCACACCTTCACACTGGACTCAGGTGCTTCCCGCTGTTTGTTTCGCGACCGCACTGCCCTAGAGCAGCTCCCTAGACCGGTTGCTGTCTCCCTGGCTGACCCCTCAGGGGGTCCGGTTCTTGCGACCTCCACCACTGCCCTCCCTTGTCCTGCTGTCCCGTCTGGCACGCTGTCGGGCCTCTACCTCCCCTCGTTCTCTACGAACTTGGTGGCGGGTTCCGCGCTCCAGGACGCGGGTGTTCACCAGTTCACCCCGGCCTACGAGCGTGTGACGCACTGCACGTGTGCCCGGAGACTGGGGGTGCTGAGCCTGGGGGTGCGGAGACTGGGGGTGCTGAGCCTGGGGGTGCGGAGACTTTGGGTGCTGAGTCTGGAGGTGCTGCGACTGGGGGTGCTGAGACTGGGGGTGCTGAGACTAGGGGTGCTGAGCCTCGTGGCGCCCCGTCTTCACAGCAGCTGCGTGAGTGGTACTCTCAGCGCTACAGCCTCCGTCGTGGGGCTGCTGGAGCTGGGGGGTCTGCTGGAGTCGGGACTGGTGGCCTCGCCGGTGCAGTGCCGCAGCCAGCGCCTCCCTCCCCTCAGCGGCTACGTGAGTGGTACGCAGCCGCAGGAGTGGAGCTCCTAGCGTTGAGGTACCGCCAGCTGGAGGCCCTGCTGCTGGAGGTACTGCTGACACTGGTGCTGCTGGAGGTGCTGCTGGTGCTACTGGAGGTCCTGGAGGTACTGCTGGTACTACTGGAGGTCCTGGAGTGGCTGGAGGTGCTGCTGGTGCTGCTGGAGGTTCTGGAGCTGCTGGAGGTGCTGCCGGTGCTGGTGGAGGCTCTGGAGCTGCTGGAGGTGCTGCTGGTGCTGGTTCGGCTGGAGGTTCTGGTGCTGTCTCTGCTGCTTCTGGGGGCGCTTCACGGCCGTGGCCGTACTTCGTTCCGCTCCTTCAGCAGGTTCTTGGTCAGCCGCCTCCTCCTAGTCCTCCTCCCTCCTTAGAGTGTCCTCCGCCTGTCCAGTCGCAGTCCCAGCTCCCACCTGCCTCGCCACTTCCTGGTCCTTCTCCCTACACTGGTCCGACAGGCGGTCTTACAGAGCGTCGTGAGCCTGAGTCTCGTCCTGTGTCGCCTGTGTCGCGTCCTGTGTCACCTGTTCGTGCTGCTCGCACTGGTCGCCGTGGTCAGCGTGAGCGTCCTCCACCTGTGCCTGGCACACACTTTATGACTCTGCGTCCTTCCACTTCTCCGCAGCGTGTCCCTCTGCCGTCTCCTCCTGAGTCCTCTCTTCCTGTCCTTGCTGACCCGGAGTCTGACTCTCTTCATGCTGCCAGTCCTACTGTCACGCGTCTCCTGGCCACTGCTGTCACTGACCCTTCCTTTGAGTCTGCTGCTGCGTCTGCCCTAGTTGCTGAGCTTGTCGACTTTGCTGCTCACTGTCGTCTAGACTACGCTGCCAGTCTTGTTGCTGAGTCTGAGTCTGTCTGTCCTCCGTCCGTCGGGGGTGAGTGTGCTCTAGGCACGGACGTCCTTGAGGACAGACAGGAGGACCTTGAGTGTCTTGCAGCCGCTGCGCCTCATCTCGTGTTCATGCTGATTGCCCCTGAGGGAGACCCGGATGCTCCAGACATCCCGACCCCGCGCTCTTACGCTGAGGCGATCGCGGGTGAGTACTCCTCTCAGTGGCAGTCAGCCATGGATGCAGAGATGGCATCCTGGAAGTCCACTGGCACTTACGTTGACGAGGTTCCCCCTCCTGGGGCGAACATCGTCAGTGGCATGTGGATTTTCAGGGTGAAGCGGCCGCCGGGTTCTCCACCTGTCTTCAAGGCTCGTTACGTTGCTCGAGGCTTCAGTCAGCGAGAGGGAGTAGACTTCTTTCAGACCTTCTCCCCCACCCCGAAGATGACCACTCTTCGGGTGCTACTGCACGTTGCCGCTCAGCGTGACTACGAGCTTCACTCTCTTGACTTCAGCACAGCTTTCTTGCAGGGCAGCCTGCACGAGGAGATCTGGCTGCGCCGCCCTCCTGGCTTCACTGGGTCGTTTCCTCCTGGTACCCAGTGGAGCCTCCGGCGGCCAGTCTACGGTCTCCGCCAGGCGCCACGTGAGTGGCACGACACACTGAGGACTACTCTTGCGGCACTTGGGTTCGCGCCCTCTACTGCTGACCCGTCGCTGTTTCTGCGCACTGACACTTCGCTGCCGCCGTTCTACATCCTCGTGTACGTCGACAACTTGGTCTTTGCCACTGCTGACACTGATGCTCTCGCCCACGTGAAGTTGGAGCTGCAGAAGAGACACACGTGCACAGACCTGGGTGAACTGCGCAGCTACCTTGGCTTGCAGATCACCCGGGACAGAGCACGCCGCACCATCACACTGACTCAGTCACACATGGTGCAGCAGGTCCTTCAGCGCTTCGGCTTCACCTGGTCCTCAGCACAGGCCACTCCTCTGGCTATAGGTCACTCGCTCTCAGCTCTGCCTTCGGATGAGTCCGTAGAGCCGAGTGGTCCTTACCCAGAGCTAGTTGGTTGCCTCATGTACCTGATGACTTGCACTCGTCCTGACCTAGCATACCCTCTTGGCCTTCTGGCCCGCTACGTGGCTCCTGGCAGGCACCGAAAGGTGCACTGGGATGCAGCAAAGAGGGTATTGCGCTACTTGTGCAGTACATCCGGCATGGGGCTCGTGCTTGGAGGAGGGAGCTCAGTTGTTCTCACTGGGCACTCAGACGCTTCTTGGGTTGACGACCAGGCTACTCAGCGGTCGTCACAGGGTTATACCTTCAGCCTTGGCTCTGGTTCGGTTTCTTGGCGTTCTACTCGCTCGTCTTCTGTTCTCAGCTCCAGTTGTGAGGCTGAGATCTACGCCACAGCCATGGCTGCACAGGAGCTACGCTGGCTCACCTACCTGCTGACCGACCTGGGAGAGCGGCCTAGTTCTCCTCCAGTGCTGTACGTCGACAACAAGGCTGCCATTGCCTTGTGTGAGGAGCACAGACTGGAGCACAGAACGAAGCACATCGCTCTCCGTTACTTCCTGGCTCGAGAGCTGCAGCAGCGCGGTCAGCTTCGTCTGCGTTACGTGGCCACTCAGGCCAACACCGCTGATATATTCACCAAGGCACTTCAGTCTGGTGATCATCAGCGTTTCTGCACTTTGCTAGGGCTTGTGCCCCCTTTTCCTCACTTGCTGTAGGCTTTGCCTGTACTGTGATCTCTATACATATATACCTGCCTGTTTGCTTTGCTAGGTTGAGATCACCTTGCTGTTTGTGTTGCATATATGCCTCTGCATGTGAACTGGCCCTAAGGCCCTTTGCTTGTGCTCAGAGTGTGTGGTGACGTTGTGATCCACCCTGAGCTTGTTTGCCTTTCTTGACTGGTCTTGTGACCCCTTGCTCTCCCCCACTTTGCCTATGGGGGTGTGTCAAACACTATATATGTGTTATTGCTGTGTAGGCTATAGTGGGTTAGCCTTTAGGGGGTACACAACTCTAGGGTTTCATACTTGTACTGCAATGTTGTGTAGTTCATTCACTTCTTGTTTCTGACACTAACAACACTCCCATTGACAAGTCCTACTGTCACGCGTCTCCTGGCCACTGTTGTCACTGACCCTTCCTTTGAGTCCACTGCTGCGTCTGCCTTAGTTGCTGAGCTTGTCGACTTTGCTGCTCACTGTCGTCTAGACTACGCCGCGAGTCTTGTTGCTGAGTCTGAGTCTGTCTGTCCTCCGTCTGTCGGGGGTGAGTGTGCTCTTGGCACGGACGTCCTTGAGGACAGGCAGAAGGACTTTGAGTGCTTTGCAGCTGCTGTACCTCATCTCGTGTCCATGCTGATTGCACCTGAGGGAGACCCGGATGCACCAGACATCCCGACCCCGCGCTCTTACGCAGAGGCGATAGAGGGTCCCTACTCCTCTCAGTGGCAGTCAGCCATGGACGCAGAGATGGCATCCTGGAAGTCCACAGGCACCTACGTCGACGAGGTTCCCCCTCCTTGGGCGAACATCGTCAGTGGCATGTGGATTTTCAGGGTGAAGCGGCTGCCGGGTTCTCCGCCTGTCTTCAAGGCGCGTTACGTTGCTCGAGGCTTCAGTCAGCGACAGGGAGTTGACTTCTTCCAGACCTTCTCCCCGACCCTGAAGATGACCACTCTTCGGGTTCTGCTGCACGTCGCTGCTCAGCGTGACTACGAGCTTCACTCTCTTGACTTCAGCACTGCTTTCCTACAGGGCAGCCTGCACGAGGAGATCTGGCTGCGCCACCCACTTGGCTTCACTGGGTCGTTTCCTCCTGGTACCCAGTGGAGCCTCCGACGGCCAGTCTACGGTCTCCGCCAGGCGCCCCGTGAGTGGCACGACACACTGAGGACTACGCTTGCGGCTCTTGGGTTTGCTCCTTCTACTGCTGACCCGTCGCTGTTTCTGCGCACCGACACTTCGCTGCCGCCGTTCTACATCCTCGTGTACGTCGACGACTTGGTCTTTACAACTGCTGACACTGAGGGACTCGCCCACGTGAAGTCGGAGCTGCAGAAGAGACACACGTGCACAGACCTGGGTAAACTGCGTAGCTATCTTGGCTTGCAGATCACCCGGGACAGAGCACGGCGCACCATTACCTTGACTCAGTCACACATGGTGCAGCAGGTCCTTCAGCGCTTCGACTTCACGTACTCCTCGCCTCTGGCCACTCCTCTGTCTACTCGCCACTCGCTCTCAGCTCTGCCTTCGGATGAGTACGTAGAGTCGAGTGGCCCGTACCCAGAGCTTGTTGGCTGCCTCATGTACCTGATGACCTGCACTCGACCTGACTTGGCATACCCTCTTAGCATCTTGGCACGCTATGTTGCTCCTAGGAGACACCGACCAGAGCACATGGCTGCAGCGAAGAGGGTGTTGCGCTACCTGTGCAGTACGTCGGGAATGGGGCTAGTGCTTGGAGGACGGGCTCGAGTTGTCCTCACTAGTCACGCAGACGCTTTGACGACTTGGCTACGCAGCGGTCGTCACAGGGTTACACCTTCAGCCTTGGCTCCGGTTCTGTTTCGTGGCGGTCTACCCGCTCGTCTTTTGTTCTCAGCTCCAGTTGTGAGGCTGAGATCTACGCAGGGGCCATGGCTGCACAGGAGTTACGCTGGCTTACCTACCTGCTGACCGACTTGGGAGAGGCGCCTCGTTCTCCTCCAAGTCTGTACGTCGACAACAAGGCCATGCTGGCCTTGTGTCAAGAGCATAGACTGGAGCACAGAACGAAGCACATTGCCCTTCGCTACTTTCTTGCTCGAGAGTTGCAGCAGCGCGGTCAGCTTCGTCTTGCTTACGTGGCCTCTCAGGCCAACACTGCTGATATCTTCACCAAGGCACTTCCGCCTTGTGATCATCAGCGTTTCTGTACTGTTCTAGGCCTTGTGCCTACCTTTCCTCACTTGCTCACTTCTTGACTTTCCTTGTACTGTGATCTATATATCTATACCTGCATGCTTTCACTTGCTAGGTTTTTTTATCATTGTTGTATAACTCTGCATGTGAACTGGTCTTGTGGCCATCTGCTTGTGCTCAGAATGCGTGGTGACGTTGTGATCCACCCTGGGCTTGCTTTGCTTTTCTTGACTGGTCTTGTGACCTCTTGCTCTCCCCCACTTTGCCTATGGGGGTGTGTCAAACTTATATGCTATAGTCTGTTTAGGCTGTAGTGGGGTAGTTCCTATGGGGTACAACAGTTTTAGGTTTTCCTACATGTACCCACCCCTTTCCTAGTGCATTTACTCTTGTTGATTTTGACAACCGGTCATTCGAGTACACCGTGACACCATTCGGGCTGACCAACGCACCAGCGACATTTCAGATGACCATAAACGAGGCGTTTAGGCCATTTTTAGATAGATGTGTGATAGTTTACCTCGACGACATCCTCGTCTACAGTCGCGACAAGCTGCAGCACTTAGCAGATCTGGAAGCAGTGTTTAAAATTTTAGACGAGAACCGGCTACAAACGAAGGGTTCCAAGTGCGAGTTTTTTCAGGACAGACTAGAGTTTTTGGGGCACGTTATTTCGGAGGCTGGGGTTGAAATTGACCCAAAGAAGCTGGACACAGTAAAAGCGTGGCACCCCCTGACGAATCTCACGGAGCTGCAGAGTTTTTTGGGGTTCGTAAATTATGTGCGTCGGTTCGTCCCCAACATGGCACGCTTAACAGCACCACTCATAGACTTACTGCGCAAGGGGGTCGCTTTTACGTGGGGGGAGAAAGAGCATGCTGCCTTCTCTGCCCTGAAAAATGTTCTCTGTTCACCGCCCGTACTGCGCATCGCTGACCCACACCGACCATTCGAAGTAGTTACAGACGCCAGCGACATCGCCATCGGAGCCATACTGCTACAGGACTTCGGCAACGGCCTATAGCCCATCGCATACGAATCATGAAAACTGCATCCGCCTGAGAAGAATTACCCGATACACGACCGCGAAATGCTCGAGATCGTGCACGCATTCAAAGTGTGGCGCTGTTACTTGACCAGCGCAGACGTGACAGTACCGACAGACCATAAATCACTACAGTACCTCCGCGCACAGCCACACCTCAACCCACGACAGATCCGCTGGCTCAATTTCCTCAAGTCCAATTTTCACTACACAGTCACCTACAAAAAGGGGCAATCGAACATCGCCGACGCACTGACCCGCCCCATTGCCCAGATCCATGCGATACTACTTGCCCAAACCAGCCCACTACTGACAGGACTATTTACCCATGGGTATCAAACAGATCCATTCATCACAGGAGGAAATTCGCAGCAGTTCACAGCAGCCAAATGAGTTTATTACGTAAAAGCCGGCACCGACCACATCTGGGTACCGGGGTATTCACTACTACGGGAATTACTGCTACAGGAGGCACACGACGGAGTTACATCGGGACATATTGGGGTAGAGAAAACACGGCAGCAGCTGCAACGGTATTATTACTGGCCCAAAATGTTGACCGACGTACAGCGACACGCGGCATCGTGTCCCACTTGCTAGCTTATGAAATCATCACGGAAGCGGCCGGCATGACAGTTGCAGCTGATACCACCCCCAGAGCATGCTTGGCAGCAGGTGACGATGGACTTCGTCAAGGGGTTACCGGCCGGAGCGAGTGGGAACGACGCGATCCTGGTTGTCGTCGATCGGCTGACGAAAATGACACACTTCGCAGCCTGCAAGTAATCGATCACAGCAGAAGAAACAACCCGCCTCTTCATCGCCACCGTCGTTCGACTACACGGGATACCAGCAGCAATCATCAGCGATCGTGACACGAAATTCACCAGCACCTTCTGGCGGAACCTGTGGCTGCAGTTCGGCACGCGACTACAGTTTAGTTCTTCGTACCACCCAGAGACCGACGGACAGACAGAAAGGACAAATCAGACCATGGAACAACTCATACGAGCCACGTGCGACGACCCGACCACCTGGGAACAGCAGCTGCCACTCATCGAGTTCGCATGCAACAACTCGCCATCCGCCACGACCCAACAGTCACCATTTTACCTGAACTACGGACAAGACCAGACAGTACCCATGACCTAGTATCCCGACAACCCGGTGCCACGGGCACAACGATTCGCTGAAATTCTACAAGCAGCACGGACCCGAGCAGCAGACGCGATTTAAAAGTCAAACATTATCGCTAAACGCAACGCTGACCGCCACCCCCGACCTGTCACTTACCAGCCCGACGACCTAGTCTTACTCGACACTCAGAACATCCGCCTGCCCATCACCCCAAAACTCAGCCCCTGATATTGTGGGCCATTTCGCATCAGCCACATGATTACGCCCGTCACCGCCCACCTCCTCCTCCCCGCTGACTAGTACGTCAGCCCGTCATTCCACGTCAGCCTGCTCCGCCCCTACGTACCATCCACCAGCCAACTGCCCCGCAACCGCCCAACCAGCATGACTCAACCGCCGACAGAGCCAATCATCACGTCCGAGAAAATTCTGAGCCACCGAGTTCGTGACCCACGAGGAGCTCGAAGGATCGAGTTCCTAATCCGCTGGAAAGACCGAACGCCCACTGAAGACAACTGGGTTCCCCTGGACAGGATTGAGAACCACCCCGTCCTCACCGAGTATCTGCGCAGCCGGAATTTCCGGGATGTACACGCGCTTTCGTAAGGAGGGCCTCCTTAGGGGGGGGGGGTAGTGTAAGGAAAATTCCTTTTCCTTACTTCGCGTCCCTGCTCAGCGCGTACACCACTGTTCCCGCCAACAGCACCCAACAGTAAAACCGTTACCACTCGCGACATTCGCCTCGACACTGTTCCCTCCACTGTTCACGGCGCGACCCAATCTCACGGTTCGGTTGGTAACCGGCGCTCCGGACCTACCGCCTCGACATTTCCCAACCTCGGCGCTAGGCCCGTCTCGCACCCCAATTTTCACACATTACCGTTACCAATATAGTTTCGCTATATGTTCTTCGCTCATGCTTTCGCTCATTGTACTTTTGCTTCGATAGTGCAATTCTCGCTCGCTCACTCAATTGCACTCGTAACATTATGCAACAAAGCAAAATCAAAAGTAGTACAATGTAAGCAAAGGCATGAGCGAGCAATATACGGTATAGGCAAACATGCAAACGGTAGCTTGCATGCCTCTGAATATAAGGGTGAAACACCCTTATGGCCTTACTATAAGGGGAGGTATAGGTGTTCACCCTTGTTTTACAGAGTTGTTTTATGAGGCGCCCTTAAACGGAAAAAGAAAATATGATTATTTTTTTTACAATGATACTTCAGACAGGCCTTATGCACTCGCCCTGATGATAAAGACTACTCTCGGGTACCACCCTGATGCGATTTCCGGAGGGAGAAGATGGGGGGGGGGGGGGGGGGGAGGGGGGGGGGGGGGGGGGTACCGACGTGCGCCGCGATTAGCGGGAGCGGGGGCAGGGACCGCGGGACGCCAGAGACAAGGAGACACAAGTGCATGCGCGTATATGCTACAGGGAGGGGTGACCAAGATGGTAGTGCCAGAGGAGGGACGGGTGCGTGAGCAACTGACACGAGCAAGGCGCAGCTACCTAAGCAGACTTAGTGTGCAGTGTGTTTAGTCCAGTCCCAGGCCTACGTGTATAAGTGGCAAGATGGTCTCTAGTCTCCGTGTCAGTACAAATCGCCACACGCTCGCCCCCAGGTGTGGTGGTGGTGACCATCATATTCTCTCACCAAGTTCGTAGCGATCGAGAGGAGGTGGAGACCCGTGAGGGAGCCAGAGGGGGCCGCTGGACATGGGAGAACAGTGGACCCGCGTGAAATGATCGAGCAAAAGGAGGGGTCGGCCACGGTGACAGGGACGGGTGCCGGGAGCAGGGTGACTTTGATGCAATCGCGGAAGAAGCACCAAGATACGCCGGAGTCCAATGTGAAGGTGAGCTAAGTCTTCGTAGGAACTGCACCTGTGTTAATAGTCTCACAAGCACCTACTCTAGCAGCCTCTACACTACCAGATCTACGCACACAAGAACAATAGTCACCCTCAGCACTGGCACTGGCAGCATACATAGCATACATGCCACCAGACATTTGGTCCCAATCAAGAAAATATACATCTACGCCCTTCTTGAGCAATCCTAACCAGTCACGAATCTTGGCCTGCTCACCAAACTCCGCGTGAAAGGCGTTGTCGAGGCGGTAGAAGCACCGATCCTCAGTGTGCCCCAGCCTGCCGCAGAATTCTCCAGGGCGGGGAACCGTGTGTCGGACGTACTCCGCCTCCGGGGCCGCCTCGCTAGGCAACCCATTCATGGAGGCTGCGGTGAGAGGGTCTCCTGCCAACGTGATTGCTGCTGCTATCCACCCCCAGAACCTCCGTCCTCACCAGTTGCAGTTCCTCTGGTAGCCGAACTAGCCTCCACCCTTGCCAGCTCCACCCCGACCGCCACCCCGCGCCCCCTCCACCAACCCCACCACCCTCACCGCCTCCACCACCTCCCCCCACCTCCACCACCACCGCCATCTCCACTAACCCCACCACCGCCACCGCCACTGCCACCACCACCGCCACTGCTACCGTTATCGCCCCCTCCACCACCTCCACCGCCCCAACCCCTAGGACGAGCACCCTTGCCGCGACACCTCCCACTAGGTGCAGACGCAGCACCGACGTCCCCCAAGGAAGTCAACAGGCCAGCAGAGGCAATAGCAGGCGCGAGAAGGGAGGGGGAAAACCCCTCAAAGAATGAGGGGCGGGGAGTACCACAGGAGGCAGCTACAGCGCAGGCACTGGTCTCGGCCTCAAGGAGACGGGACTCAAGCGAGGCAAGGGTGAGCACAGTGGGGTCTAGGAAGAGGAAGTGGTCTCGAAAGGCACGAAGAGAGTCAGGGAGGCGAGTCGTGAGGAGGTAGAGAGTGAGATACATGGAGGGCTGGTTTTCAGCCAGAAACTCCGGATTAAGAGCAACACGTTAGCAGGTGTCAAGGGAGCGCAGATGAGTCATGAGATCGGCTACAGTGGTGAAGTCAGACAGCTTGGGAAGAGAAACGGCAGCGCAAGGAGTCCTAGGGTGGCAGAAGAGGAGGAGGAGTTGCACTTAGAGTCCGTTTTCAGCTGGCGAAAGTGGGACCTATGGTCGGGCGGGAGGTGAGAGCAGACTGCAAGTTGGGCAGTGGCGTCGCGTGCTAACCACTGTGTATGGGCAATGCGATCAATCCTAAACTGCTACCGCAGAGCCTCAGTAGCGGTAGAGCCAGGTGTCAGTCAACTCAGATGGGGCAGATAGGGACCCCGACGTGTGCTAAAAAAGCGAGGCATCGTCCTTGGTAACACTCTGCAGGTACGAGTGAAGGTCTAGAAGCTAGGACTCGTATTCGATCGGTCGTCCCTCTGCGTAAAAGGTCAGTACGGTAGGCGCCGCCATGATAGGCAGCATTGCTTAGCGACAGTGGCGCAAGGGCGGGAGTGGCGGTGGTGCGGCACACGGGTAGTAGCCGCGCACGGGCGGCAGGAGTGACGATGCGGCGCTTCGGTGGCACCTCCGACGGTGCAACGCACAGGCAGCAATGGCGGTGCAAGGGCAGCAGCTGCGCAAGGGCACCAACGACGGTGGTGTGGCAGACGGGTTGCAGTAGTGCACTGACAGCGGTGGCGCCAGGCAGCGACGGCGCACGGGGCAGCAGCGGCGTCAAGCAGCATCGGCGCATAGGGCAGCGGAGGCGTGGCAGCGGCGAACGAGCAGCGGGGGGCGCCAAGCAGCAGTGGCGCCAGGCAGCAGCGACGCACGGGGCAGCAGTGCACGGCAGCGACGCACGGGCAGCGGCGGTGCCAGGAAGCAGCAGCACACGGGGCAGGGGCGGCGCGCGGGGCAGCGACCGCGCCTGAGCCGCGATGGTGCAAGGCAGCAAGGGCGCACGGGGCAGCGGAGGCGCACGGGGCAGCGGTGGCACATGGGGCAGCAGCGCGGCGACGCCAGGCAGCAACGGCGCACGAGGCAGGGGCAGCACGCGAGCAGCGGTGGTGGCGTACGCGAGGAAGCGCGAAGGGCTTCGCGCGCGGTAGGGCGAACGCGGGGGGCAACGCGAGCGCACGACGCAGCGCGAGCGCACAGGGCAGGGCAGCGTGCGGTGCACGGGCAGCAGCGGCGCACAGGGCAGCGGGAAGGGCGCGCGGAGGGCAACGCGCAGGGCGGCGGGAAGGGCGCGTGCAGGGCAGCGCGTTCGGGACAGCTAGGGGCGCGCGCGGCAGCGCGAGGCATGCAAAAGGCAGCGCCCGAGGGGCAGCGTGGGGCAGACCTAACCTAGGTATGGCAGTAGGTACGTCAGTAGGTACAGCAATTGGACCTAACCTAGCCTTTGATACCATGTTAAGATAATAGGCAAAAGAATGTTTGACCATGAGGAAGGAATTGTACAAGTACTAACCCTATATGGGCTACCCCAGTGCAGCATATAACTAATAAATATGTATATAGTTTGACACATTGTGCTCATATTCAACCTTCGATTATTTCACATTTGCATGCGCTCAGTCTTACACAACTCTCTACGAGTCCAATTCTAGTTACACTACGGTCCTAAAACGCTTCCGCAAAGCCATCAATGTCCCATCTTAACAATTCAAGACCCTGTAGTGCCGCAGAGCATGGGACCTCGTTTTCCTACCGTAATTGAAAGTAAAACAACAAGCGTGAATAAAAAAAAAATCATAAATATGTTGCATTAACTATGAAGTTGGTTTTTTTAATGCACTAAACCAGGTGACACAAATAAAATCCCACGCAACCAACCTTTTTGGGGAATATGGTACTATTAATTTGTTATGCTTGTATTTCTTTTAACATTATATTTACGTATAGCAGCTCGATTATTTCGTTCCTCTTGGCTCAATTTTTTTCCGATTTTGAACATATATCTTGTACAAATCGTCAAGATTCGCTACAGTCGATGCTCATCCTTATCGCAGAAGAATGAGGTACAATGATCACGCGTGAACGTTTTTGCGGAAGCCGACATCTACAAGTCATAAACAACAAGGTTTGCTCGCGTTCATCGTCAGAATTGTTGACTGAGTTACAGAAGCATTTTTAGTTTCCATATATTCCTATTTTTGCTGGTCGGGACACAAGAGAAGGTCAACGAAACACCAAAACACGTTTCAGTCCGATGCTGCTCGACTACCTGGTGTTCTCGTAATGAGCACCGATTGTAGTACCACCGTGCAAGGACGGTTTCTGGCAGTTTTGGCAGGTTCCTCACGTGTGGTCCCTTCTGCATCATAGGAAAGCTTGGGGGATGCTGTACAGTCATATCTCCTAGCCCAGCATTGTGGGCGACGATAATAAAAAAGAGCCATGGCGATGATCTGGTGCAACACTTGGATTGGGAGAGACATGCGGCACCCAACTGCACCGAACTGAGACGCCACAGGGGAATGAAGACGCGCCAAGTGTTATGGAATCGACACGCCAGGATTCCATTTCTGAAGGGTACTTTCCACACCGTACGCGGAAGGAGTCGGACACACCAATCTGGTGTTTGGCTCCTGTGCAAAGCACATAACACTAATAGTGAACGAGGCTAGCGGTGGTGTGCAAAAGTTTTGAAGATGATAGCACGTATGGCTGCGGAGGTGGCGGTGTGGATGGGGCTTGCGGGCGTGCTGGCGGAGCTGTTGGCGTGGAGGGTGCAGAAGGGCTTCGACGACAATCGCAAGGCGGAGCTCGACACCTGGTGCGCCGGTCGCGCGCGCCCGCTGCAGCAGCAGTTCATATCCACGTCCGACCACTTTAAGGTAGCAGACGGTCGACACGCGGTAGATCGACGACCATCTGGCACGTGTAGTACTACTAGTAGGCGAAAGGTATGGTGTGCCGTGTGACATTCCTAGCAGTTCATGTCCGTGGCCAACCACGTGTAGGTACCTGCATTGCATCACATCGCGTCGCTTCGGCTTCATTGCATCGTGTCGCGTCGCTTCGGCTCATTGCAACGCGTCGCATCGCTTCGGCTTCATTGCATCGCGTCGCGTCGCTTCGGCTCATTGCATCGCGTCGCGTCGCTTCGGCTCATTGCATCGCGTCGCGTCGCTTCGGCTCATTGCATTGCGTCGCGTCGCTTCGGCTTCATTGCACTGCGTCGCGTCGCTTTGGCTTCATTGCATTGCGTTGCACACGTTCGGTGCGTAGTCAGTGACGGAGGTTCATTTTCGTGCCGCGCAATAGTAGAATCATCCCTTGGCTTCCTCGTTCCCTCCGCGGTTGCTCCCGCGCGCTCAGCGTTCCCGTCCTTCCACCGTTTGCTCCTCGCACTGCCTTGGAAAGCATGACGTGATCTCTGCCGTCATTCTCGAAATGGGTTTCGACTCATGGCGCGGATTTGTTTTTGGTGATTTTAGTTTGTCGGGGGTAGGATAACAAGAAAGCTATAAAGACAGATAGTTGTAGTAACGTTTCAACTAATGTACACCTCTCGTAAAAATGTGTTGTTTTTCCAGTATAAAACCTTCGTCGTCGCAACTCAAGAGTCGGGTGGGTAAAAGGAAATCACTAGATTAACAAAGATCCAGGGAAGGGGCAATCGGGGTGGTGGGAAGGTGGTTGTGCATTTCTCGTGCTCCTCCATTTCCGTCCCCATGATTCTTCACATACTCCCCACCATGCAGCCCCTAATGTGTCAACCCATGCGCCCCCCCATGCATTCCCATGCGTGCATCAGGCGCCCCCTGTGACACCATCACCCTCTGCCACCATCACCCTGTGACATGCTTCCGTGCCTCGTTGCACCACCACCGCTCCTCACTCACCCAGCTCATCTCCACAAGTATAACCCACCCATCCATCCCCACCCCACTCCACCCAACCCAAACCACCCACACATGCGTGCAGGCGGTGGAGGGGTTGGTGATGGTGTTTGGGAGGATACAAAAGGACCCATGGGGGGCGCACAACAACTTGACTCAGCGGCTCTTTGCCAACTACATTCTCCGCACGCAGGCCGCCCGCCCCTGGGTGCACGCCATTGCCTACGGAGCCTTTGTTAACGGCTCTGAAAGGTGCGCCTCCCCCCCCTCCCCCCGCCCTCAAACCTGCTGCTGCTGCTGCCTTCACTCTCGCCTTCACACTTCCGTCACCTTCTTCCCATGCGCCACCTCTTGCCTCCCGCGTGCCCTCCCTCGCTCCCGTCCCCCGTTCACGTCTCTCGCCGACTTTGTTTTGAGTGTTTCCTTGCATGTGTCGCTGCGGACTGCATGCTGGGATATATCCCAACGAATAATACGAGCTAGAGACTTGGCTCGACGAGCCGAGCTGGTGAGAAGGCGGGCTTGTGCCTCGTCCATTAAGGCATGCCGCCTGAGCCGGGGTGAGCCGGTACGGCTTGTCTTTGTCTGCCGGTACGGCTTGTCTTTGTCTGCCGGTTTCACGCGGATCTGGCATTCGCGCAAGCCGGAAGCTGGATCTGCTGGATGGATCTGGGTCGAATCGAATCTATACGTTTCCGCATCCGGACAAGCCGGAAGCTGCCTGGTTGATTCTGACTGACAGGCGAGTTGATGAACCGGCCGGTGGGTCGATTTGTGACAAGTTGGCAAAGTGGAATCGCTTTGCTCGACCTATCGATGGGCCGAGGTGATGACCAGCGGTATTGGCTCGGGCCAGTGCCCATGCGTACCATGAGCAGCGGCTTCGTCACTTTCTGGGCGAGGTGAAGCGTCAAATGATATTTCACTGCCCCACCATTGCATTATTTAGGTGAGAGGTTGAGTGCGTGCGTGCGTGTGTGCTTACAACAATACAATCATACCACTGCGCCTTGAACCCAACTGCGTCCTATATTTGGCATGCTGGACAAACCAGATCAGGTTCGGCTCGAACTACAGTAGTTTGCCTGGTTCGGCGCCAGACCCCTGAGCCCTCATCAATCCAAACCCGTTGAGCATTCATCGGCATTGAGAATCCTCGAGTTACAACCTCGGCTTGGTTTGGACCACCTCGAGCGCATTGAGTGAGAAATGGTCGACTACAAACAGGATCCGGTGCGAAGCAGAGCTGCGGAATTTCGACTTACAGTTCCCCGCATGTTTCCCGCATGTTTCCCCTCCCTTCATGGCATTTCGTGGCATGTCCTGCAGGGCGGTTTTTGAGCGGCGAATGGGGTGCACACCGGGGGACATGCAGGAGAGGCCTGCCCCACCCGCAGACTGGTACATGGACATGCGCTTCTGGTTCGACGAGCAGGGCCCCTTCCCCTTGGTTGAGAACAGCACGACTTGCTCCGATGGCCACCTGCACCCGTCGTACGGGCCGGAGCTGACGCGCATGAAGATCACGGGTGCAGCCATCCTCACCACGCCCTATTTTCTAAACAATGGCCATCCCGGCATGGGTGAGCGAGCGGGTGCAGAGGCGTATGATTGACTGCATGAGGAGTGGGCACTCCTCTTCCCAAGCATGTTGGCATGTGTCTCTCCTTGGTGTTCTCTGCATCCCTCTCTCGCTCCTGTCCCTCGCGCTTTCTCGTTGCTTTCTGTGTTTCTATCTCGCCCTCGCTTCCCCATCTCCCAATTTCACCTCTTTCCATTTGGTTGTCCATTTCATCTCATGTCGACTCTCTTTCTCCTCTCATGCTCCAGCCATGATGTTCCCGATCTTCAAGGGCAACGTGACGGCAGCAGCGCCGTGGGCAGAGAGGCAGGCAGTGATCATGGGCGGCATGGCGGTATCGGTGGACTTTGATCGTCTCGCCGAATCTATCATTCTTGAAGTGCTCCGACAAGGTGTGCAGTGCGGTTGGCCGTGGTGACAATGAGCAAGCTGTGCAGTAATTACCAACACCAATCGTGACTTGATTTTTTCAGTAATGTTGTGGGGGGGGGATTGGTACCGTTTCAGGAACTAGGCTGTTAGTGTTTTCGCACAACGAAGTACTCAGTAGGGCACGAGAATTTTCACTGATGAGATTCAAAGGCGCCCACCACCTTCCCTTCTTGTGTTCCCCTAGTGCATTCGCGTCCACGTTTCCACCGACTTAGGGATGGCTTAAGAATGGCATTTCCATTCATTGAGCTGTATGTCATGCAAGTTGCCTAGATGCTGGTTGCCTGCGCTGCGTGCTGCTCCCGTCACACGCTTGTTGCGCTGTGCTAACCAAAGCAGAGCGTGCCCCTCGTGCTGCTGCACTGCAGTCGTGGAGCGTTCCCTTGAGGTCTATGACGTCAACCCCATGGATGGTCCGCGCCTGCTGTACGGGGTGGGGGGCTTGGACGTGCCTCAAGGCGACCCCTTGCAAGTGGCTAAGATCATTCCGCCCTTGAACGAAACCATGTTGCAGCCGCAGCGCCACAAGTCAGTGCAGCAGATCAATTTCACCGACATACCAAGAACATACCAGCTCTGGTGCCGGTGAGTTGCTTCCAGGCATACACTGTCGTTTCTCCCAAACGGCTCCCCTATGGCAAGTCTTCTGGTGTGCTATGCTTGTCCAGTCCGTAAATCTTGTTTCTCTCCCTTCTCACCTCACAGCGATTCCTCTTCCCCCTCACAACCCTACCGCTCACAACCCTACCGCTCACAACCCTACCGCTCACAACCCTACCGCTCACAACCCTACCGCTCACAACCCTACCGCTCACAACCCTCCCGCTCAAAACCCTCTCGCTCACAACCCCCCCGCTCACAACCCTCCCGCTCACAACCCTCCAACTCACAACCCTCCTGCTCACAACCCTCCCGCTCACAACCCTCCCGCTCACAACCCTCCTCACAACTACCAATCCATCACGGAGCTACCAGCGCTGGCGGTGCCAGTGAGTCGCTTCTAGGGACGCGCTGCTCTTCCATTATAATCGCTCCCTTCAACTTCCCCTTTCTCGCCGTCTCCCTTTGGTGACGGCTCGTCGTGTCAATCCTACGTCACAGAGCTTCTTTAGGCGAATCAAAACCACTCTTTGCCCATGTTGCACCTAATGCACTTCCAGTCTTTCAAGACCCAATGGAATGCACTTGATATGGAATGCACTCGATAAGGGCACTCAGTATGGAATGCACTCAATATGGAATGCACTCAATATGGAATATGCTCAATATGGAATGCACTCGATATGGAATGCGTCCTATTCAATCAACATCAATTCCATCTGCTCCCATTGCCCCTAATTCGCCTCCCCTAACCCCTAGCTTTCAGGGCTCGGACGAAGCCCACAGCATGACTGCTGTGTTCCTGGGGGTGATCATCCTTGTGGTGGCGGCACTGCTGGCTGCCATTGGCGTGAGCGTGACGATCAACATGCGGAGGCTGCGCGAGAAGACTATTTCTATGGCGATTCTGAAGGAGAAGGCGGAGGTGGCGGAGCGCAACAAGGGTGCACACATCGCCAACACATCGCCAACACATCGCTTGAGCTGCGCACCCCAATATTTGGCATGGAAGGTTCGTGGCAATAAGGTGCATGGGTGACTACGAGTGGGCAGGAGTGGGCATGATGAGTGGCCATGAGTGCCCATGAGGGGCCTGAGTTTCCTGCGAGAAAGAGCCGTCTCAAAACGTCAAGCAAAGAGTTTTCTTCCTTTCGATGTCTCCTTGTTCTGAAGGTTGTAATCCCGTTGGTGAAGTAAGATCCACTCAGCTGATACAATCACAATCATTCACTGCTCTGTGCTCATGTTAACGCGATCTGTGAGTCTTCACATTCTAATCTCTGAATGCTGCTGTGAGAATTCTAATCACTTCACACAGATCGCCTATTTCTGCTTGCGTTTCTCATGTTGGCCTGATTTTCCTGCGTGTGCATGTGGGTGTGTGCGTTTTCAGTCACATGGCATGTGGATGGGGATGTGCCCAGTGTGCTAGTGGGGGACTACTTGTGCCTGCAGCAAGTGGTCGACAAAATAGTCGGTGAGTAGATTGTCAAAATATCTGCACTGGGGATCCCCGATTGATCCTAGAGAAGAGCTACAGACATGATTGCTTTGGGAATTATGGGCACACTCACCCGCTACTTTACAGACCCTTATCCCAATGGTGTAGTGATTGAGATTCTGACATGGTATCAGAGCGAAAATCTCGAGTTCGAGTTCCCATGTGCACACATGTTGGCGCCCCATGTGTCCTTGCCGCTGTGCCGTGCCTTAGAACATTTCAGTGAATGGGTGTAAGAAGACGTGCACTAGGGATCATATGGAAGGGTTACAAGCACGCTTGCATGGGGGGTTATGGGCGCACTCATTTGCTACTTAACAAGCCATTTTATCCCAGCAGTGTAGTGGCTGAGATTCTAACATGGAACAGCCCAATTATTATTCAATGGCCAGCTCTAGGTGTGGATAAGGTTGGATGGGTTTGCTTGCACATGAAGATGAGGCGAGTTGAGTCGGCCCCCGATTGAGTTGAGTAGAGTTGAGCCAACGTTGACCCTCGCCCAACTCGACACATTTTGCTCAACTCGACAGTCCACGTTTTGGCCAACTCGACAGTCCACGTTTTGGCCAACTCGACAGTCCACATTTTGGCCAACTCGACAGTCCACGTTTTGGCCAACTCGACAATCCACATTTTGCCCAACTCGACAGTCCACGTTTTGGCCAACTCGACAGTCCACATTCTGCCCAACTCTACAGTCCACGTTTTGGCCAACTCGACAGTCCACATTTTGCCTTGAGCCATGGCTGACTCGCGGGAAGGGTTTTTGTGCAAGAGTAGTCAATGTTTGATTCTGATCTGAAGTCCACTGCCTCAGTTTCACAAGAAACTCCTTTCGTAATGAGGCGCCATTAGCGCCACTCACGTCCAGGTTTCTGGCTCGCAAGAGTGGTTGGAACTGAGACTCAACAAAGCACTAGAGTTTACTTGAGCTGCCCACACATGGTGCCCACATCTACCCGAGCCACCATTGATTAGGCTCGCTTACGAGGTATCCAACACCCAGTCGCACACTAGGCATGAGCATAGGTCAATTCCAGCCTGTGTGTTTCAAGGCATAACGAGCCAGCGAGGCAGGCTGACGAGCCGAGCCAGCAGCTGACCCGACCTGTGTCTCGTACTTTGTAGGCGAGCCCATCAAACCGTAACGAGCGAATTTTTGTGGTCTGAACGAATTTCTCTCCTTTGGTCTGAACAGACTCCCGCAATTCACCTCAGTGAGCCGACAAATTGGACTTCTGATGCACTACACCCCATTCACCTTCACTTCACCATTCTCCACTATTCGTTCTGCAAACTGCCCCCCCCCAGACAACGCCATAAATTTCACGGCCAGCGGAAGCGTGTGTGTGCGGCTGCAGTGCCTTCCCCCGTACACCCACATCCTCACCCACCTGCTCTCCCTCGGCTGCTTCCTCGCTCAACCCACCCCCGGCTGCTCCTTGCCTGCTGCTGCTGCTGCTGCTGACAACCTTGATGCTGCCGCTGCTGTTGTTACCACTGCTGATGTTGCCAGTGCGGCTGTGCATCGGAACGAAGTGGGATAACCACTTCTTAAGATGTCGTTCTGGGAGCAGGTGGGGCAGCAAGGGCTGGCGAGGGCGGTGACGGGCGCATGCAATAAACGGGTGCTCCAGAGAAGCTTGTCTGTGCAGTGCCTTGGGTGCTACTGGCGCATGCCCCAGGTGCAGGAGGGGGGGCCGGAGCAGGAGGAGAACGAGGGGAAGGGGGAGAGCGAGGGGAAGGGGGGGAGAGGAGGGGGAGGAGAGGGAGGAGGGGGAGGAGAGGGTAAGCGTGTGGGGCGAGAGGGTGGTGGGAGGCGGAAGCAGAGGCGAGAGGGTGTGCATTGAGTTGAGTGAAGGCAGGGGTAGTGCTGCATCCTTGGGTGCGGGAGATGAGGAGGAGGGTGGGCGTAGGGGAGTGGGGTCATGTCCTATTGTGCAGGAACAAGAGCGCATGGGGAGGATGCTGTGAGTGAAGCAGGGAGGACAGCACCACGGGGTGGTGGTGTGGGCTGGTGGAGGGGAGCAGTGGAGACGTGGTGGTGCGGGCGGGGCAGAGGAGAGTGCACAGGGGTGGAGGAGGATGCTGAGAGGCAGTGTGTGGTGCTGCTGACATGTGAGGACACGGGGTGTGGCATCGCAGAGGAGGAGCAGCGCGACGTGTTTCAGGCGTTCATGCAGGTGAGCCCTGCCCCTCATGCAGGTGAGCCCTGCCCCTCATACAGGTGAGCTCTGAGTATGTGCGTAGAGGCACTAAGGCGTTCATGCAGGTGAGCTGTGCCCCTTATGCTGCTGATGTCATGCGGCTGATGCAGGTGAAGCAAGCAGTGCACTCGAAGCAAGGATGCAATGTAAAAGCAATGTTTCACCTCACACAATCATCGGCTGAGTATCGCGGCCTTCCATCCACGTGCTAGTCTTTAGCACACTGACTACTTGCATTCTCGTGCGTCTCACACCGCCCATCCACCCATTCAGACCTGAAAGCACGGAGGCAGCGGCATGAGCCTGCACTTGTGTCGCCAGCTTGTGAGTCTCCTCTGGCAGTCAGTCGGCCTTTTTTGTCAGCTGGTGGTTTCTTTTTTTGGGGGGGGCAGCTGATGTTTTTTTTTGGGCAGCTGGTGAGTTGTTTGTTTCTACAATTGCTAGGTCCTTCAACACTTGATGTGTTTTTTGCTTCCAACTCTCCCTCTATCTCATACCTCTGCCACATTCACCCACATTCACCCACATTCACCCACATTCACCCACATTCACCCACATTCACCCTCATTCACACTCATTCACCTCATACCTGGTGGTGTATCACACTCACAAACAACCATACACCCCCAACACCTCCTCCCCGTGGCAGGTATCGCTCATGGGTGGCAGCATTGGGTTGCTCAGCACAGAGGGTCACGGCACCACTCTGCATGTCGCTCTGCCCATGCCTGTTGCGCTTGCCACTGCCGCTGCCACTGCCGCTGCTGCTGCAGCTGACGAAGGTGACTCTTCTCCAGCCAGCGCCGATGTTTCTGAGCCAGCGACCACTTGTGCTGTTTCTTCCTCTACTGCTGGCGACGAAACAAAGGGCGTGAAGACGAAGAGTGCGAGGGATAGCTTGAAGGAGTTGCTCCAGGGCAAGGCGATTCTGGTGAGTTGCAAGGCAATGCGTTCGGAGACGACCCAATCTAGACCAGGACACCGATTCTCCACCACGCAATGCAGACTAGCCTCAGCACGCTTCCATTTCTTCCTGTTTGTCACTCCTCACCAACACTTCCCCAACCTACCCCTTGGTCTCCTCGCCACACTCCCGGCAACCCACTTCCGTCGTCCCCTCACCTCACCACACTGTGACAACGCGCATGTCATCTCTGTCCGTCCGTTCTTCACCCCTCTCCACCTCCCTTGGATGTCCCTGCGCTCTACCTGGCCATGTGGTGAAGGACAACCCATCAACCGTCCCTTTGTTCTCACCACTCTCAACCCCCCCGTACCCCCCTGTGCGGGCCAGGTGGTGGTAGGCAGCGCCATCTGCGCCCCTCTGTTCTCACCCCTCTGCACCCCCCTATACCCCCGCACCCCTCTTATCACACAGGTGGTAGACGACAATGTGATCAACCGGCGGGTGGCAGCAGCGGGTAACGCCATTTTCATCCATTCATTTCACCCCCCCTGTGCTGCCCCAGGTGGTGGACGACAACATGATCAACCGGCGGGTGGCAGCGATCACGCTGGCGCGGTACGGGGCGGAGGTGGCGCTGGCAGAGTCGGGCGAGGCGGCGCTGCGCCTGCTGCAGGCGTGCCACTCCTTCCGCCTCGTGGTCATGGACCTCCTTATGCCCGGCCTCGACGGCTTCCACACCACCGCCCGCCTGCGCGCATTCGAGGCCGCCGCCCAGGCGGCCCAAGACGTGCATCGCATACCAGTGTGGAGGCCATGGAGAGGGGCTGGCAGCAGCGGCAACGAATTCATGTGGTGGCCATGTCAGCAGATGTAGACTGCACTGTTGCCGCTCGTGCCACCGAGGCTGGCATGGATGGAGCCGTGCAGAAGCCACTCAATGAGAGACTGCTGCTGCAGGTGCTCTCAACACTGAATGGTTTGTAACTCCAATCATGAGTGGCTAGCTGTATCTACGTCAGTGTCCCCGTTTGCTTGTACATGGTATCTGTTTGATTTTTTTTCAATCTATTCATTGTCTACTGTACCGTATGGCCCCAAATAGTGGCGCTTATGCGCTTATAACAAAATCATTTTTTTAAGGGGGGCGGTTGTAATTGAGTAACGGCCATAAGCGCCTGCGCTTTTATAAAGTCAAAAATGAAATTCAAATATGAAGGTACTAAATTGAAGCTCATTAAGGCGAATACAAAGATGTGACATGCGCATGGGATTGTGCATGGAATCACGGCGAAACTTGCCGCGATTCGAATTTCCTCCGCACAAAACCTGACCCGGAGCAACGCACCTGCCAGCGCTGACGCAAAAGCTGCTGTGCGGCCCAATCAGGTCGTCATGCACTGTCAGGCAGGAGCATTTCGACCGAACCCTCTAGAAGGGGGTAGAAGATGCCCTGCCAGCGCAGCATGGATGGTGCCATGAACCCTCCTCTGCGGGTTCAGGCAGAGGGGTAACCCTCGTTCATTGACGAGGACCCCGAGGCGCTGAGCCGAAGGGGTCCCCTTCAATCTTTCATTTCTTCCCTCATTCATCCAGTATTTCATTCAATTTCGGGTTCTCTCCCGCCAGGCTGCGAAAGCCATGGCGGAATTCACGGCACCCATTTCTTGTTCAAGAAGAAGCCTACTGCTAGGTCCGCATTTAGAGTTGACGCTGACGGGTGGTACCGTATTCCCCCGGATAGAAGACCCCCCCAAACTACAACACCCCCGGGTACCTAATACGGGGGGGGGGGGGGGGGGTACTTTATAAAACCTCGATTTTGTTATACCCCCCTTTTGGGGGGTGATAAATATAAGACCCCCCAATTCCCTTGCAAGGGGGTTTCCCATGTACATTTTCTTTGTTTTGTTCCAAAATGAAACATCCTATAATGCGAATCTGGCTTTCAGGGGGCGAATTCCGAGTGTCAAGGGGCTGATTTGCTACGTCAGGGGTCTATTTGCCGTGTCAGGTGGCGAAATTGCTGCGTCAGGGAGCGCAATTGCCGTGTCAGGGGGTGAAATTGCTGCGTCAGAGGGGCGAATCTACACTGTGACAAACGAATTCGGTTCTGACTGGTCAAGCGAACTATTTGCTAGCTTGTGCTCACCAAAAGCAAACCCACCATTTCAGTATTGGAGGTAGTGTTCAAAACACCAAGTAAAAAATACGTCGTATGAAAAGACCCGGGTGGTATATATTTTTTTTCCTTTGTTAAGACCCCCCCCATTTTTTCCAGGGATTTAGCATAAGACCCTAGGGTCTTCTATCCGGGGAAGCACGGTATTCCCATATCCCACCAGAGCCACCACAACCTCCTGCGCCTCCTGCGCCGCCTGCTCCTCCTGCGCCTCCTACGCCTCCTACTCCTCCTGCTCCTCCCGTTCCTCCATCTCCTGTGTATCCCGTGCCTCCTGTGGTCACGGGCAATCAACCCGTGCTCACGCTCCTTCTCCCATCGGCGTTCAACAAGTATCTCTCGGAACTGGACTGCGACAAGCCCCAAGATGAATACGTAGAAGCTCCGGCCCCGGCACCACGATGGGGACAGCCCGATAACTGCAACTGGGACGAATCTGCAGTTGGCGTAGACGACGAGGTGGCTGACACCGAGGAAGAGTGGCACGCTGAGCGTGACACCGACGACGAGGGTGGCACGGAGGGTGGCACCGAGGCCGGCACCGCTGGGGATGTGTTTCCCGAGGGTGCTTCGGGCGGCGACGACGACGACGGCGTCGAGTATTGGTCACGCGACGGGCTTCCCGAGAAACTCTTGATACCCTCTTTCCCTCCTATTAATCGCAAGCGACCACACCCTGCTTCACAGAACCGTGATGCCCGCCTTCCTTCTCCTAGGCACAAGATGAACGAGCACAAGCGTCAGGCCTACACTGCCACCGAGAAGTTGAAGAGGTCCGCGCGGCTGGATGTTGCGGTGTCAATGCGCTCTTTGGCTCGCGAGAGTGGCATCCATCGCAAATGTCTCACGAACTGGAAGCGCGCCGCGGACTTCCTCAAAGAGGCACGCTCCGCCCATAAGCGCATGCATGGTCGTGGCCGAACGTTGTGGTACCGACCGATGGAGCTGAAGGTCTACGATGTTGTGTGATGCAATCATATGCATTCACGTTTGTCTTCCTCCCATCACATGTTTGTGCGTTGCATGCGTGGTGTGAGCGTATGCAAGAATTTGTGTTTTGTGCGGTTTGGTTTTTCTGAGTGTGTGTGAATGTTATTTGGCTTGAGCAGATACCTGAAGTGACTCCTCTGCTCAAGAGCTTTCCGACGAACCAAGTATCGCTTCAATCGGAGCACGAACAAGAAAGTTACGAACGTTGGAAGTTCGTATGCTTTTGATATTTGGTTGTGGTGACTATGGGAAGTTGTGGTGTTGACTCCATAGAGGTATAGACTTTTGGGGGTTGTGAAATTCGTCAACATCACTGTAGATGCTGCCAAGTGGTTGGGAGGAGCCAAACCAGGTTGGCAAGTGTGGCCAAGTTGGGCAAGGTGGATGACATGGGTTGGAAAGTGACAAAAGTAAAAGTGGGGTTCCTATAGGGAAGGGATTTGGTGTGCTAATGGGGTTTCCTTGGTTGGGGACTCCTTGGGGACTTCCCTCTCGTCCTCCTCTTCCCCTCCCACCTGGTTAATTGCTACTCTAACTCTCTTGTGTGGTTAATTGTAAAATTGTGAGACTATTGTCAATTGAGTTAAGTTTTCAATGGCAGCTTACCCCCTAGTGCGCCGGAATTGATAACTCAAGAAATACTTCACCTTTTTGTACGATTCAAATTGGGAATTGTAGCCACGGAATAGAGCTACAACATATCTAAGTTTAATGAAGTTTTGACTGCGTAATTTTCGTCGACGGCGTTTCTTGTGAACTCGACTTTTCTGTCTAGAAACTAGGCCCAACGATTTTGAGATATTTCGGCTCCTAATCTTCATAGACTCCGTCCTTAGTCTCTAACAAGTGGTATCAGAGCTGATTAAGGACTTTTTGGAGAGTCTACTGAAGTGAGAAGACCCTCCTAGACCCACCATGGCCTGTGGGCATGCCTAAGTGGAGTTCTGGAGGTTGGATGTGACTTCCGCTAAGGGGAAACTCTGCCGAAATTTCGTTGGCGCCGACACTTGTGAAAATATTGTGGGACTTCAGTGTGGACAGCAAGGGGGGAGCTGAAAACTGTGATTGGGAGCAGAGGAGATGAGTCACGGGAGTGGAGAAGCAGCTGAGAAGAGGAGTGAGCCGCCACCATCCAAGATTGAGGCATTGGATGGCTCCAACTACGAGGAATGGAGCAGACGGATGAGGAGCGTCTTCAAGCGCTACAAGCTGCTGAAACTTGCGATGGGAGAAGAGAAGATGCCCGAGGAAAAAGATGCTCGGGATCGGTGGATTGAGAAAAGCGCGGTGCTGTACGACTTGATTCTACAGTCGGTCAACAACGACATGTTCCAGCACATCAAAGATTTGGTGGAGCTCGATGACTCGGGACCAAAGGCGTGGAAGGTGCTACGCAACGTGGTTCAGCCCAACACGCTGCCGATGGTGATCGTATTGGAGAAGGAGCTGGCTGCCCTCTCCATGCGGCCGGGAGACGATGTGAAGCCGGTGCTTGACAAGGTCAAGGACACCTATGCGAGGATGGCAGCGGCGGGCAGCAAGGTGTCACAGATGCAGCAGTGCACCAAGATTATCTCGGTGCTCGACAACTCGTGGGACAACCTTATCCCTACCCTCAACGCTCAGCAGGACAAGTGGACGCCTGAGTGGCTACGGCAGCAGATCCTGCAGGAGGACTTCCGCAGGCGCCACACGGGAGGTGGTGATGCAAATAAAACTGCTGAGGGGTATGGAGCTGCAGGAGCCAGCAGAGGGAGAGGGGGAGGGAGAGGCCGAGGCCGTGGGAGAGGCTTTGGCAGAGGGAGAGGGTGCGTGCTGGTACTGCAAGAAGGCTGGACACCCATGGTTCAAGTGTTTCAGCCGGCCTGAGGGATGGGCGCCCCCAGGCATGAAGCTGCCAAGTGGTGAACGTGCACGAGGTGGCGCTATGCAAGGTTCAGGTGCACAAGGTGATGGTGCACAATGTAAAGCTGACCCTGGGATGTTCCTCATGGTTGAGGATGTGCAAGGGAGTGGGGGTGATGTGTGTTCAGTTGGGAAGGTTGTGATGCACCCCCTCACTCACTGGGTAATCCATTCAGGATGCACAAGTCACATGACCCCACGGGCAGATTTGCTTGACGAGGTAAAACCCCCTGGGAAGATCAAGTATGTGGCTGCCGCTTCAGGTGCTTTGCTCCCTGTGATTGGTGTTGGGAATGCCAAGGTAATGGGAGCCAATGGGGGGCTTGTGGGGCTGGGGAATGTGTTGCTGGTTGAAGGTTTGTCCGCTAACCTCCTCTCTGTGCGCCGGCTGCAGAAAAGCAAGGCCAAAGTGACCTTCGGCCCAACCAGCTGCCGTGCAAAGCTTGGGAAGTTGCTGCTGTGGGATTTGGAGGAGAAGAGCAGCTGCATCAAGGACCTTTGGCAGCTGCCCATTATCCCTTGGAACGGGAAACCACCATCAACGGCAGCGGCAGCAGCAACGGCTAAAGCAACTGCGGGAGGAGAGGAGACTGCACCAACTAATGGGGCCCTGGATGTAGACAAGAAGGTGCAGCAGCCACAACAGCCACATGGTGAGGTGCTTGCTGGTGTGGATGGGACAGCTGGATGGGCAAAGGCTTCTTCCGGGAGTGGTGAGGCCGATTGGGAGACGTGGCACGAGAGGCTGTGTCACATCAACATTCCTATGCAGCATAAGTTGGTGAAGGATGGGAGCTTGAAGGGGCTGGAGGTGAAGGGGGCAGCGAAGGAGATTGGGAGCTGCCCTACATGCCTTGAGACCAAGTTCACAAAATTTCCCTTCAGCAGCAGCACAGGACCAGCCAAGGCTCCACTTGCACTTGTGCACATGGACGTGGTGGGCCCCACGAGGGCCCCTTCTCTCTCGGGTAGCCGCTTCGTCTTGACCATTGTGGACGACCACACGCGTGCGGTGTGGGTATACCCTCTGAAGACTAAGGGGGAGGTGGCAGCGGCTGTTCTTAAGGAGTGGATGCCGAGAGCTCAAAGGGAGAGTGGACATAAGGTGAAGGTGATCCGCACTGACAACGGGGGAGAGTTCATTGGCACTGATTATGAGGTGGTGCTGAAGAAGAAGGGGATCCAGCATCAACTCACGGTGCCTTACAACCCTCAGCAGAACGGCGTGGCTGAGCGGTTCAACCGGACCCTGCAGGAAGGTACTCGCACTCTCCTTGTGCGTGCAGGGCTGCCGGATCCGTTTTGGGTGACTGCACTGCAGCAGGTCGCCCTTGTGAAGAACAGGGTGCTGGCGACTGTGGGGGACAAGCAGTGGATCCCCTACACCAAGTGGTATGGGAGTGCACCAGCTGTGAACATGCTGAGAGCCTACGGGTGCATAGTGGCGTTTCATGTGCCTAAGGAGAAGAGTGGAAAACAGGAAGCTTCTGGGAGATGGGGTGTGCACTTGGGGCTTGCTAAGGATCACAAGGGCTGGCTGATTTGGGACTTGACCAGCCAGCAGCTGACTGTGTCAATGGATGTGAAGTTCCTTGAGTCCTTGTACTATAAGGAGTGGAAGCAGCAGCAGCAGAGGCTCCCTACTACACCGCTTATCATTGAGGCCGATGAGGTGCAGCGGCCTTCGAGGCAAGTGCAGGTTACTGTCTCAGAGGAGGAGATTTCTGGGGTGACTGAGGATGGGGGAGAACCTGAGGTGGAGGAGCAGCAGCAGCAGCAGCAGCAGCAGCCGCAGCAGCAGCAGCAAGGTGCTCCACAAGGTGCCGCACGTCCGGCTGACCGTCCTAGGAGGGATGTGCGCCCTCCTAACCGGCTGACCTATCCGAGCTTTGGCAAGCCAAAGGTGGTGCAAGCTGGGAGTGTGGCTGAGTAGTGTGATGAGGAAGAGATAGCACACTGCTACTGGGCAGCCGGCCCTGAGCCCAAGACGCTAGCTGAGGCATTGAGCGGGCCCGATGCTGAAAAGTGGAAGCAGAGTGTGAAGGAGGAGTATGACTCTCTGCTGGAGAATGAGACTTGGGAGCTATGTGAGCTGCCTCCTAGGAAGAAGGCCATTTCCTCCAAGCTGATTTTCAGGCACAAGTACGGAGGAGATGCAGTCTAAGTGCTCCAAGATGGGAGATGTGAAGTACTACCTGGGGATGCATGTGGAGAGGGACCTTGACAAGGGAGTGTTGAGGTTGCACCAGAGGAAGTATTGTGAGGGGCTGGCTGAGAAGTATGGGCTGCAAGATGCAGGAAAGCCAGCCACCCCACTGCCTTCGGGGTTCACTGTGGAGCCCTGTGGTGATGAGGAGGTGGTGGGTGAGAGTGACAGGAAGCTGTTTCATTCCATGGTTGGGGCACTCAACTATGCGGCTAACCACACGTGGCCTCACATTGCCTTTGCAACATCCAGGCTTGCCAGTGTGGTCTCATGCCCCAGTCATGAGCAGCTGGAAGCGGCCAAGAGGTTGGTCCGCTATGTGAGTGCAACGGCATCAGTGGGTTTGGAGTACAGTGCTGTGAGACAGAGGCTGCAGAGGGGTGCAGCTGATTTGAGCAAGGGGGAGATGCTCTTGACTTGCTACACCGATGCTAGCTTCAACTCTGTGAAGGCGGATGGCACCAGCATTGGAGGCTATGTGTGCCTGTTTGGAGGTGGTGCAGTGAGCTGGCGCAGCAAGAAGCAGAACGAGGTGGGGCAGTCCTCGTGTGAGACAGAGTACATGGCCCTGCATCATGGGGCAAACGAGGTAGTGTGGCTGAGGCGTCTGTTGGAGGAGATCGGAGTGTGCCAGAAGGAGCCAACTGTGATTTTCTGGGACAACGAGTCGGCTGTGAAGCTTGCAAAGAACGCTTGCCTTCATGGGATGACGAAGCACAACAGGCCTAAGTGGCACTGGGTGAGGAGGCTCCTGGACAAGGAGGTGCGACTGGAGATTGTGAAGACCCATCAGCAGGCGGCTGACATTCTCACCAAGCGCATGGCTGAATCTGAGCATTGGAAGGGCATGAAGCTTGCTGGGATGAGTGTGCATTGAGGGTGCATGCTTGAGCTATGACATGTGGGATGATGGTTGGCAGCCAGAGGGGGAGTTTGTTGTGTGATGCAATCATATGCATTCACGTCAGTCTGCCTCCCATCACATGTTCGTGCGTTGCATGCGTGGTGTGAGCGTATGCAAGAATTTGTGTTTTGTGCGGTTTGGTTTTTCTGAGTGTGTGTGAATGTTATTTGGCTTGAGCAGATACCTGAAGTGACTCCTCTGCTCAAGAGCTTTCCGACGAACCAAGTATCGCTTCAATCGGAGCACGAGCAAGAAAGTTACGAACGTTGGAAGTTCGTATGCTTTTGATATTTGGTTGTGGTGACTATGGGAAGTTGTGGTGTTGACTCCATAAGAGGTATAGACTTTTGGGGGTTGGGAAATTCGTCAACATCACTGTAGATGCTGCCAAGTGGTTGGGAGGAGCCAAACCAGGTTGGCAAGTGTGGCCAAGTTGGGCAAGGTGGATGGCATGGGTTGGAAAGTGACAAAAGTAAAAGTGGGGTTCCTATAGGGAAGGGATTTGGTGTGCTAATGGGGTTTCCTTGGTTGAGGACTCCTTGGGGACCTTCCCTCTCGTCCTCCTCTTCCCCTCCCACCTGTTTAATTGCTACTCTAACTCTCTTGTGTGGTTAATTGTAAAATTGTGAGACTATTGTCAATTGAGTTAAGTTTTCAATGGCAGCTTACCCCCTAGTGCGCCGAAATTGATAACTCAAGAAATACTTCACCTTTTTGTACGATTCAAATTGGGAATTGTAGCCACGGAATAGAGCTACAACATATCTAAGTTTAGTGAAGTGTTGACTGTGTAATTATTGTCGACGGCGTTTCTTGTGAACTTGACTTTTCTGTCCAGAAACTAGGCCCAACGATTTTGAATTATTTCGGCTCCTAATCTTCATAGACTCCGTTCTTAGTCTCTAACATACGAGAGGCTCCTCGAGTGGCGTCGCAAGGGAAGCGCTGTATCCGTCGGCCGCCTGCAGGAATGGTCTCACGAATTCATGAAGCTTCTCTTCCCCGACGAGAAGTGGAAGGGGAGCCAACAGTGGTCTGAGCGCTTTCGTCGCCGATGGAATCTTAGCGAACGCATGAAGACGAGGGTTGCACAGAAAATCGCGGCCCGTAAGATTTCGTGCCTTTTCTTTTCCTTTGTACGTTGCAGTGTTTTGTACTAACCCCTACTTGCTGTGTTGCCCCATCTTCCGCCGTTTCACAGATGACGCGGAGCAGTGCAGAAACTTCTGGCGCTTTGTCCGTCAAAAGCGTCGTGAGCGCGGCATCGACACCGCGTGGATCATCAACGCGGACCAGACGCCGCTCTGGCTGGAGATGCCCGCCACCACCACCGTGGACCAAATCGGCGTTCGGTCGGTGCCGATCAGAAGTGCGGGGTACCAGAAGGAGAGAGTTACCGTGATGCTGGCGTGCACGGCGGACGAGGTGAAGATCAAGCCCTGGGTGTTTTTCAAGCGGAAGATTGTGCCGAATGGCGATTTCCCATCGGGTAAGTCATGGTGATTGTTGTTGTGCCCTGTGGTTGTTTCTTCCCATTAATCGAATGGTGATCTTTGTCCGTCTACGCCTGTGCAGATGTGGTCGTGGCGTGCCACGAGAACGGGTGGATGGACGCAGAGGGCGTCATCCGATGGCTTGAGGAGTGCGTCAAGCCTTTCTTGAAGCCCCGGTTTGGCAGGTGTGCGAAGAGCTCCATGCTGGTGCTGGATTCTTACCGTGGTCACCTTACTGAGGGGGTGAAGGAGAAGTTCCGCGAGCTCAACTGCGTGCCGGCGGTTATCCCGTCGGGCTGCACGGCGGAGGTTCAGCCCCTTGACGTCCCCATCAACAAGAGCTTCAAGGCTTCAGCCCGCCAGCAGTACCAAAAGTGGTTTCAAGAAGAGGGCCAGGAGCAGCTGACAGCAGCAGGTACGTTGTAAGCGAGATGCATAAGCATGTGTCACCCCCCCCACCCCCCCCCTTTCCCCCCCTTTTGTAGCTCTAACGGCTTTCCGTGGTGTCTTTGTCTGTGTAGGGAATCTCAAGAAGCCCCCCCCCCCCCCCCCCCCCCCCCCCCCAGCAGTGGTTCTACGATGGGTCTCACGGGCGTGGAAGGCCCTGCCCGCCGACCTCATCAAGCACGCCTTCCTCACCTGTGGCATTAGCAACGCGCTTAACGGCAGCGAGGACGGCCTCGCCATGGCGCACAGGCGGACAGGAGCCCAGCTGACCGCGGAAGTGGATGTCGACGAAGACATCATCTCCGATGGCTTCTTTGGCAACAACTGCCAGGAGCCCGAGTCTGACGAGGAGGAGTAGGTAGTTGGTTCCTTGGTAGAAAGGCCTTTGTAAAGGCCTGTTCATGGAGTTCGAAGTAGGTGGTTGTAACTGTTGGTGCAAGATTTCTAATGAAATGCCTCTGAAGATGTTTATTGTTAGTATTTATAGAAAAAAAAATATAAATGTGTCAAACTATGCGCTTATAATAAGTATGGGTGCAAAATGGGGTGCGCCTATAATCGAGAAGCCACATAGCCTATGAACTAGACAACAAATAGTATGACAGACCCCTTACGTTAGGTAAGAGGCAGTCTTTAAGCAACAAAAGCAAACTCAGGGCGTCGCAACTAGTCCAAGCTCTGGGACAAAGATGCCATAAGGCGAGCCAATGAGCTCACACTGATGTGTGTGTGCGTGTGTGCGTGCGTGAGGGCATGTGTGCGTGACTGCGTGCATGCGTGCATACATAGGTGCGTGTGTGTGTGTGTATGTGTGGGTGCGTGCGTTCGTGTGTGTGTGTGTATATATGCAAAGTCACAAACAATGCAAGCAACAAAGATCATGAAGCTTGCAAGTAATGACATCTTGTAACTAGACAAAGCTGAATGCAGAAGGACTGATGATCACGACGCTGAAGCGCCTTGGTGAAGATATCGACAGTGTTGCCCTCTATGGCGTACCTGGCCGCGCCAATGTAAGTCACGTAGTAGGAAGTACCGTAGCTCAATTTGCTTCGTGCTGCCCACTAGTACCATAGTAGGATCATGACTTTGTTGACGAAGTGGACGCCGACTGCCCGCAGTCAACTTTTGCATACCATAATAGGATCATGACTTTGTTGTCAGCAAACATGAATGGAGCAGCACGAGGCGACTCACCCAAGTTAATAAGCAAAAGAGTTAGTCAGCGGAGCTTCTGTGCAGCTATATCTCTGGCGTAGATCTCATCCTTGTTGACAGGAAATGGCCCCGCCCTCACTTGGGCGAAGCCGACTTAGCAGCCGGGTACGCGGGAGGTGCAGCCGGGCTCGCAGAAGTCGACGTTGACCGCCCACAGAAGTGGACGCCGACTGCCCGCAGAAGTTGACGCCGACTGCCCGCAGAAGTCGACCAGCAGAACGGCATCACGTGCTCGACGGCAAACGGCTGGCGAAAATGTCGACATGTGTTTTACCTAGCACTAGCGCAATGTGCCTGGCGGCGTGACCATCTACCTGCACCTACTTGGTAGGTGCGCACATGCGCACAACTTCACCTACGTCTGCAGTGCTAGCAGACCGTCGCAGTGCAACGCTGCCAGGCCGCCCTGCTGCAGCGTTGGCAAGCCGCTCTTTTGCTGCACTGGCAAAGTTCGCCCTGCTGAATGCATACTAGGTCTTGCAATGCCATTCTTTCTATATCGAATTGCATGCCTAATTTTAATCTTATGTTCTTCTTACTTTTGTAACGGAAATTTTGCCAAACTTCTTTGCGGACACAACAAGCGTGAAAACGCTAGTGCAACGCTACAATCACTCGCACAACCCTGTGCCCTCCTCCGTAGTCCACTCCCAGTGTTTAGTGGGTCTCCGCAAGCCTCATTATTAAACAGAGCAACAGGCGACGCACGAGTCGGCCTCCATGAGACAGCTCCAAAACTGAGACCTAAACAATAGCCCAGTGAAGACCTTCGAGACTTAGCATCGTCTGCCCACGACGTGTCAGTGTGCCTGACAAGGCTGACAATCTGTCTCCGTCCAATCACAAGCCATATGACTGATATTTACCGCACATCCCACTTACCGGTCGTCTAGTGGGCAGGTTTATTTCTCTCAAGCACCACAAAGCGACCTAGGATGCTGATGTCAAACTCATATTGTATAGCTTGTCTAGGCTATAGTAGGGTAGACACTATGGGGTACAGTTTCCTAGGGTTTCCTACTTGTACCCAACCTTGTGCTAGTTCATTCATTCATGTTTCTTCACATGGTATAGAGCTGGTTCCCTCGTGGGAACACTTCCTTGGGCCCACCACTAAAATTTTCTTTCTGACCGGAGCGTCAGTTGCTCCTGCCCGAGGCGCGTCTTTTTCGCCGCCCTCCCAGGCCCTTAGTGGCCCCTAGCGACCTCGTCGCCGCCCCTACGCGGCCCCGTCGCCGCCCCTAGCGGCCCCGTCGCCGCCCCTAGCGGCCCCGTAGCCGCCTCTTTCCCTACGCGGCCCCGTCGCCGCCCCTACGCGGCCCCGTCACCGCCCCTACGCGGCCCTTTCGCCACCCCTAGCGGCCCCGTCGCCGCCCCTACGCGGCCCTGTCGCCGCCCCTAGCGGCCCCGTCGCCGCCCCTAGCGGCCCCGTCGCCGCTCCCCTTCCTACGCGGCCCCGTCGCCGCCACTACGCGGCCCCGTTGCCGCCTCTACACGGCCCCGTCGCCGCTCCCCTACCTACGCGGCCTAGTCGCCGCCCCTAACGGCCCCGTCGCCGCCCCTAGCGGCCCCGTCGCCGCCTCTCACCCTACGCGGCCCCGTCGCCGCCCCTACGCGGCCCCGTCGCCGCCCCTAGCGGCCCCGTCGCCGCCCCTAGCGGCCCCGTCGCCGCCCCTAGCGGCCCCGTCGCCGCCCCTAACGGCCCCGTCGCCGCTCCCCTACCTACGCGGCCCCGTCGCCGCCACTACACGGCCCCGAAGCCGCCCCTAGTGGCCCCGTCGCCGCTCCCCTCCCTACGCGGCCCCGTCGCCGCCCCTAGCGGCCCCAACGCCGCCTCTACCGAGCAGCCCAACAGCAGAGCCGCCGAGCCGCCCAGCAGCCGAGCCGCCCGACAGCCGAGCCGCCCGACAGCCGAGCCGCCCAGCAACCGAGCCGACACCTTGCTGCCCGCCGCTGCCATCCTCACATAGGTGTCCTTGATTTTGTCAAGGACCGGCTTCACATCGTCTCCCGATCGCATGGAGAGGGCAGCCAGCTCCTTCTCCAACACAATCACCATCGGCAGCGTGTTGGGTTGAACCACGTCGCGTAGTAGCTTCCATGCCTTCGGTCCCGAGTCATCGAGCTCCACCATATCCTTGATGTGCTGGAACATGTCGTTGTTGACCGATTGTAGAATCAGGTCGTACAGCACCGCGCTCTTCTCAATCCACCGATCGCGGCCATCTCCTTCCTCGGGCATCTTCTCCTCTCCCATAGCCAATTTCAGCAGCTTGTAGCGCTTGAAGGCGCTCCTCATCCGCCCACTCCATTCCTCATAGTTGGAGCCATCCAATGCCTCAATCTTGGATGGCGGCGGCTCACTCTTCTTCGCAGCTGCTTCTCCACTCCCTTGACTCATATCCTCTACTCCCAATCAGAGGTTTCAGCTCCCCCTTTTGCTGGTCTCAATGTAGATCCACACAATCTTCACAAGTGTCGGCGCCAACGAAATTTTGGCAGAGTTTCCCCTTAGCGGAAGTCACATCCAACCTCCAGAACTCCACTTAGGCACGCCCACAGGCCATGGTGGGTCTAGGAGGGTCTTCACACTTTGGTAGACTCCCCACAATGTCCTTAATCTGCTCTGATACCACTTGTTAGAGACTAAGGACGGAGTCTACGAAGATTAGGTGCCTAAATTTCTCAAAACCGTTGGATTAGAATTCTGAACAGAAACGTCGGGTTCCCAAAAAACGCCGTTGACAAAAACTTTCACATTTAAAACTTCACCAACCTCAGATATGTTGTAGCCCTAGTCCGTGGCTACAATTCCCAATTTGAATCGTACGATAAGGTGAAGTATTTCTTGAGTTATGGATTTTGGCGCACTAGGGGGTAAGCTGCCATAGAATCTTAACTCAATCACAATTGTCTCACAATTTCACACAAGAAAGTTGGAGTAGCAATTAACCAGGTGGGAGGGAAGAGGAGGACAAGAGGGAAGGTCCCCAAGGAGTCCACAACCAAGAAAACCCCATAAGCACACCAAATCCCTAGGAACCCCACTTTTACTTTTGTCACTTTCCAACCCATGCCATCCACCTTGCCCAACTTGGCCACACTTGCCAACCTGGTTTGGCTCCTCCCAACCACTTGGCAGCATCTACAGTGATGTTGACGAATTTCCCAACCCCCAAAAGTCTATACCCCTTATGGAGTCAACAGCACAACTTCCCATAGTCACCACAACCAAATGTCAAAAACATACGAACTTCCAACGTTCGTAACTTTCTTGTTCGTGCTCTGATTGAAGCGATACTTGGTTCGTCGGAAAGCTCTTGAGCAGAGGAGTCACTTCAGATATATGCTCAAGCCAAATAACATTCACACACACTCAGAAAAACCAAACCACATCAAACACAAATTCTTGCACACGCTCACACCACGCATGCAACGCACGAACATGTGATGGGAGGCAGACAGACGTGAATGCAAGTGATAGCATCACATAACACGAGCGACATCCATGACTATGCCAATGCGGCGCTCAGCAATCCCATTTTGATGTGGAGAGTCTGCAGGGGAGCCTCCGTAGGAGGGAACTCGGAGGAGTGAGGAGCGGAGCGCTGCCGCCCCTCGACGCAAGGAACGAAAATAGGGGCAGGCCCCGGGGGAAGGGGAGGGAGTGACCGGGGAAGACCAGTAACAAGGACACGAGAGGCCATGCCTCAGAGACGAGGCAGGGAGGGGTGACCAAGGCGGTGGTGCCAGTGGAGAGTCTGGTTGCGGAGATAACTGCTGCAACGGGAGCTAGACTACGGGCTAGGCACGGGTGCTCGTGTGATCTCTGCGTTCGTTCACTTAGTCGTTTCCTTGTGTTCACGCTGTTTGCTAGTTCACGGGGAGAATTGGCAAGATTTTCACTAGGAAAACATGACAATAATGATTGCAACAACATTGGCAGCATTGACTACATCAGAGCTAGCTAGGCTGCTGGTCGACCTCCAGCGCAGCACGGTCGACCGCGCTCCAGCGCAGCAGCGCTCGCACCGCTCCAGCGTTGCAGAGTAGCGGTTCGCCAACGTTGCAGTCCACGGGGTGCCAACGCTGCAGCAAGTCGGCTGCACAGCGTTGCACTCGCAGGACAACGGTGCACCTGCTTCGCAGGTGCGCGGAGCTGGTTGGTGCGCACTTCCTTGTCACGTGCCCAGCGCAGACGCCTGGCAGACTCCACGCCAGCGACTGCGCTCACCAGCCACGTCGACCTCGGGATACCACCCCCGAGGTCGGCCTCGCAGACTCCACCCTGGCGACACTCGCGCACGTCGCCCGGGTATCCCGGTCGACCGGGCAACCACGCCCGGTCAACCAGTACAGTCCGCAGCCGGCCACCAATGCCCGGCGTCCCCAGTCCGCCATCCAGGCGCCCAGGACGCCTTCCGAACCCCCAGGTCGGCGTCCAGACGCCCAGGACGCCGAGCAGACCTCCAGAGCGGCGTCCAGCCTCCCAGGACGCCGACCAGACGCCCAGGTCGGTGTCCGGGCCCCCAAGGACGCCCAGGTCGGCGTCCGGGCCCCCAGGACGCCGTGCAGACGCCCAGGGCGGCGTCCCAGACTCCTAGGCTCGCTGTGCAGACGCCTAGGTCGGCGTCTGGCCTTCCAGGACGCCGTGCAGGCGCCAACGACGTCGACCAGGAGCCCGGGTAGTCGTGGCGACGCCCAGCTCGGCGTCCAGCTTCCCAGGACGCCGGCCAGGCGTCCGGGACGCCAACCAGGCGTCCAGGGCGGTGTCCTCCTGCTCGGCGCCCTCCAGCCAGGCGCCCTCCAGCTCGGCGCCCCTGTAGTGGCCCCCGTGCCCACTGCTGCAGGTTGGCTGCAACTCCCACACATCCGACCACGAGGTCCGCTCCGCCCAAGCAAGGACGGGGCCACACAACACTCCCGTTGACACTCCCCTGCCGCGTTCACGCTTGGGCCCCCAGCCCACACGGCAGTACAGCTCCGAGAATAGCCCGTCGGCGTGCACCCAACACACAGCACACCGGTCACCGCA
Organism: Closterium sp. Naga37s-1; assembly: GCA_947471745.1. Classification (NCBI taxonomy): domain Eukaryota; kingdom Viridiplantae; phylum Streptophyta; class Zygnematophyceae; order Desmidiales; family Closteriaceae; genus Closterium; species Closterium sp. Naga37s-1. The sequence goes on along the minus strand of CANJKZ010000311.1, from coordinate 1,197,591 downwards.
CCAGCCATGCAAGAGGGCATGGCACCTACTGCTGCACGTCGTTGTCGCCGTCGCCCACGTCGACCAAGCGCACCTGGCCGATTGCGACGGAGCACCGGTTGAAGGCCGGATAGTGCAGCGCCTTCGTCAGGAAGTCGGCTGGCTGCTCAGCGGTCAGGATGTACTGCAGCGAGAACTTCCCGCGCTTCACCATGTGTTGCAGCCAGGCCTGTCGCCGCTCCATGTGCTTGAGGTTGCCTGTCAACCCCATGCCCTCGGCGACCGTGATGGCCGACTTGTTGTCCACCCTCAGGACAGTCGGCTTCCCGGCATCCAGCTGCCGGAACTCTGCAAGGAGGAAGCGAAGTCGGCGTCCTTCCTTGCCGGCTTCGGTGGCTGCCACGTACTCCGACTCAGTCGACGACAACATTGCGCACTTGATGCGCTGGCTCGACCAGGAGACTGCGGCCCCTCCATAGACGAACACGTAGCCACCCGTGCTCGTCCTGTTCTGCTTGTCACCGGCGTCGTCGGCGTCCACGTAGCAGACCAGCTCCAGCGACTCAGGTCCACCGCCGAACTCCAGGGCGGTGTCAAGCGTGTTGGCGAGGTAGGCGAGGCAGCGGTCGACCTCGCGCCAGTGCTGGTCGCTCCTCACCGTGAGGCCGCTCCCCAGCTTGCTGCAGGCGAAGGCGATGTCCGGCCTCGTCGTCGTCGCCGCGAACTGCAGCGAGCCGACCTTCTGCCGGTACTCCTCCTCCTGTCGCTCCTGTGCCTCCTCGTCATCGAACGTGAGCTCGGCGTAGGCATCGACTGAGACCGGCGTCTTCGGGGTGCGCCCGGTCTGCTCCTAATCGATGAAACACCTACGCAGCTTGTCGGCGTAGCCCTGCTGGTGCAGCCACAGCTTCCTCGCCGACCTGTCGCGCACGATCTCCAGCCTGAGGTACTTCTGCACAGGTGAGATCTCGCGCAGCTCGAAGGCGGCTTCCAGCAGCGCCTTTAGCTCGTCCAACATCGCGGCGCTGCTGCTGGCAGCGAGCAAGTCGTTGACGTAGACCAGCACCCAGCAGGCCACCCCGTCGTCGCCGACTTTGAAGTACAGAGCCTCGTCGACCTGGCTCTTCTTCCACCCGGCGCCGACCAGCACATCGTTGAGCGCCAAGTACCACAACAGCGGCGACTGCTTCAGCCCGTACAGGCTCTTCAGCAGCTTGCACACCCGGCCGGTCCCGTCGTTGAAGTAGTCCGGCTGGGACATGTAGAGCACCCTGTCGAGCTTGCTCTGCAAGAAGGCGTTCTTCATGTCGAGCTGCATCAGGTTGAGGTTGAGCACGGCGACGATGCTGAGGAAGATCCTCAGCGTGACGTAGCTGCCCACCGGCGCGAACGTCTCATCGTAGTCAACGCCGTACACCTGCGTGAAGCCCTTCACGACCAGCCTCGCCTTCTCTCGCTCGACGGTGTCGTCGATGTGGTACTTCGTCGTCAGCACCCACCGGTTTTTCATGATGTTGACCCCCGGCGGGCGTTCGACCAGCTCCCAAGTGCCCATGTTGAGGAGGCTGCGGATCTCCTCCTCCATGGCGGCCTTCACCGCCGGGCCCTTCCAGCTCGCCAAAGCCTCCTTCACCGTCATCGTCGAGATGTCCCAGCGGTGTTCCGGGTCGAGCTCCGGAAACTCCTCATCGTCCTCGGCGTCGTCGTACAGCAGGTCGTCGTCATCGTCCACGTCGTACACGGTGGTGAAGGCAGCGGGGACGAAGAAGTCCGGCGGCCTCCGAACTCGATCCGACTTTCGTTGTTCAGGCCGAACCTCCACCACGTCACTCTTGGTGGACTCCCCGGCGTCCCCTCCTTCGTCACCACCTTCACTGCCCTCGTCGTCCTGCTGCACCTCGGTCGACTTCCTGGTCGACCTCTCCCCTGTGGTCGGCTGCCCTGCCGACTGCCTGGTTGCCGACTGCTCCGTGGTTGGCTTCACTGCTGCTGGCTCCCCTGTCGGCTGCTGCTCCTCGACCTGCTCCTCCCCTGTCGACGTCGGCCTCAATCCCACGTTGACTTGCCGCTCGTCACGTCGGCCACCAGCGATGCCCTTGGTCGGCGCCGAAGGCGACGGCCTACTACTCCCCTCATCGCCGGAGGCCGACACCGAGGTCAGCCCGCGCAGGTCGGCCAGGAGCGGAGGGGCAGAGGCTGGAGAGGGAGGGGAAGGAGGGCGGACGGCCTCGACGTCCTCAGCAGCAAACTCACCGACCTCGGCGAGCAGAGGCATTGTCGCTGACGAGGTGTCGGTTGGCGGGGTGGACGGCGTTCGGCCGGACACCGGCCCGTGCTCCGACTTCCACTCGGCCAACGACATCTCCTCGTAGAACACCACGTCCGACGTGGTGACTACCCGGTTGGCGTCGACGTCGAGGAGCTCCCAGCCCTTGCTCGCCGCCGACACACCAAGGTGAAGGCCCCACCTGGCCTTCGGCTTCAGCTTCCCACCACGCTGCTGCTCGGGGACAAGGAACTGCGCCATACAGCCCCACACCCTCGCCATCGACAAGTCGGGCTTCTGGCCGACCAGCAGCTGGTACGGCGTCGTCCCCGGCGGCAGCGTCGACCGCTCAAGGCAGTTGCGGACCCAGACGGCCTGCCGCAGAGCGAGGTGCCACCAGTGGTGCTGCACGCCCATGTGTAGCAGCATCGTCCGCACCGACTCCACCACCGTCCTCATCTCCCGCTCCGCCATGCCGTTCTGCTGCGGGGTGTACGGGCAGGTAAGGTCGTGGACGATCCCTTGTCCATCCACGAAGTCGGTGAACTTCTTCCCGAGGAACTCCCCTCCTCGGTCGGAGCGAAGCATCAGCACCGGCTTCTGTGTCTGCCTTTCCACCAACACCAGCCACTTCTGGAACTCCAGCAACACATCCGACTTCTTGGCGACCGTCCTCACCCACACGAAGCGGGTCTTGCGGTCCTTCAGCAGCAGGAAGTACAGGCTGCCGTCCTTGGCAGCCACGCGGAACGGCCTGCACAGGTCGATGTGCACGACGGCCAGCACGTCGTCGGCGTCGGAGCCTTGGTCGGGGAAGGTGTGCCGCGCCAGCTTCCCGCCGACGCACGAGACACACGGTGAGTCGGCGCCCGTCGCCGACTTGAGGTCCAGCCCAATGGCGGCCTCGTTCTTCGCCGAGCTCCTGATGGTGTCCATGCCGACGTGCGCAAGTCTAGCATGCATCCTGTCCGGCGTCGACTTCGTTTTCGAGACGATCGCCCGCAGGGCCACAACCTCCGTCGTGGGCGACGTCGACCTCGTTGAGCAGGGACGCAGGTCGGTGCAGAGGACACGCCCGGAGTACGTCGCCCGACCGAGCACCTCTCCCGTTGCCGAGACGAGCAGCATCCCGTCGCCGTCCTCTTGCAGCTTCACGCCGTGCTCCTTCAGCTGGCCGGACGACAGCAAGTTCGCCCGCACACCCGGGACGTACAGCACGTCGAGGATGAGCACCTGCTTCCCGGCCTCTTCTTGCAGAGCGACGGTGCCGCGGCCCTGGACGTCCTGCAGTGCCCCATTGAAGCCGCGCACGTGCTTGATGGAGCCGCTCGGCTGCAGGTCGACGAAGACTTCCTTCGTCCCCATCAGGTGGTGGGAGCAACCGCTGTCGAGCACTACCACCGCCGGGTTCGCCTGCACAGCTGCCGCCACCGCCTGGAAGTCCTCCCCGGCCTCTGGCGCCAGCGAGACGGTCGGCTCCACGATGCCAACCAGCGAGCACGACGCCGTCTTGTCGTCCCGCCCCTTGCCGCCTGCAGAGGAGTCGGCGTCCTTCGCCGAGGTCGACGTCGTCGACTGCTTCTCCTTGCGCGGCTTGTTTCCTCCTCAACGAGGACGACGACTGCCAGACCTCCCGCGGCCTCCCTTGGCGTCGTCGTCGTCGGAGTCACTGCGGTCGGGGCACTCGTAGGAGAGGTGGTCGGGGTCGCCGCACAGCCAGCACTCCCGTCGTCGACCTCCTCCTCCTCGACCGCTGTCTTTGGTCGACTTCTTCTTGTCGACCTCCTTGGCCGGCTTCCAGCCACTGCTACCGCCACAGCCGGACTGTCCGCGCTGCCCCGGTCGACCTCCTTGCTTCGCCGGGGCGACGAAGTTTGCCTGCGCCGAGAGCTCCTGGGATCGCTCGGCCTCCTGCATCGCCTCGTCCTGCAGGATATACGAGGTCAGGTTATCCTCGTTGAGCGTCATCCTCGTGCTCGGTGCCATTGACAGCCGCTTCAGGAGGTTGTAGCTGCTCGAGAGTCCCTGCATAACGTGGGTGACGTACGACGCCGTCGAGTACTGCGCGCCGGCCATCCTGATGGTGGCGAGAATTCGCCGGGCCCGGTTGCAGTAGTCGGTCGCCGTCTCCTCGTCGCCCATACGCAGATGAGTCAGCTGCCCCTCCAGCTTGGCGATGAACAAGTCGTCGGTGACTTGGTAGGTCGACTCGATGAAGTGCCACGCCCGGTGGCCGGCGTCGAGGTACTCTCGGCACCATTTCAAAGCGATCTGCACGCCTGGCGAGCAGCACCGCGAGATGACCGTGAAGGTCAACAGCTGCACGGCGCGAAACTCTGTTCGTAAGTCGGCGTGGTGCTCCTCTGGCGTCGCCACGGTCCCTCGGGCGAAGCCGATCAGCCCAGCCATCTCCAGCTGGGGCTCGATAGCTTCCTTCCAGGTGAGAATGTCTGGTCGACCAACGAGCGGCGGGGTGACCAAGATCCTGTCCGGCGTGAACTTGAAGTAGCCGTAGTTCGGTGCAATCCCGCCCGCCGTCACCTGGGTCGCCGACATCGGCGACAAACCACTTCGTCGTCCTCCGACGTCGCCCTGTCGAGGAGCCTGCAGCCGCCGACAACTGCACCCCTCGCGCCTGAACGCCGCCGACTTCATCGGCGTGAATCACACCACGCTGCCTCGACGTGCCTCCTGCACTGCTGCCGACTTGGCCACCTCCGGCGTTGACGCCCACGTCGACGCCGCCTTCGTTGGTCACCAGTCGAGGAGAAGCTAGTCGAGAAGAGGGATGTTCCATCGCCCACATGGAGCGGAGTCCAGCCTCGACGACCGCCCAGGGTATCGCCCCATACTCCTGGGCCTCATGGCGTCTCCTTGCATCCTCCAGCCGTCCCTCCAGGGTGTCCATCACCTTGGTGTCACCTACGCGCACGCTAGGGACCTGTACGGCTGCCAGCCTACGAGCAACTTAGGTAAGTGACCTCTACGTCGACCTGACTGAAAGGTAAGTCGTGTGCCGTCCACGCTCACCGCACCATGCGGAGATAACTGCTGCAACGGGAGCTAGACTACGGGCTAGGCACGGGTGCTCGTGTGATCTCTGCGTTCGTTCACTTAGTCGTTTCCTTGTGTTCACGCTGTTTGCTAGTTCACGGGGAGAATTGGCAAGAGTTTCACTAGGAAAACATGACAATAATGATTGCAACAACATTGGCAACATTGACTACATCAGAGCTAGCTAGGCTGCTGGTCGACCTCCAGCGCAGCACGGTCGACCGCGCTCCAGCGCAGCAGCGCTCGCACCGCTCCAGCGTTGCAGAGTAGCGGTTCGCCAACGTTGCAGTCCACGGGGTGCCAACGCTGCAGCAAGTCGGCTGCACAGCGTTGCACTCGCAGGACAACGGTGCACCTGCTTCGCAGGTGCGCGCAGCTGGTTGGTGCGCACTTCCTTGTCACGTGCCCAGCGCAGACGCCTGGCAGACTCCACGCCAGCGACTGCGCCCACCAGCCACGTCGACCTCGGGATACCACCCCCGAGGTCGGCCTCGCAGACTCCACCCTGGCGACACTCGCGCACGTCGCCCGGGTATCCCGGTCGACCGGGCAACCACGCCCGGTCAACCAGTACAGTCCGCAGCCGGCCACCAATGCCCGGCGTCCCCAGTCCGCCATCCAGGCGCCCAGGACGCCTTCCGAACCCCCAGGTCGGCGTCCAGACGCCCAGGACGCCGAGCAGACCTCCAGAGCGGCGTCCAGCCTCCCAGGACGCCGACCAGACGCCCAGGTCGGTGTCTGGGCCCCCCAGGACGCCCAGGTCGGCGTCCGGGCCCCCAGGACGCCGTGCAGACGCCTACGGCGGCGTCCCAGACTCCTAGGCTCGCTGTGCAGACGCCTAGGTCAGCGTCTGGCCTTCCAGGACGCCGTGCAGGCGCCCACGACGTCGACCAGGAGCCCGGGTAGTCGTGGCGACGCCCAGCTCGGCGTCCAGCTTCCCAGGACGCCGGCCAGGCGTCCGGGACGCCAACCAGGCGTCCAGGGCGGTGTCCTCCTGCTCGGCGCCCTCCAGCCAGGCGCCCTCCAGCTCGGCGCCCCTGTAGTGGCCCCCGTGCCCACTGCTGCAGGTTGGCTGCAACTCCCACACATCCGACCACGAGGTCCGCTCCGCCCAAGCAAGGACGGGGCCACACAACACTCCCGTTGACACTCCCCTGCCGCGTTCACGCTTGGGCCCCCAGCCCACACGGCAGTACAGCTCCGAGAATAGCCCGTCGGCGTGCACCCAACACACAGCACACCGGTCACCGCACCAGCCATGCAAGAGGGCATGGCACCTACTGCTGCACGTCGTTGTCGCCGTCGCCCACGTCGACCAAGCGCACCTGGCCGATTGCGACGGAGCACCGGTTGAAGGCCGGATAGTGCAGCGCCTTCGTCAGGAAGTCGGCTGGCTGCTCAGCGGTCAGGATGTACTGCAGCGAGAACTTCCCGCGCTTCACCATGTGTTGCAGCCAGGCCTGTCGCCGCTCCATGTGCTTGAGGTTGCCTGTCAACCCCATGCCCTCGGCGACCGTGATGGCCGACTTGTTGTCCACCCTCAGGACAGTCGGCTTCCCGGCATCCAGCTGCCGGAACTCTGCAAGGAGGAAGCGAAGTCGGCGTCCTTCCTTGCCGGCTTCGGTGGCTGCCACGTACTCCGACTCAGTCGACGACAACATTGCGCACTTGATGCGCTGGCTCGACCAGGAGACTGCGGCCCCTCCATAGACGAACACGTAGCCACCCGTGCTCGTCCTGTTCTGCTTGTCACCCGGCGTCGTCGGCGTCCACGTAGCAGACCAGCTCCAGCGACTCAGGTCCACCGCCGAACTCCAGGGCGGTGTCAAGCGTGTTGGCGAGGTAGGCGAGGCAGCGGTCGACCTCGCGCCAGTGCTGGTCGCTCCTCACCGTGAGGCCGCTCCCCAGCTTGCTGCAGGCGAAGGCGATGTCCGGCCTCGTCGTCGTCGCCGCGAACTGCAGCGAGCCGACCTTCTGCCGGTACTCCTCCTCCTGTCGCTCCTGTGCCTCCTCGTCATCGAACGTGAGCTCGGCGTAGGCATCGACTGAGACCGGCGTCTTCGGGGTGCGCCCGGTCTGCTCCTAATCGATGAAACACCTACGCAGCTTGTCGGCGTAGCCCTGCTGGTGCAGCCACAGCTTCCTCGCCGACCTGTCGCGCACGATCTCCAGCCTGAGGTACTTCTGCACAGGTGAGATCTCGCGCAGCTCGAAGGCGGCTTCCAGCAGCGCCTTTAGCTCGTCCAACATCGCGGCGCTGCTGCTGGCAGCGAGCAAGTCGTCGACGTAGACCAGCACCCAGCAGGCCACCCCGTCGTCGCCGACTTTGAAGTACAGAGCCTCGTCGACCTGGCTCTTCTTCCACCCGGCGCCGACCAGCACATCGTTGAGCGCCAAGTACCACAACAGCGGCGACTGCTTCAGCCCGTACAGGCTCTTCAGCAGCTTGCACACCCGGCCGGTCCCGTCGTTGAAGTAGTCCGGCTGGGACATGTAGAGCACCCTGTCGAGCTTGCTCTGCAAGAAGGCGTTCTTCATGTCGAGCTGCATCAGGTTGAGGTTGAGCACGGCGACGATGCTGAGGAAGATCCTCAGCGTGACGTAGCTGCCCACCGGCGCGAACGTCTCATCGTAGTCAACGCCGTACACCTGCGTGAAGCCCTTCACGACCAGCCTCGCCTTCTCTCGCTCGACGGTGTCGTCGATGTGGTACTTCGTCGTCAGCACCCACCGGTTTTTCATGATGTTGACCCCCGGCGGGCGTTCGACCAGCTCCCAAGTGCCCATGTTGAGGAGGCTGCGGATCTCCTCCTCCATGGCGGCCTTCACCGCCGGGCCCTTCCAGCTCGCCAAAGCCTCCTTCACCGTCATCGTCGAGATGTCCCAGCGGTGTTCCGGGTCGAGCTCCGGAAACTCCTCATCGTCCTCGGCGTCGTCGTACAGCAGGTCGTCGTCATCGTCCACGTCGTACACGGTGGTGAAGGCAGCGGGGACGAAGAAGTCCGGCGGCCTCCGAACTCGATCCGACTTTCGTTGTTCAGGCCGAACCTCCACCACGTCACTCTTGGTGGACTCCCCGGCGTCCCCTCCTTCGTCACCACCTTCACTGCCCTCGTCGTCCTGCTGCACCTCGGTCGACTTCCTGGTCGACCTCTCCCCTGTGGTCGGCTGCCCTGCCGACTGCCTGGTTGCCGACTGCTCCGTGGTTGGCTTCACTGCTGCCGGCTCCCCTGTCGGCTGCTGCTCCTCGACCTGCTCCTCCCCTGTCGACGTCGGCCTCAATCCCACGTTGACTTGCCGCTCGTCACGTCGGCCACCAGCGATGCCCTTGGTCGGCGCCGAAGGCGACGGCCTACTACTCCCCTCATCGCCGGAGGCCGACACCGAGGTCAGCCCGCGCAGGTCGGCCAGGAGCGGAGGGGCAGAGGCTGGAGAGGGAGGGGAAGGAGGGCGGACGGCCTCGACGTCCTCAGCAGCAAACTCACCGACCTCGGCGAGCAGAGGCATTGTCGCTGACGAGGTGTCGGTTGGCGGGGTGGACGGCGTTCGGCCGGACACCGGCCCATGCTCCGACTTCCACTCGGCCAACGACATCTCCTCGTAGAACACCACGTCCGACGTGGTGACTACCCGGTTGGCGTCGACGTCGAGGAGCTCCCAGCCCTTGCTCGCCGCCGACACACCAAGGTGAAGGCCCCACCTGGCCTTCGGCTTCAGCTTCCCACCACGCTGCTGCTCGGGGACAAGGAACTGCGCCATACAGCCCCACACCCTCGCCATCGACAAGTCGGGCTTCTGGCCGACCAGCAGCTGGTACGGCGTCGTCCCCGGCGGCAGCGTCGACCGCTCAAGGCAGTTGCGGACCCAGACGGCCTGCCGCAGAGCGAGGTGCCACCAGTGGTGCTGCACGCCCATGTGTAGCAGCATCGTCCGCACCGACTCCACCACCGTCCTCATCTCCCGCTCCGCCATGCCGTTCTGCTGCGGGGTGTACGGGCAGGTAAGGTCGTGGACGATCCCTTGTCCATCCACGAAGTCGGTGAACTTCTTCCCGAGGAACTCCCCTCCTCGGTCGGAGCGAAGCATCAGCACCGGCTTCTGTGTCTGCCTTTCCACCAACACCAGCCACTTCTGGAACTCCAGCAACACATCCGACTTCTTGGCGACCGTCCTCACCCACACGAAGCGGGTCTTGCGGTCCTTCAGCAGCAGGAAGTACAGGCTGCCGTCCTTGGCAGCCACGCGGAACGGCCCGCACAGGTCGATGTGCACGACGGCCAGCACGTCGTCGGCGTCGGAGCCTTGGTCGGGGAAGGTGTGCCGCGCCAGCTTCCCGCCGACGCACGAGACACACGGTGAGTCGGCGCCCGTCGCCGACTTGAGGTCCAGCCCAATGGCGGCCTCGTTCTTCGCCGAGCTCCTGATGGTGTCCATGCCGACGTGCGCAAGTCTAGCATGCATCCTGTCCGGCGTCGACTTCGTTTTCGAGACGATCGCCCGCAGGGCCACAACCTCCGTCGTGGGCGACGTCGACCTCGTTGAGCAGGGACGCAGGTCGGTGCAGAGGACACGCCCGGAGTACGTCGCCCGACCGAGCACCTCTCCCGTTGCCGAGACGAGCAGCATCCCGTCGCCGTCCTCTTGCAGCTTCACGCCGTGCTCCTTCAGCTGGCCGGACGACAGCAAGTTCGCCCGCACACCCGGGACGTACAGCACGTCGAGGATGAGCACCTGCTTCCCGGCCTCTTCTTGCAGAGCGACGGTGCCGCGGCCCTGGACGTCCTGCAGTGCCCCATTGAAGCCGCGCACGTGCTTGATGGAGCCGCTCGGCTGCAGGTCGACGAAGACTTCCTTCGTCCCCATCAGGTGGTGGGAGCAACCGCTGTCGAGCACTACCACCGCCGGGTTCGCCTGCACAGCTGCCGCCACCGCCTGGAAGTCCTCCCCGGCCTCTGGCGCCAGCGAGACGGTCGGCTCCACGATGCCAACCAGCGAGCACGACGCCGTCTTGTCGTCCCGCCCCTTGCCGCCTGCAGAGGAGTCGGCGTCCTTCGCCGAGGTCGACGTCGTCGACTGCTTCTCCTTGCGCGGCTTGTTTCCTCCTCAACGAGGACGACGACTGCCAGACCTCCCGCGGCCTCCCTTGGCGTCGTCGTCGTCGGAGTCACTGCGGTCGGGGCACTCGTAGGAGAGGTGGTCGGGGTCGCCGCACAGCCAGCACTCCCGTCGTCGACCTCCTCCTCCTCGACCGCTGTCTTTGGTCGACTTCTTCTTGTCGACCTCCTTGGCCGGCTTCCAGCCACTGCTACCGCCACAGCCGGACTGTCCGCGCTGCCCCGGTCGACCTCCTTGCTTCGCCGGGGCGACGAAGTTTGCCTGCGCCGAGAGCTCCTGGGATCGCTCGGCCTCCTGCATCGCCTCGTCCTGCAGGATATACGAGGTCAGGTTATCCTCGTTGAGCGTCATCCTCGTGCTCGGTGCCATTGACAGCCGCTTCAGGAGGTTGTAGCTGCTCGAGAGTCCCTGCATAACGTGGGTGACGTACGACGCCGTCGAGTACTGCGCGCCGGCCATCCTGATGGTGGCGAGAATTCGCCGGGCCCGGTTGCAGTAGTCGGTCGCCGTCTCCTCGTCGCCCATACGCAGATGAGTCAGCTGCCCCTCCAGCTTGGCGATGAACAAGTCGTCGGTGACTTGGTAGGTCGACTCGATGAAGTGCCACGCCCGGTGGCCGGCGTCGAGGTACTCTCGGCACCATTTCAAAGCGATCTGCACGCCTGGCGAGCAGCACCGCGAGATGACCGTGAAGGTCAACAGCTGCACGGCGCGAAACTCTGTTCGTAAGTCGGCGTGGTGCTCCTCTGGCGTCGCCACGGTCCCTCGGGCGAAGCCGATCAGCCCAGCCATCTCCAGCTGGGGCTCGATAGCTTCCTTCCAGGTGAGAATGTCTGGTCGACCAACGAGCGGCGGGGTGACCAAGATCCTGTCCGGCGTGAACTTGAAGTAGCCGTAGTTCGGTGCAATCCCGCCCGCCGTCACCTGGGTCGCCGACATCGGCGACAAACCACTTCGTCGTCCTCCGACGTCGCCCTGTCGAGGAGCCTGCAGCCGCCGACAACTGCACCCCTCGCGCCTGAACGCCGCCGACTTCATCGGCGTGAATCACACCACGCTGCCTCGACGTGCCTCCTGCACTGCTGCCGACTTGGCCACCTCCGGCGTTGACGCCCACGTCGACGCCGCCTTCGTTGGTCACCAGTCGAGGAGAAGCTAGTCGAGAAGAGGGATGTTCCATCGCCCACATGGAGCGGAGTCCAGCCTCGACGACCGCCCAGGGTATCGCCCCATACTCCTGGGCCTCATGGCGTCTCCTTGCATCCTCCAGCCGTCCCTCCAGGGTGTCCATCACCTTGGTGTCACCTACGCGCACGCTAGGGACCTGTACGGCTGCCAGCCTACGAGCAACTTAGGTAAGTGACCTCTACGTCGACCTGACTGAAAGGTAAGTCGTGTGCCGTCCACGCTCACCGCACCATGCGGAGATAACTGCTGCAACGGGAGCTAGACTACGGGCTAGGCACGGGTGCTCGTGTGATCTCTGCGTTCGTTCACTTAGTCGTTTCCTTGTGTTCACGCTGTTTGCTAGTTCACGGGGAGAATTGGCAAGAGTTTCACTAGGAAAACATGACAATAATGATTGCAACAACATTGGCAACATTGACTACATCAGAGCTAGCTAGGCTGCTGGTCGACCTCCAGCGCAGCACGGTCGACCGCGCTCCAGCGCAGCAGCGCTCGCACCGCTCCAGCGTTGCAGAGTAGCGGTTCGCCAACGTTGCAGTCCACGGGGTGCCAACGCTGCAGCAAGTCGGCTGCACAGCGTTGCACTCGCAGGACAACGGTGCACCTGCTTCGCAGGTGCGCGCAGCTGGTTGGTGCGCACTTCCTTGTCACGTGCCCAGCGCAGACGCCTGGCAGACTCCACGCCAGCGACTGCGCCCACCAGCCACGTCGACCTCGGGATACCACCCCCGAGGTCGGCCTCGCAGACTCCACCCTGGCGACACTCGCGCACGTCGCCCGGGTATCCCGGTCGACCGGGCAACCACGCCCGGTCAACCAGTACAGTCCGCAGCCGGCCACCAATGCCCGGCGTCCCCAGTCCGCCATCCAGGCGCCCAGGACGCCTTCCGAACCCCCAGGTCGGCGTCCAGACGCCCAGGACGCCGAGCAGACCTCCAGAGCGGCGTCCAGCCTCCCAGGACGCCGACCAGACGCCCAGGTCGGTGTCTGGGCCCCCCAGGACGCCCAGGTCGGCGTCCGGGCCCCCAGGACGCCGTGCAGACGCCTACGGCGGCGTCCCAGACTCCTAGGCTCGCTGTGCAGACGCCTAGGTCAGCGTCTGGCCTTCCAGGACGCCGTGCAGGCGCCCACGACGTCGACCAGGAGCCCGGGTAGTCGTGGCGACGCCCAGCTCGGCGTCCAGCTTCCCAGGACGCCGGCCAGGCGTCCGGGACGCCAACCAGGCGTTCAAGGCCGTGTCCTCCTGCTCGGCGCCCTCCAGCCAGGCGCCCTCCAACTCGGCGCCTCTGTAGTGGCCCCCGTGCCCACTACTGCAGGTCGGCTGCAACTCCCACACATCCGACCACGAGGTCGGCTCCGCCCAAGCGAGGACGGGGCCACACAACACTCCCGTTGACACTGGTGAGACAGGAGGCGACACGAGCAGGGGGCAGACTCAGGATCAGACCGGGACGCTGCAGCAAACACCTGACCAGACGCAGCTACCTGACCAGACGCAGTAACTGGGGGAGACACGGTAGTCAGGGTGTACAGGCTGATGAGTAAACGTGGCCAGGTGCCGGCCCGTCCGTGTACACGTACAGTGGATCACCCGCTGACCTCCAGGAGTGAACTGGTCAACCCACACGTCCTGAAGGTCAGCTCCACTCACCAAGTTCGTGGAGAACGAGGGGAGGTGGAGACCGGACAGGGAGCCAGACGGGACCGCCAGACACGGCAGAACTGTGGAGGAGTGCGCAAGGACCGGACCCCTAGAGGGGTCAGCCAGGGAGACTGCCACTGGCCGGCTGAGCGGCGTGAGTGTGGTGCAGTCGCGAAAGAAGGAACGGGAAGCACCTGAGTCAAGGGTGAAAGTGTGCAAGACCTGAGCCGACGCGGTACCTGAGAGAGCAGCCTCACCAGCACCTGGAGCGGCAGACTTACTAGCACCTAGAGCAGCAGCCTCAATGCCCGGGTCGGGCGGAACACACAGGTAAGAGTCACCCTCAGCACTAATAGTCACATCATACATAGCAGCAAGGATAGCATCATAATTAAGATCAAAGATAGCAACCCCCGACCTAAGCAGATCAGTGGCGTCAGGAAACTGTGCACGCCAAGCGTTAGTCAGACGGCCGAAGCAGCGGTGCGTAGCGTGCGGCAGCCCGCACGTCTCCCCGCTGCGCTCATCGGTGCGTAAAACGTAAGCGCAGGGACCAGCACCCCCAGACCTCCCACGCCCAGCGTACCACTCACGAAGCTGCTGGGGCGACGGGGTCTCACGAGAACGCTGCTGCTGCTGGCGCGGGCCACCGCCAAAGCCTCCCCGCTGCACAGCTCCACCTCGACCAGCACCACCGCCGCCTCCACCCCCACTGCCGCTGCCGTCGCCGCCTCCACCTCCACCACCGCCACCGAAGCCCCCACTCCCGCCGCCACCCCCACCTCCACCCCCACCCCCTCCACCTCCTCCACCGCCACCACCGCCGCCACCACCGCCTCACCCGCCATCCCCTCCACCACCCTTGCCCCCCTTGCCCTTGCCGCTGCGGCGTCTCCCACTAGGAGCAGATGCAGCTCCGACCGACTCAGTGCCAACGAGGTCGACAGCAGCAGCAGTGGCAACAGAGGGCAAAAGGGGGACAGGGGAGCACCCCTCAAAGAAAGGGGCACGAGGGTCACCACGAGAGGCTCCTACAGCGACTATACTCTTCTCAGCTGCAAGGAGGTGCTCCTCGAGGAGGTCAACGGTGAGCGTGGTGGGGCAAAGGGAGAGGAAGTGGTCCCTGACTGGGCGAAGGGAGTCAGGGAGTCGGGTGACGAGGTAGTAGAGGGTGATGTACATAGGGGGGGGGTTCTTGGCGCAGAACTTGGCAGGATGCGCAGCGCGGTAGCGGGTGTCACTGGTGCGGAGGTGGGTAATGAGGTCAGCAACTGTGGCAAAAGCGGCGAGGTCAGGGAACAGGTACAGCAGCATGAGGCGGCTGAGGGCAGCAGAGGCAGGGGAGGAGTAGCGCACAACAACAGCGTCATACAGAGTCTTAGCAGTCTTGTACTGGCTAAATTGCGCGCGCTCAGCAGATGGCAGGTGACTACGAACAGCAAGACGAGCAGCAGCATCACGCGTGGTCCACTGCGAGCAAACTGCACTGTCAGCAACGGCAGTAGGTGCAACAGAGACGCCGGACGTGTGATCGAACAGTGAGACTCCGTCCCTAGAGTCGCACTGCAGAAAGAGCTGCAGGTTATTGACCCAGACCTCGAAATCAACCGCTCGACCCTCAGCATCGAAGGTAAGAACACTAGGGTTAGCCATGGCGGCAGTAGCAGGAGAAGTAGTTGCAGCAGCAGGAGTAGCAGTAGCAGTAGCAGTTCAGTAGGGCGGCGCGGCTCGGCAGGGCGGCGCGGCTCGGCAGGGCGGCGCGGCTCGGCAGGGCAGCGCGGCTCGGCAGGGCGGCGCGGCTCGGCAGGGCGGCGCGGCTCGGCAGGGCGGCGCGGCTCGACAGGGCGACGCGGCTCGGCAGGTTGGTGCGGGTGGGTTGGTGCGCTTACCAGGGGAGGGAGTAGGGCAGGGCCGCGACTGGCAGGGCAGGGGCCGCGACGAGCCGGCAGAGCAGGGCCGCGACGAGCCGGCAGAGCAGGGCCGCGACTGGCAGGGCAGGGGCCGCAACGAGGCGGCAGGACAGGGCCGTGACTAGGTGGCGGGAGAGCAGGGCCGCGACCGGGCGGCAGTAGGGCAGGGCCGCTTCACGGCGGCTGCAGGGGAGGGCCGCGTCGAGGCCGCGGCAAAGCAGGGCCGCAACGAGAGGCGGCAGGGCAGGGCCGTGCGGGTAGCGAGAGCAGGCCGCAGCAGGCGGGTAGGGCAGGGCCGCGACGACGGCTGAGGCGGGCCGCTAAGGGCGGCGACTACGGCTAGGACGGGCCGCGGCGGCGAGAAAAGGGCCTCGACGGGCCGTTGGGGTAAGGGCGCGACGGGCCGCAAGGGCAGGGCCGCTAAGGGCGGCACTAAGGCAGAGCGCGCGACGGCGCAGGGGAGGCAGGCGCGACGCGCGCTCGGCAGGTTGGCGCGGGTGGGTTGGTGCGCTTACCAGGGGAGGGAGTAGGGCAGGGCCGCGACTGGCAGGGCAGGGGCCGCGACGAGCCGGCAGAGCAGGGCCGTGACGAGCCGGCAGAGCAGGGCCGCGACTGGCAGGGCAGGGGCCGCAATGAGGCGGCAGGGCAGGGCCGCGACTAGGCGGCGGGAGAGCAGGGCCGCGACCGGGCGGCAGTAGGGCAGGGCCGCTTCACGGCGGCTGCAGGGGAGGGCCGCGTCGAGGCCGCGGCAAAGCAGGGCCGCAACGAGAGGCGGCAGGGCAGGGCCGTGCGGGTAGCGAGAGCAGGCCGCAGCAGGCGGGTAGGGCAGGGCCGCGATGACGGCTGAGGCGGGCCGCTAAGGGCGGCGACTACGGCTAGGACGGGCCGCGGCGGCGAGAAAAGGGCCTCGACGGGCCGTTGGGGTAAGGGCGCGACGGGCCGCAAGGGCAGGGCCGCTAAGGGCGGCACTAGGGCAGAGCGCGCGACGGCGCAGGCGAGGCAGGCGCGACGCGCGCTTCGGGCAGGGCAATAAAAAAAAAAACTAACACGGTGGGCCCTTAAAAAAAAACGTTCCCACTAGGGAACCTGCTCTGAAACCATGTCACAAAGTAGGAAACGAGAATGGCTAGAAACAGGACAGTACAAGGTTTGTATAGGCAAAACCTAACAGTACTGTACCCCATAAGAAGTGCCCCACTACAGCCTACAGCCTACAGAAATGACAGCCGCAACTGACTGGTCTGGGCGACGGGTGGGCCGTTGACCAGGAGGGGCAGTTCGACCGAGGGGTCGACGGAGCACTCAGTCGACCTGCAGTTCGACCAGGAGGTCGACGGAGCAGTCTGTCGACCTGCAAGTGAGCAGCGGTCGACAAGGGGAGCTCGGCGACAACCGCTGACGGTTCTGGTCGACGGAAGGGGTCCGTCGACCAGGGGGTAGCTTGACAGGAGCTGTGGTTGACCACAGCCACCTGGTGGTCGACCAAAGGCACCTGGTGGTCGACCAGAGGCAGTTGTGGTCGACCGGAAGCACCTAGTGGTCGACCAGGTCGACCGGGTAACCTGCTCGACAAGTTCTGCGGAGACATGCGAATGTCGTCGAGGTCGCGATGGCGAAGGCGACTTCGGGCTGGTATCACGAAGTCGATGTGGCTCGTCAGGCGCAGACAACAGCCGATGGATGCACAACGATGCAAGTCGGGCCACTCGTTTGCGCGCACCTGCGAGCGTGCGCACTGCTGCCATCTACGGGTGCAACGCTGGACAGCCGCATTGCTGCAGCGCTGGCACTCCGTCGACCTGCACTGTTGGAAGGTCGCCGTGCTGCAGTGCTGGCGCGGCTCCTCTACGCAACGCTGGCAGGCGGTCGACCAAGCTGTGGTGGCGGTCGACCAGGCTAGCTGCAGGGTTGCTAGGTGCCTGATGTAGTCATTGTTGTCATTGCTTGTTCAACTAATTTTCGACTTTGCTAGTGGAAACTCTTGCCGATTTCTCCTGTGATTATGCAAGCACCAAGGAATAAGGCAAAGCTACGATCAGTCCTAGTAGTTCGTGCCAACCCCCGTAGTCTAGCTCACTACCGTTGTACAGAGTCTCGTAGAAGATCACCTCAACCGTGGTAACCACCTTGTTGTCTGTCAAGTCGAGCACCTCCCAGTCCTTGCTCGCCAGCGACATACTGAGGTGGAGACCCCACCGGGCGTTCAGTGTCAGCTTCCCACCGCGCTACTGCTCGGGCACCATGAGCTGCACCATGCAGCCCCATACGTGAGCCAGGGTGAGGGCGGGCTTCTTGTCGGTCAGCAATTGGTGCGGCGTCATCCCTGGTTGCGCACCTAGATGGCCTGTTGCAGGGCGAGGTGCCATCAGTCATGCTTCACGCCCATGTGAAGCAGCATCGTCCGCACGGCCTCAACGATCGTACGCATCTCCACTCCACCATGTCGTTCTGCAGCGGAGTGTACGGTCAGGACAGGTCGTGAAGGATCGTTATTCCGTTGACGAAGTTTGTGAAAGCCTTTTTAAGAAACTCACCACCGCAGAGGGGAGCATGAACACCGACTTCTTGTTAAGCCGCTCCACCACCGACAGCCATTTCTAGAACACCAGCAGCACGTCACTCTTCTTGGCAACCAGCCTCACCCACACGTAGCATATTTTGTGGTCTTCAGCAGAAGGAATTAGAGGCTGCCATCCTTGGCGGCCACCCGAAACGTCCCACACAAGTCGATGTGCTCGGCGGCCAGAACTTCCTCGGCATCCGAGCCTTTCTCGGGGAAGGTTTGCCGCGCCAGCTTGCCGCTGACGTAGGAGACACACGGCAGGTCGGCGCTGACAGATGGCTTGATGTCCAGGCCGGCAACAACCTCGTGCTTCGCCGAGCTCTTTATCGCGTCGACGTCGACGTGCGCAAGCCTCGCGTGCCACATGTCCGGCGCTCCTGCATGAGGTTCAATGCGGTCTCCCATGTCGAAGGGCGTCGGCCGGTTTAGGTGCTAGGTGCAGTCGTGGCTGCATGCGCTTGCGAAAGAGCACGAGGACAGTGGCTCCTATTACGCTAAGGGGCGTGAGTCTCTTCGAGTGAAAATAAATTAAAAGTGGGGTTTTGCTGGTTGCGGAAATGCGTGGTCCATAAGGAAAGTTTTAGATCCCGGTTCTGAAGTTTGGACACCATTCGAAGTTTGAACACTTTGGTAGCAATGTACACGTCTCATTGGCTTCCATGCTCCAAGATATCTGAAAACTTGTGTGGTGACCAATGATTGGGTGCGTTTACACGTCACTAAGGGCCGTTTTGGGAGAGAGAAACATGAGGAAAAGAAACAAGAGAGATTGTATTGGAGGGAATGGGAGCATCAGTGCTTGCCAGCACAGCCAACGGTGTAGGAACCCTTGCAGCCCTCCATCTCCACATGGTTGCCACATTCTGATTAGCAAGTGCCCAATGGAGTGCTGGCACCACAGTAATCTGAGAATCCTTGTAATTGCGGGCAAATCCACACGGAACATGTAAGAATCTGAATTGCTTTCAGTGTTCATTACAACCCTGTGGAATCAGTGTACTTGGGAAAAAAAAAATTTGAAATTTCAGTGTGGCCTAACAAAAACGGCTGAAAGATCAGTCCCACAGAAATCTCAACACTGAATTTCCAGTGTAGGTAAAAAAAGGACTGCCAAAATCAGGAATTTCAGGGTTTTTTTCCTGATATCTGAGGCCCTTGATAGTGTCCAAACTTTGCCTGGAACCGTGACCTTAGGCCGATTCGGGCCTGGCCAGCGATGCATGGTTTGGCAAAAGAGGCGCGTAAAGGTGACGAAACGCCGTTATCAATAATGGGCGTAGAAACAGTTGGTCCTGTACGCGTTGTTGAGATGTGCAATAAGGAATGCGGAAAAATTGCTTACAAAACCCGGAATAAATAACATTTGATATTTAATAAAAACACATGCGCATTTAAATTTGCACTCGATCAAAAGTGCACCCCCATAAATAAAAGTGCTATACTAGAAGCACCGGTGCACTTATACCGGTATGCGGGGTATTGTTGTACGCCTCGTGCCCTCCATAGAAACCATAAGATATAAACAAATGAATAAATTAGACATTAAAAAACCGTACATATCAGGCCCCTAGATTCGTTTTGAGGTAGTCTGACGCAGGCCCCTAGATTCGTTTTGAGGTAGTCTGACGCCTCAGAGTTGTCAGTAGAGCTACACTGTGAGATCCCCGATCGATCCTAGGGGGGGTTACAGGCGCGTTTGCCTGGGGGGTTATGGGCGCACTGACCCGCTATTGAAACAAGCCCTTTTATCCCAATGGTCTAGTGGTTGGGATTCTGACATGGTATCAGAGCGGTCTCGGGTTCGTATCCCGGTGTATGCACATGTTGGCCGTTGCCACTGTGCTCAGTCCTGGGCCTCCCAGTGTGGGGGGGTGTCAGTAGAGCTACACTGTGAGATCCCCGATCGATCCTAGGGGGGGTTACAGGCGCGTTTGCCTGGGGGGTTATGGGCGCACTGACCCGCTACTGAAACAAGCCCTTTTATCCCAATGGTCTAGTGGTTGGGATTCTGACAAGAGTACACCCCTCTTCCTAGGCTGGCTGTCAGAGTTACATATTTTTTTTAGTCTGAAAATTCAGACAAGCACAACTTTTTTTGTCTGAACTGTCAGAGTTACTTCAAATTTTAAGATGTTCATGCAGTTTCATAACAGCATAGTTATAATAGCATTGAAGCTGATTACAGCATACCAACGCAATTGTGCGGCCAGAAATGGGGCACTCTGATTGGTCATTTTTCAAGAGTTAGGGCGGGTCAAACTTTGCACGTTTTCGCAGAAAACCCCACTCAACCATCTCGTGTTTAAATAAGACCGCTCTGGATCAAGCCTAAACCTCTTTGAACCGCAATCGGACGTACTCTTTTGACCCGCCCTTAGGGCGCGTAACCATTTTGCACCCGACGGAACGAACCGTGGACCGTCCGTCGTGGCGAACGATTACCATTTTCGTTTAATGTCGTTCAGTTCTTCGCGAGGACGTTTGCGACGTCGCTAAAAATTCGAACTGTCATGACACTTTTTCCGCTTTCCAACGACACGAAACTCTGACATCGGACTGTCCGAATCACAAACGGACTGTCCGCCTGTCCGCGCACGCGATTGGCGGGCGAAATTGAATTTCAGCGGACCGCCTCACCAAAACATGAAAAAATGCGACTCGGATGCAAAGATTGACATTGACCAATCACAACTAGCCATACTACAATACAAGAAGCCACGACATTGACCCACTACTCATCACTACTCACTTCTCTGCACAATGGATCCCTCTAGCTACGCCCAGAACACCCAGTCTGACAACACCACTCCCAACTCCCCGCCACCGGGCTCTACCAATACTACCACTCCTGCCACAGCTGTTCCCGAAACACAAGAGTCCCAGATACCTGGTCCTTCTGACATTGAATGGGCTTGGTTTGGACGGCCTTTGTGCTTGTTTGACATTTCCTATGTTTGTCCGAAGCGCTGAACTCAACTGGCGAAAATTGCGATGGGTTGTGACTGGCGTTACTGGTGTACATTTGAGATGGCGAAGGGAAAACCATCGCGAAACCCTAGCATGTGGAAAAAGTGTCACATCTGCCTTCGGACAGTCCGAAGTTGCAAACATTCAAATCGGACAGTCCGTTTCGTTATAAACGTACAGTCCGATTCCATATAATCGGACGGTACGTCAAAATCAAAAAATGCAAAATGGTTACGCGCCCTTAGGAACACTGAGCAGTCAGGGTCGAGGTGCGGGCATCAGACAATGGCCTCGTGCAAGTGCCAAGTGTGGCAAGCTCACAATCATCTGACCTGGCAGCTCGGCACTTTTCTGTGCTGGGCGCACTGGCAGCAGCAAGAGTTTTCAACTGTGTACACCGTATGTGCGCGGAATATTTTCTCCTACAGTTGCAGCTTCGAAATTTTGACTCGGTTTGGCAAGGGGAAATGATGTGCGGTTCTGCTGAAGTACGAGACTCATATGTGACAAGGCTTTCATTTGCACCAATTCACTTTTCGCCATGTGCGATTCGCTAAAATCGTTTTGGCCATGTGCGATTGGCTATCTAGTTTCACAATTTAAGGGTTTTTATAAGCCCCCAATAAATTCAACTCTCGTGATAGCGTCGACAAAGTAGTGTATTCTGGTGCCCCTACTCGAGCAGTTTCATCCGGAGGAAAAGAAGTTTCGAGGAAGTTTCGTTCCGATAACCTTTCATTCAGGCTGGCAGAAACCCCTGTATAACTGGTTTCAGAGTGGATCCCCGATACAAGTCTGAGGCTCAGCATGCACTACTATGACTACTCTGAAATTTCAGACTAGTCAGTTAAAAAAACTCTGAAAAATCAGACAGGGTGCATAAAAAAAATCTTTGAGTTCAGACTAGGTAAAAAAAAAAAGTCTGAACGGACTCTGAATCGGACTCCAAAGTCTGATATCTAGGGCCCTGGTACATATGCAAGCCAGGTTAGTGACACAAACTACATGACTGGAGACTTACAAACCATTCAGTGTTGAAAGCACCTGCAGCAGCACTCTCTCATTGAGTGGCTTTTGCACGGCACCATCCATGCCAGCCTCTGTAGCACGGGCTGCAACACTGCCGTCCACATCTGCTGACATGGCCACCACATGAACGCGCTGCTGACACTGCCAGCCCCCTTCACTACCCTCTGCCGCATTCTCCCCCACCTCTGGAATGCACTGCGACTCCTCTGCTCCCTGCCCCCCCTGTACCCCCCCTTGGGCAGTGTGGGCTTGGGACTCAAAGGCGCGCAGGCGGGCAGTAGTTTGAAAGCCATCAAGGCCGGGCATGAGGAGGTCCATGAGCACGAGGCGGAAGGAGTGGGTTGCCTGCAGCAGGCGCAGCGCCGCCTCGCCCGACTCTGCCAGCGCCACCTCCGCCCCGTACCGCGCCAGCGTGCTCGCTGCCACCCGCCGGTTGATCGGATTGTCGTCCACCACCTGGTGCAGCACAGGGGGGGTGAAATGAATGAATGAAAATGGCGTTACCCGCTGCTGCCACCCGCCGGTTGATCACGTTGTCATCCACCACCTGGGGGCACAGGGGGTACAGGGACGGGTGTGAGAGAGGGGATGAGCATGGATGGACAGAGATGGCCTGCGGTTGATGGCGATGTTGTCCACCACCTGTTGCATAGAGGCAGGGAGGATTTGAGGTTTGTGAGGGGGTGACAGCGGAGGGGCGGTTCATCAAATTGTCGTCCACCTCCTGGTGGATGGATAGAGAGGGAGGATTGACAGAGAGAGAACATATGAGAGACGGTTGATCAAGTTGTCGTCCACCACCTGGTGCATAGAGAGGGCACAGGGAGGGGTGCAGAGGGGCTGAGAACGGCTGATGGCGCTGTCGTCCAACACCTGCACAGCACAGGGGGTAAATCCGATAGAGCCCCGAATTGGATGAGAACGGAAGGACGGAAATGGCATGCCCCCCGCTGGTTGATCGAGTTGTCGTCCACCACCTGGTGGATATAGGGGGGTACAGGGGGGTTGAGAGGTACAAGGGGGTACAAAGCGGTTGAGCAGGTTGTCGTCCACCAGCTGTACAGGCAGAGCGAGGTGATAACATAACATATAAGAGACGGAAACAGAGAAGGCATGCTCTGATCACTTTGTCGTCCACAACACACACGAGATTCCGGTCGGTCTAAACTGTTCCCTCAAATCCCGACGTCCTACTTCTCACCAGAATCGCCTTGCCTTGCAGCAAATCCTCCAATCTATCCTTCACACTCGTTGTCTCCACTGCCTGTGGGACAGCTGTGTCATCCCTCACAGCAGCAGAGGAAGACGCAGCACAAGCCGCCACCGGCCCAGAAAGATCTGCGCTGGCCGAAGAGGAGTCACCCCACACCTATGTGGAGAAAGACGCGTCCAGCGTCCTGGACGCATGCGTCCAGACGCTGGACGCTAGTTTAGGGCCCCCGAGACGCAGCAAAAGACGCAGGTCCGGGCAGCCAAAAAAAACCCCCCAGGCAGCAAAAAAAAGTTATAGGGCAGAGGGAAGAGGGGGTAAGAGGGGGGGGGGGGGGGGGGGGTGGGAACACACTTTCATAGCAAAATTTCTCCTCAACAACAAAATTTCAGCCACAACAATAGAACATGAAGGTGAGCCCCAAATTTCCATAACTCGCACCACTAACTAACATGCATCACTCATCCTCCTCGCTCTCCATCCCCTTCTCCTCCTCCTTCTCCAAATCCTCCTGCTCCTTGTACTCGTCGAAGGTGAGGTCATCCTCATCCACCTCCACCTCTCCATCCTCCTCAAGCTTGTACCCCTCGGGAAGGGGTCGGGGGGGAATGTTCCCCTCCACTATTCCCGCCTTCCTGACTTCCCCACTCGGCCCCGCACCCGCCGCACCCTTGTGGTGGTTGTGCACAACGTTCCAGTTGTGCGCAACGAACACAAGGTCGCGGACCTTCTCCGAACCCAACCTGTTCCTGCGCGCCGTGTGCACGCCATCCCACGTGGACCATCCGCGCTCGCATGGTGAAGCGGAGACGGGCTGTGAGAGCGCCCGGCACGCAAGGCCAGCCAGCTCCTGGTACTCCCAGCCGTTCACCTTCCACCACGTCACCATGTCCCCCTTCCCGGCCTTAATCTCCGCCCGCCCCTCTATTGCATCCTCAGACCCAAAGCACCCCTTCCCCTCAATGAACGCAAGCATCCCCTCCTGCAGCGCCTTCATCGTCCCCTTAGTGTCGCCGCCGCTCTTCCAATACTTGTCGACGAATGCCTTCGAGCGCTGGAGCCACGCCTTCATCACCCTGGTGCACTCGACGTCCTTGTGGTAGATCCCCTCCTCCTGGTTGGCCGGGTTCAGAATCCGGCCAACCACGTGAAGGGGGCAGGCCAAGTTCTCATCCCAACGCCGCCTCAGGTGCTCCTTCACCCCCTCCTTATCCGCCCTCTTGAGCCCACAATCATCCTTCTCCAACAGCTTCTGCAAGTCCTCCGTCAGCTGCAGCATGATGTCGTACATCTCACCCATCCTCCCCTTCGCCTCCCCATCAGTCCGCCTCATCACCTTGTAGGGCAGCTCCATCACCTTCACGAATGTCTCCGCCTTGTTCCACCACCCCACATCCAACACCGACGCCGCAAATGTCTTTCCAGTCTGCGTGCTACCTCCCTTCTCCTCCCAATCCTTGTGCGTCACCATCTGCGTCAGATGCTGACGGATCTTGAGCAGCCGCGACACAGCGATGAAGTTCGTCCCAAAGCGCGTGCCCGCCGGGCGCAGCGCCTGCAGCGACTTCTCCTCGCCGTGCAGCTCGGGACACCGCAGGAAGGCGCGCGTCCACGTGTGGCTGCGCACGAAGGAGATGATGTCGTTCGCAACAGGGACGACCTCCTGCGCCCAGTCCATCCCGCCGATGTCCTCAATCAGCAGGTCGAGCACGTGAGTGGCGCAGGGAACGAACTCGAGATGCGGGTAGATCTCCTGCAGCTTCTTGCCGGCGGACACGTAGTTGCTGCCGCCGTCCGAGCAAAAAGCGACGACGTGCTGCGGCCCAATCTTCTCGATGATCGGCTGCAGGACGCTCACGATGAAAGCCCCACTCTTAGTCTCCGCCTTGCAGTCGACCGCCTCCTGGAACACCGCGCCGTTGTCGTTGATACAAATGATGTTCATCTGCGCGCGCCCGCTCTTGTCCCGCATCATGTCGCTGGCAATCGTCACGCCGGTCTCCGTCCAGGTTTTCGTAATGGGCTCCAACCCCTTTTCAATCCGCCTCTTGCACTCCTGCAGCCCGACGCCGCCGACGAAGTCACGCTTGGGAGAGACGTAGCTGCTTCCAGCGGCAGCAACGGCGCGCAGCATGTTGAGGAAGAGCGGGTGCTCGCACTGACGTTCCGCCGTGCGCGTCCCCGCGATGTAGAGGCAAATTGCCTCGTCGGCCGCACGCGTCGCCGTCTTCCCCCCCTCACCATACCAATCCTCCATCCGCCCCTTCTTAGCCTTCGGTCCCGCACCGCCTACGCCGCTCACTGCGTTGAGTGCTGCATCGGTCGCCCTCTCTTTTTCCTTGCGCGCCGTAATCTTGCTCTCCTTCCCGTCGCGAATGGAGTCGGAAACGCGCTTCGGAACCTTCGCGCAAACAATTCCGCCATCGCGCCGCACGTTCTCGTCGTTCCATTCGGCGAGATGCTGGGTGCATCGGCTACTACTAAAGGCGAACTCTTTCCCGCACCAAAGACACTCGCACTGCTTCCCCCTCTTCTTCGGATCGTCGAAGGTCCAAAAATACCTATAAATATGGTGACTTGGGTTTTGCGGCTTTTTCTCAACGCCTTCCGTAGTGAAACGCTTGGGGGGAGTATCGCCGTCGGGAACGACGTCTTTCGATGCGCTAGAAGACGAGGGATTGCTAGAGCTAGCCATAACGGTGGTGCGCGGAAAGGAGCTAAAACCACTAGGGTTTTTGAAAGAGAATTGGGTTGTGAGAAAAGGGAGCACAAATGAGAGGTTTCATGAACTAAATGGGCTTTGTGGGGGTGGTGGACCACAAAGGTTGGGTTTCCTAGTTGTGGAGTGGTGGAGAGGGGTTGGATTTCCAAATCAATTTTGCAAAAAGGGGAGGGGGTTAGGGGTGAATTAGATGGCTGGTTTTGGGGGTCGAATTTGCTTGGGGGGTGTCGAATTTTGGCGAAATTGACATTCGCGACGAAATCGCGAATGTCAATTTCGCGATCGCGAAAAAAAAAAAATCTCGGTCTGCCCGAAAAAATTTCCAGGGTGCGTCCTGCGTCCGGACGCGCGTCCTGCGTCTTTGCGTCCGGACGCTGCGTCCGGACGCAGGACGCAGGGCTGCCCCAGCGTCTTTCTCCACATAGCCCCACACAGCTGGGGCAGCAGTGGCAGCAGCAACAGGCATGGGCAGAGCGATGTGCAGGGTGGTGCCGTGACCCTCTGTGCTGAGCAACCCAATGCTGCCGCCCATGAGCGACACCTGGCATGCCACGGGGAGGAGGGGAGGGGGGTGGAGTGACAGCAGATGACTGAATGTGGATGAGTGCAAATTATTGTGGATGTGGATTAGTGTAATTATATGTAGATTTATGTTAATCCATGTGGATAAGTGTAACGATTGTGTGTTAATTCATGTGGATGAGTGTAAATGATTGTGGGTGAGTGAGAATGAATGTGGATGGGTGTAAAACGAATGTCGATGAGTGTTAATGAATGGGACTGTTGTCATAAAAAGAGGACACGAGAGTTCTGAAGGTCCGAGAAGTTACTTGGCTCAGCTGTCAATAAGACCCTAAGCTGTCAATAAGACCCTAAGCTGTCAATAAGACCCTAAGCTGTCAATAAGACCCTAAGCTGTCAATAAGACCCTAAGCTGTCAATAAGACCCTAAGCTGTCAATAAGACCCTAAGCTGTCAATAAGACCCTAAGCTGTCAATAAGACCCTAAGCTGTCAATAAGACCCTAAGCTGTCAATAAGACCCTAAGCTGTCAATAAGACCCTAAGCTGTCAATAAGACCCTAGCTGTCAATAAGACCCTAAGCTGTCAATAAGACCCTAAGCTGTCAATAAGACCCTAAGCTGTCAATAAGACCCTAAGCTGTCAATAAGACCCTAAGCTGTCAATAAGACCCTAAGCTGTCAATAAGACCCTAAGCTGTCAATAAGACCCTAAGCGTCTTTCTCCACATAGCCCCACACAGCTGGGGCAGCAGTGGCAGCAGCAACAGGCATGGGCAGAGCGATGTGCAGGGTGGTGCCGTGACCCTCTGTGCTGAGCAACCCAATGCTGCCGCCCATGAGCGACACCTGGCATGCCACGGGGAGGAGGGGAGGGGGGTGGAGTGACAGCAGATGACTGAATGTGGATGAGTGCAAATTATTGTGGATGTGGATTAGTGTAATTATATGTAGATTTATGTTAATCCATGTGGATAAGTGTAACGATTGTGTGTTAATTCATGTGGATGAGTGTAAATGATTGTGGGTGAGTGAGAATGAATGTGGATGGGTGTAAAACGAATGTCGATGAGTGTTAATGAATGGGACTGTTGTCATAAAAAGAGGACACGAGAGTTCTGAAGGTCCGAGAAGTTACTTGGCTCAGCTGTCAATAAGACCCTAAGCTGTCAATAAGACCCTAAGCTGTCAATAAGACCCTAAGCTGTCAATAAGACCCTAAGCTGTCAATAAGACTCTAAGCTGTCAATAAGACCCTAAGCTGTCAATAAGACCCTAAGCTGTCAATAAGACCCTAAGCTGTCAATAAGACCCTAAGCTGTCAATAAGACCCTAAGCTGTCAATAAGACCCTAAGCTGTCAATAAGACCCTAAGCTGTCAATAAGACCCTAGCTGTCAATAAGACCCTAAGCTGTCAATAAGACCCTAAGCTGTCAATAAGACCCTAAGCTGTCAATAAGACCCTAAGCTGTCAATAAGACCCTAAGCTGTCAATAAGACCCTAAGCTGTCAATAAGACCCTAAGCTGTCAATAAGACCCTAAGCTGTCAATAAGACCCTAAGCTGTCAATAAGACCCTAAGCTGTCAATAAGACCCTAAGCTGTCAATAAGACCCTAAGCTGTCAATAAGACCCTAAGCTGTCAATAAGACCCTAAGCTGTCAATAAGACCCTAGCTGTCAATAAGACCCTAAGCTGTCAATAAGACCCTAAGCTGTCAATAAGACCCTAAGCTGTCAATAAGACCCTAAGCTGTCAATAAGACCCTAAGCTGTCAATAAGACCCTAAGCTGTCAATAAGACCCTAAGCTGTCAATAAGACCCTAAGCGTCTTTCTCCACATAGCCCCACACAGCTGGGGCAGCAGTGGCAGCAGCAACAGGCATGGGCAGAGCGATGTGCAGGGTGGTGCCGTGACCCTCTGTGCTGAGCAACCCAATGCTGCCGCCCATGAGCGACACCTGGCATGCCACGGGGAGGAGGGGAGGGGGGTGGAGTGACAGCAGATGACTGAATGTGGATGAGTGCAAATTATTGTGGATGTGGATTAGTGTAATTATATGTAGATTTATGTTAATCCATGTGGATAAGTGTAACGATTGTGTGTTAATTCATGTGGATGAGTGTAAATGATTGTGGGTGAGTGAGAATGAATGTGGATGGGTGTAAAACGAATGTCGATGAGTGTTAATGAATGGGACTGTTGTCATAAAAAGAGGACACGAGAGTTCTGAAGGTCCGAGAAGTTACTTGGCTCAGCTGTCAATAAGACCCTAAGCTGTCAATAAGACCCTAAGCTGTCAATAAGACCCTAAGCTGTCAATAAGACCCTAAGCTGTCAATAAGACCCTAAGCTGTCAATAAGACCCTAAGCTGTCAATAAGACCCTAAGCTGTCAATAAGACCCTAAGCTGTCAATAAGACCCTAAGCTGTCAATAAGACCCTAAGCTGTCAATAAGACCCTAAGCTGTCAATAAGACCCTAAGCTGTCAATAAGACCCTAGCTGTCAATAAGACCCTAAGCTGTGAATAAGACCCTAAGCTGTCAATAAGACCCTAAGCTGTCAATAAGACCCTAAGCTGTCAATCAGACCCTAAGCTGTCAATAAGACCCTAAGCTGTCAATAAGACCCTAAGCTGTCAATAAGACCCTAAGCTGTCAATAAGACCCTAAGCTGTCAATAAGACCCTAAGCTGTCAATAAGACCCTAAGCTGTCAATAAGACCCTAAGCTGTCAATAAGACCCTAAGCTGTCAATAAGACCCTAAGCTGTCAATAAGACCCTAAGCTGTCAATAAGACCCTAAGCTGTCAATAAGACCCTAAGCTGTCAATAAGACCCTAAGCTGTCAATAAGACCCTAAGCTGTCAATAAGACCCTAAGCTGTCAATAAGACCCTAAGCTGTCAATAAGACCCTAAGCGTCTTTCTCCACATAGCCCCACACAGCTGGGGCAGCAGTGGCAGCAGCAACAGGCATGGGCAGAGCGATGTGCAGGGTGGTGCCGTGACCCTCTGTGCTGAGCAACCCAATGCTGCCGCCCATGAGCGACACCTGGCATGCCACGGGGAGGAGGGGAGGGGGGTGGAGTGACAGCAGATGACTGAATGTGGATGAGTGCAAATTATTGTGGATGTGGATTAGTGTAATTATATGTAGATTTATGTTAATCCATGTGGATAAGTGTAACGATTGTGTGTTAATTCATGTGGATGAGTGTAAATGATTGTGGGTGAGTGAGAATGAATGTGGATGGGTGTAAAACGAATGTCGATGAGTGTTAATGAATGGGACTGTTGTCATAAAAAGAGGACACGAGAGTTCTGAAGGTCCGAGAAGTTACTTGGCTCAGCTGTCAATAAGACCCTAAGCTGTCAATAAGACCCTAAGCTGTCAATAAGACCCTAAGCTGTCAATAAGACCCTAAGCTGTCAATAAGACCCTAAGCTGTCAATAAGACCCTAAGCTGTCAATAAGACCCTAAGCTGTCAATAAGACCCTAAGCTGTCAATAAGACCCTAAGCTGTCAATAAGACCCTAAGCTGTCAATAAGACCCTAAGCTGTCAATAAGACCCTAAGCTGTCAATAAGACCCTAGCTGTCAATAAGACCCTAAGCTGTCAATAAGACCCTAAGCTGTCAATAAGACCCTAAGCTGTCAATAAGACCCTAAGCTGTCAATCAGACCCTAAGCTGTCAATAAGACCCTAAGCTGTCAATAAGACCCTAAGCTGTCAATAAGACCCTAAGCTGTCAATAAGACCCTAAGCTGTCAATAAGACCCTAAGCTGTCAATAAGACCCTAAGCTGTCAATAAGACCCTAAGCTGTCAATAAGACCCTAAGCTGTCAATAAGACCCTAAGCTGTCAATAAGACCCTAGCTGTCAATAAGACCCTAAGCTGTCAATAAGACCCTAAGCTGTCAATAAGACCCTAAGCTGTCAATAAGACCCTAAGCTGTCAATAAGACCCTAAGCTGTCAATAAGACCCTAAGCTGTCAATAAGACCCTAAGCTGTCAATAAGACCCTAAGCGTCTTTCTCCACATAGCCCCACACAGCTGGGGCAGCAGTGGCAGCAGCAACAGGCATGGGCAGAGCGATGTGCAGGGTGGTGCCGTGACCCTCTGTGCTGAGCAACCCAATGCTGCCGCCCATGAGCGACACCTGGCATGCCACGGGGAGGAGGGGAGGGGGGTGGAGTGACAGCAGATGACTGAATGTGGATGAGTGCAAATTATTGTGGATGTGGATTAGTGTAATTATATGTAGATTTATGTTAATCCATGTGGATAAGTGTAACGATTGTGTGTTAATTCATGTGGATGAGTGTAAATGATTGTGGGTGAGTGAGAATGAATGTGGATGGGTGTAAAACGAATGTCGATGAGTGTTAATGAATGGGACTGTTGTCATAAAAAGAGGACACGAGAGTTCTGAAGGTCCGAGAAGTTACTTGGCTCAGCTGTCAATAAGACCCTAAGCTGTCAATAAGACCCTAAGCTGTCAATAAGACCCTAAGCTGTCAATAAGACCCTAAGCTGTCAATAAGACCCTAAGCTGTCAATAAGACCCTAAGCTGTCAATAAGACCCTAAGCTGTCAATAAGACCCTAAGCTGTCAATAAGACCCTAAGCTGTCAATAAGACCCTAAGCTGTCAATAAGACCCTAAGCTGTCAATAAGACCCTAAGCTGTCAATAAGACCCTAGCTGTCAATAAGACCCTAAGCTGTCAATAAGACCCTAAGCTGTCAATAAGACCCTAAGCTGTCAATAAGACCCTAAGCTGTCAATCAGACCCTAAGCTGTCAATAAGACCCTAAGCTGTCAATAAGACCCTAAGCTGTCAATAAGACCCTAAGCTGTCAATAAGACCCTAAGCTGTCAATAAGACCCTAAGCTGTCAATAAGACCCTAAGCTGTCAATAAGACCCTAAGCTGTCAATAAGACCCTAAGCTGTCAATAAGACCCTAAGCTGTCAATAAGACCCTAGCTGTCAATAAGACCCTAAGCTGTCAATAAGACCCTAAGCTGTCAATAAGACCCTAAGCTGTCAATAAGACCCTAAGCTGTCAATAAGACCCTAAGCTGTCAATAAGACCCTAAGCTGTCAATAAGACCCTAAGCTGTCAATAAGACCCTAAGCGTCTTTCTCCACATAGCCCCACACAGCTGGGGCAGCAGTGGCAGCAGCAACAGGCATGGGCAGAGCGATGTGCAGGGTGGTGCCGTGACCCTCTGTGCTGAGCAACCCAATGCTGCCGCCCATGAGCGACACCTGGCATGCCACGGGGAGGAGGGGAGGGGGGTGGAGTGACAGCAGATGACTGAATGTGGATGAGTGCAAATTATTGTGGATGTGGATTAGTGTAATTATATGTAGATTTATGTTAATCCATGTGGATAAGTGTAACGATTGTGTGTTAATTCATGTGGATGAGTGTAAATGATTGTGGGTGAGTGAGAATGAATGTGGATGGGTGTAAAACGAATGTCGATGAGTGTTAATGAATGGGACTGTTGTCATAAAAAGAGGACACGAGAGTTCTGAAGGTCCGAGAAGTTACTTGGCTCAGCTGTCAATAAGACCCTAAGCTGTCAATAAGACCCTAAGCTGTCAATAAGACCCTAAGCTGTCAATAAGACCCTAAGCTGTCAATAAGACCCTAAGCTGTCAATAAGACCCTAAGCTGTCAATAAGACCCTAAGCTGTCAATAAGACCCTAAGCTGTCAATAAGACCCTAAGCTGTCAATAAGACCCTAAGCTGTCAATAAGACCCTAAGCTGTCAATAAGACCCTAAGCTGTCAATAAGACCCTAGCTGTCAATAAGACCCTAAGCTGTCAATAAGACCCTAAGCTGTCAATAAGACCCTAAGCTGTCAATAAGACCCTAAGCTGTCAATCAGACCCTAAGCTGTCAATAAGACCCTAAGCTGTCAATAAGACCCTAAGCTGTCAATAAGACCCTAAGCTGTCAATAAGACCCTAAGCTGTCAATAAGACCCTAAGCTGTCAATAAGACCCTAAGCTGTCAATAAGACCCTAAGCTGTCAATAAGACCCTAAGCTGTCAATAAGACCCTAAGCTGTCAATAAGACCCTAGCTGTCAATAAGACCCTAAGCTGTCAATAAGACCCTAAGCTGTCAATAAGAACATGGATGACATGGCGGTCATAGAACATGGCTCATGATTGTGTGCCTCTTAAGTGCTTCTGCGTTGAAAGGTTCCTGTCGTTTCTCCAACAAATCCTCATTTTGAGAGGCTCGGTTGCATGAGGTGGGTTGCATGAGGGGCAGGGCTCACCTGCATGAGGGGCAGGGCTCACCTGCATGAGGGGCAGGGCTCACCTCCTTAGTGCCCAACACACATGCTGTGAGCTCACCTGCATGAACGCCTGAAACACGTCGCACTGCTCCTCCTCTGCGATGCCACACCCCATGTCCTCACACGTCACCAGCACCACACACCGCCTGCCTCCCCCCCCCTCCTCCTCTGTGCCCTCCTCTCTGTCCTGCCCATGCCACCACCTCCCCACTGCTCCCCTCCACCAGCCCATACCACCGCCCCCTTGTACTGTCCTCCCTGCTTCACTCACAGCGTCCTCACCACGCGCTCTTGTTCTATGCACACCAGCACATGACCCCATCCCCCCACGCCCACCCTGCTCGTCATTTGCCGGACCCCATGATGCAGCACTACCCTTGCCTTCACTCAACTCACTGCACACCCTCTCGCCTCTGCTTCCGCCTCCCACCACCATCGTCAGACGCTCTCCACCGTTCTCCACCCCATGCTGGAAACGGATCAGGGGTGCCCCTCTGACTCCACACCCCACAGCACCCACTGCTGCTTCTCCATCTTCACCACCCGATACCAGCCTCTTACCCCCCCTGTCTTCCCCGCTTTCTCTATTCGCATCACTCTGTTCCCGAACACTTCCCCTCTCCTCCTCCTCCTCCCTTTCTGTGCCCTCCTCTCTCTCCCCCCTCTCCTCACTCTCCTCCCGCTCTTGTCCCCCTTCCTGAACGAGCGGCATGCGCCAGTAGCACCCAAGGCACTGCGCAGACAAGCCTCTCCGGAACACCCGTTTATTGCATGCACCTGTCACCGCCTTCGCCAGCCCTCGCTGCCCCACCTGCTCCCAGAACGGCATCTTAAACAGCGGCTCTCCCACTTCGTTCCCATGCACAGCCTCACTGGCAGCATCAGCAGCGGCAGCATCAGGGTTGGTAGCAGCGGCAGCGGCAGGCGAGGAGCGGCCTGGAGTGGCTTCGGCAAGGAGGCAGCCGAGGGAGAGCAGGTGGGTGGGGATGTGGGTGTCGGGGGGAAGGCACTGCAGCCGCACACACACGCCCCCGCTGGCCGTGAACTTTATGGCGTTGTCTGGGGAAGCATCAATAGAAGCACATAATGGGGTCCAAAATGTGAGAGAGGGAGAGCGAGGGGAGGGGGGGGGGAGGGATCAGAGAGTTCGTTTATAGCAACGGGAGGAGAAAATTGCAGACTTCAGGGATCCGACGAAAGAGACTCGAGCGAAATCATCGTCACTTCCACCCACTACTAGCGAATGGAAGCTGACTTGCGATGAGGCAGTAAGCGAGGCATTAGCTCAGGTGTTACCAAGCCCATCCAACCTCACCCATATCTAGTCCAGGGTGACTAGATTCGAGTCATCTTCTCACCGACTATTCTGTCCATCACTTGCTGCAGGCGAAGGTAGTCCCCCACCAGCACACCGGGCACATCCCCATCCACATGCCATGTCACTGAACACGCACGCACCCACATGCACACACAGAGAAAGCAGGCCAAAATTGATTAGAAAAGCAAGAATCAACCAATTGCATGAAGAGAAACGCAAGCAGAAACAGGCAATCAAGACACGGGTGAGAAAGAAAACAGTATGTGAGAGTGATTACATTCGAGGCCGCGCTCCTGAGCAGCCTGCTCGTGTGGGAGCAGCACGTCACGCAGCCAGGGGCGGAGGGCAAAGGGCAGGCTCTCCAGGTGCAGGCGGCCCGCCTCCGCCTTGCACACATCCAGCACCGCGTTGACAAGCAATAGGATGCGCTCCGCCTCCTCCACTGCTGCCCCCACGTCCCCCCTCTGCCCCCCGTCCAGCCCTCCTTCGTCCAGCTGCTTGAGCATGCCTGCCGGGTGGTTGTGGTTGGCACAGCGAGTGGAAATTTGACGGATTGGAATGTGAACACTCTTGCGAATTAAGTAAGATTAGCAGAGTATAGTGATTGGCTGTGATCGTATCAGCTGAAATTGCTTCAAGACGTGAATGGATCTTACTACACCAACGGGATCAGGGCCACTCATGCACCCCATTGCCACGAACCTTCCATGCCATAGATGGGGGTGCGCAGCTCATGCGCGGTGTTGGCGATGAACACACCCTTGTTTCGCTCCGCCACCTCCGCCTTCCCCTTGAGGACCTCCAATGATGCCGTCTTCTCGCGCAGCCTCCGCGTGTTGATTGTCACGCTCACGCCGATAGCGGCCAGCAGCGCCGCCACCACCACAATAATCACCCCCAGGAACACAGCAGTCATGCTGCGGGCCTCGTCCGAGCCCTGAAAGCTGGGGGATAGGGGAGGCGCATTGGGGGCAGAAGGAGCCGCCGATGGCATGGAATGGAGGTTCATGGCATTGAGCACAACGTGGGCAGAGGCGGGCTTTAAGATGTCTAAAAGTTGATTGAACCAGCATCGGGTCGCGGGACCTTCATCAAGGGGAGAGGGCGAGAAAGGGGAGGGGGAAGGCGAGCAGTTATGAAGGAAGAGCAGCGTACCCCTAGTAACTAACTACTCACCGGCACCAGAGCTGGTAGGTGCGCGAGGAGTCAGTGAGGTTGATTTGCTGCACGGCCTTGTGTCAATGTGGCTGCAGCATGGTTTCATTGGAGGGCGGAATGATCTTGGCCACTTGCATGGGGTCGCCTTGTGGCACGTCCAAGCCACCCACCCCGTACAGAAGGCGCGGGCCCAGCGGGGTGGAGGAATTGGGGAGGATATCCGTGGGGGTGACGTCATACACCTCCAGAGAATACTCGATGCCTGCAGTGCAGCAGCACAAGGGGAATGCTCTATTTGGTTACAACATAGTGGTCTACGTATTGGTGTGATGGGAGTGGAGGGAACCCTCTGTTTGGTTGGCACAGGCGCAGCAAGAGTGTGAGGGGAGCAGCAAACAGCTGCGCACAGGCACCTTGCACGGCATACAGCTGCGCACAGGCACCTTGCACGGCATACAGCTGCGTACCTGACGCGGAGGAAAGGTGAACAAGGAGAACACAAGGGAGGAAGCAAGGTGGGCGCCTGTGAGTCTCATGTGTGAAAATTCTTGTGCCGATTCATTACGCTGTTTTGAGTGGAAACACTAGCAGTAAAGTTGCTGAAACAGTACCAACGCCTCTCCACAAGGCAGGAGCAGCTTTCTCATGGTAAGATGATCAGATGGTGGAACACCTTGGCGGAGCACTTCAAGAATGATGAATTCTGCCAGACGATTGAAGTCCACTGACGCCGCCATCACACCCATGAACGCCGCGTGCCTCTCTGCCCAGGCCAGCTCTGTCGTGACGTTGCCTTTGAAGACCGGGAATACCATGGCTGGGGAATGGGGAGCGAGAGTGGGTCCGCATGAATTGGAGAATCAAACGCAAACAGGTGAACTCGAGAGAAGGGGAAGAGGGAGCATTGAGAAAGAAACAACAAAGACAACAAAAAAAGGGAGGGGCAGGAGTGAGGGAGGGAGAGACACAAGTGATTGTCAACATACTAGAGATGAACCTACTCCTCATACACCTGTGATAAGGCGGTTTTTCAGTCGACTCAAAAAATTGAGATGAGCCCACTCCTCATACCCTTGCCCGCCGGTTACCCATGCCTGCATAGCAAAAGGAGAGCACACAGGGCGTGGTTTGACATTTAAGACGTCTCAAGACTCACCCATGCCTGGATGGCCATTGGAGAGCACATAGGGCGTGGTGAGCATATTATCGAAAGTCTCCTTCATGCGGGTCAGCTGCGGGCCGTACGACGGGTGGGTGCGGCCATCGGGGCAGTCCGCGGCGCTCTGCACCAGGTCAAAGGGGTACTGCGCGTCGAACCAGAAGCGCAAGTCCATGTACCAGTGGGCGGGCGGGACCGGCTTGCCCATCACGTCCACCAGCCGGCACCCCATCCGCCTCTCAAAGGCCGCCCTGCAGTGCCGGAAACGCCGGGATATGCCACAAGGGGAGCGGATTTATAGGGGGGTTACTCGACGCCTGCGGCTGCGGCTCCGCGAAGATAGGACACAGTGCAGTTCAAGCCGAACTGGTTAATCTGTGACTCAGTTCTTCACTCACGTCTACACCCACGTATGGTTGTGTTTGTATGCATGCATGCACTGTCACCCTCTTACCCAAATGAAGGAATGATGGGCCATTTACATAAGTTGATGCTTCAGCTAACCTAGGGAAGAGGGGCAGCTGCTACCTATGGTGTGCATGTGCACGGGCCCGGGCCGACTGCTCTGCTCATCGGCTCGGTTCCTCAACAGGATGAGCCAAGCCGGTGATCCTTTTGCCGACTTCTCACGAATCAAGCCGGAGCCCGGCTCGTCGACTTTTGAGTTGAAGTCAAATCAAGCCAAGCCAGTGATCCCACTCCGCCGACTTCTCACGAATCAAGTTGGCGGCCGGCTCGTCTGCTCATCTGTTAGCATTGATGGGCCGGCTTCCGGCTTCTCGAGCTGATGGCTCTTCGAGGGATATGGCAGTCGAAATGCCACTCCAAGCTTATCTGGCAGTCAAAATGCCACGTCATCCACATCCATGTGAACCTCGCGACCCAAACGCTAGATCTGTGCAGATCTGGCAGACGAAGACAGGCCGTACCGCCTCGACCCTGCTCTGGCGGCTCGCCTAGATGGACGAGACGAGACGGGCCACACGCCGGCCTTTTCACCAGCTCGACTCATCGATGCAATCCTCTGGTTCGTTCTAGCTGTTGGCAAATATCCGCAAATATACAATTAATGAGAATTCTCAGACATATGCGGTGCGCGTATCTCCCAACTTACGGCACGCGCGGACACGCACAGACAGAGCTGGCGAGAGACGTGAGAGCAGGAGGGGAGGGAGGGCGGGAGGTGAGGTGGGGCGTGTGGGAAGAAGATGAAGGAAGTGCGAGGGCGAGAGTGAGGAGCAGTGGCAGGCAGCAGCAGCAGCAGCAGCAGCAGCAGCAGTGAGGGCGGAGGCGGGGGCCGGCGGAGGAGGGGGGCGAGGGGCGAGTGCGCACCTGTCGGAGCCATTAACAAAGGCGGCATAGGCAATGGCGTGCACCCAGGGGCGGGCGGCCTGCGTGCGGAGCACGTAGTTGGCAAAGAGCCTCTGAGTCAAGTTGCCGTGCGACGCCCATGGGTCCTCCTGCAGCCGCCCAAACACCATCACCAGCCCTTCCATCGCCTGATGCATGCATGGTGGGAGTGGGTTTGGGTGGGTTGGTGGGTTGGACTTGTGGAGTGGAGTTGGGTGTGTGGGGAGGGGTGGGAATGACTAACCGGAAGCACAGCACAGGGTGATGGTGGCAGTGGCACAGGGGATGCATGCAGCAGCTGGAGCAAGCAAGCAGGTGCGCAGCAGCGCAGCCCGTGGAAATGCACCATGCTTCCCGCCGCAACACCCCTGCCACAGTGGGCCCTTGGTGTACCTTCCCTTCCCGCCACCCCACCACACCCACCAGCCCCTGTGCTGATGCAAGCATGGGAATGCATTGGGGGGGACACATCACGCGGGGGTCACGCAGGGGGCAAGCATGCCTAGTGCTGCTGCTGCCAGCACGTCTGGTCGCTTCACGTCCTGCTGCGTGCACGGGTGGAGCCGATGCTCAATGCACCAAGTTCTAAGTACGAAAACGCTTAAAGCTCGGAAACAAAAAAACAAAAAAATAAACAAGCACACACACACAAACACACACACACACACACACACACACACACACACACACACACACACACGCACACACTTTCCTGACCTGCATTTCCACACAGATTGGAAATTGCAACTCCGTTCTCAATTTCACATTCCCACACAACCCTCCTGGTGTTTTTCTTTCCTGCCCCGCCTTGCATCAAACCCCACCAATTTTGGTGATGCAGCGGTTTTCAGAGTTACTATGAAAATTGATGCTTGCGTCAACTTGAAGTCGCTTGAAACGACAACTCGGCGTGGCGGAGAAGAAGCGTACTAGACAATCGAAGTCCAAAATCATGTGGCGTGCAGCGGTCAGCAGTGCAGCGCTGTGAGGCGGCCCGACAGCGGCTCTACAACTTGCTCCGCGCCATCTTGCTCGCGCGGCTCGCGCGCCTTTCAAAGCGACTTCGTAAAGAGCGCGCATCAACGGCGGCGAGCGGCTCAACAATTGTTTGCATTTGCGGCGTACCCGACGAAATCGAAGTCTGAAATCCATGTTTGGCCCAAACCCGGGGTTTGTGCTACGTGGTCGGCTGACTACCTTGACATGGTCAGCGGTCTGCATGAACTGCTGCTGCAGCGGGCGCGCGCGACCGGCGCACCAGGTGTCGAGCTCCGCCTTGCGCGCGCGCGACCGGCGCACCAGGTGTCGAGCTCCGCCTTGCGATTGTCGTCGAAGCCCTTCTGCACCCTCCACGCCACCAGCCCCGCCAGCACGCCCGCAAGCCCCATCCACACCGCCACCGCCACCGCCATTCGCGCTATCATCCTACGATTTAACACGATTTCCATATCGTCAGTGGCAGTACAGTCGATGCTCAGCCTATCACAAAAAAATTGCTCCTCACAATTAGAAATTTAGTCACTCGCGAACGTTTTGCCCGTGAGTGACTAAATTGACCATTCTGCCGATTTCGGGGTGCACCCTCGTTCTCACCCTCCTCACCATCGCGCGCACTGGCTACAGTGTTTGGACGTAGCGGGCTGGTGCGATAACTCGTTTGCGGGCAAAGTCGCACGAGGTGACGAAACAAGCCTTGGGCAGTAAAAAACCGCTAACGCTGAATAGCCGTCCCAACCGTTTTGAAAACGACAGTACCATTATTTAAAGTTTGAAACCCTGACTGACCGCCTTTGGTCAAATTGTCACTATAATGCATGTGATAGGTCCTTTGGTCCGTTGCAGTTACACTAGGCGTCCAGAAGGGGGTTAGTTCGTGTCCGTAGGGTTGACATGTCAAGTGAGAGCGTGTCAACCCGAAGCGCATTTGAATTAGAGTGTCAAGCTTTGTAGCTGAAGTGTCAAGTCGAAGCGCATGTACGAACATCAGCGACTCAATTTCATTGGTTTGAATTTTTGTCAGGTGTGGATCTGCTAGGCAGCGAACGATTCAAAAGACATGTTGCGTGCTGATTGGGCAACATCTGGTCGTGAGATAGGCACCTGCGACAATCTTCTGTCGTTTGAAGGTTTGACTGTGCCAATTTCAAAAGTGTTCGACGATTTTTATTGGCTGGCAGCCTGCAATTTCTTGACACCCTGCCAACAATGCTGGCTGAGTGTCAAAATGCCAAATTGACACTGCCCACTTTGACATGTCATCCCTACGGACACGACCTTACACAGGTGCTCATCTGGGAGTGGATACAACAACCTCGTTACCCAGCGAGGCGAGTAAACAAATGGGTAGGCGGGTTACGACCGACAGCCGGGGTAATACCAAGGGGGTTTCCCCATAACCTGTACCTTTACCGTCATCTGAAAAGTTTACCTGGTTACTAAATTAAAGCCCTTGATTCGATTCACATTGCAATTTCATATTACAGTCACATTTTTGCCCGTAGCGACAACGGCGAATGTGGCGAAATGCCTGAAACGCGTTTCACGCACATGCCGCCCGCCTACCTGGTGTTCTTGAAATGAGCGCCGACTGTATCATTTCTTTGATTGTAGCTGACCCGTCAACCCGTCACTGGGAGAGCCACGGATTCGCCGCTCCCACGGGCAAAACGGGAGCGACGCTCAACATTTCGTGAGAGACACACAGTGCCAGCATCATTTCTTAGATTGTGGCTGAAGCGATTACAAAATAACAGT
The DNA here is from genome assembly GCA_947471745.1 of Closterium sp. Naga37s-1. Lineage (NCBI taxonomy): Eukaryota > Viridiplantae > Streptophyta > Zygnematophyceae > Desmidiales > Closteriaceae > Closterium > Closterium sp. Naga37s-1. Next base: position 1,157,353 of record CANJKZ010000311.1, on the reverse strand, counting down.
ACATATGATGCCCAGCCACTGCGCGCGAATTTGCCTTGCACATTTCAGAAACTCTGCACCCGTGTTTTTTTTCCCACTCAGTTGCACCCAGATTATAGGCACGCGGATCAACTTGCATTTGGGCGAGAAAACGCCAAAGTATGAATCTTAGGCGCAAAACAAACCATGCTGACCCGATAGGTTCTTGTTTCTTGGCCAGAAACAAGCATAAACCCAAAACCCTGAACTGACAACAACACAGGCCCACCAGCACTGTTTTGGAAAAAACAAACGAGTTACAACCTGTGTTTTTTAGAAGCACCTCAACACCCTGGCGAAATGGAACGAACTGGGCGAAATGCTGTCAGATTTATATGACTTAGCTGCTGTAGGCTATAGTGGGGTAGCACATATGGGGTACAGCTTTCTAGGGTTTGTACTTGTACCCAACTTTCCCTTAGTCTTTTCATTCCTCGTTCATTTTCACATGGTATAGAGCAGGTTCCCCAGTGGGAAATGTTCCTAGGGCCCACCAACTTTTTTGATCCTGCCCGGAGCGCGCTCAGCCTCTGCCCGAGTCGCGCTCCCCTCTCACGGCCCCGTCGCGCCGCCCTTACGACCCCGTCGCGCCGCCTCAGCGGCCCCGTCGCGTCGCGCCTCCCTAGCGGCCCCGTCGCGTCGCCCTTGCGACCCCGTCGCGCCGCCTTCGCGGTCCCGTCGCGTCGCGCCGCCCTCGCGGCCCTTTCGCGCCGCCCTCGCGGCCTCCTCGAGCCGCCCTCGCGACCCCTCCACGCCGCCCTCGCGGCCCCGTCGCCTACCCTTGCGGCCCCGGCACCACCCTTCCCGGCCCCGGCGCCGCCCTTCCCGGCCCCGGCGCCGCCCTTCCCGGCCCCGGCGCCGCCTCTGCTGGCCCCGTCGCCCCACCCTTGCGACCCCGCGGCCCCACCCTTAAGGCGCCGGTCGCCACCCTTCGTGGCCCCGCCACCGCCCTCAGCGGCCTCGTCACCGCCCCACCTGGCCCCGCCGCTGTCCCCACGCGGCCCCGCCGTCACCACCGAGCCGCCGGCGCCGCTGAGCCGCCGATCTACCGAGCCGCCGCTGCTGCCGAGCCGCCCGAGCCACCCGAGCCGCCCGAGCCGCCGAGCCACCTGAGCCGCCCGAGCCGCCGAGTCGCCGAGCCGCCGAGCTCCAGTTGCTGCCGAGCCGCCGTGCCGCCGAGCCGCCCGAGCCGCCCGAGCCGCCGAGTCGCCGAGCCGCCGAGCTGCAGTTGCTGCCGAGCCGCCGAGCCGCCGAGCCGCCCGAGCCGCCCTGTCCGGTAAGAGCGGCACCTCTACCACTGCGCTGCCCTTACCCTACTGCTCCAGCTACTAGTCTACTGCTGTCATGGCTACCCCCAGTGTCCTCGCTTTTGACGCTGAGGGTCGGGCCATTGACTTTGACGTCTGGGTAGATGACCTGCAGCTTTTCCTACAGTGCGACAGGGCAGACGGTCTCTCTCTCTTTGACCTCACTTCTGGTGCCTCTTCTGCCCCTGCTGCTGATGCTGACGCCACTGTTCGCTCACAGTGGGCCACACGCGACGCTGCTGCCCGTCTTGCTGTGCGCCGCCACTTGCCTACCGCTGAGCGTGCACACTTTAGTCAGTACAAGAGTGCTAAGACCTTGTACGACGCTGTAGTTGCACGCTACTCTTCCCCTGCCACTGCTGCACTTAGCCGCCTCATCCTGCCGTACCTCTTCCCTGACCTCGCCGCTTTTCCCACAGTCGCTGACCTCATTACGCACCTGCGCACTAGTGACACTCGCTACCGCGCTGCCCTTCCTCCTGAGTTCTGCGCCAAGAACCCCCCCCCTATGTACATCACCCTCTACTACGTAGTCACCCGGCTCCCTGACACCCTTCGCCCGGACAGGGACCACTTTCTCTCTGTTTGCCCCACCACCCTCACCGTTGACCTCCTCGAGGAGCGCCTCCTAGCAGCAGAGAAGAGCATAGTCACTGTAGGAGCCTCTCGTGGTGACCCTCGTGCCCCTGTCTTTGAGGGGTGCTCCCCCTCTCCTCTCTTGCCCTCTGTTGCCTCTGCTGCTGCGGCCGACCTCGTTGGTCTTGAGTCGGTCGGTGCGGCGTCTGCCCCTAGCGGGAGAAGCCGCACTGGCAAGGGCAAGGGGGGCAGGGGCGCTGGAGGAGCTAGCGGGGGCGGTGGAGGCGGCGGTGGAGGCGGCGGAGGGGGTGGGGGTGGCGGTGGGGGTGGTGGCGGGGGTGGGGGCGTCAGTGGCGGCAGTGGAGGCGGAGGCGGCGGCGGCGGTGGCGGTGGGAGCGGAGGTGGCGGAGGTGGCGGCGGTGGAGGAGGCGGCGGCGGAGGAGGTGGAGCTGGTCGGGGTGGCGCTGCGCAGAGGGTCGGCTCCGGTGGTGGTCAGCGCCAGCAGCAGCAGCAGCAGCAGCAGCGCACTCGTGAGATCCCCCCCCCTCAGCAGCTTCGTGAGTGGTACGCTGCACGCCAGCGGGGTGGGGGTACTGGTCCGAGTTTCGGCTCGGACTTTCCTGTTCTGCGTCTGCACTCTGACAGAGGCGGAGAGTTCTCCTCTGGCCTTCTGCGAGCCTACTGTCGTGCACGAGGCATCCGCCAGACCTTCACGCTTCCGGACTCTCCACAGCAAAATGGGATTGCTGAGCGCCGCATTGGCATGGTCATGGACGTCGCCCGTACGTCCATGATGCATGCGGCTGCCCCCCATTTTCTGTGGCCGTTTGCGGTTCGGTACGCGGCGCATCAGATCAACCTTCAGCCCAGGGTCTCCATGCCGGAGACCTCCCCAGCTTTGCTGTGGACGGGGAAGGTTGGCGATGCGTCTGCGTTCCGTGTCTGGGGATCTCGGGCGTTTGTCCGCGACTTGTCTGCGGACAAGCTGTCCCCTCGTGCTGCTCCCTGCGTCTTCCTTGGCTTCCCCCCTGACGCGCCAGGGTGGCAGTTCTACCACCCCACCTCTCGCCGTGTTCTGTCCTCCCAGGACGTCACGTTTGACGAGTAGGTCCCCTACTACCGTCTCCTCCCCCCGCCACCGCTCTTCCTTGTGCCAAGTCCCCCCCCGGTAGACCCCCTTCCCCCTCAGGGTCCTGCCCCTTCAGGTGTGTCCCAGGTAGACGCAGTCGAGCCTGTGGAGGTCGCTGGTGACTCTGGTGCTGCTGGGGGTGCTGAGCCTGGGGGTGCTGACTCTGGGGTTGCTGAGCGTGTGGGTGCTACGCCTGGGGGTGCTGAGCCTGGGGGTGCTGAGCCTGAGGGTGCTACGACTGGGGGTGCTGAGCCTGGGGGTGCTGAGTCTGGGGGTGCTGAGCCTGGGGGTGCTACGACTGGGGGTGCTGAGCTTGGGGGTGCTACGCCTGGAGGTGCTGAGCCTGGGGGTGCGGAGCCTGAGGGAGCTGGGCCTGCTCGTGTGGCGTCTGGCGGTGCTGGGCCTGGAGGTTCTCTGGGTGCTTCGTCTCGACGGGAGCCACTCTCTCCACAGGAGGTGCGTGAGTGGTTTGCCCGGCGCTGGAGGCGTGCTGCTGGAGCTGGAGGTTCTTCGGCTGCTGAGGGTGCTGGTGCCACGGGTCCCGGAGGTGCTCGTACTGGGAGTACTGGAGCTGCTGGGCCGGCGGGTTACTACTGGAGCTGGAGCCACTGCGTCTTCTCGTGGTCCGACTGGAGCTGGAGCTGCTGAGGGTGTTGGCGCTGAGGGTACTGCTGGCGGTACTGGAGGCGGTCCTGCTGGGGGTGCTACTGGTGCTGCTGGAGGTCCTGGAGCTACTGGAGCTGCTGGGGGTACTGGAGCTGGAGGTGCTGCTGGCGCTGGTGCTACCACTGGGGGTACTGGTGCTGTCCCTGCTGTGTCTGGAGTCGCTGCGCGGCCTCGGCCGTACTTCGTTCCGCTTCTTGAGCAGGTTCTTGGTCTCCCGCCTTCTACTGGTCCTCCTCCTCCCTTAGAGTGTCCACAGCCTGTCCCGTCACAGTTACAGTTACAGCCGGCCTCCCCACTGCCTGCTCCTTCTCCCTACACTCGTCCTACTGGAGGTCTTGCTGAGCGTCGTGAGCCTGCGTCTCGTCCTGCGTCGCCTGTCCGTGCTGCTCGCGCTAGTGGTCGTGGTTCGCGTCAGCGTCCTCACCCTGTGCCCGGCACGCACCGGATGTCTCTCCGTCCGTCCACTGCTCCTCTGCGTGCCCCTTTGCCTTCTCCTCCTGAGTCCTCTCTTCCTGCTCTTGCTGACCCGGAGTCGGACTCCCTTCGTGCTGCCAGTCCGACTGTCACGCGTCTCCTTGCTACTGTTGTCACTGACCCTTCCTTTGAGTCCACTGATGCGTCTGCCCTAGTTGCTGAGCTCGTCGACTTTGCTGCTCGCTGTCGTCTAGACTACGCTGCTAGTCTTGTTGCTGCGTCTGAGTCTGTCTGTCCTCCGTCCGTCGGGGGTGAGTGTGCCCTTGGCACGGACGTCCTTGAGGACAGACAGGAGGAGTTCCAGTGTTTGGCTGCTGCTTCACCTCATCTCGTGTCCGTACTGCTTACCCCTGAGGGAGACCCGGATGCACTTGACATCCCGACTCCGCGCTCTTACGCGGAGGCGATAGAGGGTCCCTACTCCTCTCAGTGGCAGGCAGCTATGGACGCAGAGATGGCTTCCTGGAAGTCCACAGGCACCTACGTTGACGAGGTTCCCCCGCCTGGGGCGAACATCGTCAGTGGCATGTGGATTTTCAGGGTGAAGCGGCCGCCGGGTTCTCCGCCTGTCTTCAAGGCGCGTTACGTGGCTCGTGGCTTCAGTCAGCGGCAGGGAGTTGACTACTTTCAGACCTTCTCTCCCACCCCGAAGATGACCACTCTTCGGGTACTGCTGCACATAGCTGCTCATCGTGACTACGAGCTACACTCTCTTGACTTCAGCACTGCTTTCTTGCAGGGCAGCCTGCACGAGGAGATCTGGCTGCGCCGCCCACTTGGCTTCACTGGGACTTTTCCTCCTGGCACCCAGTGGAGCCTCCGGCGGCCAGTCTACGGTCTCCGCCAGGCACCGCGTGAGTGGCACGACACACTGAGGACTACGCTTGCGGCTCTTGGGTTTGCTCCCTCTACTGCCGACCCGTCGCTGTTTCTGCGCACCGACACTTCTTTGCCGCCGTTCTACATCCTCGTGTACGTCGACGACTTGGTCTTTGCCACAGCTGACACTGCTGGACTCGCCCACGTGAAGTCCGAGCTGCAGAAGAGACACACGTGCACAGACCTGGGTGAACTGCGCAGCTACCTTGGCTTGCAGATCACCCGGGACAGAGCACGCCGCACCATTACCCTGACTCAGTCACACATGGTGCAGCAGGTCCTTCAGCGCTTCGGCTTCACGTACTCCTTGCCTCAGGCCACTCCTCTGCCTACTCGCCACTCGCTCTCAGCTCTGCCTTCGGATGAGTCCGTAGAGTCGAGTGGCCCGTACCCAGAGCTTGTTGGCTGCCTCATGTACCTGATGACCTGCACTCGACCTGACCTTGCATACCCTCTTAGCATTCTCGCACGCTATGTTGCTCCTGGGAGACACAGACCGGAGCACATGGCTGCAGCGAAGAGGGTGTTGCGCAACTTGTGCAGTACGTCGGGCATGGGGCTTGTGCTTGGAGGGCAGAGTCCAGTGGTCCTCACTGGGCACGCAGACGCTTCTTGGGCTGACGACCAGGCTACGCAGCGGTCGTCACAGGGTTACACCTTCAGCCTTGGTTCCGGCTCTGTCTCGTGGCGGGCTACCCGCTCGTCTTCTGTTCTCGGCTCCAATTGTGAGGCTGAGATCTACGCAGGGGCCATGGCTGCACGGGAGCTTCGCTGGCTCACCTACCTGCTGATTGACCTCGGAGAGCCGCCTCGTTCTCCTCCAGTGCTGTACGTAGACAACAAGGCCATGCTGGCCTTGTGTCGGGAGCAGAGACTGGAGCACAGAACGAAGCACATTGCTCTTCGCTACTTCCTTGCTCATGAGCTACAGCAGCGTGGTCAGCTACGCCTTGCGTACGTGGCCTCTCAGGCCAACACTGCTGATATCTTCACCAAGGCACTTGCGCCTTGTGATCATCAGCGCTTCTGTACTCAGCTGGGTCTTGTGCCTACCTTGCCTCACTTGCTCACCCCTTGACCTTGTTTGTACTGTTACATATATATATACACCAGCTCTTGCTTGTTTAGCCTTATATATATATATACATATAATCCTGCATGTGAACTGGCCTTGTGGCCTTGAACTTGTGCTCGGAATGTGTGGTGACGTTGTGATCCACCCTGAGCTTGCTTTGCTTTGCGTGACTGGTCTTGTGACCCCTTGTCCTCCCCCACTTTGCCTATGGGGGTGTGTCAGATTTATATGACTTAGCTGCTGTAGGCTATAGTGGGGTAGCACATATGGGGTACAGCTTTCTAGGGTTTGTACTTGTACCCAACTTTCCCTTAGTCTTTTCATTCCTCGTTCATTTTCACAAATGCTTAAAACGTTTATAAGCCCAGAGCACAACCCAAGGGGGGGGGGATTCAAACGGGCATCAGGTGTAATTGAAAATAGAACTGAGGGCAGGTGACGTCACGCACTGCTAAGGGCGCGTGTGATCTTTGAAAGTTGTAAGGTCTGTTCACTTCGCCGCTTTGACCCACCGCTCACCAGCCTGGTGAGGCACAGTGATACATGAACCACAAGGAGGAGCGTGAGGCGCCCTCAGGCCGATAATCTTGGCACAGCTGCACCCCTCATCACAGGTTCGGGCAATTGAAGGATCGATATATTTTAGGGCACCCTGCCGGAGACGAGTTGTGACTGGTTTATACCCTGCAACTGCAGAGTTCCAGGCGCCACACCAGAGTTACAGGGTGTTTGGTTCATTCTTGAAACCCGGGCTGAAACCACCCTACTAGTGTTTCCTTCTCCTTTGTTTCACCTGAGTAAACATTCACAGGGCCGGCGGAGTGGAGGAGTTGGGAGTGGGGTTAGGGGAGCAAGTGAACAGGCGAGCACATGTGAATAATTCTCGCGGAAGGGGAGAGACAGAGGCCCTGTTCGGTAGCCCAGCAAGTCATACTGCGGCTGGTGCGGGGGATCTTCCTCGCCCAAATTCGAACCCTGTTAAAGCCCACCAAATCGTTATTAGAACACCAGACCTGCCCAGTGTGACTTGGCTTCCGAACGCGTAAGAAACCCAGTCAGAGTGAGGGCGAGGACACTTACTACGAAATTGCGAGCACAGGCAAACTCGACCATCAGTGAAAGTCTAACCCATTTCTGCTTTCTAGTTCCACCCAGGAAGGCCTGCTCCGAGTGGCATGCTGAAGGGTATACGTCTCGTTAGTGTCTTTTCGGGTCAAATTAATACATTTTGATCCGTTTGTTCAAAGGTGAGAGATCGTGCCCGTTCATATTTTTCCTTTTTCCATATCGAGGGGTTTCTATTTGTTGGGCTGATTTTTTGTTTGTTGATCGGGTAGCCTCGTACAGAAGTGGAAAAATGTTCTGGAAAATTCTTCATAAACACATGGTAACTTCTTGCAAATACGGACGAGACTTCCTTCCAGTGTGAGTGGAGGCCCGAGGCTACGAAACAAATCGTAGGCTTCCCCAGTTCGAGTGCGCCCAGTGTGACTGGAAGGCTACCGAACAGGGCCAGAGTCGTTGGGAGAAAATCGAGGGTCTGACTGCATAAGTATCCAGAAGTGGCCTAGTCAGTAGAAAGAGGCACTTCCGATAGATGAGGTCCTGGGATCGAACCCACCCCCGTGCAGGCGTGTTCTGCCAGCCCCAAGTAGGGGTTAGCACGTGCTCATCTAGGAATGGATACCCCTAAAACTGGTTACGACCAGAAATATAACTTTAACTTTAACTGACTGCATAAGTGTTTTAGGGTGGGAGTCCGAAACGGTTGCGTTTGTGTTCCACCTCCCTTTCTTGTCGCCATATGTCTCTCACTTTGTTCAGAGTCAGCTCCACCAAATCTTGCACGCCCTGCGCATCAGCCCGTCGTCTCCTGTTGGCCCCGTTTGGTTCGGTTACAACGTCTTGCACCAGCCGTAATGACAAACTCAGGGCGTGGGCCCAATCGGGTTTGATCGCCTCATCAGCCGCGATCAATAATTTCCACGAAGCCTGGAAGCCAAATTCAGGCAATCAGCTGATCGCGATCAACTGATCGCCCCAACTCGATCAGCCACGATTTACACCCCGATCATAGTCGATTTTCCTCGATCACAGGCGATCACCTGATTGCATATGATCGGGGTCCACAGCGACGCTTGCAAATTGTTAGGGGGCGTTCCCACGGTTTCCCAACAAGAAAGTCTCCCCGGGCGGCTCGCAATTTGGCCAATTTCGAGAAATTTGCCAACATGCGGCTCGAAGTTCGACCACCAAGATTCCCATCAAATTGGTCGTGCAAGTGTTAATCCACAGCCGTATACGATCTCATCTGACGGCCCATGACGCCTACCGAAATGGGCTATGACCCAAACCCACGTTTCTGTGTCATTGCCCGAAGTTAAGCTGCCCGGTTTTGGAGTCAACGTCATTCAATAACAAAAATGGTTCAGTGCGCCTCAGAATTTTTGGTTCTCGATTTTTCGGGCACCTTTTTACGCGGGAGCCAGAAATCTCAACCGAGTCGTTGAGTCCATCCGATTGTCAGATGTGAAGGCCTATTGGGTGCGACAAGATTTTTTACGTGTATACTGGCCAGAAGGTCGCAATCTGGTCGTAACGGCTCGCAAGGACGCGGTGTCCAGAGTGGGGCAGTACCCCACTCTGATCCGACAATTTTTGAGCCTGGTGGGCAAACTTTGGTGTTCGAAAACTGTGGGAACGCCTTTGTTAACAGGAATGGAGTGTTGGCCCCGCCCTCGCTTGGGCAACGCCGACGACTTGGTCGGATGTACGGGAGTAGCAGCCGACCGTTCATAGTGGGAGAGCTGCTCGACAGGCATCGTCGAGCTGCAGGGGACCGCTGTGGTGCTGCTGTCGACCAGGGAGCTCGACAGCTGCAACTGACTGGTCTGGGCGACGGGTGGGCCGTCGACCAGGAGGGGCAGTTCGACCGGGAGGCCTCTGTCGACCTGCAGCTCGACCGGGAGGTCTCCGTCAACCTGTAGCTCGACCAGGGGGTCCACGTCGACCTGCAGCTCAACCGGGAGCAGTCCGTCGATCTGCAGCTCGACCGGGAGCAGTCTGTCGACCTGCAGTTCGACCGGGAGGTCGACGGAGCAGTCCGTCGACCTGACAAGTGAGCAGCGGTCGACGAGGGGAGCTCGGCGACAACCGCTGACGATTCTGGTCGACGGAAGGGGTCCGTCGACCAGGGGGTAGCTTGACGGGAGTTGTGGTCGACCAGAGGCATCTGGTGGTCGACCAGAGGGACCTGGTGGTCGACCAGAAGCAGTGGTGGTCGACCGGAAGCACCTGGTGGTCGACCGGGTCGACCGGGTAACCTGCTCGACGAGTTCTGCGGAGGCACGCGAACGTCGTCGAGGATGCGATGGCGCAGGCGACTGCGGGCTGGTATCCCGGAGTCGATGTGGCTCGTCAGGCGCAGACAACAGCCGACGGATGCCCAACGAGGCAAGTCGGGCCAATCGTCTGCGCGCATCTGTGAGCGTGCGCACTGCTGTGTTCTACGGGGCAACGCTGGACAGCCGCTCTGCTGCAGCGTTGGCACGCCGTCGACCTGCTCTGTTGGCAGGTCGCCCTTCTGCAATGCTGGCGCAGCTCCTCTACGCAACGCTGGCAGGCGGTCCACCGAGCTGCGCTGGCGGTCGACCACGCTAGCAGCAGGGTTGCTAGGTGCTTGATGTAGTCATTGTTGTCATTGCTTGTTGGATCATTATGTAATTCCAACTTTGCTAGTGGAAACTCTTGCCGAATTCTCCCGTGGATGTGCAAGCACGAAGGAACCAAGCAAAGCTACGATCACCTCTAGTAGTTCGTGCCAACCCCCGTAGTCTAGCTCACTACCATTGTAGAGTGAATCTCCGCATGGTGCGATGAGCGTGGATCGAACACGCGACCTTCAGATAGGAGCCGACTTTTGCACCTACTAAGTCGTTCGTAGGCCGGCAGCAGCGTTAGTCGCCATGGTCGACCCCGTAATTGATGCGGGCGTAGCGGACTGTCAGAGGTCCACTGGTGATCCCTGATTGATCCTAGGGAAGGGTTACAGGCATGTTGGCCTGGGGGGTTATGGGCGCACTTACCCGCTATTCAAACAAGCCCTTTTATCCCAATGGTTAGTGGTTGGGATTCTGACATGGTATCAGAGCAAAGGTCTCGGGTTCGAATCCCGGTGTGTGCACTTCGGGCATCCCAGTGCGGTGGGGTGTCAGAGGTCCACTAGTGATCCCCGATTGATCCTAGGGAAGGGTTACAGGCATGTTGGCCTGGGGGGTTATGGGCGCACTTACCCGCTGTCGGAAATTCCCTTACCTCTTCCCACCTTATGGCCTTTCCCGCATCTCCTTCCTTCTACCCTCCTTCCTTCTTCCCTCTTCCCTGCTCATTGGTACCTTCGCCATCCTTGGAGTATTGCCCCTGGCTCATTGCATAGTGCTGCTCCTCTCTGTGGTGTTACCTTCTTCCCTTTTGCTTAGCATGTGCTCCCTGTCACTCTCACTGCTTCTGATCCTTGATATCCCCTTGCCCCCTGATAAGCTCGTTCAGCTTACTCACATCTAGTAACTACCACCTACATCACTTCCTCCATATCTCCAGGGTTTGTTATGGCCTGACGCTCACTCCCACATGATTCTGCGGCAATCACATGAGTATTTACAGAACATACAAACAATACAGAGTCAAATGCCCGTACCCCCTATATCCGATCCTGCACCCTCCCCCTATTGCTACACCGCTCACTCCCTTCGAAGGGGATGGCCTCCCACCGAAGCGAAAGGTCAGCCTTCTCCTCCTCTTGCCACTGCCACTTAGCCGCCCCACTGCTTGACCTCCAGCTCGTGCCTGTAACTCCAACTGGCTCGGGCATCCAACCTGCAAGGAAACAAAGCATGCACTCTTCACACAAAGCAAAAACTCCATCCAGTTGTCTCCCTTCCCCGCTTCCCCATGTGACTGTCTGCTGACTCGGCAGCCCAACATTGCCCAGCCATCATCCGAGCCTCGGTCCCTATCCTCAGTACATGTTCTCTCGACTACCTGTACAAATATACATTATGTACACTCCCGTTCGAGCTTCGTAAACTTGCGACACCGCTATTCAAACAAGCCCTTTTATCCCAATGGTTAGTGGTTGGGATTCTGACACGGACACCTTGGAGACACGCTTGGCTGATGCGAGGAAGCGCCACGCGGATGGCGAGTACGGGACGATCCCCTTGCTGATCGTCGAGTTGTGCATCCGGTCGCAGTGGGCGACGGAACACCCTTCCCGTCCTGCATCTCCTCGACCGGTGCGCAACGAGGGTGGCGTCGACGATGACGTCGACGGTGGTGCACGAGTCAGCGCCAGCGAAGGCACGAGGCAGAGAGGGGTGATCAAGGTCGACGGTGGTGTCGACGGAATCCAGGCACGAGTGCAGCGATCGACGGCGGCTGCAGGCAGCTCGCGTGCCGATGTCGATGTTCGACGTCGCTCTCCTCTACAAAGTGGTGGAGGGCTCTCGGCGACGACGCATGTGATGGCGGGCGGTATTGCACAGGTGTATGGCTACTTCAAGTTCTCGCCGGATCGGATCACCGTCGCACCGCTGCAAGGTCGACGGGACCTCATCACTTGGAGGGAGTCGATCGAACCTCAGCTCAAGGTCGCCGGGCTGAAGGGCTTCGCCGACGGCACAGTGCCTATTCCGCCCGTGGACGATGTCGAGCTGCGCGGGGAGTTTCGAGCGGCTCACTTGCTCACCTTCATGGTCATCTCGAGGTGCTGCTCGCCGGTGGTGCAGCTGGCGCTCAGGAGCTGTCGAGAGCGACTGGATGCTGGTCACCAGGCGTGGCACTTCATTCTGTCGACATACCAGGCCAGGGACGACCTGTACATCGGGCAGCTGGAGGAGAAGATGACCCACATTCGGATGGGCAAGCAGGAGTTGGCGACGGATTATTACAACCGTGCTCGACGGATCCTGGCTGAGATGCGGATGGCGGGTGCCGAATACTCGACGGCGTCCTACATCACCCACACCGTCGAGGGCTTGCCGCGCAGCTACAATCTCATGAAGAGGATGATGATGGTGCCCGGCACGCGTGAGTCCCTCGACGAGGACTCCATCACCACCTACATCCTTCAAGATGAGGCGATGCAGGAGGCCGAACAGCCCACGGAGCTCCTTCCGCATGCGAGTTACGCTGCACCGACGAAGCAGAATCGTCAGCGGGAGCAGCGCGGGAAGCCGGGCGGAGGTGGTAGCGGTGGTGGGCGGTCGACGAAGGACGTCGACGAGAATAAGTCGACGCGGAGCAAGGGCCGCGTAGGTGGTGGTCGACGGGGGGAGTGCTGGATCTGTGGCGACCTCGACCATCTCTCCTTCGAGTGCCCCGACCGCGGTGACAGCGACGAGGATGACAGCAAGGGAGGCCGCGGTCGGTCGGCCAGCCGTCGCCCTCTTCGAGATGAGAAACCGCGCAAGGAGAAGCAGACGTCGAAGAAGACGTCGTCGACGAAGGGCGTCAACAACTCCAGCAACAAAGGCCGAGGCGACGGGGAGGCGTCGTGCTCGATGGTCACCGTGGTGGAGCCGACTGTCTCACTGGCACCCGAGGCTGGCGAGGACTTCCAGGTGGTGGCGGCAGCTGTGCAGGCCAACCCGATGGCGGTGCTGCTCGACAGCGGGTGCTCCTACCACCTGATGGGGACGAAGGCGGTCTTCGTCGACATGGCGCCGAGCGACGATGTGAAGCATGTGCGCCGCTTCAATGGGGCGTTGCAGCCTGTCAAGGGTCGCGGAACCGTCGCTCTACAAGGGGAGGCCGGAAAGTGGGTCCTCATCCCCGACGTGCTCTACGTTCCGGGAGTACATGCGAATCTACTATCGGCTGGTCAACTGAAGGAGAACGGAGTGCAACTGCAGGGCGATGGCGACGAAATGCTGCTCGTCGCTGCGACCGGAGAGGTGCTCGGTCGAGCACGCTACACCGGACGAGTCCTCTGCACCGACCTTCATCCCTGCTCGACGCAATCGCCGTCGACCGAGGTGGTGGCTCTGCGGACGATCGTCTCGGCGACGGAGGCGTCCCTTGACCGGTTGCATGCGAGGCTTGCGCACGTCGGCATCGACACGATCAAGAGCTCGGCGAAGCATGACGTTGCTACTGGGCTCGACATCAAGTCGTCGACCGGAGCAGACCCGCCGTGTGTTTCGTGCGTCGGAGGCAAGCTGGCGCGGCACACCTTCCCCAACAAGGGCTCGGACACCGAGGAGGCACTGGCTGTCATGCACATTGACTTGTGCGGGCCATTTCGGGTGGCTGCCATGGATGGCAGCTTATCTTTCAGCTCATACTCGATTCGTGTGGGTGATGCCGGTCGCTAAGAAGAGCGACGTGCTGCGGGAGTTCCAGAAGTGGTTGGTGCTGGTGGAACGACAGACGAAGAAATCGGTGCCGTCGCTTTGCTCCGATCGAGGAGGGGAGTTCCTCGGCAAGGCGTTCACCGACTTCATCGACGAGAAGGGCATCGTCCACGACCTGACGTGCCCCTACACTCCGCAGCAGAATGGCATGGCTGAGCGGGAGATGCGCACGGTCGTCGAGTCCGTGCGGACGATGCTGCTGCACATGGGTGTGCAGCACCATTGGTGGCACCTTGCTCTTCGACAAGCGGTCTGGGTGCGCAACTGCTTAGAGCGGTCGACGACGCCGCCGGGGACGACTCCGTACCAGCTGCTGACCGGGAAGAAGCCCGACCTTACGCTGGCGCGGGTGTGGGGCTGCATGGTGCAGTTCATGGATCCCGAGCAGCAACGTGGCGGGAAGCTGGCGCCGAAGGCTCGCTGGGGACTTCACCTGGGTGTGTCGCCGGAGAGCAAGGGCTGGGAGGTGCTTGACTTGACCGACAACAAGGTGGTCACGTCGGTCGAGGTGATCTTCTACGAGACGCTGTCACTGGAGGTGTGGAAGGCGAAGTATGGGCCGGGGTCGGGGCGGACACAGGCACACCCGCCGACGGACACCTTGACGGCGACGGTTCCACTGCTCGCCGAAGTCGACAAGCCTGCTGATGAGGATGTCGTTGAGGTTCTTCCACCTCCCCCTGTGCTTGCTCCTCCCTCTCTCATCGCAGATCGGCCTGCTTCGACACCTGTGTCGGCCACCGGCGACGAGGGGAGCCTTGAGGCGTCACGTGTGGCGCCGGCCAGGGGCATCGCAAGCGGTCGACAAGGCGCCAAGCTCGTCGACCAGGATGGGAAGCCGTCGACGACAGGGGAGCACCAGACAGGGGAGCCGGTCGAACAGGAGGCAACAGGAGGGGTAAATTCGACAGGGGAGCAGCAGCCGGGGCGGTCGACAGGGGAGCTGTCGAAGTCATCAGCAGACGAGCAGCCGGTTGAAGGAAAGAAGCAGCCGGTCGACGACACGAGGAAGGGGAGCAGTCGGCGGGTGAGGAGTCCACCGACAGCGACGTGGTGGAAGTGCCGATCACGAAGCCTGAGCTGCGACGCACAGGTCGAGCTCGACAGCCACCGGAGCGCATGAGCTTCCACGCCTGCCTACCGCCAGCTGCCTTCACCACGGTGTTCGACGAGGTCGACGACGGCCTGTTGTACGACGACGCCGAGGAGGATGAAGACCTGCCGGAGTTCGACCCCGACGTGCATGCCGACCCCGAACACCGCTGGGACATTGCGACGATGACGGTGAAGGAGGCGCTGGCGAGCTGGAAGGGCGAGGCAGTGAAGGCCGCCATGGAAGAGGAGATCCGCAGCCTCATCGGCATGGGCACGTGGGAGCTGGTCGAACGCCCACTCGGGGTGAACATCATGAAGAACCGGTGGGTGCTGACGATCAAGTACCGCATCGACGACACCGTCGAGCGCGAGAAGGCGAGGCTGGTCGTGAAGGGCTTCACGTAGGTGTACGGTGCTGACTACGACGAGACGTACTCGCCGGTGAGCAGCTACGTCACGCTGAGGATTGTCCTCAGTGTCAGAATATTATGCTCTAGCCTGTAGTGGGGTGCTCTATAGCGAGTACAACTCTTCTAGGGTTTTGCTATTTGTATCCCCATTCTTGCTAGTGCATCCCTCTTCTTCCTTCTAAACTTTAAACACTCAGCATCGTCGCCGTTCTCGACCTCAACCTGATGCAGCTCGACATGAAGAACGCTTTCCTGCAGAGCAAGCTCGACAGGGTGCTCTGCATGTACCAGCCGGACTACTTCGACGACGGGACCGGCCGGGTGTGTAAGCTGCTGAAGAGCCTCTATGGGCTGAAGCAGTCGCCACTGTTGTGGTACAGGGCTCTCGACAGTGTGCTGCTGGGCGCTTGCTGGAAGAAAAGCCAGGTCGACGAGGCGCTCTACTTCAAGGCCGGCGACGACGGAGTGACCTGCTTGGTGCTGGTCTACGTCGGCGACCTGCTCGCTGCCAGCAGCAGCACCGCGATGCTGAAGGAGCTGAAGGAGCTGCTGGAGGCCGCCTTCGAGCTACGTGAGATCTCGCCAGTGGTGAAGTACCTTGGGCTGGAGATCTTGCGCGACAGGCCGGCCAGGAAGATGTGGCTGCACCAGCAGGGTTACGCCGACAAGCTGCGCAGGCGCTTCATCAACGAGGAGCAGGGCGGTCGAGTCTCGAAGACGCCGGTCTCGGTCGACGCCTACGCTAAGCTGACGTTCGACGACGAGGAGGCCCAGGAGCGCGAGGAGGAGGAGTACCGGCAGAAGGTCGGCTCGCTGCAGTTCGCGGCGACGACGACGAGGCCGGACATCGCGTTCGCCTACAGCAAGCTGGGGAGCGGCCTCACGGTGAGGAGCGACCAGCATTGGCGCGAGGTCGACCGCTGCCTCGCCTACCTCGCCAACACCCGCGACACCGCCCTCGAGTTCGGCGGTGGACCAGGATTGTTGGAGCTGATCGGCTACGTCGATGCTAACGATGCGGGCGACAAGCAGAACCAGACGAGCACGGGAGGCTATGTGTTCGTCTACGGAGGGGCCGCCGTCTCCTGGTCGAGCTCGCGCATCAAGTGCGCGACATTGTCGTCGACCGAGCTGGAGTATGTGGCGGCCACGGATGCAGGCAAGGAGGGACGCCGACTTCGTTTCCTTCTTGCGTAATTCAAGCTGCTCGACGCTGGGAAGCCGACCATCCTCCGCGTCGACAACAAGTCGGCAATTACGGTCGCTCAGGGCTTGGGGCTGACGGGCAATCTCAAGCACATGGAGCGATGCTACACCTTGCTGCAGCACATGGTGAGGCGCGGGAAATTCGTGCAACAATACATCCCGACCACCGAGCAGCCGGCGGACTTCCTGACGAAGGCGCTACATTTTCCGGCTTTCAACCGGTGCTCTGTCGCCATCAGCCAAGTTCGTCTGGCCGACGTCGGCGACGGCGACGATGAGGTGCAGCAGTAGGAGCCGTGCCCTTCTGCACGGCTCGTGCGGTGACGGCGTGCTGTGTGTGGGGTGCACATCGAGGATGAGTTTTCTCCGTAGAGTACTGCCGTATGGGTTGGAGGCCCAAGCGTGAGCACCGCGGGGGAGTGTGAACAGGAATGGAGTGTTGGCCCTGCCCTTGCTTGGGCAACGCCCACGACTTGGTCGGATGTACGGGAGTAGCAGCCGACCGTTCACAGTGGGAGAGCTGCTCGACAGGCATCGTCGAGCTGCAGGGGACCGCTGTGGTGCTGCTGTTGACCAGGGAGCTCGACAGCTGCAACTGACTGGTCTGGGCGACGGGTGGGCCGTCGACCAGGAGGGGCAGTTCGACCGGAAGGCCTCCGTCGACATGCAGCTCGACCGGGAGGTCTCCGTGGACCTGTAGCTCGACCAGGGGGTCCCCGTCGACCTGCAGCTCGACCGGGAGCAGACCGTCGATCTGCAGCTCGACTGGGAGCAGTCCGTCGACCTGACAAGTGAGCAGCGGTCGACGAGGGGAGCTCGGCAACAACCGCTGACGATTCTGGTCGACGGAAGGGGTCCGTCGACCAGGGGGTAGCTCGACGGGAGTTGTGTTCGACCAGAGGCATCTGGTGGTCGACCAGAGGGACCTGGTGGTCGACCAGAAGCAGTGGTGGTCGACCGGAAGCACCTGGTGGTCGACCGGGTCGACCGGGTAACCTGCTCGATGAGTTCTGCGGAGGCACACGAACGTCGTCGAGGATGCGATGGCGCAGGCGACTGCGGGCTGGTATCCCGGAGTCGATGTGGCTCATCAGGCGCAGACAACAGCCGACCGATGCCCAACGAGGCAAGTCAGGCCAATCGTCTGCGCGCATCTGTGAGTGTGCGCACTGCTGTGTTCTACGGGGCAACGCTGGACAGCCGCTCTGCTGCAGCGTTGGCACGCCGTCGACCTGCTCTGTTGGCAGGTCGCCCTTCTGCAGTGCTGGCGCAGCTCCTCTACGCAACGCTGGCAGGCGGTCCACCGAGCTGCGCTGGCGGTCGACCAGGCTAGCAGCAGGGTTGCTTGGTGCCTGATGTAGTCATTGTTGTCATTGCTTGTTGGATCATTTGAAATTCCAACTTTGCTAGTGGAAACTCTTGCCGAATTCTCCCGTGGATGTGCAAGCACGAAGGAACCAAGCAAAGTTATGATCACCTCTAGTAGTTTGTGCCAACCCCCGTAGTCTAGCTCACTACCATTGTAGAGTGAATCTCCGCAGCCATCTTACACTGTTTTACTTACAGTGAAACGAATTTGTTTCGCCAGGTGAAGTATAGTCGCCAGTCTCGCTAGAATGGGGACGAGAATGCGAGGTGAATGTACCGCACTTGCTAAGTAGGCGCTGGAAACCTTCTTCGAAAAACATCACTTATCGGGCGGCTCGGGCATTGCGATCACAAGCAACCCGATCAGATCCGACTCGATCAGATCAGTCGCGATCAAACCCGATTGGGCCCACGCTCTCACTCACTGGAGAAACTTGGCGGAGAAAAAAAAAAAGCATTCAAACAATTTGGGGCAGATAGCAAACTAGGGGTGTGTTCCTTGCTCGTGTCAAACTTCCAATCAAACTTTGTGTTTTTCGACATCAGGGGCAACTTTTAGCCGGAAGACCCGAAGTGGGTCTTGGATGACCCAAAGCGGGGCCAACTGTGGGGCAGCTTCGTGTCATCCCCGGAAGACCGGAAGTATGACACGAGCCAGGAACGCACCCTAGGGCCGGGAAACTTCGGACGTGAGATGTGCGCCCGTCGCTGCCGAGGAGGCTATGAGCCTTTCCCAGAAAGCATTTCTGGGTTTTATACTTCTATTATTCATGTAAGTGGTTCTGTCCCGCCATGTTTTCCGTGGGCATGTTCTGGAGATACAATGTTTCTGATCTCCCGTTTTATTTGCCCATATGTTTCACTTGGGAATTTTTTATACCTAGTTTCAGTTCCTATGAATGGCATGGGTCTTGTTCGGCTGGTGCATCACGTGATGTTGTTATAGGCTCGTGAATGGTGCACACTACTAGAGTAAGGATCTTGGAGAGGATAGAAATGTCTTTGAGAGTTTTGGAAACGGAAGTCTTGGGGTAGGAACCTTGTGCATAGTGAATGTAAATGACAAAGTTGATTAAACCATAAATTACATACACAGTAAGTAGATCCAGCTAGTCATGTACTCTGAAGGGTACGTTCTCTTATTCTAACAGTGTATATAGTGACTCCGACTATTGCTCTTCTTCTTGTTACCGAGTCGCTGCGCATAATCGTACAGACGGTTACGCCTGTTGCCATTCCTCGATGGTGAGTCAAACGGTCAAGATGGTCAACAGTCGCGACAGTTGACCTTGGCGACTGTTGACCTTCCTGCCTTTGATATGGGCTGATTCGATACTGCTGCTTGCGCTGCTTCGATAATGACGGGTGCGATACCGCTACACCTACGGGAATGCTAAACTTGATCCCCTTCTTACTCCAACACTCCCCTTCATTCCTGGAGGTGCGCCACGTGGCTCTTTCGGGCGACTCCGCATAGGTCCGAGCAGTACTTGAACTTCCGACGTGGCAGCTTCTATGTTAGGAAATCGGCTGCCATTTCTCCAGTTGGGCAATAGGTGAGCCGGACCTTCCCTTTGTCGATTTCGTCCTTGACGAAGAAGTAACGGAGGGCGATGTGTTTCGTGCGGTTGACGAAGCCTGGTTTGTTCGCGATCTTGATTGCACTCTTGTTGTTGCAGAGTAACTTGAAGGACCCGTTCATCACCGTCTTTGTTTCCTATAGGAGTTTCATGACATAGAGTCCCTCACGAACTGCTGCACTTGCTACAATGGATTCTGCTTCTGCTGACGAAAGGGCGATGAGCCCTTGCTTCCGTGAGTTCCAGGAGATGGTTCCTGCAGGCTCAAGTTTGAAAATGAAGCATGTGCGGGGCCTCCAGTCGTCTGCGTCCCTAGCATGATCAGCGTCTACCTAGCCAGTAAGCTGTAGAGTAGCCGTTAGATTCGCCTGGTAGGTGAGGCTGATATCGGGCGTAGAGACGAAAGTACTGTAAGGCGCGTCACATATCTGCCATGTTCTCCCCTTCAGGTCAGCGCAGATACTGGGCGAGCTGGCTGGCGATCTAGGATAGGTCCGGGCGGCATGTGACGGCGGCGAACAGTAGACACCCGAGCTACTGCTGATAGAGACGGTGGTCGGCCGAGGAGAGCGGGGTGGTGTCAGGCTCGTGGTTTGGCGGAGGAGTGCGGAATGGGGTGGTGATGCCGACGGGAGCGATGCCGAACTTCTTAGCGAGGGTCTCGGCGTATTTCTCTGCAGAGAGGTGGATCTTGTCGGCGGTCTGAGTGATGTTGAGCCCGAGGAATTGAGTGACATCGTGATCGATGGTCACTTCGAGCTTCTCCTTGATGTCGTGTTCGAAGCGATCGCGCATCTCCGTGTTGTCCCCGGTGTAGAGCAGGTCATCCACGTAGGCAACGAGCAGGATGAAACTCCAGCGAGACTCAAGACGGTACATCCTCTGATCGTGGGGAAGCTGCTGGAAGCCGAGCTCGATGAGCACGATACGGAGGTACTGCTGCCATAGGCGTGGCGCCTGGTTGATGCCGTACAGGGACTTCTGGAGTAGGCAGATAGCGTTGCCATCTTCCTCGAAGGCATGACGTAGATGATGGCATTGACGATTGCGTAAAGGAACGCATTCGAGATGTCGATTTTCCGCAGTGGACGCTGTTTCACGGCTGGGACGCAGAGGAGAATGCGGACAGAGGTGTGTCGTCTGACGGGAGCGAATGTTTTGTCATAGTCCACAAACTGGGTCTGTTCGAAGCCGCGGACGACCCATCGTGCTTTGTATTTGTCAATGGTCCCGTCCGCGAGTGTTTTGATCCTGAAGACCCACTTCCCTGTGAGAATATTTCTCCCCTTTGTGTGTCATCATGGTACCAGCTTCCAGGTGCTCCGCCACTGTAATGCAGCGACCTTTGCGGCCATGGCGGCTCTCCACTTCTCAACATCGGGCTCGCTAAGAGCCTGGCGAATGGTGGTGGGCTCCACCAGCTGCCGAACGGCGACAACGAGTCCGAGGATGCGAAGGCCTGTGAGGTTGGATTCAGCTGCATTGGTAACTTCAACCACGTCGTCGTCGTCGCCAGGGACATCCCGAACGGTGTCGCGAGAAGAATTGCGAGCTGGGTCTTCGTCCATGGGTGAGTGCACTTCTGCACTTGCGTAATCGTGCTGTGCCTATACTGCTTCGTGTTGATCAATCTCCGTTGGGAAGAATGCCGCTGTCCCGAACTCCTCTGTAACGGGTACGAAGGGTGCCTTGTCCCCAGTTGCCACGTCTGGCTGTTCTCCTGCCACGTCGACATCATCCTTGTTATAGTCACAATAGGCTTGAATGTGCCTAAAACGAAAGATAGAGAGCACAGACGGATTTATGCACAGCGGCCTCAAACGTTGATAGTGTTATAGTCACAATAGGCTTGAATGTGCCTAAAAACGAAAGATAGAGAGCACAGACGGATTTCTGCACAGCGGCTTCAAACGTTGATAGCGTTCTGCTCACAGCTGCAAATGACTTTATTCAAATTGGATCTGGAGCGTCTTCACGTCGTCTACAATTAGCAATTTAGATTGCACGATTTGATAAAGAATTGACGACACAGCGTCGGTTTGAACGAACGGTACTATGGCAGCCACTATAGTCTTAGAACACAAGATAGGAAGAGTTACGAGTTGGGAATGACTCCCAGCTCCTACAAACCCCAAGAGCCGAGGTACAGTGATGTGGAACAGTGCCACACTGTCCCCAACCACGAAGGGTCTCGAAACTACCCTTCACTAGGGCCTACACCAAGTGAAATGTTACACTACACAAAGTAATGTAACTATCTTCAATATCTTGAGGTGTACCCTTTTGGCAAGCTTCGAAATCACTTGAGGCTTGACACCAAGGCTCGGGCTCTTCATCACAAACTCATCCTTGAGTTCTTGATGGGTCTGCTGCACACACCTGCGACACGCCGAACGTTCGACACAGGACAAAATAGAAACCGCGCACGACAAAATAGAAACCGCGCGCGAGACACAAACGACCGCGTAACACGCGTCTAGCGATAACTCGCTATTGACTCGACACACACACTCGACATCATGACTCAACATTCACACACAATTATAAGCATGAAATATATATTATCCCATGCCCTCATACCATTCCATACACACACACATTCACGCACACGGACAACAAGCCGAGTGCAAACCGTAGGGTTGCACCAACAAACTCCCCCTCGGATTGTTGGCCTTAGGATATGTTGCTCTCTCAGTTCAGAGCCATCCCAGCCAGCTTGCAACACTTCCAATGCTGCTGCTCCACCAGCCTCTTGGTCATCATGTCAGCCGGCTGCCCCGTGGTCTTCACGTAGCGCAACTCAACTTCACCCGCGGTTACCATGCTCCTCGTCCAATGCCACTTCACCCTCATGTGCTTCGTGAGTCCATGCAACACAGGGTTCTTAGCAAGAGCAATGGCACCCTGGCTGTCACAGTACAGTGGGGTATGTCCTTGCTGCTCCTCCCCCAATTCAGCCAACAAACGCCGCTGCCACACAATCTCCCGTACGGCACGGAAGAGTGCCATGTACTCGGACTCCACCGAGCTCAAAGCTTGGTCAACCTGCTTCTTGCTCTCCCAAGCAGTTGGGCCTCCACCAACACAGCATATGAAGCCTCCCAAACTTGTCATGTCCTCTGGTTCTGATGCATATGAAGCATCCGAGTAGGCGGTGAGGAACAAACGCCCGGGTTCAACACCATCCGCGCCCTTTTGGCGCCTTTGTGCCGCCGCCGAGTATTGCAGCCCAACGGTCGGTGTTTGGCCAAGATACTTGGCCACCCTCATTCCAGCTGCTACCTGCTCCTCATTAGGGCATTGCACAACCCTAGCCAGCTGCCCGGTAGCAAATGCGACGTCCGGTCGGGTGTTTACCGCCGCATACATGAGGCTGCCCACCAACGAGTGAAATCGGCGCCTCTCCTCTTCACCAACGCTCTCCTCCTCTGGTCCCTTCACACACTTGAACCCAGAGGGAAAGGGTGTAGCCACATGGCCTTCACTCTGCCCAAAGTTGGCAGCCAATGCCTCCAGGTACTTTCGTTGATGCACCCGCATGCACCGCTTCTCCACATCTCGTTCGATGTGGAGCCCAAGGTAGAAGCTCACGTCACCAAGGGCCTTGCACTTGAACTTGTCTTGAAGCTTCAGCATCACCTCCTTCACAAGGTCAGAAGAGGGTGAGAAAATGAGGATGTCATCCACATAAACCACCATGAAACTCCTCTGCTCCCCCTCGCCAAGCATGAACAAGGAGTGATCGGCCGTTGAGGGAGTGAAGCCGATCCCCTCCAACACTTCGCGCAGCTTCATGTACCATTGCCTAGGGGCCTGCTTCAGCCCATAGAGGGCCTTCTTCAGCTTCCACACTCTGCCACTACCATCATCAAACCCCTCTGGCTGCGCCATAAAAATCTCCTCCTCAAGGATGCCGTTAAGGAATGCCGTTACGATGTCCATTTGCTTTACTACCCATCCTTTGATGGCGGCTCCCGCGAATAGGGTTCGCAGCGTCGTCGGCTTCACCACAGGGGCAAACAGCTCCTTGAAGTCCACCTTCTCCTTCTGCTGGTACCCCTTGGCTACAAGCCTAGACTTGTAGCGCTCGATCTTGCCGTCGGCATCCGACTTGATTTTGAAGAGCCACTTGGACGTTATCGCCGTACGCCCCTCCGGTAGCTCCACCAATTCATACGTGTCATTCTCCTCGATGCTCTTCAGCTCACTCTCCATGGCCTTCTTCCACTCCTCAGCATCACTACTCTCCAAAGCCTCCTTGAGAGTTGCTGGTTCTCCCGGCATCTCCACCGGAGAGAAGAACGCGAAGGCACACTCCTCGTAGTCACTCTCCTCGTCGTCTCCGACCATCATTGCCGCTCCGGCCAGGGCTGTCTTGCCCTGCTTTCCCGGCGCATCATAGGTCAGCCTATTAGGGGGTTGAACTCTCCTCTTCCCCCTTCCTTCCTCCTCAGCTGCAGGGACTTGAAGGCCTTGGCGTTGCTGCGGTGTGGCTCGAATCCGTGGAGCACTCGTAGTACGGGAAGGGAGTGACGGTGCACGCTCGCTCACTTGCTGCACCTCCTCCTCTTCTTCCTCTGCATCATTGGCCTCCTCTCCCCCATTCACAAGGGAGGATTGCCTTGTGCTTGTGCTGCCGCTGCTCAGCTCCAAAGGCAGCTCCACATGCTCCAAACCGGAACTCTTCACCTCCCCAAACCGCACGCCTATCTTCGCCTCATTCTCCGCCTTCCAATCCTTGTACATGAAGTTCTCCATGAACTTGCAGTCCCTGCTCACCAAGAACTTCTTGGTGAATGGGTCCCAAAGAAGCCATCCCTTGCTGTTTTGAGCCATGCCCAAGTGCACGGCCCACACCGCCTTGGCACCAAGCTTGTTGTGCCGAAGATGCTTAGGCACGAGCGCCATGCACATGCACCCGAACACCCGAAGCATATCCACCTTTGGCTTCCTTCCTAGCCACTCCACATAGGGCACCCATTTGTCTGCTCCCACATGAGTCAAGGCTCTGTTCTTGGCCACACACGCGCTCCGCACCGCATCAGGCCAGAAATAGTCGGGTAGCCCGGCTTCAATGAGCAACCCGCGTGCCGCCTCCGTGATTGTGCGGTTCGCTCGCTCGGCGATGCCGTTCATTGCAGGGGAGTATGGCATGGTGAGGGAGTGCCGAATACCATTCTTCTTCAGCCACAACCCAAACTCCTTGCTCAGGAACTCTCCCCCTCGATCGGTGCGGATTGACTTGACTAGACGGTCTTGTTGCCGCTCCACCATCGGAAACCAATCCGTCTTCAACGTTTCAGCCACGTCGCTCTTCTTGGCCAGCACGTACACCCAAGTCATGCGGGTGTAGATGTCGACAATGGTGAGAAAATACTCAGCTCCAGCAGCTCCAAGCTTCAGGGGGCCCACCACGTCCATCACCACCTCATCAAGCGGTGCCTTTGCCGTTGCCTCCGAACTAGGGAACGGAAACCGGGTGAACTTGGCTTGAATGCACGTCGGGCAGCCAAGCACCTCATCGGGCTCCCCCTTCACACGTATGCCAGCAACCATCTCATTCTTCACTAGCTGCTGCAAGATGGGCAGGGCCACATGCCCCATGCGCCGATGCAAGGTGAGCCAATCACACTCCCCCGTAGCCGAAGTTGGATTGGAGAATGCCGCGCTCGCAATAGCGCCCCACATACTCTCTCCGTAGTCCTCCTCCGCTGCTGCCTCTGGGTTCTCCTCACCCTTTTGCTGCTCCTTGGTTGCTGCACCACTCTCCTTAGGTTCACTAAACTTGCTGGTCCCTCCAGGTTTGCTCTTCTTGAGCTCATTCTCCTTAGCGCGACCGTTCGCGCCATCGTCGCTACCGACCGCTCCATCCTTGGTGCTGATGCTTGCTGCCACTTGCCTCTCCTTAGGCATAGGGACCACTGGGATCTGCAACATCTCGTTGTAGACATCCCTGTCCTCATGAAGGTCCCAAAGAATTCGATCGCCAAGCCTTGCGGTGTAGGTCTTGGCTCCCTTCGAGTTCGTGTCCATGCCGGCCTTTGCCAACCGCCGCACGAAAATCAGGTTTGCAGCAAGGCTGGGCACCCAAAGCACGTTCTTGAGGCCCACCATCTTCCCATCAGCACCCTTGAACATGGCCTTGCCCATGCCTTTCACCTCTGCTCGCTGCCCCAAAGCCGATGTGACATGCTTCACCGGTGACGGCTCGAGTTCGGTGAGCAAGTCCGGGCGAGGTGTCATGCTATAGGTAGCGCCACTATCAATCACCCAATAGTCCAGGGGGTGTAGGGTCGCCTTCCCCACAGCTGCTGGCTCCTCAAAGCCTTCATCCTTCTCTGGACCAGCCGGTACTTGCGTCGACACGAAGTAGAATAGACCCGGGTATCGATCGTCGCTCGGGTCCTTGTCGTTGTCTCCGCTCTTCATGTTTGCAGCTCCGCCACTGCGACCGCCACGGCCTCCACGGCCTCGTCCTCTCCCTCCTCCTGCTCCTCTACCCTCTTGGCCTTGAGCAGGGGTCCAACCATCAGGGAGTTTGTAGCAGTCGCGCCACATGTGTCCGCTCTTGTGGCAATAGTGACACTCGCCGTCGAATCGGCCGCGACCGCGTCCGTAGCTCTTGTCGTCGCTGCCATAACCGCCACTCCTGCGGCCTCCGCCGAAGTTGCTGCCACCAAACCTTCCTCCCCCTCGTCCTCTGCCTCTTCCTCGACCATATCCACGGCCGATGCTCGCTGCCCCAGCGCCATCCGCACTCGCCAACTCACGGCGGCGGAAATCCTCTTGAAGGATAGCTCGCTTCACTTCTTCAAGCGAGAGGCGGGGCAAGTCGCGATTAAGGTTGATGATGAGCGAGGACCATGACTCTGGGAGTAAGGCCAGCAACTTGGTCTTCTTTTGGAGCTCACTGTAGTTCAAATCAGCTCCCTCAAGCCGCGTCAACAAGTCGAAGAATTTCTGCACCCCTTCTTCAACCGCTTCGTCTTCTTCAATTCGTAGTGCCGCCATTTGCCGTTCCAACACCACCGCTACCGCCGCTGTTGCAGGAGCATGTACACCCTTGAGAGCAGCCCATGCCTTTGGTCCTTTCTCTGGTTCATGCTGGAATGGCTTGATGTGATGGATCTGACTGCTCCCCAACGCTTGCCCAAGTAAGAGATAGCCTTGTGCGCTCTTCCGCACCCACGGGCTCTTCTCCGGGTCGTTCTCGGGGCGCTTCTCCGTTCCTTCCATCACCTCCAGCAGGTCATAGTGGTCAAAGATGTTCTCCATCTTAAAGGACCATTCAGCAAAGTTGTCACCGTTGAACTTGTCAAGCCCAAACACCCTAGGCTCATCCCTAGGTGGGCCAAGACTTGGTTGCATGGGCGCCATGGCTGAATCACGGGGTTGGCCTTGAGCTTGAGCTTCTCCACTGCCACCAGCACCTCTGCCACCCCTTTCCTCAGGTCCAGACATTGTCGAAACTGCTCCAAGGGCCTCTGATACCACTTGTTATAGTCACAATAGGCTTGAATGTGCCTAAAACGAAAGATAGAGAGCACAGACGGATTTATGCACAGCGGCCTCAAACGTTGATAGTGTTATAGTCACAATAGGCTTGAATGTGCCTAAAAACGAAAGATAGAGAGCACAAACGGATTTCTGCACAGCGGCTTCAAACGTTGATAGCGTTCTGCTCACAGCTGCAAATGACTTGATTCAAATTGGATCTGGAGCGTCTTCACGTCGTCTACAATTAGCAATTTAGATTGCACGATTTGATAAAGAATTGACGACACAGCGTCGGTTTGAACGAACGGTACTATGGCAGCCACTATAGTCTTAGAACACAAGATAGGAAGAGTTACGAGTTGGGAATGACTCCCAGCTCCTACAAACCCCAAGAGCCGAGGTACAGTGATGTGGAACAGTGCCACACTGTCCCCAACCACGAAGGGTCTCGAAACTACCCTTCACTAGGGCCTACACCAAGTGAAATGTTACACTACACAAAGTAATGTAACTATCTTCAATATCTTGAGGTGTACCCTTTTGGCAAGCTTCGAAATCACTTGAGGCTTGACACCAAGGCTCGGGCTCTTCATCACAAACTCATCCTTGAGTTCTTGATGGGTCTGCTGCACACACCTGCGACACGCCGAACGTTCGACACAGGACAAAATAGAAACCGCGCACGACAAAATAGAAACCGCGCGCGAGACACAAACGACCGCGTAACACGCGTCTAGCGATAACTCGCTATTGACTCGACACACACACTCGACATCATGACTCAACATTCACACACAATTATAAGCATGAAATATATATTATCCCATGCCCTCATACCATTCCATACACACACACATTCACGCACACGGACAACAAGCCGAGTGCAAACCGTAGGGTTGCACCAACAATCCTCGTCATTGGTGTAGCTGTGCTGTCCCCGAAAAACGTTGTTCGGTGCATTTCGTGCAGTGTGGTGCTGTCGCTACAGTGGCAGGGTCTGTCTTTCGTAGAAGATGCAATCACTTGAACGCGTGAGCTGGTGGGTGGCGAAGTCCAGAATTGTCTAGGTGTGATATTCGGATTCCATTCCGAGGTGAATGCCCCACCGAGCGCGATCTTCAAATTTTCCGGTCCGGGCAGCGTAGGGGCAGTACTGTACTATGCACCGGAAGACCCGCAGCATGCGTGTGTCGGTGTGTTTGCCCGTCCACTATTTGAAAGGTGAGGTATTGTTGGGCAGTGCCTTCGAAGAAAACATGTTGTGCAGCCGAACTGCATGCACCATCGCGAAGGGCCAATATTTGGTTAGCACAGCTAACTGCTTAATGAGAGCTCGTTTTTTTGTCGCGATGCTACTATTGGTTCGCTCCGCCAATCCCTGCTGCTTGTGAGCGTAGGGGAGGGAAATCATCCTCTGGATTTTCTTCTGCTTGCAGAGGATCCTGAATCTCTCTGTCTGGTACTCCAGGGCTCCGTCCATTTGAAATGCCTTCAACTTCTGTCCCTCGCTCTGGGTCTCCGCCATGCTGAGCCAGACTTCGAAACACTGGAAGGCAAGATAGCGGTTGCTGGCGTTCACAGCAAAGACGAAGCGGGTGCCGGCGTTGATGAAGGTAAGTGTGTACTGCTCTCATCCGACTCCTTCTGCCGTGAGCACTAGGAAATCGTTGTAGATCTTCTCGAGCTGCTTGTAGCATTCGGCTAAGGTATTTTCTCGGCAAAGGGCGTGTGACGCAGTGCAGGTGTCGGACAGACGGTGCAGTTGGGTAGGTCAGTTCTTGGCTTGAGTAGCTTTCCATCTGGCAGCAACAGTGCGGCTGCCGCAAAAACGTTTACGTTGATGCAGTTGTTGAGCACTTCAATTGATGGGTGTCCGAATCGTTGATGCGAGATGTCTCCGTCGGCGCGATATCCCTTTGTGCATGCATATAGTTCCTTCACCCGTGCTAATATTTCTTTTGCGGTTTCCTTCCCAACGTGTTCCGCAGGTTCATCGAGTACAGTGACTTGAATCGCCACTGCCTGGAGTGGCGCGACGTGGTATGCCGCGCTGGTATCGCCGATGGTGGAGGTGTCGATCGTCACGGGGAGTTCCAGCGGTCCTTCAGGAGGTGGCGGTGCGACTCATGGGTGACGGTCTTCCGGCTGCATTACTTCTCCTTCCTCGAAGTCATTGTCGCCGATCGACGCTCCCCTTGTCTCGATGCAGAGGTAATCCATGCCATCTGTTGTGATGGGGATGCGGTGAGGGCCGTACTCCATTGGTGACTCTTCCTCCTCTGCTTCTGGTGCCTCGTCGGTGACTCTGGTTCCTCTGCTGCTTCTGCTTCATCTGCTGCAAGTCCTTCGGTGACGTTTCCCCATCTAGTTTTGGCTGCAACAACTTCTCCCAGCGCTGTGTTCTCCATGACCCAGCGTATGTCCACTGCGTTCTAGCCTTCGGTGGTGTTCCAGCCGGTAGATTGTTGAACACAGGGCCAAAGTGCTCGTGCCTATCCTCCGACTTTCGTGGTTGCCGCTTTTGATGTCGTGACTGCAGTTTCTGATGTAATCTCTTCTCCTTCTTCCACCGCTTGTGGTCCTGTGTCCGTAGGGTTCGTGGTCGAAGCGACGGGTGCGGCAAGAGCGCAGAAGGTTCCATCGAGGCCAGGTCGTTGATAATCGGTCACTTCTGGATGGCTCCACGTTGGTGGTGAAAGGTGGCCGGGTGGATTAAGGATGATGATGTGGTGGTTGTTGCCAGGGAACTTGGGTGATTCAAAGTCAAGCACGAACACTCCTCCTTTGCTTGTCGCTTTTCCGATAAAGATTCAGTCGTATCTTAAGTGAAGCTCGTCTTCTGTTGTTTGTAGCACGACGCCACACTTCATCAGCTGGTCAAGGGACAGAAGTTTGTACTGAAGCTCGGGCACAATGATGTCATTGCTGATGTGGATGCAGTAACCGGTGTCGTGCGATTCCAGCTGGACCTGTCCGCGGCTCCAGGCGTAGATGGTCTGGCTGTTGGCGACGGTGATTTCGACCTCGTTGAAGAGCTCTTCACTGTTGAGGATGAAGATGCTCAACGACACCATGTGTTGGCCGCAGCAATTGTCCAGGTACCATTTGTTGACCTCTTTCCTTGCCTTGGCGAGGTTCGCGAGCTTCGGAGTGATGTGATGCGGTGAGCTGCTTAGGTCGGGTGTTGCTATCTTTGATCTTGACTATGATGCTATCCTTGCTGCTATGTATGCTGTGACTGTTAGTACTGAGGGTGACTGTTACCTGTGTGTTCCGCCCGACCCGGGGATTGAGGCTGCTGCTCTAGGTGCTAGTGAGTCTGCTGCTCCAGGTGCTGGTGAGTCTGCTCTCTCAGGTACCGCGTCGGCTCAGGTCTTGCACACTTTCACCCTTGACTCGGGTGCTTCCTGCTCCTTCTTTCGCGACTGCACCACACTCTCGCCGCTCAGTCGGCCAGTGGCAGTCTCTCTGACTGACCCCTCTAGGGGTCCGGTCCTTGCACAATTGTGCACGGTTCTGCCGTGTCCGGCGGTCCCGTCTGGCTCTCTGTCTGGCCTCCACCTCCCTTCGTTCTCCACGAACTTGGTGAGTGGAGCTGACCTTCAGGACGCGTGGGTTGCCCAGTTCACTCCTGGAGGTCAGCGGGTGACCCACTGTTCGTGTACTCGGACGGGCCGGCACCTGGCCACGTTCACCCGTTAGCCTGGGTCGAGCCTGTACACCCTGACTACCGTGTCTCCTCCGGTTGCTGAGTCTGGTCAGGTAGCTGCGTCGGGTCAGGTGTTTGCTGCAGCGTCCCAGTCAGGTCCTGAGTCTGCCCCCTGCTCGTGTCGCCTCCTGTCTCACCACTCTCCTCTGGCACCACCGCCTTGGTCACCCCTCCCTGCCTCGTCTCCAAGGCATGGCCTCCCGTGTCCTTGTCACTGGTTGTGAGGATCTAGGATCGAGCTCAGAAAAGAGAATGTGAATTGAATTGAATTGAATGAATCACCTGGGTACAACACGAGGCTATATATAGGCTCGACACAAGGCCCCGTAACCAGGTGTTACGCGAAGGTTCCGCGGGCCGCGTAGCGTCCCGAACAGATCCTTACCGAATTCGGTAGAAGGCAATTCGGTGGCAACCGAAAAGCCAGAATTCGGTGCATGCAACCTAGCTCGGTGCTATAACTATAATAAAATATAGGAAAGCACCTAGCCTAGGAAATCAAGCAATTCATGCATGCATATGATTATCCTATGCTAGAAATAGCATGATAAAGTAAAGGCAAGCAAGCATAGCTGGCATAAGCCGTCGTACTCTCACACGTCCCCCCCTCAAAGCTGGGTGGCGTGAGATACACCCTGCTTGACAAGATAGTCCTTGAGAGCACGGCGTGCATTGCCCATATTAGCTTCTGCAACCCAACTGTCCTCAGTGGGGTCGTATCCCTTCCAGCGTATCAGAAACTCGAGGGTCTTGCCGCCACGGCGCCGATGAGTGAGAACGCGCTCCACTTCGTACTCTGGTTCATCCTGTACGAGAACCGGTGGTGGTGGCGGTAGCTGCCGTCCCTGGAACTGTTGGTTGGGGTCCTTGTAGGGCTTCAGTAGCTGAACATGGAAAGCGCTGTGAAGCTTCCATGTATCTGGTAAGCGCAAGCGGAATGTAACTGGTGTCACCTGTGCCTCAACGAGAAAAGGACCACAGAAGCGAGGCCGGAGTTTGGATGGGAGGTGAGACAGGTTCAAGTTGCGCGTGTCAAGAAGCACCTGATCTCCGACTGCTACTGAGTGATCACGTCGCTGACGATCGGCATACTGCTTCTTGGAGGTCTGCATCGTGGTGAGTCGTCGCTGAGTCTTCTCCCATAGCTGCTGCATGGTGGTGACGAAGTCATGTGCGGCTTGGACGTGTGACGATGTGGTTGGCTGCTGTGGTGTGAGTGGTTCCCGTCCGTAACACAGGAAGAAAGGAGTTTTCCCTGTGGCCGCATGTGAGGCGTTGTTGTAAGCGAACTCTAGGGTCGGTAACTGTGTGTCCCAGTGGCTGACGTCGTCTTTGCAAGCTGTGCGCAGTAACTGTTCAACCACCTGATTGAGTCGCTCTGTCTGTCCGTCAGTCTGGGGGTGGTATGCTGAAGACATTGCAAGCTTTGTCCCCAACAGTCCCATGAGCTCCTTCCAGAACTTACTGGTGAATTTTGGGTCTCTGTCTGAGATGAGTGTAGCGGGGATGCCGTGGATGGTGATGATGCGGTCGAAGAAGAGGCGAGCAGTTGCTTCAGCTGTAGCTGTGGCGTTGGTCGGTATGAAGTGACCCATTTTGGAGAACTTATCGATGACTACGAGGATGGAATCGTGCCCCCGTGAGGTCGAAGGAAGTCCTGTGATAAAGTCGAGGCTAACGACCTGCCATGGCTGCTCCGGTACAGGTAGAGGCTGAAGTAACCCTGCTTTTTTCTGCTTGCTACTCTTCATCCGCTGGCACGTGTCGCAAGAGGTGACGAACTGCTACACGTCTGCTGCCATCCCGGGCCAGTAGTAATACTTTGCTATCCCTGCTAACGTCTTGTTGCTCCCGAAATGTCCCGCGTAAGGTACGTCGTGAAACTCCTCCAATAGGATCTGCCGTAGCGGGGCGTAATTCGGTACCCAAATCTTTCCTGAACCCTTCCTTACCGCTAGGTCTTTCTCCCACTGTAACAGCTTCTTAGTCTGTGCTGTAGTGATTTCTGCGTCCACGGAGTACCCATGTTGGAATAGACCCTTGAGCAGAGGGTTGATCCCGTCGAGCTGGATGCCTGCTACATGTCCGGGGCGGCTCAATGCGTCTGCTTTGTTGTGTAGTCCGGGCTTGTAGACGATGTCGTAGTGGAAGTGAGTTTCCAGGAAGTCCACCCACCGCACCTGTCGTCGTGAGAGCGTCGGCTGCGACTTCAGGTATTTGAGACTGCAGTGGTCAGTATAGACTGTAGTCTTGGCTCCCTCTAGGTAACACCTCCACGCCTTGAAGGCTATGACTATTTCTAAGGCTTCCTTGTCGTGAATGGGGTACTTTAGTTCTGCTCCGTGTAGTTTCTTACTGAGGTAGGCGATAGGCTGTAAACCGCGTCCGTGATCCTGCATCAGTACTGCTCCGACTGCTTGGTCACTAGCGTCTGCTTTCACCACGTAGTCCTTGTCTGGATCCGGCAAGATGAGTACTGGCGCTGTAGTCAGTGCTGTCTGTAGCTGCTCCATGGCTTGCTGATGAGGGGTATCCCATTTGTAGGGCGTATCCTTTTTCAGTAGGTCGGTCAGTGGCGCTGCTATCTTAGCGTACTGCGGCACGAACCTGTTGTAGTACTTGGCGAAGCCTAGGAACTGCTGCAACTCCTTCACGTTCTCCGGTACTTTCCACTTCTTGACGGCTTCGATCTTCCGCGGGTCCACGTGTACGCCCTCGGCACTCACCATGTGCCCGAGAAACTGCACCTTCTTCAGGGCGAAGTCGCTCTTCGACAGCTTCACGTAGAACTTGTTTTTCCGCAGGATCTCGAACACCTTCCGTAGATGCTCCACGTGCTCCTTCATGTTCTTGGAGTAGATGAGAATGTCGTCCAGGTACACCACCACGCATTCGTCCAGCAGGGGTCGTAGGATGTGATTCATCTCCGCCTGAAACGTTGCGGGTGCGTTGCAGAGTCCGAACGGCATCACCAAGTATTCGTAGGAGCCGTATCTGGTACGGAACGCCGTCTTGTGGATCGAGTTGTCCGCCATCTTGATCTGCCAGTAACCCGACCGTAGGTCCAGCTTCGAGAAGACTGTTGCTCCACGCAGTTGATCGAGTAGGTCGTCTATGCGCGGTATGGGTTATTTGTTTTTTACTGTCTGTTTGTTCAGTGCGCGGTAGTCGATGCACATCCGTAGACTGCCGTCTGGTTTTGGAGTGAAGAGAACTGGTGCACCGTAGGGAGAGGTGGATGGGCGGATCAGTTGTCTGTCCAGTAGATACTCTATCTGTTTCTTCATGTCTGTCAGTTCAGTCGGACTCAGTCGGTATGGTGCACGTGAGACGGGTTTCGCACCTGGTTCCTCCACGATCTCGTGCTCGTGGGTGCGTGCTGGAGGTACGCCTGCAGGTAGGTCGTCGGGCATTATATCCTTGTACTGCTCCAAGACCTCCTTTACTACTGCAGGGAGCTCGGAACTCGGCTTCTCCTCCTCTGCTGCTGTCATGACCAGTGCTAGGTAACCCGTGTTACTCTCGTTCACCGTCTGTTCGAACCGTGCCAGTGTCGTTTCAGGTACGTCCCCTGTATCCGTCCAGCTTCGCAGTGCTATCCGCTTCCCGTTGTTGTAGATGCACACCTTGCTGTTGACCCAATCGATCTCGGGGTTGAACCGCTTCAGAAAATCTCGCCCCAAGATAAAATCTAATCCTTTGATGTTGGTGAATGGTAGCTTCGGCTTCCACCTCAACGCACCTATGTGCAGCTGCAGTGATGCTTCGCCGTGGATAGGAAGCTTCGTACCGTCCACCATGGTTGCTGAAAACTGGGTCTCTTCCGCCTTCTCTCCAATTTTCTCCAATGCTCCGCGGTCACATACCGAGTGAGATGCACCGCTGTCCACCAGTGCCTGGAGGCGTCGCCCATTGCATAACACCTCGAGGAGTAGTGGTTTCTGCAGCGCTGAGTAGCCAAAGAGGGTCTCGTTAATAGGATCATAGGGTACATCAAACTTAATACCTTCCCTTTTTCCTATACCTGACTCAGCGCTTTCCAACTTCACCTGGGGGGTAGGAGGATTTTTCCGAGGCTTGTATAATTTCTCCTGAGCCTGGATGTCTCCTCTAAGCCTTGGCAGCTGTGTAGGCTTCACCTGTGGGCAACGGGGAGCCTTAACACTGTGCTGCGGGGAGAGAATATTAACTCCACGGAACGCACGACCCTTTTCTACGCTCCGTGGTACTTTGCCCAACTTCTCAGGTACCTCAATAATTTCTAAAGGCTTTTTCTTGGCCTCTAAACCTCCCCTTAATTTTTTGAAGGCTTGAAAACCACGAGAAGCAATATTCTTCGTTAGAGCATCTTTATAGGATACTTTTAACGAATTCTTACTTTTGTGGGTGTTCGGCTGGAGTTTCCCGGTCGGTGCAGAGTCTTTTTTTGCGGAGCCTCCATTCGCCTCGGCGATTTCCCCTGATGCCGGCCGGTCGTGACGTTTTAGATTCGCGCCATCATTTTCTCCTTTTTTCGCCCGCTCCGAAGTCGCCACGTCGTCGCCTTTTTCTGCTTTTCGGATCTTTACGCGATCGCCAGGTCGATCCGCGGCTACTGGCGATTCCCGTTTTTTGACTTCGGGGGTGCTCCACTGTTTCCGTCCCGGAGTGCCGCACGTGCTTTCTTCATTTTGTAGCACGACAAAAACTGATGTCCTGCTGCGCCGCAAAATTCGCATTTTGTCGGCTGCTGCTTCGCGTCGTATTTGTCGATATCCATCGGTTCGGCGAACGTGGGGGGTGCCGTTCGCTCCGTGCCGAATGTACGGTTCGGCGTGAAGCGTCGTGTTTCGGGTTGACCTCGAGTCAGCACGTCGTATCGCTCGGCAGCACGCACGATGTCTCTGTAGCTGTTGTAATTCGCCGCAATCACCTGCCGCCGAATCTCCATTTTTAACCCTTCGGTGTACGCCTGGATTTTTTCGCCTTCGGTCAGGTCGGTGATGCGGTTGAACAGTAACTCCATCTGCTGCGTGTACTGTGTTACACTACTGTATTGCTTGTGTCGGTGTATCTGCTGCCGCGCCATGTAGGTTGTATTAATTGGTTCGAAACGCTCGATTAAATCTGCCCGAAACTGCTGCCACGTTTTCTCCCCGCGGGCTACGTCGGTGTAGTAAATCCATTCGAGAGCCGGTCCACGTAACAGTGTCGCTGCGAGCCGAATCCTTGCTGCGTCGTGTTGCGGGGTCGAACAGCCAATGGCCTCGAAGTAAATTTCGAGGGTGGCCACGAATCGCCGGACGTCGGATCCCTTCGCGCTTGGATCGAACGCCTCCGGGAGCCTCGGTCGTGCTGCTTCGAGGTTCGGCGACAGTGGTGCCATTGGTCCGTGAAATGTCGGTGTCGCCACTGTTGCTGGAGTTGTCGGTGCTGCAGTCGCTGCAGTCGCTGCTGCTGCGGTGGCGAACCCTGGTTGGCTTGTCAGAAAAGCCTCGAGTCGACGAAGCGTCGCCTGCGTCTGCTCCATGTCGGTGCAGAGGCTCGCGATGTCGCTCGTAGTCGCGTAGTTGTCGCCTTGGCCCTCCATGCCTGACATCAACGCGTCCGAAAAACCGAATCGAGGGGGAGCAAAAAACACGGAACCGGTTTTACGTACCCGAAATCGATGTTTGACTGCGTCGCTCCCGCGGTTTTTGAAGACTGGTTTTTAGCGGTCGAAAGAACTTCGCGTGTAAACGGGCTCTGATTACCAAGTGTGAGGATCTAGGATCGAGCTCAGAAAAGAGAATGTGAATTGAATCGAATTGAATGAATCACCTGGGTACAACACGAGGCTATATATAGGCTCGACACAAGGCCCCGTAACCAGGTGTTACGCGAAGGTTCCGCGGGCCGCGTTGCGTCCCGAACAGATCCTTACCGAATTCGGTAGAAGGCAATTCGGTGGCAACCAAAAAGCCAGAATTCGGTGCACGCAACCTAGCTCGGTGCTATAACTATAATAAAATATAGGAAAGCACCTAGCCTAGGAAATCAAGCAATTCATGCATGCATATGATTATCCTATGCTAGAAATAGCATGATAAAGTGAAGGCAAGCAAGCATAGCTGGCATAAGCCGTCGTACTCTCACACTGGTCTTCCACGCTCTCTCCCTCCCCTTCCCCCGCGGCCTGCCCCTACCTGCATTCCTTGCGTCGAGGGGCGGCAGTGCGCCGCTCCTCACTCCTCCGAGTTCGCTCCGACGGAGGCTCCCCTGCAGACTCTTCACATGGACGTGTGGGGCCCAGCCCACGTCCTTGGACAAGGTCACGAGCGCTACTTTCTGCTGGTCGTTGACGACTACTCGCGTTACACCACAGTCTTCCCGTTGCGCCGCAAGGGTGAGGTCACTGAGGTGCTGATCGACTGGATCCGCGCTGCCCGTCGTCAGCTTCGCGAGAGTTTCGGCTCGGACCTTCTTGTTCTGCGTCTGCACTTCGACAGAGGTGGAGAGTTTTCCTCCAACCTTTTGCGAGCCTTCTGTCGTGCGGAGGGCATCCGCCAGACGTTCACGCTTCCGGCCTCTCCACAGCAAAATAGGATTGCTGAGCGCCGCATTGGCATGGTCATGGACGTCACTCGTACGTCCATGATCCATGCGGCTGCTCCCCATTTTCTGTGGCCGTTCGCGCTTCAGTACGTGGCGCATCAGATCAACCTCCAGCCCCGGGTCTCCATGCCGGAGACCACACCTACTCTGCGGTGGACGGGGAAGGTTGGCGATGCGTCTGCGTTCCGTGTCTGTGGATCTCGAGCTTTCGTCCGCGACTTGTCTGCGGACAAGCTGTCCTCCCGTGCTGTACCCTGCGTCTTCCTTGGCTTCCCCCATGACGCGCCTGGTTGGCAGTTTTACCACCCCACCTCGCGCCGTGTTCTGTCCTCTCAGGACGTCACGTTTGACGAGTCGGTTCCTTACTACCGTCTCTTCCCCTACCGCACTGCCCCCCTCCCCCCCCCCCCGCCGCTCTTCCTCGCGCCAGGTCCTCCCCCGGTAGACCCCCTCCCCCCTGAGGGTCCTGCCCCCTCAAGTGTGTCCCAGGTAGACGCAGTCGAGCCTGTTGAGGTAGCTGTTGACTCTGGTGCTGCTAGGGGTGTTGAGCCTGAGGGTGCCGGGTCTGGGGGTGCTGAGCCTGGGGGTGCTGAGCGTGGGGTTGCTGAGTCTGGGGGTGCGGAGCGTGCGGGTGCTGAGCCTGCGGGTGCTGAGCCTGCGCGTGTGGAGTCTGGAGGTGCTGAGCCTGGAGGTCCTTCTAGTGTTTCGTCTCGGCGGGAGCCACTCTCTCCACAGCAGCTGCGCAAGTGGTTTGCTCGGCTCTGGACCCGTGCTGCTGGAGCTGGTGGTACTACGGGAGCTGGAGGTCTTGCTGCTGCTGGTTCTGGAGCCACTGGTCCCGGAGGTGCTCGTACTGGAGGTACTAGAGCTGCTGGGCCTGGTGGTGCTCCCGGAGCTGGAGCTGCTGGAGATGCTGGAGCTGGCGGTGCTGCTGGAGGTGCTGGAGCAGGTGCTGCTGAGGGTACTGGAGCTAGCGCTACTGGAGCTGCTGGGGCTTTTGGTGGTCCTGCTGGAGCTGGAGCTGCTGGAGGTGCTAGAGCTGGAGGTGCTGCTGGCGCCGGTGCTCCTGGGGGTGCTGGAGTTGGCGCTACTAGAGCTGCTGGAGGTGCTGCTGGAGCTGGTGGTGCTACAGGAGTTGGAGCTGACGCTGGGGGTGCTGGTGCTGTCCCTGCTGGCTCTGGAGGCGCTGCGCGGCCGCGGCCGTACTTCGTTCTGCTCATTCAGCAGGTTCTTGGTCTCCCGCCTTCTACTGGTCCTGATTCTTCCTTAGAGTGTCCACCGCCTGTCCAGTCGCAGTCACAGCTACAGCCCGCCTCCCCACTGCCTGCTCCTTCTCCTTACACTGGTCCGACCGGAGGTCTTGCTGAGCATCGTGAGCCTGCGTCTCGTCCTGCGTCGCCTGTTCGTGCTGCTCGCACTGGTCGTCGTGGTTCGCGTCAGCGTCCTCCTCCTGTCCCTGGCACGCACCAGATGGCACTGCGTCCTTCCACTGCTCCGCAGCGTGTCCCTCTATCGTCTCCTCCTGAGTCCTCTCTAAATGCCCTTGCTGACCCGGAGTCTGACTCCCTTCGTGCTGCTAGTCCTACTGCCAAGCGTCTCCTTGCCACTGTTGTCACTGACCCTTCCTTTGAGTCTACTGCTGCGTCTGCTCTTGTTGCTGAGCTTGTTGACTTTGCTTCTCACTATCGTCTAGACTACGCTGCTAGTCTTGTTGCTGAGTCAGCGTCTGTCTGTCCTCCGTCCGTCGGGGGTGAGTGTGCCCTTGGCACGGACGTCCTTGAGGACAGGCAGGAGGGGTTCTAGTGTCTTGCTGCTGCTTCACCTCATCTCGTGTCCATGCTGCTTGACCCTGAGGGAGACCGGGATGCACTAGACATCCCGACTCCGCGCTCTTACGTAGAGTCATATGAGGGTCCCTACTCCTCTCAGTGGCAGACGGCCATGGACGCAGATATGGCTTCCTGGAAGTCCACATGCACTTACGTTGACGAGGTTCCCCCACCTGGGGCGAACATTGTCGATGGCATGTGGATTTTCAGGGTGAAGCGGCCGCCGGGTTCTCCGCCTGTCTTCAAGGCGCGTTACGTGGCTCGAGGCTTCAGTCAGCGACAGGGAGTTGACTACTTTCGGACCTTCTCCCCTACCCCGAAGATGACCACTCTTCAAGTACTGCTGCACGTCCCCGCTCAGCATGACAACAAGCTTCACTCTCTTGACTTCAGCACAGCCTTCCTACAGGGCAGCCTGCACGAGGAGATCTGGCTGCGCCGCCCACCTGGCTTCACTGGGTCGTTCCCTCCTGGTACCCAGTGGAGCCTCTGGCGGCCAGTCTACGGTCTCCGCCAGGCGCCTCGGGAGTGGCACGACACACTGAGGATGACACTTGCGGCTCTTGGGTTTGCGCCTTCTACTGCTGACCCGTCACTGTTTCTACGCACCGACACGTCGCTGTCGCCGTTCTACATCCTCGTGTACGTCGACGACTTAGTTTTTGCTACTGGTGACACTTAGGCACTGACTCTAGTGAAGTCGGAGCTGTAGAGGAGACACACGTGCACAGACCTGGGTGAGCTGCGCAGCTATCTTGGCTTGCAGATCACCCGGGACAGAGCACGCCGCACCATTACCCTGACTCGGTCACACATGGCGCAGCAGGTCCTTCAGTGCTTCGACTTCCAGTACTCCTCGCCACAGTCCACTCCTCTGCCTACTTGTCACTCGCTCTCAGCTCTGCCTTCGGATGAGTCCGTAGAGCCGAGTGGCCCGTATCCAGAGCTTGTGGGCTGCCTCATGTACCTGATGACCTGCACTCGTCCTGACCTTGCTTACCCTCTTAGCATCCTGGCATGCTACGTTGTGCCCGGGAGACACCGACCACGGCACTGGAAGGCAGCTAAGAGGGTGATGCGCTACTTGTGCAGTACGTCGGGCATGGGGCTCGTGCTTCGAGGACAGGGTCCAGTTGTTCTCACTGGTCACGCAGACGCTTCTTGGGTTGACGACCTGGCTACGCAGCGGTCTTCGCAGGGTTACACCTTCAGCCTTGGCTCCGGTTCTGTCTCGTGGCGGTCTACCCGCTCGTCTTCTGTTCTCAGCTCCAGCTGTGAGGCTGAGATCTGCGCAGGGGCCATGGCTGCACAGGAGCTTTGCTGCCTCACCTACCTGCTGACCGACCTGGGTGAGGCGCCTCATTCTCCTCCAGTCTTGTACGTCGACAACAAGGCAATGCTTGCCTTGTGTCACGAGCAGAGACTTGAGCACAGAACGAAGCACATCGCTCTTCGCTACTTTCTTGCTGGAGAGTTGCAGCAGCGTGGTCAGCTTCGGCTTGTTTACGTGGCCTCTCAGGCCAACACTGCTGATATCTTCACCAAGGCACTTCAGCCTTGTGATCATCAGCGGTTCTGTACTATTCTAGGCCTTGTCCCCACTTGGCCTCACTTGCTCACTTCTTGACTTTGCTTGTACTTTGGTCTCTATATATATACCTGCATGCTTACACTTGCTAGGTTGTGATCACTGTCTTGCTTGTTCTACTTTATATAACTATGTATGTGAACTGGCCTTGTGGCCATTTGCTTGTGCTCGGAATGTGTGGTGACGTCGTGATCCACCTTGAGCTTGCTTTGCTCTTCTTCACTGGTCTTGTGACCTCTTGTTCTCCCCCACTTTGCCTATGGGGGTGTGTCAAACTTTTATATACTATAGTCTGTGTAGGCTGTAGTGGGGTAGATAATATAGGGTACGACATTTTAGGTTCACTACTTGTACCCACCTCTCTGGAAAGAGCATCTCATTCCTCGTACTTTTCTCACAAGTTCGACTGGGAAGCGCCGCAGTGGATCCAAGAGTCACCACCTGCACGCATCGCATATGACAAAGAAGGGTGTTTCTACGATTACAAAAACGAACATGACATGGAGCTCCGTGGCGTCAGGAAACTGTGCATGCCATGCGTCAATCAGGCGACCAAAACAGCGCTGCGTGGCGTGCGGCCCTCCTCAC
Organism: Closterium sp. Naga37s-1; assembly: GCA_947471745.1. Taxonomy (NCBI): domain Eukaryota; kingdom Viridiplantae; phylum Streptophyta; class Zygnematophyceae; order Desmidiales; family Closteriaceae; genus Closterium; species Closterium sp. Naga37s-1. Next base: position 1,116,374 of record CANJKZ010000311.1, on the reverse strand, counting down.
GTGTCCCCACTGCGCTCGTCGGTGCGGAGAACGTAGCACAAGGACCAGCACCCCCAGACCTCCCACGCCCAGCGTACCACTCACGAAGCTGGTGGGGCGACAGGGTCTCACGAGAACGCTACTGCTGCTGGCGCTGGCCACCACCAAGGCCTCCCCGCTGCACAGCGCTACTCCGACCAGCACCACCGCCGCCACCACCCCCACCACCGCTGTCGCCTCCGCCACCCCCACTGCCGCTGCCGCCGCCTCCTCCACCTCCACCACCGCTACCAAAGCCCCCACTCCCACCACCACCCCCACCTCCACCCCCACCCCCTCCGCCGCCTCCACCGCCACCACCGCCGCCCCCGCCACCTCCTCCCGCACCCTTGACCCCCTTGCTCCTGCTGCTGCGGCGTCTCCCACTAGGAGCAGACGCAGCGCCGACCGACTCGGTGCCAACGAGGTTGACACCAGCAGCAGAGGCAACAGAAGGCAAAAGGGGAACGGGGGAGCACCCTTCAAAGAAAGGGGCACGAGGGTCACCACGAGAGGCTCCTACAGCAACTATACTCTTCTCAGCTGCAAGAAGGCGCTCCTCGAGGAGGTCAACGGTGAGCGTGGTGGGGCAAAGGGAGAGGAAGTGGTCCCTGACCGAGCGAAGGGAGTCAGGGAGCCGGGTGACGAGGTAGTAGAGAGTGATGTACATAGGGGGGGGGTTCGCGGCGCAGAACTCGGCAGGAAGCGCAGCGCGGTAGCGGGTGTCACTAGTGCGAAGGTGCGTAATGAGGTAAGCGACTGTGGCTAAAGCAGCTAGGTCAGGGAACAGATACGGCAGCATGAGGCGGCTAAGGGCAGCAGTGGCAGGGGAGGAGTAGCGCGCAACAACAGCGTCGTACAGAGTCCTAGCGGTCTTGTACTGGCTAAAGTGCGCGCGCTCAGCAGACGGCAGGTGACTACGAACAGCAAGACGGCCAGCAGCATCGCGCGTGGTCCACTGCGAGCGAATAGCACTGTCAGCATCGGCAGCAGGTGCAACAGAGACGCCGGACGTGTGATCGAACAGTGAGACTCCGTCCCTAGAATCGCTCTGCAGAAACAGCTGCAGATCATCGACCCAGACCTCGAAGTCAACCGCTCGACCCTCAGCATCAAAGGTAAGGACATTAGGGCTAGCCATGACAGGAGGAGCACCAGCAGTAGCCTAGCAGCAGCAGCAGCAGCAGTAGCAGCGCGACTCGGCAGGGCGGCGCGACTCGGCAGGGCGGCGCTGCTCGGCAGGGCGGCGCGGCTCGGCTGGGCGGTGCGGCTCGACAGGGCGGCGCGGGTGCGGCGGTGCGCTTACCAGTGGCGGGAGGGGAGGGTAGATGCCCCGACTGGTGGGGCAGGGCCGTGACGTGCCGACAGGGTAGGGGCCGCGACAAGGCGGCAGGGCAGGGCCGCGACTCGGCGGCAAGTCAGGGCCGCATCAGGGCGGCAAGGCAGGGCCGCGACGACGGGGCCGCAGCGGCGACGACGGCGGCGATCGCACCGGCGGCTGCAGGCTCGACGGCGGCAGCAGAGCCGCTACGGCGGCAGCAGGGGCGACGGCTGCTGCAGGCCACGGGGCCTCGGCGGCTGCTGCAAGGTAAGGGGCCGCAACGACGAGGCGGGCGGGCCGTGGAGGGCCGCGACGACGGGCGGGCGGGCTGTGGAGGGCCGCGACGACGGGCGGGCGGGCTGCGCAGGGCCGCGACGACTGGGCGGGCGGGCCGCTAAGGGCCGCTAAGGGTGGCGACGGGCCGCTAAGGGCGGCAGGGCGGGCCGCGTAAGGGCCGCAGGGCGGTTCGCGGCAGGGCGGCGACGGGCCGTTACGGGCGGCAGGGCGGGCCGTTACGGGCGGCAGGGCGGGCCGCTAAGGGCGACAGGGCGGGCCGCTAAGGGCCGCGACGGTAGGGCGGGTCGCTAAGGGCCGCGACGGCAGGGCGGGCCGCTAAGGGCGCGATGGGCCTAAAGGGTAGGGCCGCTACGGCGGCAGTAGGGCAGAGCGCGATGCGCGCTTCGGGCAGGGCAGAAAAACAAAGTTTTCAACTGGTGGGCCCTTAAAAAACGGTCCCACTAGGGAACCCGCTCTATACCATGTGAGAAACGTACGAGGAATGAGATGCACTAGGAGAGAGGTGGGTACAAGTAGTGAACCTAAAATGTCGTACCCTATATTATCTACCCCACTGCAGCCTACACAGACTATAGTATATATAAGTTTGACAGAACTGCATTCGGTCGACTTTCAGTTCATCGTAGGTAGGGTCGTTCTCCTCTTCGTCTTCAACCGAACCTTCGGGCCACTCCTGGGGTGGATGAGCACGTGTACCGTCACGCACATCGCGCAGGTGCCAAGTTGGCCACGTGCCGATGGTTGCGCCTGATGCACCATGTCGATCACATACTGCCACGTCGGTCGACTTCGCCATGAATACTTGGGCGCCGTTCACGCATCCCCGTAGAACTATGTAACCCAGGTTACTTGGTCGACTGGGTAACCGCCAAGCCAGAGCCAACTTGGGCGGTAGAAGCCCGCAATCTGATGTACGTGCTCGTTGACTTCCAAGGTGGACTCCACCCGCCGACTTGGTTGGTCGACAAACCCCTTCGTTGTGTCAAACCGCATTATATGCTTGTAGGCTGTAGTGGGGTAGCCCATAAAGGGTACAAACCTTTTAGGGTTGCATACTTGTGTGTAATTGCTGCTAGTCACACACCATTCCGGTGTTCTCATTCTGACATTGTATCATGTGCTAGGTTAGGTCCGAATGCCGAACCTAATACCAAACCCACGACTACGTCCGACTGCCAAACCTACTACTGAACCTACAACTAGGTTAGGGTTGCCCCGCTGCCCCGTGCCTCGAGCGCCACTGCCCCATTGCCCAGCTGTCCGCGCGTCGCGCTGCCCTGCTTGCACGCCGTCGCGCTGCCCTGCCCGCGCGCCGTCGCGCTGCCCTGCCCCACGCGTCGCGCTGCCCTGCCCGCACGCCTTTGCGCTGCCTTGCCCCGCGCGTCGCACTGCCCTGCCCGCACGCCATCACGCTTCCCTGCCCCACGCATCGCACTGCCCTGCCCCGCGCGTCGCGCTGCCCTGCCCTGCCCCGCGCGTCGCGCTGCCCTGCCCGCACGCCGTCACGCTGCGCTGCCCCTGCTGCCCTGCACGCACTGCCGTTGCTGCTGCCGCCAACAGCAGCCACCCTAGGTGCTGCCGCCAGTGGCTGCCGCCCTTGCTCCCGGCTATGCATGCTGCTACAGTTGCTGGCGCTCCTACTTCTACCGCTACTACCACTGCACCTGCCGTTCCAGCTACCGCCGCTGCAGTCGTTACTTCAGCCCTTGCACGAGTAAGTTCTGGAAGGAGCTCATGGGATTATTGGGGACCAAACTTGCGATGTCTTCAGCATACCTCCCACAGAGTGACGGACAGACAGAGCGACTCAATCAAGTGGTTGAACAGTTACTGCGCACAGCTCGCAAAGACGACGTCAACCACTGGGACATACAATTACCGACCCTAGAGTTCGCTTACAACAACGCGTCACATGCGGCCACAGGGAAAACTCCTTTCTTCCTGTGTTACGGACGAGAACCACTCACACCCCAGTAGCCAACCACACCGGCACACTTCCAAGCCGCACACGAATTCGTCACCACCATGCAGCAGCTATGGGAGAAGACTCAGCAACGACTCACCACGATGCAGACCTCCCAGAAGCAGTATGCCGATCGCCAGCGACGAGATCACTCAGTAGCAGTCAGAGATCAGGTGCTTCTTGACACGCGCAACTTGAACCTGTCTCACATACCGTCCAAGCTTCGGCCTCGCTTTTGTGGTCCTTTTCTCGTTGAGGCATAGGTGACACCAGTAACATTCCGCTTGCGCTTACCTACTGCGTGGAAGCTTCACAACGCTTTCCATGTCCAGCTACTGAAACCCTACAAGGACCCCAACCAGCAGTTCCAGGGACGGCAGCTACCGCCACCGCCACCTGTTCTCATACAGGATGAACCCGAGTACGAAGTGGAGCGCGTTCTCACTCATCGACGCTGCGGCGGCAAGACCCTCGTGTCCCTGATACGCTGGAAGGGATACGACCCCACTGAGGACAGTTGGGTTGCAGAAGCTGATATGGGCAACGCACGTTGTGCTCTCAAGGACTATCTTATCAAGCAGGGTGTTTCTCACGCCACCCAGCTTTGAGGGGGGGACGTGTGAGAGTACGACGGCTTATGCTGGATTTGCTAGCTTGCCTAGAATTTATTACGCTATATCTAGCTTTGGTTTATTGTATCATGCATAGATATGCTTGATTTCCTAGGTTAGGTGCACTCCTATATTTGATTATAGTTATAGCACCGAACCAGGTTACGTGTACCGAACTCAAGCCTATTCTGTTTCCACCGAATTGCTTTCTACTGAGTTCGGGAAGGTTCTGTTCGGGGCGCTTCGCGACCCTCATAACATTCGCGTAACACCTTGGTAACTGGCCTTTATATATATATACATTTATATATATATTAGAGGGGGTGAAATTAGCACGGGATAGGTGTACTGCAAGAAACCGGGTCACACCATGGACCGATGCTACAAGCGAAGGGATGCTAACGAGATGCACAGCACCAACTCACCCGGTCAACGATCATCTGTGCCTCCTTCAACGCCAGCCACGACGGCGACAATGTCGCCACCTTCCGTCACAAGTAGGATACAAACTCCTGCACGTAACGCATCCAAGGACAAGGGAAAGGGGTCAGTTTTGAGTTGCATGGCGCATCGCAGAGGCATATGCTACTACGACGGGGTACAATACCCGCCGATCGCTCCAATTAAGCCAATCACTCCAAGCCTCAACAATGACCCCATACTCAGCCCCTGGATCGACAGACCAACAAATCTCCCATCTGATTTCGAGTTGCCTCCGAGCACACCGGAGTCTCCTCCCGGCTTTCCCGCAAGGCACAAGAACAATCTTTCGCCTTATTGCGTTGATGTTGACCGCATCGTTACTCCAAAGCTCGCTAGCATCGCGCGACAAATATCGACTTAGGTAGGTTGGAGATAGGCAGTGAAGGAGAGGCGACTGCGGAGCCGCCGATGGCGGGGCAGCGGGAACGTATAGAGGAGGCGGTGGAGGGGCGTCCTCAGCGTCAGCCTTCGCGGCAAGCAACTGAATTGATGCCGATGTTGAGTCCATCGGCAGACAAACCTGAATCTGTGTCAACGCCGGCACATGCTATGCCTTCCACACCTCAAGTGACATTGTCTCGCAGAAGAGAGCAACCACGGTGGTGACAACGCGGTTGTTGGCGAGGTCAAGAAGTTGACGCCGACTTCTTGGGGCAGGGGTGGAGGTCGGTGCAGAGGGATCGGCCGGTGTAACGCGCATAACCAAGTACATCGCTCGTCGCCAACACTACCACCATTTCGTCGTGATCGTCCTGCAGCTTGACACCGCTGTCTTTCCGTTGTCTGGCTAACAGCAGATTCTCCTGCACTCCGGAGACATGTAGGACGTATCGGCTTTTCGGCCGCCCCTTGCAGAGAACGGTGCGCCGGCCTTGGACGACCTGAATCGCCCCATTGAAGCCGTGCATATGACTAGCGTCGCCTCCGGGGTCCATGTCGACAAGGGCCTTCCTCGTTCTCATCAGATGGTGGGAATAGCTGTTGTCGAAGAGCACCACTATCGGGTTCGCCGGCATGGCGGCGGGGCGGGGACTTCCTGGAAGTCTTCGCCGGCCTCTAGCGCCAGTGAAATCATTGGCTCCACCACGACGACCATTGACGCTGGAGGAGTCGGAGTGCTTTGCCGACAGCGTCTTCGACGTCGGCTCTCCTTGCGCTGCTAGTTATCCCTACGATGACAACCGACGTCGATCTTCCCGCGGCCAGCTTTCTGATCGTCGTCAGACTCTTCTTAGTCGGGGCAGTCGTAGATGAGGTGGTCAGAGTCGCGATAGATGTAGTACTGGTCCCACCTCGACGCCTGCCGCCGCCACCGTGATCATTGTCCCGAGCCGACTCGAGCGGTCGGCATCGGTTACCGACTGTTGCTCCCCAACTTCCCTCGTCCACCGCCGTCTCCGCCCAACTTCCCACATTGCCCCTGCTGATGTCCCAGCTTTGCCAGGTCGATGTGATTGGCATGCGGTTCCCTAAAGTTTCGCCCAACGGGTGCTTATTTTTCGATTCAAACTCTTGTGGTCCATTTCGTCGCTAATAGTTTCCTTGTTACGGGTGCGAACCATTGTTTTGCCATTTGTTAAGTTTTGGGCCAATATGAATAGAAGAACCGAGTATCTTGTCCCAACGGCTCCTTATGTGCACTGCACAATTTTTCCGCTATTTTCTATCTTCCGTGTCCTGCACTCTGGTACACGCCGGGGCGCGCCAGCGCGAAGCGTTGCACTAGGGTACGAGTTCTGCAACTGGTCCTAATCGTAGCTCCCTTTTGAAGTACCGTAGGTAAGAATGACAACTGAAGTACCAAATTATTCATTTTGTACTTCATACATTAATGCCCAATTTATTATGTATTAACAATAAAACACATGCGCACCTAATCTCTGATTTCTCTAAGCATACGGTTGTTATGTACACATATTCTCTGATTTCTCTAAGCATATAGTGGTTATTTCTTACCATGGGTGGTAGGAACATTTATATATTTACATGGAGCACCCTATTTGTTTCATAAAAAGATTGGAAACGGTTTTTTTGTCGAATCTCAATTGAAATGGCTAAATTTGTGAGAGTCTCAGTTTGCGGGTAGTACTATAAAGGGTTCCTGTGCTGTAAGTCTTGTTGACCCGCTCCAACCACACGTTCAACTCTTTCCAGATGACGGCGTGCAATTGGTTCAAGATGTTCCTGATCGCTCATGTTCCACGTCGGAAAGCCCTCTGATTGTATTGTTCTGCTTCACGTGGTCCCCACATCTTGCACTTCGACGCAAATTTGTGGCGAGTTCTCCCTGCATGCGTGGAAAACATCTTACTCGTGCTGAGTCAGCGTCTACCCGAACCCCACCTTCCCGCCAATTTGAATATTGTCCATTCATTCTTTCATTCCTACAATTTCCCATCTCGTCCCTGTGCATACCGCACCGCCAAACCGTCTCTTCCCCTCATTTTTTCGTCTGCAGGACATCACCACGTACGAAACTCTGAAATCGTATGAAAACGCGTTGAACCACATCAAATCACAACACACCACACCACACATGCCACAATACCAGCTCAGTTCAGTCACCAGACCTTGTGTGACCGACCATGCCAGTCCCCTCACCTTGTCACGCACATCTTACTAAAACCAGTGATCTCAGTCACCGAGTGATTTCACCTCCATTTCACCCCATTGTCACTCACCAATCACTCAGCTGCCCACCTTGGTAGCACGACACCGTTCACCGCACAGTGTCTCTCCCCAATTCCGTGAAAATGTCTGCCATCTTCGCAAATGCCCAGGCGTGCGTCGCCGTCGCGCAAGGCGCGCGCGAGCAGCTCAGCAGCCAACCAGCTGGCCTCCCGGGAGCGCGCAGGGTCGGCCTGAACGCCGCGCTCGTGCCAAGCCTCACCCCTGTCTCGCCGCTGAAGCGAGCGGCTCGGCGGTCTTCGGGCACTACGAGATGCTCCGCCGCGCCTCAAGCTCCCAGGTGAGCGGCTAGCCTATGTACGATATTTTCCGCCGACATGTATTCTGCTTGCCGACGTTGACTCGATTCGTATTGTCATCCGAATAACGTCCGCATCTTTCGCGTGTCATCTCCCTTCCATCGCTCGCCGCAGCGCGGCCAAGGAGGTGGCGGAGGAGGGGAGCGGCAGCAAGGGCTTCGGCGTCTTCCGCCTCACGTACGACCTCAAGGAGGTGAGCCCGCCGCCGCCAACGCCGCCGCCACCGGTGACGCACTGGCGATTTCCAGCTCGCCGCGAGAGCTGACGAAATGGCTTAGAATCGTAATAGTACACAGAACATTGTCATGCCGATTTTTCAGACGCCTCAACGGTCGTTTCTTTACTGTGAATCATGTACACAAAGCGTCCGTGTCGTTCTTGCATCGTGATTTCGCGCCGCGCCTTGGCCCCGTTTCTCGTTCCCTGCTGTTCGACGTCGCTCGCTCGTGCCTCACCTCAGATCCGCTCTTACACACCGCCCGTTGCTCCCTCGTTGCGCGTGCTCACCACCCCAGGAGGAGCACGAGCGGCGCAACTGGAACAAGACGATCCGCGTGGCGGTATCGGGCGCGGCGGGCATGATCTCCAACCACTTCCTCTTCAAGGTACGCGGCCCGCGCTTGCTTATTTTCTCATCGAGCCAATGGGTTGGTACCCCCTGTTGCCATCATCCGTCGCATTTGGCGTTGCGCCTCGGTTGCTGCGCCCAAGACTCGCTCTCCTCCCAGTCGTCGTCTCGAATTGTCCCTGTACCCCTTACAGCTTCGCTCCTTACCTCCTTCTAGTCCAGGTCTACCCCTTCTTGATTCGCCTGTAACCTCTTTTCATCCCTGCTACTTAACCCTTTAATCCACCTGCCTCTCCTCTTTTTTTGTTTTTTTTCCTCCCCTCAATTCGCTACCAGTTGGCATCAGGAGAGGTATTTGGTCCGAACCAGCCCGTGGCCATCAACATGCTCGGTTCTGAGCGGTCCAAGGAGGCGCTGGAAGGTGAGACGAGGAGGAGTGTGAGGTATGGGTGTGCAAGAGGAGTGTGAGATGCAGATTTGCAACAAGGGGTGAGAGGCTGATGGGAGGGTGGGAAGGGTGGGTGTGCTCTCGTGTAGCCTGCCGCTGGCTGCTCGTGCGAGATGGCCTCAAGATAGAAAAGGCTTCTTGAAAACGTTTGTTTGGGCCCTCCAACGGTCTTCCGAACCAGCCTTGCACCACACCACACCACACCACCCCCCTCCCTTGCATCGAATCATCAACCCCTTCCTCCCGTGCATCATCACACCCCGCTGACGTAGCTCGAGCTGCGCCCCCTGTGGTGCCCCCTATGATGCTCTCATTGCCCCGTCCTACTCCCCCCACTACCACCAGGAGTGGCGATGGAGCTGGAAGATTCGCTCTTCCCGCTGCTGCGCGAGGTGAGCATCAGCATCGACGCGCGCACCGCCTTTGCTGACGTGGACTGGGCGCTGCTCATCGGCGCCAAGCCACGCGGGCCCGGCATGGAGCGCGCCGACCTGCTCGACATCAACGGCCAGATCTTTGCAGAGCAGGTGCGGATTGAATGTGGTCCGTTGGATCTTGAACGTTTAGGGTTTAGGGTTTAGGGTTTAGGGGTGAGACGGCCCACGTGGGGTTGGGAAAGAAGGTGCTCTGCTGTGGGGGAGTATTGATGGGCACACCAGCTTGGGCATCTTGTGAAATGTTTCACTGTTGCGGTGATTCACCCTAAACTCTGCACATGCATGCCTGCCTGCTTGCTGCGTGCTTTCTTTGTGTGCTTGCTGCCTGCCCCTCTTGCTGCCTGCCCCTCTTGCTGCCTGCCCCTCTTGCTGCCTGCCCCTCTTGCTGCCTGCCGCTATCTGCGTGCCTGTGTATGTCGCCACGCCACACAGGGACGGGCGCTGAACGATGTGGCCAACCCCAACGTGAAGGTCATCGTCGTCGGCAACCCCTGCAACACCAAGTGAGTCCTTTCCCAGCCCCGTTAAGCCAAAAAAAATAGTGTTTTGAGACGTCTTGAAACAATTTAGTCATCGTCGTTGGCAACCCCTGCAACACCAAGTGAGCGCTCCTTGCGATCCAGCCTTCTCAACGCCCGCGCTTTGGTTCTGAGTTGGCTTTAAACCGGCGGGATATTGAAGGAATGGTCTGGTATGGAACTTTGATTTAGCCAAGTCTGCCTAAAACGAGGTGTTGCCGTGCATCACTGCTTGCCTGCCTGCCCTGCGTGCGTGTCTGCCGTGCTGGCAGTGCGCTCATCTGCCTCAAGAACGCGCCCAAGCTCAACCCCAGGAACTTCCACGCGCTCACCAAGCTGGATGAGAACCGCGCCAAGTGCCAGGTATGTGCGTGAGGGTTGGCTGCTCTGGGGGCTGCTGTGTGCGCCTAGTGCCAGGTGCGTGCGCCCAGTGCCAGGTGCGTGCGCCCAGTGCCAGGTGCGTGCGCCCAGTGCCAGGTGCGTGCGCCCAGTGCCAGGTGCGTGCGCCCAGTGCCAGGTGCGTGCGCCCAGTGCCAGGTGCGTGTGCCCAGTGCCAGGTGCGTGCGCCCAGTGCCAGGTGCGTGCTTCGTGAACACCGCTTGTTCGCATTCCTTTCCATCGTCCTCTCCCTGCTGCATGCTTCATGTCTGTTCAAGTCAGTTCGCGTCTCTCCATGCCCGCTCCTGTGGGCGCTCATGTGTGGGTGTGGGTGTGTGTGTGTGTGGGTGTGTGTGTGTGTGGGTGTGTGTGTGTGTGTGGGTGGGTGTGGGTGTGTGTGATGACAGCTAGCGCTCAAGGCGGGGGTGTTTTACGACAAGATATCAAACATGACCATCTGGGGCAACCACTCCACCACCATGGTGAGACACTCCACGCTCCATCGGAGCCATACTGACCACACCACACCACACCACACCACACCACACCACACCATACCGTCATGGGGACACCATCACCATACTGATCTTCTCCTCTGCCTCTTCCTCCGCTTCTCTCTCTATCGCCACCTTCCCTAATATTTCTCTCCCCTTCTCCGTTTCGTTTCGCCCCTGTTCTCTTCGCTTCTCTCCTTCTCTCCTTCACTTTGCTTGTGTTTCACACCCAGATCTCCTCTCGCTCTTAGGGTTTAGGGTTTAGGGTTTAGGGTTTTCTCACTGGGTTTCCCCCCTGCTTATCTTTCTCTGCCCGTCCCTCTCACCTTCCCCACCTCCTCTCCCCACCAGGTACCAGACTTTGTGAATGCGCGCATTCTGGGCTTCCCAGCAACGGACGTCATTCGCGACCGCAAGTGGCTGGAGGAGCAGTTCACGCCGCAAGTGCAGACGGTGCGTGGTGGGGTGGGGAGGTGCATGGGTGGGCGGGTGGGGTAGGGAGGTTAGGGCTGAGAGTGCCGTGGTGTGGGGGAGTGACACATGGGTGACGCATCACCGGCAGTGGCTGGAGCAGCAATTCATGCTGCAATGAGCAATGCAGACAGTGGGCGTGATTGAGGCTGTGACGCAATGTGTGTCGCAACGTGTGTGTCATCTGCGCCAAGCCCGTCACCCGCTCCCAGCAATAACCTCCGCTTACACCCGCAGAAGTCGGCATGTGATATGCGTGAAGCCTGTCAACTGTCCCGGCTGTCCCGGCTGTCCCGGCACGACTTCTCCGGCACAGCCCGGCACGACTTCTCCTTTCCTCCTGTCACGCGTGTCCGAGGAGGTGCTGTCACGCGTGTCCGAGGAGGTGCTGTCACGCGTGTCCGAGGAGGTGCTGTCACGCGTGTCCGAGGAGGTGCTGTCACGCATGTCCGAGGAGGTGCTGTCACGCGTGTCCGAGGAGGTGCTGTCACGCATGTCCGAGGAGGTGCTGTCATGCATGTCCGAGGAGGTGCTGTCACGCGTGTCCGAGGAGGTGCTGTCACGCGTGTCCGAGGAGGTGCTGTCACGCGTGTCCGAGGAGGTGCTGTCACGCGTGTCCGAGGAGGTGCTGTCACGCGTGTCCGAGGAGGTGCTGTCACGCGTGTCCGAGGAGGTGCTGTCACGCGTGTCCGAGGAGGTGCTGTCACGCGTGTCCGAGGAGGTGCTGTCACGCGTGTCCGAGGAGGTGCTGTCACGCGTGTCCGAGGAGGTGCTGTCACGCGTGTCCGAGGAGGTGCTGTCACGCGTGTCCGAGGAGGTGCTGTCACGCGTGTCCGAGGAGGTGCTGTCACGCGTGTCCGAGGAGGTGCTGTCACGCGTGTCCGAGGAGGTGCTGTCACGCGTGTCCGAGGAGGTGCTGTCACGCGTGTCCGAGGAGGTGCTGTCACGCGTGTCCGAGGAGGTGCTGTCACGCGTGTCCGAGGAGGTGCTGTCACGCGTGTCCGAGGAGGTGCTGTCACGCGTGTCCGAGGAGGTGCTGTCACGCGTGTCCGAGGAGGTGCTGTCACGCGTGTCCGAGGAGGTGCTGTCACGCGTGTCCGAGGAGGTGCTGTCACGCTTGGCACCCACTTCCCTGTCACGCGTCCACTCACCTCCTCCCTCCTTACCCTTCTGCGTGCAGCATAGCAGTCCGCGCCATCAGAGCGCTCACTCCTTCCCTCTCCCCTGCTCATCTCCTCTCCCCATCCCCACTCCTCTCCCTCTGGTTTCAGCGTGGTGGCGCGTTGATCAAGAAGTGGGGTCAGCCGGGTCGCGGGTGGACGCTACCAGGGCGCTCACCCTCCCTCTCTACCCCTTCAACTCTTCCCCCACCCTCTGGCTACAGCGTGGTGGCGCCTTGATCAAGAAGTGGGGGCGCTCGTCAGCTGCCTCAACGGCCGTGTCGCTGGTGGACGCCATCAGGGCGCTCACCATCCCCTCCTCCCTCCCCCTTTACTCATCCCCTGTCCCACTTGTTACAGCGTGGTGGCGCGCTGATCAAGAAGTGGGGGCGCTCCTCAGCAGCGTCAACAGCTGTGTCGCTGGTGGACGCCATCAGGGCGCTCACCACGCCCACGCCTGAGGGCGACTGGTTCTCAACGGGCGTGTACACCAAGGGGAACACCTATGGCATCGATGATGACCTCATCTTCAGCCTGCCCTGCCGCTCCAAGGTGCGATGACTGTGGTGGCTGTGGTGGCTGTGGTGGCTGTGGTGGCTGTGGTGGCTGAGGTGGCTGAGGTGGCTGAGGTGGCTGAGGCAAGGAGAGTGAGGCGAAAGGAACAAGGTTGGAGGCGAGGTTGGAGGTGAGGCAGCGGGGCAGCGGGTGAGTGTTGTGAGGTATGTGAGGTGAGGGAGGCGAGCAGGTGACGGCCTGCGTGGCACACCACCATCCCCACTGCTGCATCGGATGGCCGGTCCTGCTCGGCCACTGCTGCATCGGATGGCCGGTCCTGCTCGGCCACTGCTGCATCGGATGGCCGGTCCTGCTCACGGGTGTGCTCTCAGGGGCAGAGGAGCACGCCCCATCATGCCTCTCTTGCCTCCTGTTTTCTTCTCCTGTTTTCGTCTCAGGGGGGAGCAAGCTGGAAACAGCGATGGCGACCCAGGCAGCTGCAATGCAGGCGGCCTGTCGTCCGCTTATTCCCATTCTGCACGTCACTTCACTCCGATTTCCCTCCTCCTTTTTCCCCCTACCATGCCTTCCTCCCCACCTTCCCCTGCACGCCATTCCCCGTGTGTGGCTGGCAGGGCGACGGGGACTACGAGGTGGTGTCTGGTCTCATAGTGGACGATTACCTGCGTGCTCGCATCAACAAGGTGAGGGGGGAGGGGGGTTGGGGGAGGGGAAGGGGGAGGAGGAGGGGGAGGGGAGGGGGGTTGATCATGAGGTGGTGTCTGGTCTCATAGTGGACGATTACCTGCGCGCTCGCATCAACAAGGTGAGAGGGGAGGGGGAGAAAATGGAGAGAGGGGGGGAAGGGGGGGCGGGGTGATGGAGGTGGTGGTGGTGAGAGAGAGTGAGGTGGTGGTGGTGAGAGAGAGTGAGGTGGTGGTGGTGAGAGAGAGTGAGGTGGTGGTGGTGAGAGAGAGTGAGGTGGTGGTGGTGAGAGAGAGTGAGGTGGTGGTGGTGAGAGAGAGTGAGGTGGTGGTGGTGAGAGAGAGTGAGGTGGTGGTGGTTAGAGAGAGTGAGGTGGTGGTGGTTAGAGAGAGTGAGGTGGTGGTGGTTAGAGAGAGTGAGGTGGTGGTGGTTAGAGAGAGTGAGGTGGTGGTGGTTAGAGAGAGTGAGGTGGTGGTGGTTAGAGAGAGTGAGGTGGTGGTGGTTAGAGAGAGTGAGGTGGTGGTGGTTAGAGAGAGTGAGGTGGTGGTGGTTAGAGAGTGAGGTGGTGGTGGTTAGAGAGTGAGGTGGTGGTGGTTAGAGAGAGTGAGGTGGTGGTGGTTAGAGAGAGTGAGGTGTTGGTGGTTAGAGAGTGACCTCGCAAAGGCTTCTAGTGGATGAGTACCTACACGCTCGCATCAAGAAGATGAGACGGCGGGCGTGAAGTATGAAGAAGGTGAAGGGGTTGACGGGAGGGAGGTGGTGGTGGTGGTGGTGGTGAGAGACAGTGAGAGACCTCGCAAAGGCGTCTAGTGAATGAGATGGCTGGCTACCTGCTCGCGTCAAGAAGGCGAGATGAAGGGAGTGAAGAAGAATGGAGAAGGTGAGAGGGGTGCAGGGAGGGAGGTGCTGCTTGTGGTGGTGGTGAGAGGGTTACTGTGCAATAAGGGATTTCAGGACATGTAGCAACATTTTGAGGGTGAAGGGAGAGAGAAATAGCTATTTCTTTCTCATCCTTCATCCCCTTATTGCACAGTCTACAAGCTATTCCTTGCTCGTCCCAATCCACGCCTCTCGCTGAACCCCTCTCTACCACGCCTCACCCCTCTCCCTCCATGCTATCCCGGCATCCCCCTGCCATGCAGACGGAGGACGAGCTACTGGCGGAGAAGAAGTGTGTGTCTCACCTCATCGGCCTCGTAAGTCCCGCTCCTCCCTGCACTGCTGCACTGCCGCACTTCTCCCCACACCGCACGCATGCTGCTGCTTCTAATTGCCAGCCCGCCAACCAGCCTGCTGTATCAGTCTGTGTCAATCTGTCCCGGTCTTGGTCACTCCAGCTTGCGCGGCCGTTTCCTGCTTATGCTGTTGCACCGTGCAGTCAAGTGGTGGAGATCCATGCACACATGCACGCACACATACCGTATGCATGCATTGACGTCTGCATGCATTGACGTCTGCATGCATTGACGTCTGCATGCATTGACGTCTGCATGCATTGACGTCTGCATGCATTGATGTCTGCATGCTCACACACGGTACCTCCCCCATGCCTTCACTGCCCCACCATGGCAGGACAATGGCTACTGTGACCTACCGGAGGGCGACACCATGCTGCCTGGAGAGCAATGATTGCGGCCGGGCAGCATTGTTTGTCTTGTACAGCGCTCTTTGTTGTGCAGCACTCACTGCCTTGTACGATATCAGCTCTTACAGTACGGTACCGGTATCATTCATATAGACATGGCTAGCAAGGAGGTTCAGCTTTCCTGCTCTACAGTATATCAATTACCTCGCTGCTAATTGTATAATAATATTATGGATCAGGCTTCCGTTATTATCTACTGTACTGGTTATTCTCTACTGGCAATTCTCATCAAATGGTACCGTAATTTCCATGGACATGCGCTTGAAAGCACAAACATGTAAGTCACGAATTCATGTCAGCCTTACATCTTACAGTACCTGCCTATTGCTGGTAACGTACGGTAATGGTACTAAGGGTGCGTTCCTGTGGAGACACTTGTGTCTCAATCCCCTTTTTTCCGAGTCGCGTCTACACATTTTTGCAATCTCGCGTCACAAAAAATGAGTGTATCACGAAACTGTGCGACCAGGCGAAATTTACAGCTGTGCTCATTTGATTGGATTTCAAACTTGACTGAACACCTGTTTTTTCAACTGTCTGGTTCGGGTGGGGTTTTGACGAGCGGAACTTTTTCCCGCGCGAGATTTTTACTGTGGAATGTCCAGGTGCATTGACATTTCGAACCGCGTACAGAGTTGTTGACAATGACGGGTCGATACGCAACTCGTCCGCGACATCAGCGCGTTTCACGCTGACAAATGAAAATACATTAAAAGTCGCACAAGGGCGACACGCGTTTGTGACATTGTACGTTATAAGCTGGTTTTACGTGTCACAAAAGGATTGAGACACAAGTGTCTCCACAGGAACGCACCCTAAGCATATGCTAGTGTACTTTAAGGTCTTCCTTTCCACAACTCTGGAATGAACAGCCAGATGGCAATTCATGCTTGCTTAGTAGTCTACATAGAGTGTTAAGCAGTGAGAGGTCAGCAGTCAGTTCCTGGTGCAAACGCTAGCTTGAAAATCACACCAGGGGGCACAGCAATCACAATCGCCGTGTCATTGATACGTTACACCGGCAGCAGCACAAGGAGATGCTGGCATGGCGTCTGACTCATACCACCGGTCTCCACCACACCTCCCTCCCCGCAAGGCACATGGTGCACAGAAGAACGGTGTATGCGGAGTGGCATGGCATGGCACTGCGTCCAGCAGCTGAGAGGATCAACGATCCTGCAGCTCCGAATTTCACGCTACTGGCTGAGAGGATCAACGGTCAGGGGGGATTCATGACCTGTGGAAGTCCATGACTGGCTGGCCGCCTGACGGCCAAAAACCACCTGACGGCCTAACCACCTGTCAGCTCAGCGGTAATTTAGACGGCCCGCTGGTTAGCAGATCGCTGATGGCCGGCTGATGAGGCTAATCAGCACTGGCGGCAACGGTGGGGTCACTTCAGTTGCTCAAGCGCTCTGCTGCGACTCGTGTTCGACCACCTCGCGCGACGACTGGCAGACGGCTTCTTTGTCTGCGACCGACGCCTTCGGAGAGGTGAATGAGACGCGCGACAACGGCGACGTGCGCCGACCGGCGGCTTACGACAACGGGCGCCGGGCGGCAGCCGGGGATGGCTCAGCCGTCACTGGCCGTAACTGCGGAGCCTTCCGACAGAAGCGCTAGTGCTTCTCGCACTACGCGCCGCGTGGCGTACCGCGGGCCCAGCGCGAACACGGGGTCCGCGCCCTCCATTTCCGCCACCGCCGCCACAAATTCCTCCGCCGGCCCCCGCTGTGCGCAACCGCCGCGCGATTTTCCGCCCATCCCTCTGTTTCTACGCAGCAGCGCGGAGCCCACACCGCTGTTGCATTCCGCCCACTCTTCCGCTTCCTCCGCATCATCCCCTCTTTCGTTTAGGACGCCTTCTGCTTCCCCCGTGTCGTCTTCCGCCTCCGGAATGGCGCAGAGAGCGGGCGGCGGGCCCGACTCTACCAGCAGCTGAACCAGCGCCAGCCGCACGAGCTCGCGCTCCCGCTCCGCCGCCACTGCTGCTAGCCCAGGATCGCGCTCCTGGTTCCCCTTCCGTGCGGAGCGAATCTCACGAATCAGCTGCTCCGCGGTGCACGGCGCCTTGCCTTGCACGCGCTCCTCGAGCGGCACGAGTGTCTTTAATCTCTGTCGGATGTGGCGTGCCCAGCGGACGCGACGCGCCTCTGCAGATTCCTTCGGCGGAAAATGCCAGTGCTGCTGCGCGTCGTCGTCCTCGTCCCAGGGGTTCAAGTAGGACGTGAAGAGGCTGACGAAAACCGCGAGGCCCGTCGCGGAGCTGACGACGAGCGAGATGGGATCGGGCGATACGAACAGCATGATGGAATATGGTATTGAAGGCCAAACAACACGAAAAAATGACACGAGGGCTACTCGGGATATTCGAGAATTGTGTACGAAGACAAATGGAGTTGAGTGATTATTGGTGATATTAATCTGCTATGCTGGATGGAGTGGACCAGGGCTACGTGCGCGGCTGATGGTGGTGGCGGGGCGGGCGTGTCAAGTCAGTGTGCAGTGCGCAATCTGAAAGCCTGTGCACAGCTGTCGGCGACGCGCGTGAGGCCAGGCGACAGCGAAACGGCGCAGATGTTTTTTCTTCCGCCACATTGCGTTTCGGAAAGGGGCTACCCTGCCCCCATTCTAGTGTTCGGTCGCGTACTTTTCGCACCGATCGCCTGCTCGCTGCCGAATGCAGACGATTTGTTGCAAATGGGCAGGCACTTCCAAGGGAAGCAAAAACGTATGCGGGGAATGATTGGGGAAGGCTGGGGAAGGCCAGGAAGCGGGATGGGGAAACAACATTTGCCATGTTCCCCGCCGAACCCGAGCGAAACCATGCGCGGCGTGCCACGCGTTCGGCTTGGTGTTGCTGCTGGTTCGGGAGATGTGAGACGGGGCCGAGTCGCTAATACATGGGTGTTCAGTTTGCTGACGACATTGATTGAGCCGATTGGAGCGTGCTAACTGACCCAATCAAAAGTCAGCGATGACGCACCGCATGCTGGTCTGGTCTGGTCTGGTGTGGTGACAAGCTTGTGCGTTTCCGTTTCAGGTAGGCAAGGGAGTGGCACCAGGTGATGGTAACACCCAGCTCAGGTGGTTCCGTTTCTGTACGCTTTGCAATGGCAATCGCAGCACCAATCAATCATACACCTTACGCATGAAGCGAACATACGCATAATTAGCAGCTGGGTACACAGGTAAATGCACTAAATGGTGCAACAATTAATCACCCTTACAGAAGGAAAGCGGAAACATTTCCATACGCCTATTTGGACTACCTAGGTTAGCGTATTACTACATAAACTCAGTATACCCATAGCTACTTCCGTATCCGCTTGCACCAAACCCAGTCGGCAAGTTATACGGGCTACTATTGTTCCCACCAGGTCCTCCTATGGTACTCCGACCTGCTCCCTGCACCACTGTGTTACCCGGTTGGGCAGATGCAGTTATTCTCCCCGACGCATCGCTTTGCGGTTGCAGGAGGGCCGACTGGGAAGAATCGTTGACAAGGGAGGAATCGCGTGGGAAGGACGGGTCGTACGGCAATGATTGGTCTCGAGGCATTGAGGCATCCCGAGCCAAAGCCTCGGTTTCTGGGGCTTGGGTGTGCGCGTGTGATTGGTCGGGAGGAGCGAGAGGGTCGGAGGTGGGTGGGGCTGTGTATTGCGCGAATGAGTATGGTGGTGGGGGAGGGTAAGGGTGGGATGAGCTTTGGGGGTAGGGTTGGGAGCTTTGGGAGTAGGGTTGGGAGGAGGACTGCTGTAAGGCATGATGGGTCGCTGCCGAGCCTGCGGCGTAGGCTAGGACTGGAGGTCCCACCATGACGGAGGATAGGGCTGGGTCGTCCTGTTGCTTGTACATACTGCAGGGTGCAGGGGTGGTGGCGAAGGTAAGGTGGAAAGGGTATTCAGGCAAGTGGAACAGACAAGTGGAGGAGAAAGGTGTGATGTATGAAGGCCACGGTTGGGTGCAGGAATGAGCACAGGGCAGAGGAGGATTGATAAATGGAAGGTTGAAGAGATACACGTTGTTGGGGGTGGGGGAGGGGTGTTCGTGGAGAGGAGTTAGTAAAAAAAGGGAGGCCATGGGGATGATGCGTGGGAGAGATAGTCATGGGAGGATGGATGGCTGGGGATGTGTGGATGGGTGGAAACTGATGGGGATATGGATTGAGGAAGCTTGGCTCATGCGTGAATTGGGTGTTATGCGGATGTGGTGCGCCATTGCGGGCACACCACATCCCCTTACCCTCTCACCTGTCGTCACCTGTACCTCCATCGGGCAGGCAGCGCATGGCACGCAAGACGGAGAGACAACCAACTCCACGCCCCCTCTCTCTCCCCATCCTCCCATCCTCCCAGCACCTCACCTATCATCATCGCCCTTGCCTCCATCGGGCAGGCAGCGCATGGCACGGAAGACGGAGAGACAACCAACTCCACCCCCCCTCTCTCTCCCCATCCTCCCATCCTCCCAGCACCTCACCTATCATCATCGCCCTTGCCTCCATCGGGCAGGCAGCGCATGGCACGGAAGACGGAGAGACAACCAACTCCACCCCCCCTCTCTCTCCCCATCCTCCCATCCTCCCAGCACCTCACCTATCATCATCGCCCTTGCCTCCATCGGGCAGGCAGCGCATGGCACGGAAGACGGAGAGACAGCACCACCCCCACCTCCCCCCCTCTCCCTCCCCCCCCCTAGCACCTAACACCTGCCGCCCTTGTCCTCTCACCTGTCGGCACCCTTGCCCCCATCGGGCAGGCAGCGCATGGCACGGAAGACATAGAGGGGAGCCGCCACGGCCACCACCATGGCTCCCACAGCCAGCACCATGGCTCCCGTCCACAGCAGCACTGCTGCACTCTGCACTCCTGTTGCTGCCCCTCCCACGTACTGGTGGTGTGAGGGGGGATGGGAGTGGAATGATAGAGAGGGGGAGCATGAGTTGTGTCAGCATGGCCATCCACAATGCTGAGACCGATGCTCCCAGGGTCAGCACCATGGCGCCACACCACAGTGGCACTGATGCACTCTATACTCCCGATGCTGCCCCTCCTACGTACTGGTTGTGCTAAAGGTGGTGGTGAGGAGTGGGGAGAAAGGGCTGATAGAGAGGTGAGGGTGAGTCCAGTCAGCCACTTATGTACCGCAAAGCTCACCTCCTACTGCACTTCCCATCCGCCACTTCCCATCCGCCATTGCCCATCCGCCACTTCCCATCCGCCACTGCCCAACCCCCACCCTGTCCACCCCCCACTGCCCACCGCTTCTCCTACCGTCCACCGCCTTGGCGACATTTGTCACCTACTCCCCACCCTTACTCCCAACCTCCCCTACTGTCCACAACCCCTCCCATCCCTCCCCACCCCCTGCTCACCCTGGCAACACTGGAGACGTGAGAGCAGTTGGAGAGGGCGGCCACGAGCGGCACGGAGCCATCCAGGCGGTCAACGGAGATCCATGCGAGGCGCACGTCTTTGGCCACTGCTGCTGGCATCATGTCCAATGGCGGCTTCCCATCCTTGCCCTTGGGGCAGCCTAAGTCTGGACAGGTGACCTCCGGGAGCAGCTGTGGGCGTTGGGGAAGGGGGCGTGTGGATGGGGGTGGAGAGAAGTGGAGGGCGGAGGGGGAGTGAGAAGTGAGAAAGGGGACACAGCCACTAGCGGCACGGGGCGGTCAACGGAGATCCATGCGAGGCGCTCGTCCCTCGCCTCTGCTGCTGGCATCATGTCCAACGGCGGCTTCCCATCCTTGCCCCTGGGGCAGCCCGCGTCCGGACAGGTGACCTCGGGGAGCAGCTGTGGAGAAAAGGGTGGTAGAGGTGTGGAGGTGTGAAGAAGGTGGGAGTGAATGGGGATGGCGCATCCCTGGCCAGTGCTGCTGGCACCATGGCAATGGCGGCTTCCCATCCCTTGGGACAGCCTGCGTCCAGACAGGTGACCTCCGGGAGCAGCTGTGGCGTGTGGGGGAATGGGAGGTGGGGGGGAGGGGGTAGGAGAGGAGAGTCACGTGGAGGGGAGAGGGAAGTGGGGAGAGGGGGGCAGGCACAGCCACTAGCGGCACGGCACCGTCCATGGTTGGTCCAGGCACAGCACGGCACAGCACAACACAGCACAGCACAGCACAGCACAACACAGCACAGCACAGCACAGCACAGCACAGCACAGCACAGCACAACACAGCACAGCACAGCACGGCACGGCACGGCACGGCATGGTACGGCACGGCACGGCACGGCACGGCACGGCACGGCACGGCACGGCATGGCACGGCACTGTCCATGGTTGGTCCAGGCAGCAGGCCTGTCTGCTTGAGTCTGCATAGAAGCTTCCTAGCTATGCCCATTTTACCTCCTATATGTAGCAGCTCACTCCCTTGTATATTAGCAGGTACTTGCGCACATTTTCCTCCCAACTCTGCCCAATTTCCTGCTAATCTTGCCCACTTACCTCCTACATCTGCCCACTCGTGACTTAAAGCCCATTCGTGTGCTCACGTCTTTCAACTGGCGGAAGGAGATGGAGTTGGGCGGGCAGGCAGTGTCGTTGTAGAGATAGTCAGGACCCGGGCCAAAGGGCGAGCAGATGCCTGCTGTCGCGTTCAGACGCGGGAAGACCTGGTGGTGGGGGGGGAGGAAAAGAGGGGGGAGAGGGGGAAGATGGGGGAGAGGCGGAAAAGAGGAGAAGGGGGGGGGGGGGGGGGGAGTTGGGGGTGTGGAAGGGGGAAAAGAGGGGCAAGGCAGGCAGTGTCGTTGTACAGATAATCAGGGGGCCCAGGCCGAAGGGCGAGCAGATGCCTGCTGACGCGTTCAGATGCGGGAAGAGTGGAAAAAGGGGGGAAAGGGTTAGAAGAGGAATAGAAAATTGGCGAGAAAGGCGGTAGGGGTGTGAGGGAGAGGGGGAGGGTGAACAGTGTTCTACTTGGGGGCGCGTGACATGAGTGTTTTACCTACCTTGGGGTAGGTGGTTTGAAGATTCGCGTTGGTGAAGGTGATGACGTCATAGGCAGCAAAGCGGGCAAATCTAGCCGCGTCGCCGAGCTTGGTGGCGTTGAGGCACGGTACCCAGCGGCTGAATGCGGTGTTGAGGGATGGGTACAGCGTGACTTCCTTCACTGCTGATTCTGTGTCTGTGCTGACGCTGAGGAGAAGAGGGAGGGGGGATGAGTAAGCAGAGGGGAGGGGAGGGTGTGCAGTGGTTGAGGCCTGTAACAAAGGGGTTGAATGCGGTGCCAGCGGATGGGTACAGCGTGACTTCCTTGACTGCTGATTCTGTGTCTGTGCTGACGCCGAGGAGAAAAAGGGGAGAGGGAGGGAAGGGGGGGATGAGGATGCAGAGGGAAGGGGAGGGTGTGCTGTGATTGAGGCCTGCTACAAAGGGGTTGAATGCGGTGCTGAGGGATGGGTACAGCGTCACTTCCTTCACTGCTGATTCTGTGTCTGCGCTGAGCTGAGGAAAAGAAGGAGAGGGTAGTGGAGAGGAGGGGGGATGGGGGAAAGGGAAGGGTGGGGGAGAGTGGGGATGAGGGTGGGACACTAGGTGAGAAAGGCCGTGGGTGGTGAGTGGAATGTCATGGGAGAGAGAGATTGGGCGCTCGTGCTAGTACCAAGTGAGGGGGACGGCAACGATGCACGAGGTGAGGACGGCTGTGTGGGTTGAGCGGATTCAAGGGAATTCAAGGGATACAAGGATGGCTGGGGCACTCACGTCACAACTGTGAGGGAGACGGCCACAATGCACCAGGTGACCAAGGCTGTGAGGGTTGAGCGGACTCAAGAGAGGTGAGGAGGCAGCTGGGGCTGGGGCACTCACGTGACGACGGTGAGGAAGACAGCCACGATGCACCAGGTGACAAAGGCTGTGACCCACACGAGCGTGCACATGCTGTTAGGGCACAGGAGAAGAGGGGAACAGAGGAGAGTGCGGTGGAGGGGAGGGTGGTGGGGAGAGGACACAGAGTGAAGATCGTTGGATGGCATGATCACATGTGACATGACATGTGGGATGGCATGTGGGATGGCATGTGCGATGGCATGTGGGATGGCATGTGCGATGGCATGTGGGATGGCATGTGGGATGGTATGTGAGATGGCACGTGTGGTGGTGGCATGTGCGGTGGCATGTGAGATGGCATGTATGGTGTCATGAGTGGTGGCATGTGAGATGGCATGTATGGTGTCATGAGTGGTGGCATGTGTGACAGCTTGAACTCGGGGGTGTGGCATGTAAGCCATGGGGAATCGGAAGGGGGGAACTTCTGAGGCGCCTCAAAAGTTGGAAAGTGGCATGTGGAAACACGGGGGGTGCCGTGTAAGCTACAGAGTTAGAGTGGCAAGCTGTTAGCGAAGCAGGGAGGTAAGGAGGTAAGGAGATTAGGAGGCAAGGCAGCAGCAGCAGCTTACACGTGAGAGAAGGTGGCCCACTGGAGTATGGCCGCCACTGGTGGGTGGATGGGCATAATGGGGGGGAGGGAAGTGTGACGGAATGAGTGAGGCACGAATGGGCGTGTGTGCGTGTGTGGAAGAGTGCATGTTGCGCGAGCGTTTCTATGCGCACGAGGGTACAGTGGACGGGGAAGGGGAGGGGGCGAGAATGTTTTTTTGGAATGCTCAAGAAACAGATTCAGCGTTTCTATGCGCACGGGGGTACAGTCGACGGGGGAGGGGAGGGGGCGAGGGTGAGAGAGGTGGGAGGGGGTGGGAACCCCAAAGGAGGAAAGAGCGACAGGGAAGAAGAGGGGGGCTGGAGGGGGAGAGAGGAGAAAAAGGAGGAGGTGCGTACCGACAGTGAGAACCACAAAGGCAAAGGCGATGCACCCCACGACGAACACAGTGGTGGACCTGTGGGTGTGGGAGGAGCACGAACGATTAGACGAGATGCCTTATAAACGCCGCGCAATCAAGCAAGGCCTTCACATGCTGTGGCTGTTTTTCCCACTGGGATATCTATTTTGACTCTCCATCACCTCGCTGCCCACTTATTATTTCCCCACTCCGCACCCCCGACTCCCTGCCCCTTCTTCTTCCCCTCTTCCACCGCACCCGCCCCTGTCCCTTCACCCTGCCACCCCCCCTTCCCCTTTCTCCGCCCGACCTTTCCTTCCCCGCCCGCCCTTTCTTGCCCCGCGCTCACATTTTCTTCCCGAAGTCTCGCAGCTCCGAGTCACTGTTCGTTATTTTGTCGTTAAGCTCGAGCGCCGCTGACGTCACCCTCTTGGAGAATTCGAATATCTGCAGCCGCTGCTCCGCTGCAGGGGGGCGCGGGGGAGGGGGGAAGAGCGGAGGAACGGGAGAGTAGGTTAAAGGGGAAGGGGGGTGGGGAAATGAGGGAGGAGGGTGAAGAGGGGGTGGGGGGAGGGGAGGAGAAAAGAAGCGGTGGGGGGTGGGGGGTGGGGTGGAAAGGGGGAATTGTCGAGGGAACGAGAGGTGGAGAAATCGAGAGACCGCACTCTTGTGGACGAAACCGGAATAGGAGTTCGACAAAAAAGAAGAGCGGCAAGTGAGAGGGGTGAGAGTGCATGCACGATTAAGGAGGGAGTCTCAACAACCGTTGGATGAGGGCGGAGTAAACGAGCGCGTAGGTAAGGGGGAACGGGGAAGGGGGAAGGGGGAACGGGGAAGGGGAACAGGGAACGGGGAAGGGGGAACGGGGAACGGGAAAGGGGAAGGGGGAGCGGAACGGGGAACGTACGCTGCAAGAGCTGTTCGTTGATTCGCGTGCCCGCGGTGACCTGGATCGCCGACGCCACGTTGTACACCGCCGTCGTCGTCGCGTTGGTAACCTTAATCGTGTAATCGCCGATTTCGCCCAGCCTGTCGTTCAGCTGCACGCTCCCGGCAATCATCAGGCCGAACCCCGTGCTGGTTACCAACGCGACGACGGTTACAAACCACAGCGGAGGGAGAAGGGAAAATCGTGACTAGGAAATAAGAACAAGGACTGGGGGAAGATGAGAAGCAAGAGGACAGGGGAAAGGGGACGAGGAAACGCGACGGAGAGAAGAAGGGTGAGGGCACGGCGTGTTTTTTGAGAATTCTCAAAAAGGGCACGGCGACACCAGGGAGCGATTCTCTACATGCTTCCCCCCCCTATCGCGGTCCCAGTCATCCTGCGTTCGGCGAGGTGATTCGTACATTTTACTTCCCAAACATTCCCCCTTCCCGTGTTGCTTTTCAAACGACTCTAAATCGTCGACCGATTCTCTCCCGAGTCAGCTTTCTCACATGACAATCATGCTGCCGACGACGAGCGCGTAAAGCAACAGCGAGATGTTCTGCGGCGAGTACACGTGCGCGGCGGGGTCGCGCATCTCGTCCCAGCGCGCGCGGCAGAAGAGGAAGAGCGACACGAGGAAGAGCACGAAGCCCACTCCCAGCAGCAGCCACGCGAAGCCGATCACGGGCGCGTACACCACGGAAAATGTCACGGACTGGTGGGGAATGGGAGAGGGTGTGGTGGGTGGGAGCGACAAGAGGGTCGAGACGAGACATTGGACGATAAGGGAGGAGGGAAGGGTATCGAGAGAACCGCTGTGTGTAATTGCTTTTCTTTTCCTCTCTCGCACGCATTGATTGGAAGGCTGCAGGGCGGGATGGGAACAGGGGCAGGAATTCCTCCTGTGACCACCCAAAAGCACCCCCCGCCCACTCCCTCCCTCCCTTATCCCCCCCCCGCCCACTCCCTCCCTCCCTTATCCCCCCCCCCACCCTCCCTCCCTCCCTAACCCCCCCCCCACCCTCCCTCGCCCAATTTCTTAGGGAAAAAAAAACAACAACAAAAAAAAGTCGCACAAAATATTAATTAAGCATCACTTACGGCCCAGTAGTCGTCAGACGACAAGTTCCACCCGCCGATGTAGTACTTGAACTCGTTAATAGGGTTGATGCGACGCGTGCGATCCGTCGCAAGCAGAATCGTCGCATTTGCCAGAACCGAGCCTGTCGCATTAACCACAGTCGAGCCGTCTGGCGACAGAACCGACTGCAGCAGATGCCGCCCGACGCCATGCTGCTGCTGGTGGTAAGCATTGCCGCTCGACTGCTGCCGGACCTGCTGTGGTT
Organism: Closterium sp. Naga37s-1; assembly: GCA_947471745.1. NCBI lineage: Eukaryota > Viridiplantae > Streptophyta > Zygnematophyceae > Desmidiales > Closteriaceae > Closterium > Closterium sp. Naga37s-1. The sequence continues at coordinate 1,090,315 of CANJKZ010000311.1, read as the reverse complement.
GATAGTACGACTCGTGAAGCTCGATAAGCGATCGCGCGTTCTGTTGTAATCGGAGCAACGCGTCGGGAACATCTGCGTGCCGGTACACGGTGGTTTTGACTGCTTCGGCTGGTCTTACTGGCGAGGTGGCGTGAAGAGTGGCTAAGATAAGGAGCAAGAACGGGAATGGGGATGCTGAAGAAAGGCGACTGCACGGGGAATTTAGAGAATGGGGATGCATATTGGCTGGTAGCTTTTGAGAAGAACGCGAGAAAGGTATCAGAGCATGCTTTTTTTCGACTGCTGCCACTACGAGACGGTTCCACGCAAGGCAAAACACGTGGGAAGGCACATACACCGGTCCCTCGAGTAGAACGTAAGAATAGGTGGAGGGCTAGCAGGAAGACTGGCAAAATGCACGTGGTTTCTAGTTTGAGTCGAAAGGCATGCGAGAAATGCGGTGATGTAGCCAACTTCAGTGCTCGACGCTAATTCATCCGACTAATTTAAACGAGGTTTGTCTCTTGAACGAGGCCCAAAAGAAGTCTTACCTGTATTGCACGCAGTTATTTCCAGCTACACCCCGACTTCTCAGCTCCCAAAGGAGCTGATGGAAATGGGGCCAAGACAAGCGAGAAGCAGCAGCAGCAGAACCGCATTGAGCGACTGGAAAAATGCATTCAAGTGGACGGACGGAACTTGGAGCGTGGCTTGCTGGGTTGGGGGGGGTGTTGGAGGCTGGTGTAGGGCTCCTCTGTAAAAGTTGGAGCAAGGAAACTGGAAAATGGTGAAAGCTTGGATTGGAGGGATGCCGACATTCTCGATGGACGGTCTCGATTGGATAAGCATCGCGCACCGACAATCACGTTCCCGAGCTAGTCCGTTTCAATAAGCTCGGAAGTCTGGCTGGGCCAGAAGCTTGGCACGAACCTCCTCCGATAAAAGCTCGAAAGCGCTGCTGCCCAGTGCCCCGCCGCTAGGCGAAACACGGAGCAAACCACGATCAGGACGGCTCAGGGCTGGAAGCCGAGTCGCACTGCTTGTTTGGGGCGTGCGGCTTGCTGATGTGGCTCGAAATGTATGGCCGTTTAGTGTGTCTACCAATAGTATGCCCTGGCCTTGTAGCTACGTTCTGAAATTGATATACAGTTGTTCTCATCATGTTTGAGCAATTAGGTTGTACAGCATGCCTTTTCAGGTTACACCTTCCTTTATTCCCATAAACTTCCTTATTTCAACACTGGTTTTTATATCCTGGTTTTTCTTATTATCTGCTAAACTAACTTGCCATCATTCCTGTAAGTTAAATTCTTTCTCTTGAACAGGTATGTATCAGCCTACCATGTTCCACTGTAGAAATACATGGTTAGCCTTGAGAGCTCACTTGAATGCGGTGGGGTGAGATGCGTAGATAGTCAGAGCGGCTCTTTTACAAGTTAGAACGGTGACGTAGGGTATTGGAGCCAAGAGGAACTTGAAATTCACCTCCGCACCAACCTTCCGACCTCAATGCACTGCACGGCTGATATTTCTCATTCAATTGACGGCGTCCCTTTCACGCAAGCTACCGTCGCACATGATGGGCGCTACAATGCATTTCTGAGAAGCAATCGGCGTGCGGCTACCGAATATCTTCACCATCTCGGTAGATCCGAATTCCTCATCATCGTCGTTCCTGGCGTTCCCCGCACGCGGATCCCAGCCATGGCTCCGAGCCAGCCTCCCAAGCCTAATCCGCTGCCTCGGGGCCCGGTGGTGGCGATCTGCGTCATGTACTTCACCAACGCGCTCGCGCCCACCATCCTCTTCCCCTTCCTGCCGCTCATGGTCGCCAGCTTCCACGTCACGGACGACCCCACCAAGCTCGGGTTAGTTACAAACGACCGTCGGGCGTCGCTTCGCCGACCAGCGTCAGCACGAGACATGCCGCTCCTACCATCCGCGTCCCCTTGCTGCCTCTTATGGTCGCCAGCTTTCGCCACAGACGACTCCACGAAGCTGGGATAAGCTTTCGATGGCTTGGGGTCTCAGCAGTCGGGTGATCATCCAGCCGGACTCAGCGATTGAATGCAAACCGGCTAGATGTGGTCGCTGCGCGCATGAATTAGCTGCACGTCAGCGCGTCTTCGTCACGTCATTGCACCGAATGAGCAACCACGAGACACTACAGATAAATTCATCGCGTGAATTAGCAATGTATCGGCTCGCCGTACCTTGTGGTGCTCCTTGGCCATTTATTTCGCTGAACTTTGACGTGACAGTGTGTCTGCCTCAGTCCAAATCAGCACAAAGAACAAGCCAGTCCACGTCAACGCATTAAATCTCAACTTCCAGCTCGTTTCTTGTTGTATTGTGGACTTTTTTTTCTCTCCAATTTGTTCTTGCATGTGCTGTCCCTCCTTCTTTCCTCCCCCCCCCCTCTCCTCTCCCCCCCCCCTCCACCTCCCTCTTCGCGTTTGCCTTCGTCTCGTCCCGTTCGGATCGTTCCACCGATCTTAACCCGTCCGTCAGCTACTATGCGGGCTATCTCGGCTCCTCTTACTTCGTCGGCTCACTCATCAGCAGCAGCTTCTGGGGGTGGGTGGGCGGGTGAGGCGGGTTGCGAGGGGGGCATGGGAGGCCTGCCGAGCCACCTCGAGGTGTTTTTGGCTTTTCTGAGTTCCCTTTTTCTGCAAACCCACAGTCGTCGTGATCACACGTTCAACTGCTCCCGTGCGTGCATCACACATCATTGCAACGGCTGCTGCCTCCACTTGTTTCGAGACATCAAGCTCCCACGGCTGCTGCCCCCCTTGTTGTAGGCGTCCCTTCCTGTCTTGCTTTCAGGGCGGAGAACAAATCCACCTCTCTGGGAATCACTTTTGAGAATTCTCAAAAGAGAACACATCCACCTCTCCCCACCCCGCTGGCCGGCTCTCTGTCCCCACTGTCAATTCAGTCGCTCTCCCCCAACTTCCCCCCTCCCACTCCCCCTTCAACAGCATCCTATCAGACCACTGGGGGCGCAAGCCGGTGTTGCTGATAGGTCTGGCGGCCAACATGGTGTGCGGGGGGGCGTTTGGGCTCTGCACGTCCTTCCACGCTGCCATGCTCTGCCGCCTCCTGCATGGCCTGCTCTCCACCATCGCTGCCACCGGCAGGACGTGAGTCTCCCTCCCTGCCCCTGGTCATCCCCCTGTCCTTCTCCCATTGACGTGCGATCTGCTCTGCTCTCCCTCCTCGGTCTGCTGCACGGCCTGCTCTCCACCACCGTTGCTACTGGCAGATCGTGAGGCTTGAGCTGCTGACGTGTAGAGAAAACGCCGTCTGTTTATTATATGTGCTTTGCAGAGTCTTAGATTCTTGTACATGTCAGCAGTTGCGTTGCAGTGTCCTATCATTTCTCGCAAGGTTTGTTCCATCTTTGCAATATCTTTAGCTTTATGATATTGCATTTTCTCTCATGCCTCTCCCCATCCTCTCATGCCTCTCCCCATCCTCTCATGCCTCTCCCCATCCTCTCATCCCTCTCCCCATCCTCTCATCCCTCTCCCCATCCTTCCATGCAGCACAGTGGCAGAGCTCTGTGACTCCACCAATCAGGCGCAAGGGTGAGAATCTCTTCATGTGAGAATAAAAACTCCTGCTTTATCCTGCTTCCTATACCTCTGGTTGTGCCATTCATTTCCATGCGCTTTTCCTTGAATGATGACCCATTCTCCATCTACCTTGTCTGAGTCATCCTCATGCTCTCCTCTTCTTGTTGCACATTTTTTATTTTTATTTCCTTTTTCTCATAAAACGACTGACTCGATCCCATGCGCTGCTCATCTTGTGTGCTTTAAATGCCTTTCATCTACGTGGCTCATGTTGCAAGCCGTTTATTCTCCCCACTCCCCAGTTAACCTCCCCAGTTCATCCGCTGCCGCCCACCTGCATTCCCTCTCCCTTCCATCAGCTTCGCCCTGCTGGGAACCAACTTTGGTCTCGGCTTACTCATTGGTACGTTTGGGCTTTGTGAGACGTGTGTGGTGAGTTGACCCACATGCACAAAAGTGCGGTGCACGCACACACACACACGCACGGACACACCCACACATGCACGCACGCACACGCACGCTCGCGCGCGCGCGCACACACACACACACATACACTGCACACAGACACATCATTACACTCACACGTTCACCATTCACATTTGAATGAACTGCAACCCCTCCTACTTTTCGTTTCATACTTCTATATACGCGCCTCCCCTGCAGTCCTACACAGTACCTTTATGTTATCACCCATTCCCTCACGCTCTCTCTCACGCTCCCTCTCCCTCACTTCATTGCCTAACTCCTGATCTTACTCCTTGACCCTCACAGGCCCAGCACTGGGCGGCTTCCTGTGCGAGCCAGCACTCAAGTACCTCTGGCTGTTCCTTGGCCAGTGTGTGACTGTTTCTTCATACATGCATCCACTCATTCGCATACGTCTCTTCCTTCCTCACCCCTCCCCACAGGTCCAGCGCTGGGCGGGTTTCTGTGCGAGCCAGCACTCAAGTACCCCTGGCTCTTCCCCCCGCACTCTCTCTTCGCCCGCCTGCCCTTCCTCCTGCCCTGCCTGCTGCTCGCCCTGCTCTCCCTTCTCGGCCTCCTCGCCACCGCTGCACTGCTGCCGGAGACCAAGGGGTGGGCTCACTGTGTGGTGGACGTAGACCGTGAGATTCAAACTGATGCTGATGCTGATAGTGCTGTCTGCGGCGCTGGTGGTAGCAGCAGTGGTAGTGGTAGTGCTGCTGTTGCTGCTGCTGCACTGCTGCCAGAGACCAAGGGTTTGTCGCACCCCATGGTAGACTGTGCAATCCGATCTGATCAATTTCTTGACGAGAAGTGTGGCAGTGGCAGGAGTGGCAGCGGCAGCTGCAGCGACGGTGGCAGCGGCAGCAGCAGCAGCAGCAGCGGCGGCGGCGGCGGCGGCGGCGGCGGCAGCAGCAGCAGCAACAGTGGCAGCGGCAGCGGTAGCATGGGAAGTGGGAGCCGCAGCAGCAGCAACGTGGGAAGTGGGAGCCGCAGCAGCAGCAACGTGGGAAGTGGGAGCCACAGCAGCAGCAACGTGGGAAGTGGGAGCCGCAGCAGCAGCAACGTGGGAAGTGGGAGCCGCAGCAGCAGCAACGTGGGAAGTGGGAGCCGCAGCAGCAGCAACGTGGGAAGTGGGAGCCGCAGGTCAAGCCTTAGCCAGCCACTGCTGCAATCCATTGCAGAGGAGCGAGGAGACGAGGAGGACGGGGAGGAGGAAGGGGAGGAGGAGGAAGCGAAGAAGCTTGGATGGGAGGAAAGAGGGAAGGAAGGGGAAGGGTGTGGAGAAGTGAGAGGAGGAAGAGAGGGAGCTGAGGCAGGAGCAGGGCAGTCAAGAGGGAGTGGCAGGATGTGGGGTACGAGCATAGGAGAAAGTGAACGGCCAGAGGCCACAGGGGGAAGAGAAGCAGGCGGAGGAGGGAGAGAAAGGGGAGGAGGGTGGGGGAAGTATGATGAGGAGCGGGCATGCATGGTAGCTGACAACAGAGGGCACCTGAAGGATCACCTGAAGGATCACCTGGGTGGGAAACAGCTGGATGGGGATCATTTGAGGGAGCCACTACTTGAATCAAGAGAGAGAGGAGGGGAGCTGCGGGAAACCGGAGTTGATACTGACAGCACTGCCACTGCTAATGGCTTCTGCTCCCCCTCCTCCTGTCTCTCCTCCTCCTCCCTTTTCTCCCCCTCCTCCCGTTTCTCCCCCTCCTCCCGTTTCTCCTCCTCCTCCCGTTTCTCCTCCTCACGTTCCTCTTCCTTCCTTTGCTGCCACTGCCTGCCCAAGCTGCAGTGTCTCTGCTGCTGCTGCCTCCCATCCCCCTCTCTCTCCCCAGTGAACCTCTTCGCGCCTCTCTGTGGCCACCACCTCGCACGCGCTCTCTTTGATTCTGCCACTGGTACCTCTCCCCACTCCTCTGAACCTCTTTTGCGTCGGTTTTGGGAATTTCCGAGTCTCACAAACGCATTCCTTGATTCTGCCACAGGTTCTTGCTCTCTTGCGTTCTCCCTCCCTCCCTTCCTCCGCTCGTCTCCCCCGCCTCCTTCCCGCCGCATTTCATTTCACCATTCTCCTTCTGCTCCTCTCTCTCAACTCCCTTTTCAAACTCCAACCCATCACATCAAACTCTCGCACCCACATGTGACTTGTGAGTCGACTCTAGAGTCACCTCTGTGGTCCCCATCCATCTTTTCAAGACTGCTGAGGCCTCCGCAGCCCACCTGTCCGCTACTGACAGCTCTCGCACCCTCATGTGCTGTGCTCCCCATCCGTCTCTTCAAGTCCGCTTCCTTCTCGTATGTTTTTTTAGAATTCTAAAAAAACATACCCTCATGTGCTCCCCATCCATCTCTTCAAGACCGCTTCCTTCTCTTTTTGAGGCGCCTCAAAAATCCTTTCTGCTCCTAACCCTGCTGCTTGCCTTCGCTTGCCTCTCTTGCCCTTCCTCTTCTCTGCTCAGCTTCTACAGTTGCCACCACCCTAAGTCTCTCTGTCGTTCAATTCCCGCAATTACCACCATCACCATCACCATCACCATCACCATCACCATCATCATCATCATCTCTCTCAGTGAACACGTTCCTGTTCCTCTCTGCTCAACTTCTACAGTTGCTTCAAGCACCAACCCTACCCTCTCCATTGCTCAACCCCCATACATCACCATCACCCCACATCACTCCACCATCATCATTACCATCACCATCATTTCTCCCAGTAAAGGCGTTCCTCTTCCTCTCCCTGCTCAGCTTCGCTACAACCTCATTCAACGAGGTGAGCTGCTAAGCAGAATGTGATAACAACGAGGTGACTTGTAACAACAACAGTTGCGAACATGCGACACAGGGAGGTGCGGTGCCAAGATGTCACGATACTGATGCGGCCCACCTGCAAAAGCTCGTTCACCTGTCAGTGGGTGACGCACGTAGGCTGGATTTACAGCCGCTTCAGGATATATGCATAACTCACGCTGGGATTTAGCTATGCTGACTGTTGAGTCAACACAAAAGTCACCTCAGTACAGCCGCTGCAGGATACATGCATAACTCAGGGTGGGATGCATCTATGCCATCTTGATCCCCTCGTGACAATTCCAGACAATAACACTGAATAATTTGTTCTCTCTCTTTCACTCGCGCTTCACCTCTTCCTCTCCCTCCCAGGTCTTTCCTCTCTGGAGCCTCACTGACTGGAGGTTTGGAGGGCTCAGCTTCGGCACGAACCAAGTTGCCATGGCCCAAACCTGCGCAGGAATATGCTCTGTAGGTGCTCAAAGCTGCAGCTCGTTCAACCAAATGTCTTTGATGCTTCTGATTGCAGGCATAATCAGAAGCAGCAAGCGGTACTGATAAATAATCTGTGATGACCAACTGAATCGATTTGTCTTCAAACCTTCAAGCTCAACACAGCGAGCAACTCCTCTTGACTGGAAGCTGGAAATCTCTTTCGAGGTGTCTCAAGACTGGAAACAGGAAATATCATTGCTGGGTCCATTTCGTTCATTCACCTTCGATATTTATCTCCCTGCCTCCCGTTCTCACGCCCCCTCCTGCCTTCAGCTTATCCCTCCCAACACCCGCTTGCGTCGACTCAGATGATTTTCCGGTTGTGACAAGGCTGTATGTAGCATGCTTACAATTCCTCCCTGTTTATTGCTCTCAGGTGATTTTCCAGCTGTACGTGTATGCGCCTCTTGTCAACAGAGTGGGTGCCCGGGGAGCCGTTCAGGTGAGTGAGTGTTACTGTGACTCATGTTAGTGTTACTGTAGCTCAAGTGAGTTTGCACACGAATGATTTATTCGGTAGTTCGCTTATTCGCTTCTCATATCAAGTCTGCATGCCTTCTCTCCTGCCTGTCATTCGTCGTGCTGTTTCGGCCAATCAGGTGGCGCTGTCAGGCGGATTCGTTATAGTCACATGGCTTCCCTTCATCCGCATGTTTGGCCATGGCAGTGGCGCCACTGTCATCGCTGCTTGCCTTTCTCTCGCCCTGCGAAGGTGCGCTTTCAAGATAAGAATGACAGCATGGACACTTTGTTTGAGTTGAGTTGCTTCCTGGGAGTTTACTCAGGTTGAGTTGCTTTCTGAGTGGCCAGTGAAAGCATGGGTGTTGCCATTGTGGTCTGCCGCTTGTGACTTAATCCGGCACTATGATGTGGAGGTTTATTTTTTCCACACCTGGCTGCTTGTGAAGACTCATTTCACATCTGTTTGCTTGTGCACGTTTGCACACTTGAATCTAAAAACTGCAGCCAGCCAGGATATTGATGGCTCGTGTCACGTTTGTGTGTTGTGTGTGATATATGAGATGCATGTCATGTTTGTGAAGTGCGGGGTGGGTATGATGTGTGTGATGCATATGATGCATGTGATGGATGTGATGCATGTGGTGTGCGGTATTTGTTTGCCATCTGGTGCATGCATCTGCAGTTTTGCGCAGTGTGTGTTCACATCAGGTTTTATCTTCATCAACAACAGCATCTCGGATCCAGCTTTGATTGGTGCCGTCACAGGGATCACTCAATCCATCAGTCTTTTTTTCAGGGCAATGGCACCTGCTGCTGGTGCTACCGTGTTTGCATGGAGCATCAGTGGTACACCATTCTTTCCGCTGGACCATCACTTGTTTTTCTTTGCTCAGGCGGTGCTTCAGCTTGTTTTGATAATGATTTCTCGGTCCATGCCGGACCATATTGACACGCCTAAGTTTGTTCGACGGCAAACGACTTAGTGGATATGTCATGCCACTTCAACATATCTTACCATGTGACAAAGGTGCATTTGTAAACCTTTTCTTATCAATGAGCTCATTAGAGGAGATGCAACCCCACGAGCCTCAGCCCCTGGTTTGTCAACATTGATCTCAACTCGAGGCTCGGTCCGCCAGCCATATTTGAGGTTCGTGGGTCCAGGCTGATTCTGCAGCCACAGACACTGACCAGGCATGACGTCAACAACGCCTCCCTTTTTGCCAGAAGGTCTCCGCAAACCAATTACCGTGCCTGATCATTTGCCGAACCTCTTTTGTAACCTCCAATTAGCGTCATCCGAAGCTCTTCTCCCCTCCGGCGTGGAGAGCAACTGAACGCCAACCACGATTTTCAGTGGCTTTGGTTCCCCTGGTAACGCCTAATATCGTTGCAGAAAGTAATTAAACCGTAATAAAAACGCTTTGCACATCATTCCTGATTGCTTCGACATGGCGCCCCTCACAAGCTCGCACAACCACCCAACCACCCGTTCTCAGCCATGGACTGATTTCTGTTGCTAGTCTTAATTTCTATTTGGAGTAATTCGAGTGTCTCGAGAAGTGTTCGTAGTTCTCGTTGGAGCTTCAGTTTTCTTTTTTCCAATCTTCATTTCAGGGTCGCACGTAGATCGAGCTGTTTTCTCTGTGGCAGTTAGACTAGCCGTCGATTAGACCGGCCGCCAGCTGTGATCAGCGCTAGTTGCCGGTCACCATGCCGCCAGGCACCCCGTCAGAAGTCGATGAGAGAAAGAATAGCTCAGCCTCCATAAGTATACCCAGTGGTGATACCAGTGATGCGAGGAATGGCGAAGCGCCTACAGAGCAGGAAGCGGTGGTGCCGCCAACGGTCAAGTTCATTATCGGCAACGAGTTCTGCGAGAGATTCTCGTTCTACGGCATGCGAGCGATCCTGGCGATGTACCTGAACGAGAGATTAAAGCTGTCGCAGGCAACGGCGACGGAGATGGTGCATCTCTTCATCGTCGCCGCGTACCTCGCTCCCCTGTTTGGCGCGTTCATCAGCGATAGCTACCTGGTAAGGATCCGCCATGCACACCTGTTTCTCGATAAGATGTTGCGTTTCCGGGCGACAGCCGCCTGGAAAAGATCCAACAGGTATAGACGATGATTTTGAACGGATCCAAGTAGTACCTGGTTCGGCCAGTGACGAGGAAACAAAGAGTCGAACCATGTTCGTCGTTCACGTTTCTTAAATCGATGAATTGTTAATTGTCGTTCATCACTGAGCATCAGTCATCTGTTCATTGTTGATTCCGTTCCTGCGCGCCGACCCCAGGGCAAGTACCGGACCATCTGGATCCTCCTTTACTGAGCACCAGTCGTCTGTTCATTGTTGATCTCCTTTATCCACGGCGAGTTCTTCGACTCCTCAAATCTCAATAGATCCCACGTGTCTCCCACGTGCCCTACTGCTAATGCCGTCCCCGCACGCCCACTGCAGGGCAAGTACCGGACCATCCTGTACCTCTCCTTCATCTACTGCGCCGGCAACTGGCTCGTCGCCTTCTCCGCGCTTCACACCACGCCGTCCGCTGCGCTCCCGTGGGCCGTCGCGGGGCTGACCTGCCTCGCGCTGGGCAGCGGCGGCATCAAGCCGTGCGTGTCGTCGTTCGGCGGCGATCAGATCGAGATGACCAACCCTCCCGGCGCGGCTCGGGACCGCCTGGTTCGGCAGTTCTTCTCGTATTTCTACTTCGCGATCAACGTCGGGTCGGGGATCTCGACGATCGTCACGCCGCTGTTGCGCGTTAATTTCTCGTATAGCGCCGCGTTCGCGCTGCCGGCCGTGCTGATGATGGTTGCCACGTGTCTCTTCTGGCTCGGCAGCGGGAGTTACGTGCACCAGCCGCCCGCGGGAAACGTGGTGTCGGAAGTCCTCTCGATAATCATCTCCGCTTTATGGCCGGGGAAAGCGCGGCGGAAATCCTACCCCACCCTGGCCATGCCCATGCCCATGCCCATGCCAATCCCGGAACGCCACGCCAGCTGCGCTGACGTGGACAGCTCCCCGCTCCTCTCCAGCAGCCCCGCGTCGTTTGGCGCGGGCAGGGGAGGCAGCTTCCAATCGGGGAGCCCGCTGCTAGGCGGCCAGTCCGAATCATTTCAGACTCAGACTCAGAGTCAGCAGCGGAAAGGCAGCCAGCCGACGCTGCAGAAGAAGCTTTCAAAGCGGGGTAGCAAGCGGGCCATAGTGCCGGTGGGGTTTGTTCCCAAGGCGCACTGGCTGGATCCCGCCAAGGGCGCGCACGGGGAGGAGGCGGTGGAGGACGTGAAGCTGCTGCTGCGCGTGCTGGCGCTGTTCGCCCCCGTGCCCATCTTCTGGTCGCTCTTCGACCAGCAGGCCAGCCGCTGGGTCTTCCAGGCGGAGCGCATGGACGGGCGCATCTGGGGGATCACGGTGGAGCCGGATCAGATGCAGGAGGGTTGCGGTGAGGGGAGGGGGGGTGGGCGTGGGGTGGGGGGTTGGGTTGGCGGGGGGTAAGGGGAGTCAGCAGGCCAGCCGCTGGGTGTTCCAGGCGGAAAGGATGGATGGGCGGATCTGGGGGGTTAGAGTGGAGCCGACCAGACGCAGGTGGGTGGGGGACGGGAGGGAGGGAAAGGGGGGGGAACGGGGGGAAGGGAGGGGTTTAAATGAGAATGGTTGGGGATGGAGCAGAAGGTTATTCGCTGGGAGTTTCAGGCGGAGAGAAGGGATGGCAGGATCTAGGGAGTCAAGGTGGAGCCCGACCAGATGCAGGTGGGTGGTGGTGAGGGGTTGGGGGCGGTTAGGAGAGAAGGAATGGCAGGATTTAGGGTGGCAAGGTGGAGCCCGACCAGATGCAGGTGGGTGGTGGTGAGGGGTTTGGGGGGGATTGGGATGGGTGGGGTGGGTGGGGTGATGGGTATTGGGGTTTTGGGCCAGCAGGCCAGGCGCTGGTTGCTGAGGCGGGGGAAATGGGTGGGTCAGGGTGGCGCCCGACCAGATGCAGGTGGGTTGTGGTGACTCGTGAGAGGGACTAGTGTTTGAGTGTGCAAGTGGGCTGGATGGATCAGATGTCGGTAAAGGACGAGGCGGATGGGGCAGGTGAGTGGGATGCGGCAGATAAGGCAGGTTGAGCTGCCTGGGTTGCTGCAGTTCAGAGGGGTTTCAGTGGGGAGGGTGGACGGGCCGTGGCTGAGTGGTGGAGTGGTGGATTGGTTGATTGAATGGCCGATTGGCTGCTTGGTCGTTTGGCTGTTTGGCTAATTTTCAGGGTGGTTGAACAGGTGGGTGAATGAATGGTTCCGTTGTCATATTGCGTGAGATGAGGGTTCAGCAATCAAATACCTTGGCGCATGAACGGTGGAAAGGGACAATCCGTGTGAAAGAAGGGAGCATGAATGCCAGGAGGGTTGGGACGATTCTAGAGCTACGTGTCTGCAAGAATGGTATGGGTCAACTCTCGCCTTTGATCGGCCATCTGCTCACTCATTCGTCCTTTGCTCCTTTTTCCTCCCATCCCCCCCCGCCCCCCCTCTCCCCCTTCCCTCACGCACAGACCATGAATGCAGCGCTCATTCTGGTGATGATACCGCTATTTGATCAGGTGATTTATCCTTCGTGCGAGCGCCTGGGCGTGTCCATCCGCCCCATCCGCCGCATGGCCACCGGCATGACCCTCGGCGCCCTCAGCTTCGCGCTCTCCGGCCTCCTCCAGATTTGGATCGAGGCTCGGGCCAAGTCTGGCTCACCGAGCCTGCTACTAGGCTCGGCAGTGACCGCTGCTGTTGCAGGGGTGGGGAGTGTGGGCGCAGGGGATGGAGCTGGTAGGGTGCTACTGGACATGATTGGGGGTAACATGACAGCAAGTGTTAGCAGTTTTGGCGGCATGAGTGGTATGAGTAGCAATGCCAGCATGATGAGCAATATGAGTGGTATTGCTGGTCCAATTGTGGCTGGTCCCACGATGGACGGATGGGGGGGTGACCTGGTGGCAATGGGAGCGGCAACAGCAGCAGCAGTGGGTACAGCAGGAACAGCAGCAGTGGAAGCAATGGGAGGCCTAGCAGCAGCAGCAGCGGGGGCAGCTGGAAACAGCAGCAGGCATGTGCTGCAAGCGTGTGGGGACCCGGGCAGCCCGCCATGTGTGTCACTGGCATGGCAGGTGCCACAGTATGTGATCATGACAGCGGGGGAGATCCTCTTCAGCATCACAGGCCTTGAACTCGCTTACTCTCAGGCCCCCGCCAGCATGACTGCTGTTGTCACTGCTTTTTGGTGCCTCACTGTGGCTGGAGGTGAGCCTTTGGCCACTAGGGAGTGTGCGTTTTATAGGTCGTGTGCGTTTGATAGGGCGTGTGCGTTTGATTGGGCGTGTGTGGTAGGTAGGGAGTGTGTTGTCTTCACTGCCGTGTGCCGGATTCACTGTCATGTGCCTGCTCTCCACCACTCTGCTGCCCCACTCATCGTGTTCCGCATCCCTCCTTCTCATCTCTTTCCTCCCGCTCCAGGCAATCTCTTCACGGCGGTGGTGGTGGGGACTGTCGGCTCACACCTCTCTCAAACGCAAGAGTTTTTCTTCTTCACCATCATGTGCCTCATCTCCACTGCTCTACTACTCTATGTCGGCAAGGGCTTCATCTATGTAGAGAGCTGCCAGGACTTTGAGCAACCTGACCCCTTCTCGCAGGGTGGTGCTGGTGGGTTTGGTGCAGTTGGTGGGAGTGGTGAGGGGCATAGTGCCCCAGTGGCTGTGCCTGGTGGGTCGGGCGTGCGGCACGATGCGCTGTTTGATATTGAAGGGGCGGGGAGCGTGAATTCGCCGCCTGCTTCGTACACTGACACGCCTACATGAGGCTTCTTTGTTGCCGGCTGACTCACTAGAGAACAACAAAAATGTACATGTCTGTCAGGAATTGGATTCAGGTGTTGGCGCCGTCTAGGTTGTTTGTGGTAATCGCCATTCTGTACAGAAAATAATGTACCAATTGATTCTTGTCTCGCACAGTACCTAGTAAGAGCGAACTAGGAGTGCTGCTGAAGTATCAGCTCAGTAAGTTCTGCAGTTCTCGTTTTCTATTAGAAGTTGCCTCTATCGAGTACGCAAACATGTGGATCTCACACGTGTCGATCTCGCACACCCAGCCTCATACCCTCCAGAAAGTTGGGGACTCGAAATCGAGCCGCCGAAACGAATGTCGGTGGTCGATCGCCTCCAGCAATCTGGGACTTGAATCGAGCCGCACACGAGAATTCCATCGCCTGTAAGGGGGCACAGCTGGTTCCAGCGAAAGTTTCATAATTCGCGAGAAGGGTTTCCTGATTCCAATAAGTTTCGCGAAGGCCTCCCTCACCACGAGATCCAGGCTTCAGTCCGCTGGACCGGATCAACCAATGGAAGGCCTCGAGTTTGCTCCAACGCATCATGTTGGATGGAGCGCAGAATGGGGTACGTGAGGGGGAATCCATGGCCAAACCTCGTTTCGTCTCCATAATGGCGTGTACAAAGTGCTGCACAAACTCGACGTCGAGGAACGTCGGTGAATCCTGACGTTTGGAACCTTTGATCCAAGGGTGGAAATTCACCGACGTTGCTCGACGTCGAGTTTTTGCGCACTTTGCACACGCCATAATCCTTGTGCCCTCAACCCAGCGCATTTCACAGATTCCTCACTTCACCATCTTGGTCATCCGTCCTCCTATCCGAGTCTTCTAATTACACTGATCAAGTTGAGTTGAGACGCTTGCCGTCACTTGCCCGTCAAAGCAGGCTGGTTTAAGATCCGGTCAGGATTAGAGACGCTAGGGCGGTTTGCTAACTTGAGAGATATAGTCGTCTCCTAGAATCCCGATTAGCAGCACAGAAGCCACAATGTCGGAAGAGACACAGAGCCTGACGGGAGCAGTTGGCTTGGCGACAAAAACAGGCGGATGGATAAAGAAAGAAGAGGTGAAGACGGCAGTTTCCAGGTGAGGTCCTCACAACGGCTCGGCTTACGCTTGCATCACTTATGAGCATTCTCTAATCAAATGGATAACGAAAGAGAGGGTGACGGAGGCCGTTGCGGACTCCAGGCGAGATCGTCAAATAGACTCAAGTGATGCATCCTTTTCCATCGACACATTGAGAAGTTTCGACTGAAATGAGGTAGGAGTGTTCAGTCTCATCAAACGGGGAGTGCTATGACCAGCAATATCCGCATGCCTTCACGCGAAACGGAACTTAGAGATTGACTTCATGAACCCAGTCGTAGGCGAAACTGTCCGCCATATGTGATCAGTCTGTTAGCGGAAAAGCCGGCCCCATTTGAAAAATGATTCGTGTGCAAATGCCTTGCCATCCACCAGCGCGTTCCAGATCTCTTCTCCCATGACTGCATTCGCAAATATCACTCCCATTCGTCCTCTGGTTCGCGGCGCCTCTCTTCCGATGAGAGAATCCTTTCGTTCTCATTCACTTCCTGATCAATGTCTTCCCCCCGCTGCAGCTATGAGAACTACCACGAGAGCTTCGGAGGGAGCGACAGCGCGCGCAAGTCCAACTACACGGACATGGTATGTACGTACGCAGTATGGCGCCGGGGGGATACCGATGTGGCTGGTATAAAACTGTTCTCAGAAGCTGGTATGTACACTGCATGTTGTCGGAGGGTTACAGATGTGGCATAAGTCAAACTCTTGATTATCATTGGCTGCAACAAGGCATAAATGCATTGACTCGAACTGTAACGAAGATTCGACTTGTGCCGTTACCCCAACTCGCCCATTTATTCGCTTCCTCGCCCGACCCACCACCCTTCTCACACACACGCCCAGGTGAACAAGTACTATGATCTGGTAACCAGCTTCTACGAGTACGGTTGGGGCGAGTCGTTCCACTTCGCTCACCGGTACGAGCTTCGCCAATTAGCCACGTTAGCCACCCACTATTGGAAAAAAAAAGGCTCTTAATTCATAGGAACGAAGCCGGCCAGACTTCAGTCAAGTCCACTGCACTCCAGCATTCATTAATTCATTCATCCATGCATTAATTCATCCCAGCTACGCGCACCATTACCCAAGTCAGACTGCATGGGCCTCCCTCGCAGCGCTGCGAGCTCATTGCATTGCGTCTTGCGAACTTTCAAAAAAACCCTGGTCTTGTCGCGTCTCCATCCCTGAAAAACCCATTTATCTCACTTTGCCACTCCTCCCGGCATCCCGTTGCCTCTCTGCTCCGCGCCTCAGCATGCGGGGCGAGACGCTACGGGAGAGCATCAAGCGTCACGAGCACTTCCTGGCTCTCCGGCTAGGACTGGGCCCTGGCATGAAGGTGCGTGCATGCCGTTCCATGGGGCGTGAAAGTGTGTACTTTGTTTCCTCCCCCTTCTGGAGTTTTCATTTCTCCCTGACAGCCTTCTAACTTTCATATTTCACAGTGTCGTGCCTCAGTCATTCCTCCTCTCCACACCTCGCCTCACTCCTTCCTCCTCTTTGCACCTCGGTTCTTTGCTCCTCCTCGCCCTCAGGTGCTGGATGTGGGGTGCGGCATCGGTGGGCCGTTGAGAGAAATCGCACTATTCAGGTACGCGCACAGCCTCTGCCTTCTGTCCAGTCTTAGAGAGAAATGGCCTGCTGGTCAGAACTTATGTTTGAGAGAGATTGCCTGATATTGCGCGTTTCTGTGGTACCCATTGGAACTGCGTCACTCACCCTGTTGTTGCTTGCACCCTGCTGTCCCTCCGTATTCCCACTCGTCTGTGCTCCACTCCTCACTTGCGCGCTCACTGTCTCCTCCCCTCTCTCCCTGTGTGCATCACAACACAATGCAGCGGAGCCACGGTGACGGGGCTCAACAACAACGAGTACCAGATCTCCCGCGGCAAGGTACGCTGGCGCACTTTCCATCCATGTATCAATGCATCCACCCACTCACCCACCCACCCGCCCAACCACCCACCCACCCACCCAGCCAACCTTGAAACCAGCCCTTCCATCCTTCCGACCCACCCTCACCATGTCGCCTCTTCTCCATTCCCGCCATCCTCCCCTCCCCCCACCCCACCAGGTGTTGAACAGGCGGCACCGAGCACTGGAAGCATGCGGGTTCATAAAGGCGGACTTCATGAGCATCCCCGTGCCTGACGCTTCCTTCGACGCCGTCTATGCCATCGAAGCCACTTGCCACGCCCCCGACGCCGTGAGTCTACTCTTGCCCTGTGACGTCTCAGAGACATTTGACACTAGGCACATCTGTCGCAAAAATGTGGAATCTTACAATTGAAATGACTTGTTTACTCTTGATTTCTCCCTGATCTGTCCCCATGGATCTATGCCTCACAGGGTTGGGGGGCAACCATGGTTTATCCCCACCACGTATCCATATCTGTCCCCGTTCTGTCCCTATCCCCCGCCAGGTGGGGTGCTACAGCGAGGTGAAGCGAGTGCTGAAGCCAGGGCAGTGCTTTGCGGCGTACGAGTGGTGCCTCACCGATGCCTACGACCCCAACAACCCCCAGCACCAGGAAGTTAAGGTGAGTGGGACCCGATACAGAACAAGGGCGACTCATTCAGGTCGACTTGAGCTCACTGCTGCCTTCTCTGCTCTTGCACGCGTTGGATCCCTAACGCCCTTTCGCCCCTCTCTGCAATCGTTCTCTCTCTTGTCGCTGTCTCTGCTGTTCGCCCTCTATGTCTTGGCCCCCCTTGTTCTTGTCCTCTCGCTCGCCTTGTCTCCATGCTCTTTCCCTTACGTCCTCCGACCTGATTCCCTTTTTTGCATTCTCTTCTGCCTGCTTTATCTAAACTCTCGAGCATCTTTCTATTTTCTGGCTGTGCGTTGTTCCTTGGGGTGTTGCCTGGTGCGGCATTGTGTGGTGCGGTGGGGAGCGGTGCAGAGGGAGGTGGAGCTGGGCAACGGGTTGCCAGACATCCGCACCACGGCGCAGGTCCGCCAGGCGCTGCTGGACGCCGGCTTTGAGGTGAGCCGGCGTGGTTGCGAGCCGTCCCTGCTGCGAGCCATATTCACAGGGGACGAAATCGCGTGGTGTGGCTGCGCGCCCGCACGCATGCGTTCCTGCATGGCTGGATAACCGCCCACGCCTGCAGGGATTTGCCAGCAGCATAGTCAAGATACACGCAAACCAAGGGGCCAGGCCAGACGTTTCTTGAAGTCCGTTCACCAATTCAGGCCTCCTCCCCTCCCCATTTTGCTCAACCCTCCCTCATTCATCACCCATCGTTGCTCCTCTCCTCTCATCTCCTCTTCCCTCTCCCCACTCCTCCCCCCACCCTTTTCACAGTTGCTGGAATCAGCGGATCTGACGGAGACAGCGGAGGTGGCGTGGCACGCTCTCCTTGCCTCTTGCCCCATCACTTCTTCTCCTACACTCTTCCTCCCTTCCCCTCACAGCTGCTGGAGGCAGCAGACCTGACGGAGACAGCGGAGGTGGCGTGGCACGCTCTCCTTGCCTCTTGCCCCATCACTTCTTCTCCTACACTCTTCCTCCCTTCCCCTCACAGCTGCTGGAGGCAGCAGACCTGACGGAGACAGCGGAGGTGGCGTGGCACGCTCTCCTTGCCTCTTTCCCCATCACTTCTTCTCCTACACTCTTCCTCCCTTCCCCTCACAGCTGCTGGAGGCAGCAGACCTGACGGAGACAGCGGAGGTGGCGTGGCACAAGCCGCTGGACCCCAGCTATTTCTCGCTCTCGCAGTTCAAGCTCACCCGCCTCGGCCGCTTCCTCACCACCACCCTCGTGCGCTCTCCTTGCCCATGCGTGCATTAAGAATCTGTCCTTTCGCCTCTTGTCTACCTTGCCTTCCTCGTGCATCACCTTCCACTTCCTCACACCATCTTCTTGCTATGCCTCTTCCGATCCCACCTACTCAGTCAGTCTTCATTCCTTTGCCCCATGTTTGACATGCACTTTCCTGCCCACCAACGCACCCACCACTCGTGCTCTGCCCATGACACCACTTCCTCTTATCCTCGCCCCTCTCTCTCTCTCTCTCTCTCTCTCTCTCTCTCTCTCTCTCTCTCTCTCTCTCTCTCTTTCTCTCTCTCTCTTTCTCTCTCTCTCTCTCTCTCTCTCCCTCTCTCTCTCTCTCTCTCACTCACACTCTCACTCTCTCACTCTCACTCTCACTCTCACTCTCACTCTCACTCTCACTCTCACTCTCACTTCCGTCCCCTTCCCATGCTCATGTTGGTCCGTGAAACCATTCCTCCCTCCAATACCATCACTTCTTCCAGCCTACTTTCCCGTCGCTATCTGTCCCTTCCTCACTCCCCTGTCCCGTTTCTTCCATGTCCGCCCGCCCCTGTCGTACCCTCACCTGTGGTCCCTGGCCAATCAGGTGCAAGTGCTGGAGAGGCTGCGGATTGCGCCAGCTGGCAGCTACCGTGTGCAGAAGTTTCTGGAGAGAGGGGCCGATGCCCTCGTGGAGGGCGGCAAGTGAGTGGCTTTGATTGTCTGACACATTACTCAAAAGCATGTCTCTTTCTGACATTCTCTTCATCCGTGGCTTTAACTTCCTCCTCCCCTCGCCCCCACCCTTTCCCCTCAAAATCACCCTTTCTCCTCCTGCTAGTTTCTCCTCGCCCCCACCCTTTCCCGTTCATCGTTTTCCCAAGCCCTAACTGTATGCCTTGCTGCTCAAACGTCTTGTGTGCAGGAGAGAGATTTTCACACCCATGTATTTCTTCCTTGCTCGCAAGCCTCTGTAGCATTCTGGAGGTCGTAGTGAGTAACAATCTCAATGTAACCTTTTTATTATTTGTGAGCACCTCCAAAATAGTTGTAATGCTTGTTGCAAAAATCAATAGACCCATTAGGTAACAAACTACTCGAGAATAATGTGAATAATGCAGGAGCTAGTCTCCAATGGCATGGACCGTATGCTCTTTATGCGGAAAAAAAAACAGTCACCATCTGATATCCTGTCTCACTGTTTCTAACCAATTGTGACTCTAGCACCGCGCGGTGTAATTGTCGAATGATATTCAATCGAGATCAAAAAGAGGGGCAGAGAAAGCACTATGGAGGGGGGCCGGCCAACCTGGCGTAGTTTTCGCCAGCCTGGGACGCGCAGTTTCCGCAGATGCTTCTGCTTTCCTCTCGTCGTTCAGAGTTTTCGCTCGAAGCTACCTAAGGAATTTGTTTTTGTAGTCTCCTTTCTACTCGTTTTTGTTGTTTATGTGTCGACGAACAACCCCGAATTCGAACACATCCTTTCGTTTCTTCACAAACTGCTGCTCCACATGAAAGATAAGCTTGTTCCTGGCTTATCTTTGATTTCCAGGAACAATGGTTCGTCGCAGTTTGTTCTGCCCGCGGTGCCGCCGCCGTAGGCGCGACACGCTGAGTCATCACCTGCATCCACGCTGGCGAGCCGCCATCAGATGAAACCTGTAATTCGGACCTTGTACTTGCCTGGCTGGAATACTGTATACGAGACCATGTGCTTGTTGAATGTCGTGCGCGCGTATTCGTACATAATCAGAAACATTTACGAGGGGAGGTCATTACTCCAACAATCCTGGTGAAATTGAGTCTCCCCGCCATCTCTCATTCGTCATTTGCCTTCCTTTCCGCCAACAGCGCACCATATCGGTACTATTCGTCGCGAAGCTTTGTTTCTTGACGCGACTCGGCAAGCTGAAACATGGCGCCGTGGGTTGCGCTCGCGCTCGTGGGGCTCCTGCTGGGAGCCACTAATCTCCGAGCGGCTCGAGGAGAGTCGTTTAACTACGACCTCTCGGGCACGGACTGGCCGGTATGTGTTACGCTGCGCTTCTCAATGTCATCGAATCACTCTGCTCTATGTATTGTCTTTCTTTATACGTTGTTTTTTAAAAGAAAATAGCATTTTTTTTTATGTCACGCTTTCACACCGAACCCGAAGGCTCTGCCGCCTGTCTGGCTCAACATAGTCTCGTTGTCACATCGTTGCATCGGCATAGTCACAATGTCACAATGTTGTGTCAACATAGTAACATCCGACAGTGCATGCTCTTCCACATAGTGATGCTTTTTCTTGAACCTGCCCCCTCATACGGTCACATTCCTCCTCCTGCCTGCCGTCGTCCGTGCAGGGTCTGTGCCAGACGGGCAAGAAGCAGAGCCCCATCAATATAGTCACATCCGCAGTGAAGCGCGCCGATGGTCCCTCGCTGCTGAAAGTGAAGCACCCTCTGAGCCGCGAGATCACCGTCACCAACGAGGAGCACGCCGCTGGTAATACGATTAGCTGTGTGTACGCCTGTACGCGTTATAAGTAAGCCACGGGCTACCACTGAGCCGCTGCTTAAAGTGAAGCACCCGTTGAACCGCGAGATCACCGTCACCAACGAGGAGCACTCTGCTGGCAGGACAGCCAGCTGCCTGTACGCGTTATAAGCCGTATGCCACTGTTGAGTTTCGGATTGTCCCTCCTATGAGGCTGCCTGCCAGAGGCAACTGACGAGTCTGAAAAGACGGGTGTGAAAAGACGAGCGTGTGAAAAGACGAGCGTGTGAAACGTCTCCTAGCGGCTTCAAGTGAAGCACTGACAAGAGACACACGCCTCTGTGGCAAGAAACTGGCCGCCTCGTCCCGAATCGATTCCCTTTCTATCTCCCAAAGGGTTCGAGAAGTCTTTTGCGTCGACTCAAAGCCGTGACCAAGGGTGTCCAAGGAAGGAACATCCTCCTCTTGCATTCTTGCCTGACGGTACGTGATCCCCCTTTTTCTCGTTGACTTCCCTCCTGTACCATCGCAAACCCTGCCTCACCCCTCTTTGCGAGGCAGAGTCAGCCAGCACCACCACTGTCTCTTCTGCCTCATCCCCTGCTCCCCCTCGTTTCTCATACCCAGCTGTATCGCCACAGACCGGCAAGCCCCACTACCTCCCCCTCCCCTCCACCTCTCTCAGGCTCTTTTCTCTTCCCCCCCCCCCCCCCCGCCCACCCACCCTCCGCCTCGTCCGGGTCTCATCTCCAGCGGTATCGCCACAGGCGGGCAAGCGGTACTTCTTGACTCTCCCCTCGGGGCTGCACAAGCTTGACCACTCCGACCTGCAGGTGCCGTGACGTGACGTGTGCTGCTGCTGCTGCTGCTGCCGCCGGGTACCTCTTCTCATGAGTTGGTCGTCTGTTGGGTGCTTCCTGTGATGCTCCTGTGATGCTCCTGTGATGCTCCTGTGATGCTCCTGTGATGCTCCTGTGATGCTCCTGTGATGGTTCGAGGCACTATGTGCTCTCGCAGGTGCATGCTGTTGCACGCCGGGCCGTCCGTCCCGCTGCCATGTAGTCGCTTGGCCAGCCAATGCCCTCCGCCCCTCCTCATTCGCCCGTGCGCGCAGGTGCCCAGCATCCACCTGGTGGACGGCGTGCAGGCGCCCATGGAGGCCAAGTTCGCGTATGTGAATGTGGCCGACACCACTCTCCCTGCCCCTCCGCTTCTTGCTCATATACCACCCTGGTGAAACTTGTTTTCGCAGGTGCCCAGCATCCACCTGGTGAACGGCGTGCAGGCGCCCATGGAGGCCAAGTTCGCGTATGTGAATGTGGCCAACACCACTCGCAAGTCCGTGTTCACTGTCTTCCTCAAGCTGCATCCCAAAGACAAGGACAACGCGTGGCTCGACCTGTAAGCACATGCAGTGTGAGGTGAGCGCACGTGTGCGCATATAAGCTCGTGAAAGGCCGTCGTCACCGCCCTCTCAAGCTGCACCCGCGCGACAAGGACAAGGCACGGCTCAACCTGTGATAAACCCCACTGTGCTGCGCCCATGGTGGCTCATTGAGCTGTCTCAAAAGGAGGTGACTTTTGAGTCACACTCAAAAGTCGACTCAAAAGTTCCCTAGGTGACTTATTGCGCGGGCTCAAAAGTTCCCTAGGTGATTTATTGCGCTGGCGCAAAAGTTCCCTAGGTGACTTATTGCGCTGGCTCAGAAGTCCCCTCGTTACACTGCCAGCCACACGGATGCCCACAGACCCCGCTGCCTCTGCCTTCACCTGCTTCCCTGATTCCCCCTTCCTCCCTGCCCGCCTTCCCCTCTCTCTCCCTCTCCCCTTCCCCCCAGCTGGTTGAATGACATCCCAGCAGCGGTGAACGGAACGGCCAAGCTAGCGGCAAAGACCAACTTCCTGGAGCTTCTTCCTCCCCTTACTCTCTATTCCTTCACCCCCTCCTGCTATCCAGCTGGCTGAACGACATCCCAGCAGCAGTGAACGGAACGGCCAAGATAGCGGCAAAGACCAACTTCCTGGAGCTGCTGTCGTTTGATTCGGCCTTCTGGTACTACGAGGGCTCCCAGGTGCACCCGCCCTGCACCGAGACGGTTGACTGGTTCGTCTCCATGCGCCCCAAGCTCGTCTCCACCCGCCAGGTGCGTGGCTGTTAGTTAGCGCCTCAACGGTCATCTCTCTGCCTGTTGTTGTTCCCTAAGCGCCGCCTTGAAGGTGCACGGTGCACCCGCCCTGCACTGAGACGGTCGATTGGTTCATCTCCATGTTTGTGTCCTCTCGCCAGGTGCGTGCTGCACGCTGCTGGGTGCTGGGTGCTGCGTGCTGGGTGCTGCGTGCTGGGTGCTGGGTGCTGCGTGCTGCGTGCTGCGTGCTGGGTGCTGCGTGCTGTGTGCTGCGTTCTGCGTGCTGGGTGCTGCGTGCTGCAGCAAGTCATAAGTCGTGAAGATGTGGAAGTTCAGAGGCGGCGATTTGCACTGATGGCACATTGCCACGTGCCATAACCTCTTCTCCACGCGTTCAAACGCAAGTTCCAAACGCATGTCCCTTCTTGTCCCTCCTTCCACCCCTCCTTCCACTCCTCCCTCCCCCTCCCCCTCGCCCTCTCTCCAGCTGGCGACCTACATGAACTTCCTATCGCGCACCAACAGCGGCGACCGCACCAACAACAGGCTGCCACAGCCCCTCAACGACCGCACCGTCTCGGTGTTCCGTGCCTCGTAGATCCCATGCCCGCACTGCCATGCCATGCCTGGCAAAGCATGCGCATGAGGGCAGATGCTCTCGAGGCACATGGGAGGGAGATGTACCAGACATGGTACTGCCAATGCTGCTTTTTGAGTCTGTCTGATTCAAAAGTAGCACCAACAACAGGCTGCCACGGCCCCTCAACGGCCGCACTGTCTCTGTCTTCCGCGCCTCGTAGATTCCATGGCCAATAAGGGGATAGTGCAGGTGTTGGAAAAAGGTGGGAGGGGATGGTAGTATAGGTGTCAGGACAGGTAGAAAGGGGGGTAAGGGATGGAGATAACAGAACAGGTGATGGCAGCTTGCCAGCTGAGGGGGGTGGATTGGGAAGGGAGGGCGGACTGTTAGACTGTTGGCTTGTCTCAGCTGACGAGGCAGCTGCCAGCATGTTGCATGTACGGTGGCTTCCTGGTTTGTTGTGGTTTGCTTCTGCTGTATGCGGCGTGTGGTGTTGATTTGTTGATCGCAGTGGGATGAAGTTTCTGTAGTGTTGTAGTAGCCTGTTGTGTGTTTCTAGTATTCACAATATGAATACCAATTTCATGTCCTGTCTTGTGCACTTGTACACGCAGCAGTCAACAGCTGCTGGTAGGTACTCCCATCTGCATTGAAAAGGCTTGAATCTGTTGGGCTGAGAAAAGCCCTTAGGATCTTTGCAGGACTAAACTCTGAGTAGAACAATGTAATAGCGAAAGCGCTTAATGAGAAGTTTGTGAACCACCTTGCGCTGGTATGTGAGGGCAAAGTAGATTGATTAAAACAAAGAGATACAAGTTTTTATAAGAGTACAAGGGAATATGAAGGGTTATAACTAATAACTGTTTTACTGTTGCTGTTGCGGTTCGATACAGTGACAACTCGGGCAACTGCTCAATAGCGAGTCAGTTGTTTGTCCTTGCTGTCGCACTGTACTTGTCAGGTCAAAGGTCGCTGACTTTTGCATAACCTCCAGCAGTTGTTCAACCTCGGAGGGTTGACCCACCAATGCTTCGATATGTTTCGCTTCGCTTCTGACTTGGTGTTTCGACACGACAGAGGCGCTAAATCAATTGTTTCCAACACTCCCCTTCGCTTCTGGAGTGTCGCTGCTGGTGACGTGGCTTTGTCCAGTCAGCAGCATGCAGTACTCGAACTTCTGCTTCCCGAGCTTCTTGGTCAAGTAATCAGCTGCCATCTCGGACGTGGGATAGTAAGACAGCTCGAGTCTCCCCTTCTCGATCTCGTCCTTTACGAAGAAATATCGCAGGGCGATATGCTTCGTTCTATTCGCAAATCCGTTTTTGTTGGCTATGCGAATTGCCGACTGGTTGTCGCATAACAGGGAGAAGCTGGGTAACTGAGCCAGCTTCGCCTCCTCCAGAAGTTCGCGAAGGTACAGTCCTTCCTTGGTGGCTGAGCAGAGTGCGATATATTCTGCTTCAACTGAAGAGAGGGCGATTAACTCCTGCTTGCTTGACTGCCACGAGATGGGTCCGATAGGCTCGAGGCGATAGATGTAGCCGGTGCGTGAGCGTCTGTTGTCGGAGTCGCCGGCGTGATCAGCGTCGACGTAGCCGATTAGTTTAGGCGTTGTAGCTCCGTTCTTGTGATAGGTTAAGCCGACGGTCGGGGTGCTGACGAGGTAGTGGAGAGCGCGGTCGAGTTCCGCCATGTGTTCTGCTTCAGGTTTCTTGAGGTAGGTCGCGAGCTGACTTGCGGAGTACGATAGATCCGGACGGCAGGTGACAGCTGCGAAGAGGAGGCAGCCCAGCTTTTTCTGGTAGTCGCGTATGCCTGCGGGCTTGAGCTGAGCGGGATTTTCCTTGTGATTTCCTGCGGTGTAGCGGTAAGGCGTGGAGATGGTGATCGGGGTGAGTCCGAAGCGTTTGGCGATGGTGTCGGCATATTTCGCGGCGTTCAGGTAGATCGCGCCTTCTTCTTCCTGGATGTTGAGGCCGAGATATTGCGTGACGGTAGATGACACTGTGAGAGTAAGGTCCTGCTGCAGTTCTCCTTCGAACCAAGTAGTGACGCTGTCAGTCGAGCCGATGTAGAGCAGGTCGTCCACGTAGACGATCAGTAGGATGTAGTCGTCACGAATCGTGAGCCGATACATGCCCTGGTCGTGTGGTAGCTGTCGGAATCCGATGCGGACGAGTCGAGCGTGTAGATACTGCTGCCACAGTCTTGGGGCCTGTTTAATACCGTACAGGGATTTCAGCAGCTGTCAGACTTGGTTAGGCTCTCCGTGGGAGCCGTGTGGAAGTTCGACGAAGATTTCGGCGTCAACAGGTGCGTAGAGGAATGCGTTGGCGACGTCAATTTGCCGCAGTCTCTTCTTCTTCATGGCGGCGATCGCGAGGAGAATTCGTAGTGAGGTGTGTCGGCTGACCGGGGCGAATGTCTCGGTGAAGTCGCGTCCGTGCTCTTGGTCGAAGCCGCGTACGACCCAGCGCGCCTTAAACTTGTCGATGGTGCCGTCTGCCTTTGTCTTCACACGGAAGACCCATTTCCCGGTGAGTACTGTCTTGTTTCGTGCTACGCCGATGGGAACGACTTTCCAGGCGTTCCGTTCTTCCAGTGCTTTCAGCTCCTTGTCCATGGCTTCGCGCCATTTTTCCTTATGCTCCCCCCCCAGAGCATGCTGAACTGTGGCAGGCTCCTTAGGAACCTCCGTGCCGTGGACCGCGGTGACGAGGCCGAGTATTTGGAGGCCACTCTGTGTGTAGCGGGGGGGAGTTGTGTCCTCGGGATAAGCTGCTTCGTCACCTGCTTCTGGGTCAGGTATGAAGTTGGGCCCTATGCGTTCTGCGTCGTTTGTGTTGACTTCTGCAGGTGTAACATAATCGTTGACGGCGAAGTGGTAAAATACTTCGGCGTTGGCGCTTTCGCGAGGATTTTCGTCATCCATTGGGACGTCGACGGAGCAGTAAGGGAGAGGCCCGGCTTCCTCCGAGGCTTCATCCACGTTCTGCTCGTCCCAGTCAGCTTCGTCTGCTGCCGAGGCGAAGGCTCGGTCACCACGGAAGCCACCTTTGGGGTCCCGATCTTCTTCCAGGTTGGCAAGGTACGTCGGAAGGGTGAGTCGTTCGTAGAAAATGACATCACGTGCTGCTACTGTTTCCTTGGAGTGGACGTAAAAAATCTTCCACGCGTTGTAATTTCTTTCGATGCCCAGGTGTAGTCCCCACTGTGCGCGTTGGGAGAATCGGCCGGCTCGTGCAGATGGGGGTCGGTACTGTACCATGCAGCCGAAAACTGTTAACATTTTTGTGCTGCCCTGTTTTCCTGTCCACAGCAGGTGCGGTGATGCGTTGTTCGGGAGCGATGATGACGAGAGCAAGTTGTGCAGCATGACAGCGTGGTCCATTGCTTCGGGCCATTGGTGGTTGGGCAGTCGCATGCCTCGTAGCAGCTTGCGCATGGTGTTCTGAAGAGTTCTGTTCATTCTTTCTGCTACGCCTTGCTGCTGGTGAGCGTAGGGAAGAGAGATGGGCTTCTTGATCCCTCTTTCTGCCAAGTACTGCTTGAACCTCTGTGAGGTGTATTCTCCTCCTCCGTCTGACTGAAAGCTTTTTAGTTTCACGCCTGATTCTCGTTCTGCTACTGGGAGCCAAGCGACGAAAGCCTCGAAGGCCATGTCCTTGCTCGGTAGGTTGAGATGCCAAATGTAACGCGTGGCGGCATCGATGAACGTGATGGTGTAGCCGTATGCTCCTTGTCTAGGTTCGTGGTTGTACAAGATGTCGCTGTACACTTTCTCGAGTGGTGCGTAAGCTGGTGCGCTGGGGTTGTGGTGAGAAGCGAACGGCCGATGTGGTAAGTCAGCTTCGGGGCAGGTAAAGCACGTTCCACGAGCTTGTCGAAGTTCGCTTCCATCGGTTAGGAGCAGTGAGTCCTTGTCGGGCACTCCTGCTCTGATTGTGTTATTTAACACGGTGTTGCTAGGATGTCCCATTCGTGCGTGCCAGATGTCTTCGCCAGCTCGATGTCCGGGTGAGCGACGGTACAAGTCGGAGTTGGAGTAGAAGCTTGCGGTGAAGTTTGCGCTTCGATGTACTTCTCGTGGTGTTGAGTTCAATTGCTGCGCAGGGGTCGGTGGAATGTCGTCATCGATTGGAGCCGGTGCAGTTGAAGGACCCGCGATTGGTGCCAATGTTGTCTCTGCTGCTGCCGATGTTGTCTCTGCTGCTGCCGATGTTGTCTCTGCTGCTGCCGATGTTGTCTCTGCTGCTGCCGATGTTGTCTCTGCTGCTGCCGAATGTTGAATCGTTGCTAATGCTCTTGTTCGTTCTGCCTCAGGGATGGTGTGTGAGTACCAGAAGCCTTCTGGACTGAAGTCGGGGTCGAGATCCGGTTGGTGTGTCCAAAAGGTGAAGGTGAAAATGCCGTCGCTGTCAGCGGTTCCGAGATCTGGAACGAAGTCGAGGACGAAATCGTTATTCTTCAATACCGCCTTCCCGATGTAGAGACCGCCCTTCCCGTGGTATAACTTGAACTCCTGTGTTGTGCTGTCTGCTTCGAGGTGGATGCCTTTCGCCATCAGCTGACTGACGCTCAGTAAGTTGTAGCCGAGTCCTTCTGCAATTAATACTTTTGACATCTGCAATATGACGTTTGTCTCTCGTGACTGAAGTTGCACCACGCCTTGTCGTCGTGTGCGCAGGTTCTGGTTGTTGGCGACGGTGATGACGACTTCGCACTGAAGTTAATATTCCCGTTGAACGAAGCGACCTGAAGAGCACATGTGTTCTCCGCAGCAACTGTCCAAGAACCAAGTATCCTTCCCTGACGGTTCACTTTGGGCGATGGCTGCGTACGTTGGGTTCAGTTGCAGTGACTCGCGACGTGAAGTTCTTTCGTCGAGTTGTTCTTCTGGTGAGTAGTGCGGCGGCGATTCGATGGTGCAGGAATCGGTCAATTTTGCCATGCAGCTGACGATGTTCCTTGTTCCTTGTGCAGGTTGTCCCGTCGACGTTGTTGACGTTTGCACTTGAGTGGTGGGATTTACTTGCGTTGAGGCGACTTGACTGCTTGTAGGTCGAAGCTGCCGCTGCGTTGGTGCTGACTGCTGCCGGTTAGGGCAGTGTGTGCGGGGATGACCTGATGTCTTGCAGAGATGACAAAACGGAGGTACGGATTGTGAAGAAAGAGGAAATGACTGAACTAGCAAGGAGATGGGTACAAGTAGGGAAACCTAGCAGTGTTGTACCCCATATGGTCTACCCCACTACAGCCTACACAGACTATGCCATGTATGTATGACACACCCCCATAGGCAAAGTGGGGGAGAACAAGAGGTCACAAGACCGGTCAAGCAAAGCAAGACAAGCTCAGGGTGGATCACAACGTCACCACACAATCTGAGCAAAAGCACAGGGCCACAAGGCCAATTCACATGCAGAGTTATATATCAAGGTGAACAAGCAAGGCAGTGACCAAAACCTAGCAAGGGTAAGCATGCAAGTGCAGGTATATATAGATCACAGTACAAGCAAAATCAAGAAGTGAGCAAGTGAGGCCAAGTAGGCACAAGACCTAGCATCGTACAAAAGCGCTGATGATCACAAGGCTGAAGTGCCTTGGTAAAGATATCAGCAGTGTTGGCCCGAGAGGCCACGTAAGCAAGGCGCAGCTGACCACGCTGCTGTAGCTCACGAGCAAGGAAGTAGCGAAGAGCAATGTGCTTCGTTCTGTGCTCCCGACACAAGGCCAGCATGGCCTTGTTGTCTACGTACAGAACTGGAGGAGAACGAGGCGGCTCTCCCACGTCAGTCAGCAGGTAGGTGAGCCAGCGTAACTCCTGTGCAGCCATGGCCCCTGCATAGATCTCAGCCTCACAGCTAGAGCTGAGAACAGAAGACGAGCGGGTAGACCGCCACGAAACAGAGCCGGAACCAAGGCTGAAGGTGTAACCCTGTGACGACCGCTGCGTAGCCAAGTCGTCAACCCAAGACGCGTCTGCGTGACCAGTGAGGACCACTGGACTCCGCCCTCCAAGCACGAGCCCCATGCCCGACGTACTGCACAAGTAGCGCAACGCCCTCTTCGCTGCAGCCATGTGCTCTGGTCGGTGTCTCCCAGGAGCAACATAGCGTGCCAAGATGCTAAGAGGGTATGCCAGGTCAGGTCGAGTGCAGGTCATCAGGTACATGAGGCAGCCAACAAGCTCTGGGTACGGGCCACTCAGCTCTACGGACTCATCCGAAGGCAGAGCTGAGAGTGAGTGGCGAGTAGACAGAGGAGTGGCCTGAGGCGAGGAGTACGTGAAGTCGAAGCGCTGAAGGACCTGCTGCACCATGTGTGACTGAGTCAGGGTAATGGTGCGCCGTGCTCTGTCCCAGGTGATCTGCAAGCCAAGGTAGATGCGCAGTTCACCCAGGTCTGTGCACGTGTGTCTCTTCTGCAGCTCGGACTTCACGTGGGCGAGTCCAGCAGTGTCAGCTGTGGCAAAGACCAAGTCGTCGACGTACACAAGGATGTAGAACGGCGGCAAAGAGGTGTCGGTGCGTAGAAACAGCGTCGGGTCGGCACTAGAAGGAGCAAAGCCAAGAGCCGCAAGTGTAGTCCTCAGTGTGTCGTGCCACTCACGGGGCGCCTGACGGAGACCGTAGACTGGCCGCCGGAGGCTCCACTAGGTACCAGGAGGAAACGACCCAGTGAAGCCAGGTGGGCGGCGCAGCCAGATCTCCTCGTGCAGGCTGCCCTGCAGGAAAGCTGTGCTGAAGTCAAGAGAGTGAAGCTCGTAGTCGCGCTGAGCGGCTATGTGCAGCAGCACCCGAAGAGTGGTCATCTTCGGGGTGGGAGAGAAGGTCTGAAAGTATTCAACTCACTGCCGCTGACTGAAGCCTCGAGCCACGTAACGCGCCTTGAAGACAGGCGGAGAACCCGGCGGCCGCTTCACCCTGAAAATCCACATGCCACTGACGATGTTCGCCCCTGGTGGGGGAACCTTGTCGACGTAGGTGCCTGTGGACTTCCAGGAAGCCATCTCTGCGTCCATGGCTGACTGCCACTGAGAGGAGTAACGACCCTCTATCGCCTCTGCGTAAGAGCGCGGAGTCGGGATGTCTGGTGCATCCGAGTCTCCCTCAGGTGCAATCAGCATGGACACGAGATGAGGTAAAGCAGCAGCAAAACACTGGAACTCCTTCTGCCTGTCCTCAAGGACGTCCGTGCTAAGAGCACACTCACCCCGGACGGATGGTGGACAGACAGACTCAAACTCAGCAACAAGACTAGTGGCGTAGTCTAGACGACAGTGAGCAGCGAAGTCGAGAAGCTCAGCAACTAAGGCAGACGCAGCAGTGGACTCAAAGGAAGGGTCAGTGACAACAGTAGCGAGGAGACGCGTGACAGTAGGGCTGGCAGCACCAAGGGAGTCCGACTCCGGGTCAGCAAGAGCAGGAAGAGAGGACTCTGGAGGAGACGGCAAAGGGACACGCAGTGGAGCAGTGGAAGGACGCAGTGCCATCTGGTGCGTGCCTGGGACCGCAGGAGGACGCTGACGCGGAACACGACCACCAGTGCGAGCAGCACGAACAGGCGACGCAGGACGAGACGTAGGCTCACGACGCTCAGCAATACCTCCAGTAGGACCAGTGTAGGGAGAAGGAGCAGGCAGTGGGGAGGCGGGCTGTAACTGTGACTCGGACTGGACAGGCGGTGGACACTCTAAGGGAGGAGCAGGACCAGTAGAGGGCGGAAGACCAAGAACGTGCTCAAGGAGCGGAACGAAGTACGGCCGTGGCCGCGCAGCACCTCCAGAACCAGCAGGGACAGCACCAGCACCCCCAGCGTCAGCTCCAACAGCTCCAGTAGCTCCACCAGCTGCTCCAGTAGCGCCAACTCCAGCACCCACAGGAGCACCGGCTCCAGCAGCACCTCCAGCTCCAGCACCTCCAGCAGCACCTCCAGCAGCACCCCCAGCTCCAGCACCGCCATCAGCTCCAGCTCCAGCAGGACCACCGGAAGACGAAGCAGCTCCAGCTCCAGTACCTCCAGCAGCACCTACTCCAGCAGCACCGCCGGCTCCAGCACCGCCAGCAGCTCCAGCTCCAGTAGCACCACCAGGCCCGGCAGCTCCAGTACCTCCAGTACGAGCACCTCCGGGACCCGTGGCTCCAGAACCCCCAGCAGCCCCAGCAGCAGAACGACCTCCAGCCGCAGCAGAACCTCCAGCGCCGGAAGCACCACCAGCTCCAGCAGCACGGCGCCAGCGCCTAGTAAACCACTCGCGCAGCTCCTGTGGAGAGAGTGGCTCCCGCTGGGACGAAGCACCGGAAGGACCTCCAGGCCCAGCACCACCAGACTCCACACGAGTAGGCCCAGCACCCTCAGGCTCCGTACCCCAAGACTCAGCAACCCCAGGCTCAGCACCCCCAGACTCAGCACCCCCAGGCTCAGCACCCCCAGACTCAGCACCCCCAGGCTCCGCATGCTCAGGCTCAGCACCTCCAGACCCGGCACCCGCAGGCTCAGCACCCCTAGTAGCACCAGAGTCAACAGCTACCTCGACAGGCTCGACCGCGTCTACCTGGGACACACTTGAGGGAGCAGGACCCTGGGGGGGGAGGGGGTCTACCGGGGGGGGACCTGGTGCGAGGAAGAGCGGCGGGGGGGGGAAGGGGAGCAGTGCGGTAGGGGAAGAGACGGTAGTAGGGAACCGACTCGTCAAACGTGACGTCCTGAGAGGACAGAACACGGCGCGAGGTGGGGTGGTAAAACTGCCAACTAGGCGCGTCAGGGGGGAAGCCAAGGAAGACGCAGGGAACAGCACGGGAGGACAGCTTGTCCGCAGACAAGTCGCGGACGAAAGCTCGAGATCCCCAGACACGGAACGCAGACGCATTGCCAACCTTCCCCGTCCACCGCAGAGCAGGGGAGGTCTCCGGCATGGAGACCCGGGGCTGAAGGTTGATCTGATGCGCCGC
This sequence comes from Closterium sp. Naga37s-1, assembly GCA_947471745.1. Classification (NCBI taxonomy): domain Eukaryota; kingdom Viridiplantae; phylum Streptophyta; class Zygnematophyceae; order Desmidiales; family Closteriaceae; genus Closterium; species Closterium sp. Naga37s-1. The sequence goes on along the minus strand of CANJKZ010000311.1, from coordinate 1,057,705 downwards.
GTACTGAACCGCGAGGAAGAGCGGTGGGGGGGGAAGGGGAGCAGTGCGGTAGGGGAAGAGACGGTAGTAGGGAACCGACTCGTCAAACGTGACGTCCTGAGAGGACAGAACACGGCGCGAGGTGGGGTGGTAAAACTGCCAACCAGGCGCGTCAGGGGGGAAGCCAAGGAAGAAGCAGGGAACTGCACGGGAGGACAGCATCTCCGCAGACAAGTCGCGGACGAAAGCTCGAGATCCCGAGACACGGAACGCAGACGCATCGCCAACCTTCCCCGTCCACCGCAGAGCAAGGGAGGTCTCCGGCATGGAGACCCGGGGCTGAAGGTTGATCTGATGCGCCGCGTACTGAACCGCGAACGGCCACAGAAAATGGGGAGCAGCCGCATGGATCATGGACGTACGAGCGACGTCCATGACCATGCCAATGCGGCGCTCAGCAATCCCATTTTGCTGTGGAGAGGCCGGAAGCGTGAACGTCTTGCGGATGCCCTCCGCACGACAGAAGGCTCGCAGAAGGTCGGAGGAAAACTCTCCACCTCTGTCGGAGTGCAGACGCAGAACAGGAAAGTCCGAGCCGAAACTCTCTCTGAGCTGGAGACGAGCAACGCGGATCCAATCGATCAACACCTCAGTGACCTCACCCTTGCGGCGTAAGGGGAAGACTGTGGTGTAACGCGAGTAGTCGTCAACCACCAGCAGGAAGTAACGCTCATGACCCTGTCCACGGACGCGGGCGGGGCCCCACACGTCCATGTGGAGAGTCTGCAGCGGAGCCTCTGTCGGAGGAAATTCGGAGGAGTGAGGAGCGGTGCGCTGCCGTCCCTCGACGCAGGGAACGCAGGTAGGGGCAGGCCCCGGAGGAAGGGGAGGGAGGGACCTGGGGAGACCAGAGACAAGGACACGGGAGGCCATGCCTCGGAGACGAGGCAGGAGGGGTGACCAAGGCGGTGGTGCCAGAGGAGAGTCTGGTGGGACAGGAGGCGACACGAGCAGGGGGCAAACTCAGGACCAGACCGAGACGCTGCAGCAGACACCTGACCCGACGCAGCAACCTGACCAGACGCAGTAACCGAAGGAGACTCAGTCGTCAGTGCGTACAGGCTCGACCTTGGCTGACGGGTAAACGTGGCCAAGTGTCGGCCCGTCCGAGCACACGTGTAGTGGGTCACTCGCTGACTCGCAGGAGTGAACTGGTCAACCCCTCCATCCTGCAGGTCAGCACCACTCACCAAGTTCGTAGAGAACGAGGGGAGGTAAAGACCTGACAGGGAGCCAGACGGGGCCGCCGGACACAGTAGGACAGTGGAGTAGTGAGCAAGGACAGGACCCCCAGAGGGGTCTGTCAGGGAGACTGCAACCGGCCGACTAAGCGGCGTGAGGGTGGTGCGGTCTCGAAAGAAGGAGCGGGAAGCACCCGAGTCAAGGGTGAAGGTGTGCAAGACCGCAGCAGGCGCAGCACCAGAGAGAGCAGACTCACCAGCACCTGGAGCAGGAGACTCACTAGCACCTAGAGCAGCAGCCTCACCGACACCTGGAGCAGGAGACGCACGAGCACCTAGAGCAGCAGCCTCACCAGCACCTAGAGCAGCAGACTGGATACCGGGGTCAGGCGGCACACACAGGTAACAGGCACCCTCAGCACTAGTAGACAATGCATACATTGCACTGAGAAGAGCATCATAGTCAAGAGCAAAGATATCTACCCTCTGCCTAAGCAGCTCCAGCCAGGAGGGGAGCTCAGCGTCGTCGCCAAACTCTGTACGCCAAGCGTCGCTCAGACGGGCGAAGCAGCGGGACTCTGTGTGACCAGGAGTCCCGCAAGGCTGACCAGTCCGGACACCTGTGCGAATGACGTACGGGCAGCGAGCACTACTCAGTGACCCTCTACTCTGAGCGTACCACTCGCGAAGCTGCTGGGGCGAAAGGGTCTCGCGCGGACGACGCTGCAGCTACACCTGGCCACTACAAGAAGCTCCCGAACTACTCACTTCAGGACGACTCCCACTGCGGCCACCCCGACAACCCCAACTAGCGTACCACTCACGAAGCTGCTAGGGCGGGAGGGAATCACGCGAACGTCGCTGGAGCTGCAGCTGGCCACCACCAGGAGTAGCAGTAGCAGTAGTAGCCGCAGTAGCAGCAGTAGCAGTAGTAGCCGCAGTAGCAGCAGTAGCAGCAGTAGCAGTAGTAGCAGCGCGGCCACCCCTACAACCCCAACTAGCGTACCACTCACGAAGCTGTTGGGGCGTGAGGGACTCACGCGGACGGCGCTGGAGCTGCATCTGGCCACGCTAGGAGCAGCAGTAGCAGTAGAAAGAGCATTAGCAGCAGGAGCAGCAGTAACAGCAGTACGGGCAGGGTAGTGCTCACCAGTGGCGAGAAGGGCAGGCGTACGACGGCGAGGCCGCTACCACTGCAGGGCAAGGGCTCCGCGGCAGCTGCAGGGGCGGCTGCTCCAGGGGCGGCTGCTCCAGGGGCCAGGGGCGGCTGCTCCAGGGGCCAGGGGCGGCTGCTGCAGGGGCGGCTGCTGCAGGGGCCAGGGGCGGCTGCTGCAGGGGCGGCTGCTCCGGGGGCCAGGGGCGGCTGCTGCAGGGGCGGCTGTGTCAAACTATAATTTATATAGTTTCTATATGTTAGTCTAGGTGTTGTACAATTTGTTACACTTGTGCTAGGACACTTGCTAGGGTTTCCTATATCTTGTTTGCTCATCCTTTTCCTTAGTCAATTTCTCACGCTAGTTAGTACTTGACATGGTATAGAGCTAAGCGATCCGATGGGCCCACCGCCCCTTGACCCGACCTAGCCCGAAGCGCCCTAAGGCCCGAAGCGCCCCGGTAGCCTCGTAGCCCGTGCGTCACCCGTTTTTTAGGCCCTCGCGTCACCCGTTTCTGCCCCGCGCGTCACCCGTTTGTGCCCCGCTCGACTTGCCCGCCAGCCCGCTAGCGCGCGTCAGACCCTCGCGCGCAGCCTTCGACGCACGCGCATCCACGCGCACGTAAGTCGCGACCTATCGCGAGTAGGGGAGGAGCCCGCTACCCGCGCTCGTCGCCTCACACGTCGCCCATTCGGGCTGAAACCGTCGCCTTACCTGGAACCCGTCGAAACCCACCTCCCCACTGGTTAGAAATCGTTTCCACCGGTCAGAAATCGTCACCACCCGCCGCCCCACGCGTTAGCACCCTCCTCACGCCCTGAAACCGCCGCGCCACCAGTTTGCACCCTCCCCACGCCCTGAAACCCGCCCCCCACCGGTTAGAATTCGCCCTTACTCGTCGCCCGCCACCTTACCCGCCACCCCAACCGTTAGCACCCTCCCCATGCCCTGAAACCGCCGCCCCACCAGTTATCACCCTCCCCATGACCTAAAACCGCCGCCCCACCTGGTACCCGCCACCCCACCTGTTGCCCCACCCGCCGCCCCACCTGGATAGCCTAAAACCGCCGCCCTACCTGTCACCTGCACCCTGGAAAAGCCCCCAACCGCACTCCACCGCATTCAACCGCACAGTATCGCACTCAAACGCGCAGAACCGCACTCAACCGCATTCAACCACACAGAACCGCACTCCAACGCTTTAGACCGCACCAGTCAGTACCCCTCCGCACTAGCTGTACGTACTCGACTATGTCTACCTCGCGAATCCTCACGTTTGATCCAGAGGGCCGCCCGGTCGATTTTCCAGGATGGCTTCGCAAACTTAAGCTGTACCTAGGGTCTAGAATCGAGAACGACGTGCGCCTACTGGAGCACGCCACCGGCAAGCTCTTTGCCCCGAAGGATCCCGACCCCCTAGGTGCTTCCCCGTCGGAGGTGGATGAGGCTCGCTTTGAGAAGGCGCAGTTGGCGGCCAGTCGCTGGGCGGCGCGGGACGACGCTACCGTGCTCGCCATCACCGACCTCCTGCCACTGTCTGAGCAGAATCACTTCGAACAGGAGGTGACAGCCAAGAGCCTTTTCGACGCGGTAGTCAAACGGTACTCCACCCCGACCACTGCGTCCCTCGGTCGTCTTGTGCTGCCCTTCCTTTTCCCCGACCTTCCCTCGTTTCTGCGTGTTGCTGACCTCATTCTGCACTTGCGCTCGCTTGATGCCCAGCTCCGCTCTGCTGCCCCTGACCCCGACCTGCTTGCCACCAATCCCCCCGCGATGTGGATGACACTGTACCTCCTTTCCACCCGCCTCCCTGACCGCTTTGCCACTGCTCGTGACCATTTCCTCACTGTTAACCCCATGTCCCTCACTATTGACCTCTTTGCGAAGAGGCTCACTTCTGTTGAGGACCTTGCCCGCTCCCTTGCCGCTGCCTCTAGTACCGTCCTCCCCCCCATCTTCGAGGGGTGTGCTCCTTCGTTCCTTGCCTCTTCTGTCGACTCGGCCTCTGTTGCCACTGCATCCGAGGTTGCAGCTGTTGCCTTTGGCAACAAAGGGGGCAAGAAGAGCGGTAAGAAGGGAGGAGGTGGTGGCAGTGGTGGGGGTGGCGGAGGGGGCAGTGGTGGAGGTGGTGGAGGGGGCGGTGGTGGAGGTGGTGGAGGGGGCGGTGATGGGGGGGGCGGCGGGAGTGGTGGTGGCGGCGACGGAGGGGGTGGGAGTGGCAGTGGAGGAGGAGGTAGTGGGGCGTCCCAGCAGCAGCAGCCCCAGCAGCAGCAGCACCAGCAGCAGCAGCAGCAGCCACAGCAGCAGCGGCAGCAGCAGCTCCAGGGCCAGCGCCAGCAGACCCAGCAGCAGCTGTGGGGGCCGCCTGGATCAGGGAGCTCTGTCAGCAGCAGCGGCCCACGATGTCGCGTGGCCCGGCCCAGCACCCCCCCTGCCAGTACTGGGTGCAGACTGGGCCGCGCAGAGACCGCATCTGTGGCCGCTTTCACCCTACGGGTCAGTGCTTTGCGCAGCTTACTGACCGCTATCGCGCCCAGTTTGGCCTCACCCGCTCAGCCCCAGACTGGGCCCCACTGGTCCGCACTGTTGGCACGCAGTTGTATCGCATGTCTGCCGCAGAGTTAGACGCAGAGTTAGATAATGCTGTACGATCTGCTTCTGTGATGTATGCTGATGACTCTAGTGTTGATCGTTCCGGCTATTACTCTTGTTTGTCTAGCTTAGGTGCTGTAGAGGTTGCTAGTGCTGTACCAGCTAGAGTAGCTAGCACAGGTCCGACCACCCGGCCAGCGTCCCTTTCGTTCACGCTCAACTCTGGAGCATCCAGCTGTTTCTTTCGTGACCACACCGACCTCACGCCGCTACGCACCCCGGTCACTGTCGCCTTGGCTGAACCCTCAGTGGGAGCGGTGGTTGCCCACAGCACCACTACTCTCCCGTGTCCGGCGGCTCCCTCTGGGGTCCTTACAGGTTACTACACCCCCTCGTTCTCCAGGAACTTGGTGGGTGTCAGACACCTCCACGACCTCGGAGTAGTCACCACTTTTCCTTTACACGAGCCTGTTGCTTCCTGCACAGACGGTGTCACTGGGGCTCCTCTGGCTACTTTCCCCAGGGAGCCGGGCTCTGGTCTTTACTCACTACACTCTGGGTCTCGCCACACTGGTTCAGGTCAGGTCAGGTCAGGTCAGGTAGCTGCTGTGTCGTGCGACTGTCGGTCACTCACCCACCCGTCGTTCCTCTGGCACCACCGTCTAGGTCACCCGTCGTTCCCCCGTCTTAGTAGGATGGCACGTTACCGTCTGGTCTCCGGTCTCCCAGAGTCGCTTGCACCGCTTCCCCGCTCGCCTGCGCCGCCGTGCACTCCCTGCGTCGAGGGTCGGCAGCGCGCTGCCCCTCACTCCTCCTCGTTCCCCCCTACCACGGCTCCCTTCCAGACCCTGCACTTGGACGTCTGGGGCCCCTCCCCGGTCCTTGGGGCACGTCAGGAGCGCTACTTCCTGATTGTGGTGGACGACTACTCTCGCTACACCACGGTTTTCCCCTTGCGACGGAAGGCCGACGTGCCTACCGTCCTCGAGCCGTGGCTACTAGCGTGGGGTGGCGCCCAGGGCCTGTGTGGGCTCCGCCTACACTCGGACCGTGGTGGTGAGTTTTCTTCCACTCGCCTGGAGACATTCTGTCAGGGTCGGGGGATCATCCAGTCTTACACGCTACCAGCCTCGCCGCAGCAGAACGGGGTAGCCGAGCGACGCATCGGCCTGGTCATGGAGGTTGCCCGGACCTCCATGTGCCATGCCGGTGCCCCCCCGTTCTTGTGGCCTCAGGCAGTCCGCTACGCCGCGCACCAGCTGAACCTGTGGCCCAGTGACGCACGGCCACGGGTGACGCCGGTCTCCCTTTGGACAGGTTCTCCGGGCGTAGCAGCTGACTTCCATGTCTGGGGTTCTCTGGCTCACGTTCGCGCCCCTGGCGCGAACAAGTTCTCTCCCCGCACTCGTGCCTGCGTCTTTCTTGGCTTCCCTTTGGACGCCTCAGGCTGGGTGTTCTATGACCCGGTCACCTACGAGTTTTTCGCTTCTCAGGACGTCACGTTCGATGAGTCTGTCTGTTACTACAGGAGTCGCCCCCACCGAGGTACTGAGGCCTTTCCCCCCCCGCTGTTCCTCACCCTTGAGCCCCCCCCAGTCGCGCCGGTACCCCCCCCCCTTCGCGTCCTGCCCCGTCAGGTGTGTCGCACGTCACTCCGCAGTCGTCCCCCCCGCAGCGTCCAGTCCCTGTCATGTCTGGGGGTGCGGGAGGTACAGTTGCGGAGGGTGCGGGTACTGGGGCTGCTAGAGCTGGTGGTGTCGGCTCTGGGGGTGCAGGGGGTGTGGGCGTGGAGGCCACTCCCGTGGAGGACACAGCAGCCTCGACTCGGCGGCCTCGCCCCGCGTCACCCCCTGGCTTCCCGTCCGTCCCGCAGTTCCCTCCTCGTTCTTCTCTACGGCAAGTTGCTGCGGAGCCTGGGGGTGTTCCTGCGGGAGGTAGTGGAGGCCCCAGGGGTGTCGGTGGTGGAGGTGCTGGTTCCGGGGGTGCTGGAGCTGGAGGCACTGGCACTGTGGCGCCTACACCGCGCGCTCTACGTTTCCTGACCCGTGAGCAGCGTCTCCTCCGGTTGGAGAGGGAGGAGCGTGAGCGGTTTGAGAGGGCACAGCAGCAGCAGCAGCAGCAGCAGCAGCAGTAGCAGCAGGAGCAGGAGCAGTCTCAGTCGCAGCGGCAGGAGAGAGCAGAGGAGGGGCCTCGACTACAGTAGCAGGTGCAGTTGCAGCCACAGCAGGAGAGAGTAGAGGAGGAGTCACGAGTGCAGCAGCGGGTGCAGTTACAGACACAGCAGGAGAGAGTCGAGGAGCCACGGCCGCACTAGGAGAGGGTAGCGCAGGAGTCCCGGTCGCAGCAGCGGGTGCAGCTGCAGTCGCAGCAGGAGAGGGTAGAGGCGGAGCCATAGGAGCAGCAGCAGGGGCCGGTACCGTCGCAGCAGACGCCAGAGGAGGCGGAGCAGCGGCGACTGCAACTACGCGACCTCCCCGACCCAGCACCTGCACGCTTTGTTCGTGGTCCCCTACCGTCCCCTCCTGTTCCCCCTGTTGAGTCCCTTTCCTCGTCCCAGTGGACTCGTCGTTCTCCCCTCAGTCGTGCTGTGTCCCCAGAGCGTCGTCGGTCCCGTTACCGTGCAGACGGTCCGTTCCACCTTGTTCTTCGCTCTCGTGTTCCACCTCCTCCAGTCCTTCCACAGCCTCCTGAGTCGTCACTCACTGTGCTTCACGACCCGTTGTCCGACTACCTCCGTGCCTCCCGTCCTGTCGTCTCCCGTGTTTTGTCCGTGTTGGTCACTCACCCGACTGCACCCCTGTCGTCTGTCTCAGCACTTGTTACCACTATCGCTGGCTTTGCCTCTTCCCACCGCCTGTACTACGCCGCTCACTTGGTGAGTGGCCCTGCTCATTCTCCGTCCTCTGGGGGTGCTCCTGTCTTTCCCTTGGAGGTCCTAGAGGACAGGCAGTTCGAGCTTGGTTTCCTTGCGGCCGCTGTTCCTCATCTTTGCGCCATGTTGCTTGCCCCTGAGGGGGATCCAGACGCCCTTGACATCCCGATCCCTCGCACTCACGCTGAGGCGGTCACAGGACCTTGGGCCTCGTACTGGATAGCAGCTGAGGAGGCAGAGATGGTAACTTATAGGTCCACAGGCACTTACGTCGACGCAGTCCCACCTCCTGGGACGAACGTCGTCAGTGGCCGATGGCTCTACAAGGTCAAGCGGCCGCCTGGATCACCACCAGTGTTCAAGGCGTGCTACGTGGCGAGAGGCTTTAGTCAGCGAGAGGGGGTGGACTTCTTCCTGACCTTCGCTCCCACCCCGAAGATGAGTACTCTTCGGGTGTTGCTGCATATTGCAGCCCAGCGCGACTACGAGTTGCACTCCTTGGACTTTTCCACCGCGTTCCTTCAGGGGAGCCTGCACGAGCAGATCTGGCTGCGTCGCCCGCCTGGCTTCACTGGCTCTTTCCCACCTGGGACCCAGTGGCAGCTGCGTCGACCAGTCTACGGCCTGCGCCAGGCTCCACGCGAGTGGCACGACACACTTCGCTCGACCCTTGCTGCGCTTGACTTCTTTCCGTCGTCTGCCGACCCGTCACTGTTCGTCCGCCGTGGCTCGACCCCGTTCTTTGTTCTTGTTTACGTTGACGACCTGGTCTTTGCCACTCCCGACCGACACACACTGGCCTCCGTGAAGGAGGAACTGCAGAGGAGACATACTTGCACTGACCTTGGTGAGCTGCAGCACTACCTTGGCCTGCAGATCACTAGGGACAGGGCAGCTCGCACCATTACGCTGACGCAGTCGCATATGGTCGAGCAGATCCTCACGCGGTTCCGCTTCCCGTTCTCCAAGGTACAGCTCACCCCTCTTGGTGTGGATCATGGGCTCACGGCTCCACCTTCGGACGAGTCATTTGAGCCCAGTGGTCCATATCCTGAGCTGGTGGGTTGTCTCATGTACCTGATGACCTGTACTCGCCCAGACCTAGCTTACCCTCTTAGCGTCCTTGCGCGCTTTGTTGCGCCTGGGAGACACCGACCGTCCCACTGGTACGCTGCTAAGAGGGTGGCGAAGTATGTGGCGAGTACATTAGGCATGGGACTTGTCCTTGGAGGGAAGCAGCCAGTTACACTCACAGGTTACTCGGACTCGTCGTGGGCCGACGACGCGGAGACGCGTCGGTCTACACAGGGGTACTCCTTTAGCCTCGGGGCAGGCGCTGTTTCGTGGCGGTCGACTCGGGCGTCGTCCGTGGCCGGTTCCAGCTGTGAGGCAGAGGTGTACGCTGCGGCCATGGCCGCTCAGGAGCTTCGGTGGCTGTCTTTCCTTCTCACCGACCTTGGTGAGCGGCCTCGCTCTCCCCCAGTCTTGTTCGCCGACAACAGGTCTGCTATCCTGTTGTGTGAGGAGCCCCGACTGGTTGGGAAGGCGAAGCACATCCAGCTTCGTTACTTCCTTCTGCGTGAGTTGCAGCAGCGTGGCCAGGCACTCGTCCGACGTGTGGCCTCTGAGGCCAACACTGCAGATATCTTCACCAAGGCGTTGCCGCCTTGTGACCACCAGCGTTTCTGCACCCAGCTTGGCCTTGTGCCTACCCGTCCTCACTTTCTTACGTAGAGATGCTTTGTCCTGCTTGTCTTGTACTCCTGCATCTTATTATATTTGCTATATATCTGCTTGTGGACTGGCCTTGTGGCCCCTTGCTTGTCCTCGGAGTGTGTGGTGACTTTGAGCTCCACCCTGAGATTTGTCTTGTTCTTGTGGACTGGTCTTGTGACCCTTGCTCGTTCTTGCTGATTGGTCATGTGACCCTTGCTTGCTCTCAGACTGTGTGTGTCCTTGAGACCCACCCTGAGATATGTGTTGCTTTCCACAAGACTGCCGTCACCTAGACTATGGGGGTGTGTCAAACTATATTTATATAGTTTCTATATGTTAGTCTAGGTGTTGTACAATTTGTTACTCTTGTGCTAGGACACTTGCTAGGGTTTCCTATATCTTGTTTGTTCATCCTTTTCCTTAGTCAATTTCTCACGCTAGTTAGTTCTTGACAGGCTGCTGCAGGGGCAGCTACTCCAGGGGCCAGGGGCGGCTGCTGCGGGGGCGGCTGCCCCAGGAGCCAGAAGCGGCTGCTGCAGGGGCGGCTGCTCCAGTGGCCAGGGGCGGCTGTTGCAGGTGCGGCTGCTCCAGGGGTCAGGGGCGGCTGCTGCAGGGGCAGCTGCTGCAAGGGGCGGGGGCAGGGGCGGCCGTTCGAAGGTCGGGCGCGGGTTAGGGCAGCGCGCTGCGGCGGGCAGGGGCGACGCCGCGCGGGTCCCGCAGGGGCGTCGCGACGAGCGGGGGCGACGCGTGGGTCCCGTCGGGGCGTCGCGACGCGCAGGATCCGCGCCTCGCGGGTCCCGCCGGGGCGTCGCGACGAGGCAGGGGCGACGCGCGGGTCCCGCTGAGGCGTCGCGACGAGGCAGGGGCGACACCCGGGTGGCGACGGGGCGGGGTCGCAACTGGCGACGGGGCGGGGCCGCTACGGGCAACGGGGCGGGGCCGCGAAGGGGCCGCGAAGGGGCCGCTAAGGGGCCGCGAAGGGGCCGCGAAGGGGCCGGGATGGGGCCGCTAAGGGACCGCGAAGGGGCCGCTACGGGGCCGCGAAGGGGCCGCGAAGGGGCCGGGAAGGGGCTGCGAAGGGGCCGCTAAGGGACCGCGAAGGGGCCGCTACGGGGCCGCGAAGGGGGGCCGCTAAGGGGCCGCGAAGGGGCTGCAAAGGGGCAGCGAAGGGGCCGCGAAGGGGCCGCTAAGGGGCCGCGAAGGGGGCCGCTAAGGGGCCGCGAAGGGGCCGCTAAGGGGCCGCGAAGGGGCCGCAAAGGGGGACCGCGACGGGCCTCAGGAGCAGGGCAGGCCGCTAAGGGGCCGCGAAAGGGTAGGGCAGGTCAGAGCGCGAAGCGCACTACGGGCAGGGTAGGAAAAAAAAATAGATGGTGGGCCTTTAGGAAGAAACGGTCCCACTAGGGAACCCGCTCTATACCATGTGAAGAAAGAGGAAATGACTGAACTAGCAAGGAGATGGGTACAAGTAGGGAAACCTAGCAGTGTTGTACCCCATATGGTCTACCCCACTACAGCCTACACAGACTATGTCATGTATGTTTGACATGGATTGCTGTCCTTGGTACTTGTTTTGCCGATGGTTGTTGTTGTTGTAGCGCCGTTGAGTGTGGAAAGCGAACTCAGGCACTGACGTCTTCCTCTTGTGTTTTTCTTCTTGTAGGTCCATGTCTTGCTGTTCGGCGTGAATCTCGGCGCAGAGAGCTGCTTCGAAGATTTTTCCGTGAGCTCGGAGTATGGCGCGAGTGGAGCGCCAATGAGGACCAAGACCACCAATGACGACTGTGACGAATGCGTCTTCTGATATTGACCCTCCGCATCGAAGGAGTTTGTCGCGCAATTCGCGACAGCGGCTGATATACGCCATCCCTTTTTCGCCTGGTTTCATTTCCACCGTTGTCAGTTGTGCCATTAACCGACTCTGATTGACGCTGTCTGTTGCCTGATACAGGTTTTTCAGGTGACTGTACGCGAGCTCGGCGGAGTTCCCATATCCTCGGTAAGACCGAATGTTCTGCTGCTGGTTCGGTGTGACGTTGCGTAGTAGGATTGTATACGCCATCATGGACTGATATGTATACTGCTGCTTGTCGTGTTGCGTCCCGTGTGTTGGGTATGGCAGGGACCCGTCGAAGAAGCCAAGAATCTGCGCGCCTTCCATCATCAGCTCGAATTCGAATGACCAGGTAAAGAAGTCCTTTCCATCGAACGGTCTTGACGTCTGCAGTTTTAAGACGTGTGCAAACTGCGACTGAACTTGAAGTGCATCTAATGTCTTCTCTTGCTCAGGTGAAGGCTGCTGGCGCGGCATGAAGCTGACGGAACCGCGCTGAGGTTCGTACGGGGCGAAGGTAGGTTGTTGTTGCTGATTTCATCGTGCGTAGGATGAACCGTCGAGGCTCATCGGTGTTGCGTTGTTGTTGTTGCTGTTGTTTGACTGCGCAGGTGCCCCTTGCTGGTGTTGTTCGTAGAAGGACATGAAGGAGAAGAATTTCTCCATCATGTCTGGGTCGAAGGCCGCGGCTTGATTTGCAGGAGTTTCGGTAGACCCAGCTGCTGGTCTTGTTGCTGTGCCCTCCTCTGTCTGTAGGCCGGAGGCAGGAGGTGGAGTAGGAGTAGTGCCGGGAGAGCCGTTAGAGGAGCTTCTCTCCTTTTGCGTTGCCATTGCCTTGTGATGTTGTAGGTGTCTTGATTGTAGTTGAATTTGTCCTGATACCTCTCATACCATGTTGGGCTGAGAAAAGCCCTTAGGATCTTTGCAGGACTAAACTCTGAGTAGAACAATGTACCGTAATAGCGGAAGCATTTAATGAGAAGTTTGTGAACCACCTTGCGCTGGTATGTGAGGGCAAAGTAGATTGATTAAAACAAAGAGATACAAGCTTTTATAAGAGTACAAGGGAATATGAAGGGTTATAACTAATAACTGTTTTACTGTTGCTGTTGCGGTTCGATACAGTGACGACTCGGGCAACTGCTCAATAGCGAGTCTGTTGTTTGTCCTTGCTGTCGCACTGTACTTGTCAGGTCAAAGGTCGCTGACTTTCGCGTAACCTCCAGCAGTTGTTCAACCTCCGAGGGTTGACTCGCCAATGCTTCGATATGTTTCGCTTCGCTTCTGACTTGGTGTTTCGACACGACAGAGGCGCTAAATCAATTGTTTCCAACAGCTTCTTACCACGAATCGTCATTTGAGTCAAAGGCTCACACCAACATCCTCTCGTATACGGTACAGTAATAGAAAGCTCACTACACAATAACTTGCAACACCTTACAGCCCTTGTTGGGCATCTGATGGGAATGCACTCCAATCATGCCTGAAATTGTGTTACTCAAAGGTTCATGAACCAATTTGACTTGCGGTTCGGTACAAAAATAACAAGTAATGGCCCCACAGTGTCGCAACTACGATGTGACTGCACCTTCTTATGCGTGAAGCAAGAGTGGGACAACCTATATTTACAACACGAGCCCCTAGCTGCCATGTGTATGGGATGAAATGGGGTGGGTGATTCAGTTCCCCCCTGGAGCGGTGCTCAGCAAAAAGCCACCATGCGCCACCATGCTCCACTATGTTCCACCGTACTCCACCCTGCTCCACAATACTCGACCGCACTCCACCAGTCTCGTGACCCCAACCGTGGGTCATCACTGTCTGTTACAAAACAGGTTGAGACTTCCCGATTTCTAAGCAGCACCCACCAGACGCACACCACACTTTCACTTCACACTTCTTAGCACCCAAACCCCCTGCTACAGCCTGCAAGCTTAGTGAATAGGGATGCCTCGAGCTGGGCTCTGAGGGCGCCCTTGGGGAAGGCGGGCGTGGTGACAAGCACGTAGAATGACGAGGGCATCTGCGAGGGGGGAGGGGGAAAGAGAAGGTGGAATGGAGGGAGGAGGGTGAGAATGCAGCTGGGCTCTGAGGGCGCCCTTGGGAAAGGCGGGCGTGGTGACAAGCACGTAGAATGAGGAGGGCATCGGATGGACCCCTGAGAGGGAGAGGAGGGTGGATGGGAAGAGGAGAAAAAAGGGAGGGCTTGCGCTGGCCCCTGAGAGCGCCCTTAGGGAGTTGCGGGCGTGGTGAGGAGCACTTAGAAGGAGGCTGTGGGAAAGGAAGGAAAGGAACGAGGGAGGGAAAGGGGCAGGGGTTGGAGGGAAGGAAAGGAGAAAAGCGATGCTTTGAGCTGCGCTTCTCCCTTGAGGGCGCTGCTGGGGAAGGTGGGTGTGTTGAGATGGATGGAGAAAGGAGGTGGTAGGGGTCTGCCAAAAAGGGAGAGAGGGAGGAGGGGGGAAGGGAGAGTGGAGGGAGACGGGGTGAGAAGAACCGCTCTGAGCTGGGATCTCCTTTTGAGTCGACTCAAAAGCAGACTGGTTTGAGCTGGGATCTCCTTTTGAGTCGACTCAAAAGCAGACTGGTTTGAGCTGGGATCTCCTTTTGAGTCGACTCAAAAGCAGACTGGTTTGAGCTGGGATCTCCTTTTGAGTCGACTCAAAAGCAGACTGGTTTGAGCTGGGATCTCCTTTTGAGTCGACTCAAAGGCAGACCGGTTTGAGCTGGGATCTCCTTTTGAGTCGACTCAAAGGCAGACTGGTTTGAGCTGGGATCTCCTTTTGAGTCGACTCAAAAGCAGACTGGTTTGAGCTGGGATCTCCTTTTGAGTCGACTCAAAAGCAGACTGGTTTGAGCTGGGATCTCCTTTTGAGTCGACTCAAAAGCAGACTGGTTTGAGCTGGGATCTCCTTTTGAGTCGACTCAAAAGCAGACTGGTTTGAGCTGGGATCTCCTTTTGAAGTCGACTCAAAGGCAGACCGGTTTGAGCTGGGATCTCCTTTTGAGTCGACTCAAAGGCAGACTGGTTTGAGCTGGGATCTCCTTTTGAGTCGACTCAAAGGCAGACTGGTTTGAGCTGGGATCTCTGGGGTTACCACCCTTGGGGAAGGTGGGCGTGTTTACAGGGATCAAGGAGGCAGGCAGGCATCCGGAGAAGGGGAGAGAGCGAGAGGAAGGGTGAAGAACAAGTGTGCGGTTATGAAGGGTGTGGTGTGGTGAAGAGGACGTGGAAGAAAAGGGTGCTGAGAGGGGAGGGGAATGGGAAGAAGAGGGAGAGAACTGGGAGGGAGTGGAGAGGGGAAAGGGCCGAACCCAGTTGACATGTCAAGGGCCGAACCTAGTTGACATGTCAAGGGCCGAACCTAGTTGACATGTCAAGGGCCGAACCTAGTTGACATGTCAAGGGCCGAACCTAGTTGACATGTCAAGGGCCGAACCTAGTTGACATGTCAAGGGCCGAACCTAGTTGACATGTCAAGGTGCTTTAGAAGGAGGGAGTGTGACGAGGAGGTGGAAAGGGGACGAGAGGAAATGTGAGAGGTGGAAGGAGGATGAGAGGATACGGCGAGAAGAGAGCCAGGTAGAACGGGATGGAGAGGGCTTAGGGAGGGGATGGGAGAGGGAAGGGTTTGGAGGGAAAAGGGTGGGAGAGGGAAAAGGGTGGGAGAGGGAAAAGGTGGGAGAGGGAAAAGGTGGGAGAGGGAAAAGGTGGGAGAGGGAAAAGGTGGGAGAGGGAAAAGGTGGGAGAGGGAAAAGGTGGGAGAGGGAAAAGGTGGGAGACGCAAGCGAGTGAGAAAGGAAGGTGTTGCACGTTGGTGGTGACAATGGCTTTCACGATGGTTTTGACGGCCTTGTCGCATGAAACAGTGAGATAATGGGATGCGGCAACATGGTGTATAGTGTATAGTTGCGATCAATCTCTGGTAAGGAGTGGCACGTTACTGTACCCGCATGATCATCGAAAACAGTAACTTCAGCGATTCTCCTGTTGGAATCCTCGTCTTGCTCGCCTGCTTGAACACGCCCTGAAGCGCAAATCCATTTCCCGCGCCCGTCCCCTTCCCCTTCCCTTTCCCCTTTCCCTTTCTCTTCCCCCGTCCAAAAAGTTTTCCCACGTTGCCCCACGCCTTGTCAGCAGTGCCAGCAGGAATCCACGTGGACGAGTTGAGGTTGAGGATGGATAGACCGTTGGCTGTGGCGGCTGCCACGTGGAGGGATGCTGACGTGGGCTTCTCTGACGTGCTGAGCTGGCTGACTGTGACTTGGTAGCGGATGTTGAGATCTGCTCCTGATCTGCCACGTCGGAGAAGGGGGAGAGATGGGAGAGGCGGGGTTGAGCGGGAAGAAAAGCGAGCTCAGGATAACGAAAATTTAGAGGAGGGGAATCAGGAAAGTTGGGTTAGGAGGCAAGGGAAGGATGGGGTGGTAATGTGGAAGTGAAGAGGTGGTATCATGGTTGCAAAAATGAGATAGATTTTGCTTCCATGTAGGAAAGAGTCATAAAATGCGATTGCTAGAATGCGGGGAAGGAGGGGAGGTGGGGGGAGCAGAGGGGACACTGTGTTTTTATTTTTGTATATTGTGTAACCTCGTAACTTCTCAATCGTATAACAAAAAAACTGTTGAGATGCATACTGTTACTCTTACTTGATTATTACAAACGTCACTTTGCCCGAGGCCCCGCGGTCGCCCGCGCTGCCAACCACATTCGCTCCAGACAGTGTGCCGTGCACCTCCCCTGGCGAACAAGACGACGCGACATGGGAACGGGGAAACAGCTAAACCTCGCATCCGCTCCAGACAGTGTGCCGTGCACCTCCCCTGGCGAACAAGACGACGCGACATGGGAACGGGGAAACAGCTAAACCTCGCATCCGCTCCAGACAGTGTGCCGTGCACCTCTCAGACGAACAAGACGACACGGCATGGGACGGGGAAGCAGCTAGATCTAAGTCGCTTTTGGAAACCTCAAAAGCGGCTCGAATTCGCACCAAACAACATAGCTTGCGAGGCGGACGACGCAACGCGAGGACGGGGTAGCACATTGCAGAGCAGAAGGGGCCGGCGAGGGTAAGCGGAAATCCAAGGGGGGGACGAGAGGTAAGGGGAATTGGTGAGTGGGAAAAGGTGCGAGTGTTTGCAGAGTGGGTTGGATCGAGGAAGAGGGTGGAAGAGTAGCGGGTATGTGTTGTGGGGCGGAAGAGCGGAAGGGAAGGGGGAGGGTGGGAGGCAAGTACGGAGTAGGAAGCCCCGCTAGGTGAACGCTCATTATAAGGTTTGGGACTAAAATGCACATGCACAAAAACCATACGAGGACACTTGACGACGAGGCACAGACGTGAGGGGAAGGAACATGTGGATATGGGGGGTCGTTGGACACGTGGGCGTGCAGGGAGGAGGCCACGTGGATCAGAGACCCACTGAAAGGAACAGCGATCAGTTTCTGCTGCAACTCCGTCATATTCACATCCCGCTGCCCGCCTCCGCCTCCGCCCCCGCTTCCGCCTCCGCCTCCGCCTCCACCGCCACCGCCGCCGCCACCGCCGCCGCCGCCGCCGCCGCTGCCAGGGAAGCCCGGAAGTCCCTTAGATGCGACGACTTGAGGGACGTGAGTGAGGGGGAGGGGTGGGAGGGGGAAAAGAGTAAGGGGGAAGAAGTGGACGGGCGGACGCAACGGGACAGTGAGAGAGAGAAGGAAAAGGGCAACATCCGAGGGCGCCCCACAATTAAACCAGAAACTTCAGGACTGATGTGGTGAGGACTGGAGTGTGTGATGGAGGAACTTGAGGCCAAACAGGACAGGCGGGCGCGCGGGAGAGAGTGGGGAGGATGGGGATAAGGGAAATATCTGAGGCGCCTCACAAGCCGCGAGGAAATCCAGGGGTTGCTGCCTGTAGTGGGACGACAGAGGGGTGTGATTGAGGAACTTGGGGGGAGGCATGCCTGGCTGGCGCACGGGGGAGAGAGTGTGAGTGAGGCGCCTCACAAGCCGCCAAGTGAGCCAGGATCGCGGCCTGGAATCCGCGTGTGTGAGATTCAGCGGCTGTGGCTGGTGTGGGGAAAAGGAGTTGAGAGGGGGAGAGAGTGTGAGAGAGGCGCCTCACAAGCCGCCAGGTGAGCCAGGATCGCGGCCTGGAATCCGCGTGTGTGAGATTCAGCGGCTGTGGCTGGTGTGGGGAAAAGGAGTTGAGAGGGGGAGAGAGTGTGAGAGAGGCGCCTCACAAGCCGCCAGGTGAGCCAGGATCGCGGCCTGGGATCCGCGTGTGTGAGATTCAGGGGCTGCGGCGCTGGTGTGGGGAGATTTTTTAGCCGCCTCAAAGGTGGCGTTGTTGCGGGGAAAAGGAGTTGAGAGGGGGAGAGGAGAGTATGCGGATTCAAGCGCTGGACTGACGGGGCGCTTTCCAGCCGTCGCCAGTGATTGTTTTTGCGGCTTAAAAAGTCGTCCGAAGCCGTCGCCAACAGGTTTGTGTCGCCTAAATGGTCGCCAAAATCCGTCGCCAGCATGACGCGCAGTGTCGCGAAATGTGTAGACAGGAATTGATTGTGCAAGATGGATATGCTGTTATGCCAGAGGGTGATATGGAAGAAAAAAACTAGTGGAATAAGCCGTCAGGAACTGACAGTGCATTGGCATATGCTGCTTGCTGTTATGTCAAAACTTTTAGTTAATTTTAAAAAATGGCTCGCTACACGCTATTTTTCTTGTCGACTCTGAAATGGGCTAGCGGGAACTGACAGTGCATTGGCATACACTGTTTGCTCTCGCGTCAGAGGAAGATTGTCACCCTTTTGCCATTGCCAGCAAAATCTCAACATTCGCTGTGGTTCAATTGCGAGGGAAGAAGACTCACGGATTAATGGTAGAATAAGAGTTCCTAGTAGCCCTGCGGGCAATCGAAGAGTTGACGTGGCGCCTCGCCAGCGTCGATTAGGTGCGGAGTTGGCCGGAAACGTCGTATCGCACATGCTGTTTTTCCGTTTCAGCGCGGTTTTACACCTAATGCTGGTAGCACTCCAAGAAAACTATAACACCTGATTATTCTTTCCTTCGATATCCAAATCTGCCCTCCGGCACTGGCGGAACAATAAGATTCTGCTCGAAGAACCAGATGCGACCGCGGAACCCGGAAGCCTAATCTTACGACATTATTAGTGGAGGTGCGTGTGAGCTCTATTAACGGCTGCGGTCAATGCTACGGTCTACGTCGCGAGTCAAGGGAGGTGACTCGAAGGAAGGCGAATTCAGAAACGGAACGAACGAAAGAGCACGCGACTGTGTCCTGTGTCGAGGCGTGGCCCGTGGGTCTCTTGCTTTGCTCCTTGTGGTTCGTCATGCACATCTGTTGTAACTGAGAGACACTTTTCTGATTGCGCCCCCGGCAAATTGTACTTCAGCCCGATGGGAACCTGAGAGGGCACTGAGCAACATGTTTTGCGAGAATTGCAGGGATGGCATGGAAGCAGCCATTTTACGTGCTGGGCTAAACGCGGTCCGGTCGTCGTGGCACATTGGATTGGATCCTCCTCCTCCCTCTGACGCACCGCATTCTCCTCGGCTGACGTGTGGTGGCACCCCAATACTCATGTATAGCATCTCCAACACCAGATATTTGGCCTTTACTTCGGTACACGTCTAGGAGAGTCATATTACGGCAAAGAGAGATAGGAACATGGGGCATAACCATGTGCTAATGATAGACGCTTTATTATGCTGGTTTTTATTTCTGAAAAGCTTTAATTCTAAGTCTGGAGTGGGTACAAGAATTATAAGAATGTGGGTACATAGAACAATTGTATAATGTAGCATTATAGCAGGTGCTCATGTAGCAGCTCTAAGAAATATTCACCAACAAGTGCAGGCAATAATCACAGCCTCCCTGAATGTCGCGCTTATCGCGCCGTCGCATGCGCGAGAGACCGAAACAAGAGGCTATGTCAGAAATCAATTGTGCATGTGATACAGCGTCGCGTGATTATTCTTCGCGAAGGGTTGAACGAATTATGGATCATAAGTTCGTTACTTCGTGAACAGAATCACTCATAGTTCGCGCCCTCACCACAATTATTCGCAACTTAGTTGGTCACACCGACGACCCAATTTATCCAAAGCTGTGTGAGTCACCTGCGCGACTCACGGTGCCTTTCCTCCAAGCAATTCGAAGTAGAGTATATAAGGAGCAGCCACCGCCGCTCATCTCATCACGAAATCCAAACATCTTTACCATCCTTACTCAGAGCTGCTTATAGTAGCACCAGCTTGAACGTCTCCACCTAGAAGCAAAAATGACTTTCTTCGGCCACTCACCCGCTAAGTCCATTTTTCTTGTCCTCGTCATCGCTTCCGCGATGCTCCTTTCCGCCCTTGCCCGCGCCTCTGCCGCTGCTGGTTCCGCCAACGCGACAGCGCCTGCTAAAGCGCCTGCTTCTGCTAAGTCGGCCGCGCCTGCTAACGCCACTAAGTCTGGAAATGCTACTAAAATCGGTAATAGCGCCGTCGGAATGGCGACGGCGAGGCAGAGCAAGGGCTCGGGCGAAGGGAAGAACTCCACATGCGCCTACTACGGCAACTACAACGCGAACCCCTACTTCGCCAAGGGGCTCACGGCGAAGCTTCCTCCCGCGCTCTTTGGCAAGCGGTGCGGCGCGTGCTACAAGGTGGAGTGCACTAACGACACGAAGCGCTGCCGCAGCGGCAAGGCGATCGTGACCGTCCGCATCGTTGGCGAGACGATCACGGAGAATCAGCTCACGCTCTCCGCCGTCTCATGGTCCAAGATCGTGCAGGGATCCGACACCGCCCCCGTCGGCGTCAAGTACAAGCGCACCAACTGCCTTTCGACCGTCGGATCGGGCGTCCGTGTGCGCAGCAACTCTACCGTGGAGAAGTTCAACATTCAGATGGTGGGGCTGGCCGGCCCCGGTACGCTTACCGAGGTGGAGCTTAGCGCGGACGGCAAGAAGTGGGCGAAGCTGACGCGCGACGGCAGCAAGGCCGTGTGGGGGATCGCAGGCGCGCAGGCGAAGGAGGTTGTGGGCGCGAAGAAGGCGATGAGCGTTCGCCTCACCGCGGGACACACCCTCGAGAAGATCACCCTCGAGAATGTCATTCCCGCCAGCTGGAAGCCCCAGACTGTGTACTCGTCCAAGGCCAACTTCAAGAAGCTCTTGCCTGAGGCTAAGTAGACGCCGGTGTGAAGAGTGCTCGAGGCACCGCCTTAAGAGCCTCTGTGCTCGTCAAAATGGCAAGTAGGGGACGGCAGTGACGATTTCAGTAAGGACGTGAGGGATGATGGAGGGGTCTAAAGTGCTTTTAGGGGTCATGGCTGATTCTTGTGGGATGGTGGCTGGAAGGGGAATGGGTTAGTGGGGAAGTGGGTTGGGGAGGGGAGCGTGAAGAGTGCTGGGACTTGAAGAAATGCTCGTGTAAGTTTCTTTATTCATTCTATATAT
Source organism: Closterium sp. Naga37s-1 (assembly GCA_947471745.1). Taxonomy (NCBI): domain Eukaryota; kingdom Viridiplantae; phylum Streptophyta; class Zygnematophyceae; order Desmidiales; family Closteriaceae; genus Closterium; species Closterium sp. Naga37s-1. Next base: position 1,036,870 of record CANJKZ010000311.1, on the reverse strand, counting down.
TGTGTTGCTTTAAAACACTTAAAGATCAGAGGTACATGCCTGGTACGCTCCCACACACACCTTGCCAAAGGGGTCACTGGAGGTCCAGAGAGGCATTGAGCCAGGACAGAAAGCATGAAACCCTCTGGAAGTCTTATTACGCATGCATGCGACAGCAACTGCTGCAGTTACAGATGGGCAGCATCCCCCCACTAATGTCATAGTATGGACTGTGGAGGGAATTGGCAGGGTGTATAGCATGGGCAGCGCCCCTGCAATAGGGCCATCACCGCCACTCAGTGGCATTGAGGCAGAACATATTACTTCCTGATAAACACAGGGGCCTGATATATGGTGTTCAAATAAGGAAATACTTTGGGCAAGATGATTAAATGCAGATAACAAAGAGAACGCTCATTCCGTTATGTATGCCTAACGGATATCGCCAACGAAAGGTCCAAGCATCCAAGAAACTATCTGTGTATAACTTGGAGGGCGCGTTCACGAGGAGATCCATCGCGCCCAGCCAATATCCTAGGTTTGGGTTACGCGCCCAGTCACCCGGCACCCCGCATGATAATAGTTGAACAGGGGGGCGCATCTGCTGAATTCTCTCGCAGTTCCCCCGGCACAGCCTGTTGCTGCTGCTGCTGCTGCTGCTGCTGCTGCTGCTGCTGCTCGTGCGGCGGTTGCCGGTGTCTTCTGCCTAGGCTCCTGCTCTGCTCATTGCTTCGGCCGCTAACTGATCCCCCTCTTATGTGGGCACGTTGAGGGTAATCTAGTCGGTGCTAACTGTAAGCTGCCCGCGAACGGCGCCAAGAGGGTACGCGGGCGTTTTTACAACGATGTAGAACTGCTTAGGGTCCTTCAGGATCGCGAGAATCAGCTGCTTTACAGTCTCGCCCGATACAATCTTGTCCTCGCTCGTCGCGCTGTACGTTCCACTAAGCATGTAATTGTTTCCCTGCGTCGTCCGCGTTACAAGGCGCTTCGCGTTGGGGTTAAAGCGGCGCCAGTTAGCCTTCTCGAAGCGAAAGATTTCCGGGCCGTTGGCGCGGGCCCGAGCCACGTGGATAGCGGCGGACACGGGAACCTCGGTGTTGGTGAGCTGCGACACGGTCACCATGTAATTAAGACTGAAGTCGCCGCGCCACCTGTAGGGCGGAGAGAGAGAGAGGATGAGAGGACGGCGGGTAAGAAGAGAGTGAGAGGAGCAGGCCCCTCGGTATTGTTGAGCTGCGACACGGTCACCATGTAGTTCAGGCTGAAGTCTCCGCGCCACCTGCAGGGGGAAAGCAGCGGGGAGAGAGAGAGGATGCGAGGACGGCGGGTAAGGAGAGAGCGAGGGAGGCAGGCACCTCGGTGATGGTGACATGTGAGATGCCTACCATGTAACTGAGGGTGATGTCGCCGCGCTAGCTGAGGGGAGATTATCAGGAGCGCGAATACGCATATGGGAGACCAAGAATTCAACGGGGAAAAGAAGGGGCCGAAGGGTTTGCTTCCAGAGTTATCAGAATCAAGAGCTAACGGACGTGAGCAAGAAGCTTTCGTAAACCGGCCTCACGGAATTTCTGTCTCCAGCGATTGTAGCAAGAGCTAAGGCGCTTGAAGCACACTCACTTGTACACGACGAGGTTGGCCCAGCCGGTGGCCTGCTGATCGCCCGTGGTGGCGACGATGTCGCTGCCGGTCATGCTCGCGTGTAGCTCCTCTGTAACCAAGAAGGTGGAGAGAGAGAGGTTTGGTGAAACATGTTGGTTCTTATGAATTTAACATCTAGACATAACACCCCGTCCACCCCGTTTTGAGACGTCTAAGTTCTTTGAAACGTCTCAAAACCCGTTTTGAGACGTCTCAAGACATGTAGATTTTTGTGGATTTAACATCTAGACAGAACACCCGGTCCTCCCCGTTTCGGGCCATGGGCGAAACGGACGCCTGAAACTTTTGTGTTTTAAACCATTGCATGTCGTGGAAGACTGAATGATCGGTTGAAGTAAGTTCAAAACGAGCTTTCAGACTTACTGTAGGGTACTCTAAGAACCCCTGCCGTCAATCGCGTGGTGTTGAAGACTGCCGCCCAGTTGATGGCGCGGCCGTTCCGCGTTTGCGCGAATGAGCCTGCGTCATAACGGAGACATAGCATAGAAATGACAAGGTTTAGCGTCGGCCCCGGTGAGGGGACGAGGCAAAGGTGGGAGAGAGAACAGAAGGGAGAACGATTAAAACAACAAAAGTATGTGGTTCTAGCTGAATAGAATAGCGCTCGTCCACTCGGACAGGATATCTGCGAAATAAAACCGCCGCTTGCAGTAAACGTACATGAAACAGGCAGGAGTAGGACCAGAACGAATAGCAGCGTTGTTCTTGATGCCATTTTCACTCCCTCGCGAAGAAACACTCAATTCTAATTCAGCAGAATCGCGCCTACAGTGATCCTGTATAGTCGATGGCCTGGTATGTGGGGAGAAACTAGCGTAACCTGAAAACGAATCCCGTCTTGATAATGGATGCCGAAAATTATGGCATTTAGAAGTTAAAGTAGTTGTCAATGGTTGCTCTTGTGGTTAGCAACTTAGCACTACCACCTAACGGTTGTGACGAATTTGAAGAGGCGGAACCCTTGTTGCTCCTGGAATGCTGATGAAATTGTGCACGACCGAATTGGCTGGAGGAGGTTGGGATTCAGATTGCGGCATGCGGCGCGTCTAGGTGCGGCTCGGACTAGGAAGGGTGATAGATTTGGCTCTGGCTGGATGCTTGTTCGTGCGGGTTTTGCGGAGGGTATGTCGTGGGGGGGAAGTGCTGGCGCCCAGATTTTGGATGGTAGCAGCTGGCACATTTGAACACTGTCGCCACGAAACCCCGCACTTGTCGCTCGCAACAGCGACACTTCTGCCAACTCACTGGTAACCAGAAAAGTTCAATATGAGCAGTTCAGCCACAGAACACTTGAAAACACTATGAGGGGAAACATGGACCAATTAAGTGGTATAATCATTTTCTCAATGTTGTTGATAATTCGAGACCCGACTGCCTAATCTAAAGAAGATTGCGGCCAGTCTGCCCGCCATTCTCCTGGTGACAGTTGCACGACGTTGATTGCCCAATGGGCAGCGGAGAGCTTCGAGCACAACCACACAGAGAGATCATGAACACAAAAACCTTACAAATTGGTGAGCAAAAGGTGGGGATAACGACACAGATATTGGCCCAATAATAATAATAATAATTAAAAAGACGTTTATGCAGGCTCCACAATCACACTCACCTTGTCTAGAAACTGCGAATACTCTGAAGCCATCCAGGCAGCTGCCCGAGCCTCCGCCGCCTCCACGAGTGACAGCCTCGACGAAGCTTCACTCCCTGCCGAGCCTACTCCATTCCGAGCCTCTTGCCAGATCTCTTGGAGGGCTGTGAGAGCGTGGATGTACGCCCGAAGCACGTCCGCATTCGATGCATCTCGATGGATGATGGCGTGGACATGCGGCAACGATGGTGATGGTGTTGGTGGAGAATGTGATTGTAACGATGGTAATCTTGTGGGTGTGAACACCAGAAGGTAACGACCTGGGGGGGATGGAGATCAAGAAATTGGAGAGAGCGGAGAGGAGCATAGGAATAGGGGGGGGTGTTTTATACATTTGGCAGGCGGTGGGGAGGAATATGAGCAACTTCTTTGCTCAGAGCAGAGTGTGGTGTCGGGAATTGAAGGGGTGAGACAGCTTCAGAATCGCAGAGGCCATTAGAGCCGGCTGGAACTCGAAGGAGATGCGGACAAGAAAGCAGGAAAGCATCGGTTGAATGTGCGTTGAGAGGAGGGAGAGCGTGGAGCCCACGGCTGCTTTTGAGTCGACTCAAAAGTCGACATGGGGAGGAATGGGGAAATGGGAAATGGGTGGGAAAGTTGACTTTTGAGTCGACTCAAAAGGAGAGCGTGCAGCCCACGGCTGCATCGATTCATATTGAAGCAGCATGGAGATGGGCACAGCGAAGCAGAGTGCGATTTTTGAGACGTCTCAAAAGCAGAGTGCGATAAGAGGCAGAGTGGAATGAGAGGCGGCGTCCACGAGATGCAGGGCGCTCACAAACACTGCAGGCTCAGAGTGTGCGAATCGCATGCCCACCTTTGGCATAGCGTCTGATGGCCTGCCGCACGGCAAGGTCTCTAGCGAGGGGGCGACGAGCAGACGGGGAGGCCCGACAGGGCAGGAAGTAAAGCAGACAGCGGGTGGTGGGAATGGGGAGAGGAGTGGGGAACGGGGACTGTAGTGAGGACGAGAAGCAAGACAGAGGATGAGCAAAAAGCAAGAAAGGATGAGCCAGCGCGAAGCGGGCAGGCAGGTGAGCAGCCAACAATAAGGATGATCGGAAGGTCAAAAGAACAACACTATATATACACATGTATACATATCTAAATGAGTGCTTGTGTATATATTATGTTTGCGTGTTTGCGTGTGTATAAATTACATGTATATGTACATGTATGTATATGTATATGTATACATACAGTCACATGTCTACATACAGTTTCTTGCCGTGCAAGTCACTCAAGCGAGCTCCCAAGTGCACATGCCCCATGAGCATGTGCGCCCTGCCGTGGCTGCCCTGAGGCAGAGAGGGAATGAGGCGCTCCTGTAGAGAGACAGCAGTTGGGGAGAGGACTGCAGAGGGGTGGGGGGGAGTGGGGGGGAGAAGGAAGGAACGGCGGGGAGTGGGAAGAAATGGGGGGAGTGGGAGGGAGTGGGAATTTTCAGACACATTGTCCAAGACTATGGCACAGCGCAATAAGAACCCCCATTGATAGATACCCAGCACTGTCTAAACCATCGCTCACCTCTCAACCATAAATCACTCTACATTCCACAGCTTCCATATCCCCAACCCATGCACCCCCCTCTATACCCCCCACCTTCCATCTTCCTTGCCTCTGCACCCCTCTGCACCCCTCACCTTGCTTCTGCTCGCCCCGGTACGCCAGCAGCAACAGTGCCACCCTCTCTCGGTTGAGGCTCGTGAGGCACAGGCTCTTCACGGCGCGGTAGTTGGCTGCTCTGTTCAAAGCGGGGGGAAATGGCGGGTGTGCAGGGGTGTGGGGATGTGGGGAGAAGGCGGGTAGTATTGCTGTGTGTGTGAGGCAGGCTCTTCACGGCGCGGTAGTTGGCTGCTCTGTTGAAAAGGGGTGGGGGCCGGGAGGAGTGTGGCGGGGTTGAGACACAGAAGGGAGAAGCGAGTGGTGTTGTCGTGTGTGTCAGGTGCAGGTGCTTCACAGCGCACTAGTTGGCTGCTCTGTTTGTAGCGTGGGGTTGTGGGAGAGTGAGGGGTATGGGGAGTAGCAGGAAATATTGTTGAGGCTCGTGAGGCACAGGCTATTCACCGCGCGGTAGTTGGCTGCTCTGTTTGTAGCGTGGGGAAAAAGGGGGGTGTTGAGAGGGGGATGTGGGGAGAAGGCAGGCAGTATTGTTTGTGTGTGTCACGCATATGCTCTGAATCGCTAGGTAGTTGGCTGCTCTGTTAGTTGTGTTGTGGAGAGGTGTTGGGTGGGGGGGGGGAGAGGTGGCAGCGGTGGCAATACCGTCGCGTCGTGTTCGTGAATCACAAATGCTTTCAGGGCGATGCCAGCACCGCCATGGCCATAGCACACAGCATGGAATGGCAGGCCACACCACATTGCCGGCCACCAGCTACCCCACCACCCCCACCACCATCCCCACCACCATCCCCACCACCATCCCCACCACCATCCCCACCACCATCCCCACCACCATCCCCACCACAATCCCCACCACCATCCCCACCACCATCCCCACCACCATCCCCACCACCATCCCCACCACCATCCCCACCACCATCCCCACCACCATCCCCACCACCATCCCCACCACCATCCCCACCACCATCCCCACCACCATCCCCACCACCATCCCCACCACCATCCCTGCCACCATCCCCACCACCATCCCCACCACCATCCCTGCCACCATCCCCACCACCATCCCCACCACCATCCCTGCCCCCATCCCTGCCACCATCCCTGCCCCCATCCCTGCCACCATCCCTGCCACCATCCCTGCCACCATCCCTGCCACCATCCCTGCCCCCATCCCTACCCCTACCCTGCCACCATCCCTGCCATCATCCCTGCTACCATCCCTGCCCCCATCCCTACCCCTACCCTGCCACCATCCCTGCCACCAACCCTGCCAGCATGCACACAGCAAGCCAGACCACACAGTACCGTAGACGTGGAAAGCAGTGAGGGAGAGGAAGACAGCCCACAGCAGCACCACATTGCCCGCCACCAGCTGCCCCACCACCATCCCCGCCAGCATGCCTGCCATCGTTGCTGCCGTCTCCTGACTGCCCTCCTGATTGTGTGCGTGTCAGCGGGATCAGGTGGGAGGAGAGACGTTTGGGTCGACTCAAAAGTCACATCGGGTGGGAGGAGAGAGGAGATAACGTGTGCGTGTGTGCTTGCACGCATGCGTGCTTGTATGAACGATGTATTAAGGTGATTTTTTAGGCGCCTCAATACACGTGGTTCTAGGAACGATGTACATGCACGATACAGGCACACATACAGCTTCTCTCTACTCCCTCTCCCTACTCCCTGCTCGCTCTTCCATCCTCCCTCCTCCCTCCTCCCTCCTCCCTCCTCCCTACTCCATCCTCCCGCCTCCCTCCTCCCTCCAACCTCCTACCCCCCCCCATAAACTCGCAAGAACATCGCACCGGACAACGGTTCAAAAGAGCGCCTATACAGTACCTTGGCGGAGATGTCTGCAGCGTTCTGCCTTTTAGCAAAGTGTTGTGTAAGTGCCGCTCTGGTGGCCCCACTGGCCGTGCCGGCTGGAGCAATTTGGGGGAGGAAAACGAAAAAAACAAGGGAGATTTAGGGGGCGAGAAATGGGCGTGGAGTAACGGGGGATCGTATGAGAGAGGGGAATTTCTGAGACGTCTCAAAAACACCCTCTCTACACGTGGCTATCTAGGGGGCGAGAAATGGGCATGGGGTAACGGGGGATCGTATGAGAGAGGGGGATTTCTGAGACGTCTCAAAAACACCCACTCTACACGTGGCTATCTAAGGGGCGAGAAATGGGCGTGGAGTAACGGGGGATCGTATGAGAGAGAGGGATTTCAAAGCCTGGCTGTCATTGATGTGGTATCCACAAGAAAGGCTTGCGACGTATGGACAACAAGAGAACCCCGAGATTGAAAAGAAGAACAAGAAGGCTTTGACCAGAAAGGTGCTGCTCCTGAGAAGACGAAACGCAGCAAGGACGGACAGGAAGCAGGGTGGTTTTGAGAATTCTCAGAAAGGTACCACCCTGCAGCACAGCAAGGAGGGACGGGACAGCAGCAGCAACAAGGTGCTGTTCCTGAGGGGAATGCAGGAAGTGTGACAGCAGAGAGGTGGTGGAATGGCTATGAAACATACCCAACGACCAACAAGCAGTCAGTGAAGGGACTTACTTATGGCTCGAGAGATGTTCCCAAGGCAGAGCAGTGGTAGGAAGGTGTTGCCTTTTGAGAATTCTAAGAAGCACATCAGAGGCATGGCCAACGGCCAACAAGCGGTCAGTGAAGGGACTCACTTATGGCTCGGGAGATGCTCCCGAGGCAGAGCAGTGGAAGGAAGGCGGAGGGCACGAGGGGTGAGAGCAGATCCAGAAGCATCCCTGGTTGGCAATGGGGAAACGAGAGGGGAGGGAGTGGGAGGGAGGGAGAGAGAGAAAGAGGGGGGGGGGGGGGGGGAGGGGGAGAGGGAGAGAGGGAAGGAGGGAGGGCAGGAGAGGGAAGAGAGGCGATGACTGTGGGGGAAGAGATTTAGAGAGTGAAGGAAGCAAGATGTTGAGATGAGGATTCATGAGAAGCTGGAAAGTAGGGAAATGGAAGCTGGGCATAGTCAGGAGGCAAGGAGAGGTGTGTAACGGGGAGAGCACAGAAATAGAATATAGAAGGCAAAGCAAAGAGAGCGGGCGAGCGAGCACACAGAGAACTAGTAGCGCACCGACATCATTGATGACATCAGCAGCCAGCCTCCACTGCTTGGCATTGCTGTCGAGATTCGATCCCTGCATGCAGCCACAGAGAAGGTTTGGATTAGGGTTTCGGCAGTCACAGGTTTGCAAAGTGGGGGCTTGGGGGGTTTGGGATTGAAGACTTGCAATGCGGGAGTCACAAGAAGAAGGGCTAATGATTTGTTAATAAAGCGTGTGACAATATTGGAGAGTAACGTGGATTGCATATGAATATAAGCAGTAAGTGAGTAGTGCCAAAAGTGTGGACCAGATGACAGTTCCCACAGAAACAATATTGAAAATTGTATTCCATTTAGCAGACGATAACGAAATATACAAATAATTGCCTTCACTGAGCCGTTACTGTACCTTGTACATGGCGAAGAGAATGCCTCCAAGCATGCCTGTGAAGTCACGCACGAACCACTGCGTGCATAGAAGCAGGGGGCAGCACGTGAGAGTGAGAGAACGGAAAGCATATCTACAGGAGAAGAATGGGAAAAAGAGGGCAGCGAGGGCCGAACGAGGAGGTATTCACGATTTGACTGAAACTGCAGGGTGAAAGGGACACTTGAGGAAGTGCAAGGAGCAGTTAAAGCCTTAGTGGCTGACCTGGAACGTGGCACTGATGGCTGAGGCGGATGCCCGACCCACTCCCAGCCCTGCCAGCAGCACCTGCGGGGGACGCAGGGACGAAGAAAGAGGGAGTGGAGATTTGAGGCGCCTGAAAAATCATCTCATCTCATGACCGGATGCAGCTCCTGGGAGGCCGCTGGTAAGGAAGATACGGAGTGAGGCTAAAGAAGAGAGCAGTGAGGCAGAGAGGCGGAGAGGCGGAGACGAAAGAAGGAAGGGAGGAATAGAGGTGGAGGAAGAAAAATGCCACCCATGTGAATGTACCTGCGTGGATAGCATGCTGCGTATGTATGTTGAGAGTCCCTGCAATAGAAGGGCGAATGGGGGCGGGGCGGAGAAGGGGAGATGCGGAGGAGAGAAGCTGGACTGATGAGACAAGACCGAGGGGGTGGTATGATGGTGGTAGGTGTGCACTGATCACTGATGGCCGGTCACAAGAGAGCCCATGAGCAGGAAGCATGGATAAGGACGAAATGAGAAGAGGCGTCAGTGGCATTGGTGAGGTAAAAGGGCAGGTGGGTGACATCATGTGAATCATGGCGACCACGTGGGTCATGGTAACCACGTGGGTCATCACGTCTAACAACCCTTGGGGCGAGTTACAAACACCTGTAGGGTGTCCCACGTTTGAAACGCCAAGTAGTCATCTGTAACACTCTCAGGGTAACCCTGCCACAGCAAAGAAAACAGCAAAAGGAAGGAGAAGGAAGCAATGCAAAGGATACCTTTAGATTAACGCACTAAATAAGAACCTGCTTTTGAGTCGACTCAAAAGCAAAGGATACCTTTGGATTAACGCACTAAATAAGAACCTGCTTTTGAGTCGACTCAAAAGCAAAGGATACCTTTGGATTAACGCACTAAATAAGAACCTGCTTTTGAGTCGACTCAAAAGCAAAGGATACCTTTGGATTAACGCACTAAATAAGAACCTGCTTTTGAGTCGACTCAAAAGCAAAGGATACCTTTGGATTAACGCACTAAATAAGAACCTGCTTTTGAGTCGACTCAAAAGCAAAGGATACCTTTGGATTAACGCACTAAATAAGAACCTGCTTTTGAGTCGACTCAAAAGCAAAGGATACCTTTGGATTAACGCACTAAATAAGAACCTGCTTTTGAGTCGACTCAAAAGCAAAGGATACCTTTAGATTAACGCACTAAATAAGAACCTGCTTTTGAGTCGACTCAAAAGCAAAGGATACCTTTGGATTAACGCACTAAATAAGAACCTGCTTTTGAGTCGACTCAAAAGCAAAGGATACCTTTGGATTAACGCACTAAATAAGAACCTGCTTTTGAGTCGACTCAAAAGCAAAGGATACCTTTGGATTAACGCACTAAATAAGAACCTGCTTTTGAGTCGACTCAAAAGCAAAGGATACCTTTGGATTAACGCACTAAATAAGAACCTGCTTTTGAGTCGACTCAAAAGCAAAGGATACCTTTGGATTAACGCACTAAATAAGAACCTGCTTTTGAGTCGACTCAAAAGCAAAGGATACCTTTGGATTAACGCACTAAATAAGAACCTGCTTTTGAGTCGACTCAAAAGCAAAGGATACCTTTGGATTAACGCACTAAATAAGAACCTGCTTTTGAGTCGACTCAAAAGCAAAGGATACCTTTGGATTAACGCACTAAATAAGAACCTGCTTTTGAGTCGACTCAAAAGCAAAGGATACCTTTGGATTAACGCACTAAATAAGAGCCTTTGCCCCATCACGGGCGTCTAGTATGCATTTGACCGCACACACGTGACCTGAGACACGACCTTACTGACACATGCGTGCATGTGTAATTAATACGACTGGTGAGACAAAAGCACAAGGTTGTGTGGGATTTGAAGACTCTATCCTGGTGAGGAACTCGCTTCTCCTGCTCCTCTTTTTCTTTCCTGGCAGCACAGACACCTTTCCCTTCACTCTCCTCCTCCCCTCTCCGCGCACCTCTGGCAGGAACGCCCCGCGCAGTGTGCGCGTGAGGGAGCCGAGCGAGCCACTGCCGCGCGCGGACCTGGGGAAACGGCGGAGCGCGGAGGATTGGGCGCCGGGAAGCGGCCGGGCGGAGAAGGCGCAAGCGACCCTTGAGTTAACTCCGAAGTTAAGAGTTACGGCGCGGGGGAATGGCAGGGAGGAAAACGCGCAAGAGAGACCACAGACAGGGCAGCGTAGACCGTTTGGCGTCCGCGAAAGCCGCAGTCCACAAGCAGTCTAATCGAACCCGACGTGAGAGAGCAGCGAGACGCGCTCCGAACGTACAATCACGCGAAACGAGCAGCGACACGCTATAACAAGGCGATTCTATGTGAACTGGGGGGCGAGGCGCACTTGAGAACGCGAATGGACGATGGCGAGTCCATGAGACCAGCTAGCGCCGCAGGCACCCTGCCGGTCCTGTTGCCATCCCCGCCGCCGCCGCCGCCGGTGCCGCTGACGTTGGTCTCCTCGACCCAAACAGCTGTACGCGACGCATTCGGACCGCGACCGAAGACCTCCTCTATAAGCACATCTCCGGTTAGCGAACCGTCACGTTTCGTGCTATTCGCCATCACGTCGGCGAAAATCTCGTTACTTGAAGAACGGTCACCACGAACGGGCAATGGATGATGTACATCCGACAATGGTTTTATTTCAAATTTCAGGCATTGCGGTTCGAGTTGATCACTTTTGAATCGATCGTGAATAGAGTTACCCGCATTGTTTTAATCGCCCATTTCGTCAAGTACTAAACTGTGATCCCAAAAGTGTTTCGTGCCAGAAACTAGTTGGTGCCTGATTTCGGTCTGCGATCCCAAAAGGGCTTCGTCTAGCCAGAATGAGGTCACTCGCTAACTATTTACAATCGCATTGCGGTTACTCTTCGTCCCGCAACGTGCTTGGGGGGAGGCGAAACTCAAGGGACCAAGTCGCGAATTCGCGAAGCCCCAATTTTGTCGGATAAATTGTTACTTCCGCAACCCACTTCTCCCTGTGGCTCTCCAACCTCCAGCACTTCGTTCCTTCACCCCTCAACAACCCCCCACAAGCAACCATGAGTGAAAGCAGTACATTTTCGCTAATAGCAAACCCAAACCTCATCAGTTGCGAGCGCACCGAGTTTTGGCCCAGACACTTACTGGAAGGCAGGCCAATTATGCCATCGTCAACTGCGATCAATCCGCTGATCGGCGCGAAATGTGGTGGCCGAATGCGAGCCACGTAGTATGAATGTGCGACTCTGAGCACCGCCGTGGCCTGAGTCTTAGGATGAATGCTCGAGCCGCGTACCAACGTTACTAATTTCATACATTTAGGAATATCGTATCCATGGATGCATGAACGCACAGGGCTGACGGGGGCGCCATGATGGCGAGAAGGTCCGCGTCGCGGGGAGGGCAAGCCGGCGCCTTCCCCGCGGCCCTGTCCACGGAGCATCGCGGAAGCTTCCGCGCGGACGACGCCGAGCGCAAGGCGCACCACCCGTCCCTCCACAAGATTCCCCGCGGCGCGCGCGTCGTTCTTTTAGCAGGCACCGTTATAGTCACGCTTCTCGGGTTTGCCGCGTTCGCGTTTTCAGGGTCCTTCCGCCAAGCCCTGCTGAGTCAGCTCCGCCCGTCTTCCGCCAATCCTTCCGCCGACCTCGCGCTCGAGGTCGATTCCGCAGCTGTTTCCCGCGGGGATGCGCAGGTGGCGGAGGAGGGAATCGGGGAGGCCCGCGCAGCGGAAGGGGAAGGTACCTCAGCGGAAGGAGGGGGCGGAGCGGAGGGAGAAGGCGGAACAGAAAGGGAGCAGCAAGTGGAGGCGGCGGATAATGGGGGAGAGGGGACACGCAGGATTGAGGGTAGGCGGAGGAAAAGCAGGGGGAAGCGGAGGAGGAGGCGGAGGGTGGTGAGGGGCGATCGCGACAAGTGGGTTACCGAGTTACGGAAGAAGCCGTCGTGGCGAATCGTCAGTGGCTTCCAGGTGGGCACTGCGTGTTGGATGTTGTGTTTGCTTTAGGCCCTCCAATCTGCTCACCTCTGCTAATTCTGCTAATCAATCAGCTGGGTCAAACGGGTGTGCTAAATCAGTGGGTTACCAAGAGGACCCTCAATCAAACGTGGACTCACGCTCACGCTCACGCTCACTCCTGCCTCCTGCCTGCCTACCAACCAGGGCGTGCCAGCAACTCACCTCATCGCGGATTCAGACTCCCTCGCCTGTGCCCTCGTGGTGCGCCGCGCCTGCCACTTCTGGTCGCCTATCGGCCTCCCCACCCCCTCTTCCTCTGCCTCTGCTGCTGCTGACGGTGCTGCTGATACTGCTGATGGTGGTGCCAGTAGTGGCAGTGGGAGTAAAGCCACCATGACCCACGGGCACTACAGTGGGTACTGGTACAGCATGGACGGCAGGGATTTGTCTCTTCTGCGCTCCAATGATGACGTGTGTGGCCACGGGACCAGGCAACTCCCGAAGCCGTTTTCGCCCAAGAGATTCGGCACCACAGACAAGTACGTGCGTTATGGCTAAGTGTGTGTTGCCGCTAAGTGTGTGTGTTGGGGTACGTGCATATATTCTGATGTATGACTTCAGTCATGCGGGCCTTTGCTGCAGTGAATGTAACCAGTAAGCTGCAAGTGGTCGGCAGGTTGGTGGGTGGGTAGCAGCAGATGCAATGACTAATAAACACGCGCTGCGCTTCCTCCGTGCAAAATACCAGCGCCTTCTCTCTCTCTGCATGCCCTCGTGCATGCCCTCGTGCATGCCCTCGTAAAACGGTTCTCTCTCTGCATGCCCTCATGCTTTGTAAAACGGAACAAAGCACTTTATCACGTCTTGCTGCGTCTTTCAAGCACTTGCACAAGTACGCAGGTTGGCCTCTGCATGCCGTTCTTTGCGGTCGTCACGTGAACGTGCACCATGTGTTTAAGCTTGTTCCTGTTATGGGCACGTTGTGGACCATGATGGCATGGTATGGTGCATGGGGTTGGCATGACATGGCATGACATGGCATGGCATGGCATGGCATGGCATGGCATGGCAGGGTCCAGGAGAAGATGGGCATCTTTCTGTCAGCAGAGCAGCGCGATCAAATACTGCAGCAGCAGTGCAAGCTGGGCCACAAGGTGATTCTCTTGCTGCCATCGCAAACTGATGCTCCTACCCTACAACAAAAGAAGAAAAAGGGAAGGGATAGCGAAAGGAAGAATTAAAAAGCCCACAGCAGTCCAGGCTGGGAGGCAAGATGATGGTCGTGCGTGCCATGCCATGATGGTCGTGCGTACCATGGTGTCCCTCCCTCCTGACCCCTCGCCTGTGGAAAGTAGATTTTTGAGACGTCTCAAAAATCTACTTTCCACTCGTGCGTGCCGTGATGTCCCTCCCTCCTGACCCCTCACCTCCCCACCCACCCTACCCCCTCCCTCCTGCTATTTCTCCCTCTCTCTCCACCCCAGCCGCCAGAGTGGGCAGATGTGACCTCCCCAGGGAGGCAGCTACCCAGGTACCGCCGGGCAGTGATGTCACCGCACGACTCGTTCCTGGGGCACTTCTGGGAGCGCGTGGGCGTGCTGGCGGAGCTGCTCCTCGCCCTCCATGAGTCCCTCTCCCTCCCCCCGCCCTCCCCTCCCCCCTCCGCCTCTCCCCCTCCTCCCCCTCGTGCTTCGCGCTCCAGTGGGGATGGTCTGGGCGGTGGGGTGGATGGGGAGGGGGGAGAGGAGGGGGGTGATGGGGAAGGGAGGAATGATGGTGGTTCCAGTGCTGATGGCGGCGCTGCTGATTCTGGTGTTGAGGAGAGTGGGGCAGCAAGAGGAGGGGAGGGAGAGGAAGAAGGGACAGTGGGGGAAGGTTCAGAGGAAAGGGATGGGGTTGCTGTGTCCATGGTCACTTCTTCTGCTGGTGCTGCTGATGGTGGTGCTGCTGATGGTGGTGCTGCTGATGGTGGTGCTGCTGATGGTGGTGCTGCTGATGGTGGTGCTGCTGATGGTGGTGCTGCTGATGGTGGTGCTGCTGATGGTGGTGCTGCAGATGCTGCATCGTTCACCCCAGTGGTGCTGACTCCCTCTCCCCTCACGCACACTGCAGTGATGTTTGGCACCGACATTGATGGTACGGCATGGGCCCGTCATTTTGGCACGAAGTGATGTGGAATGGGATGCGGTGATATGAGGTGGGTGGGTGATATGGCATGTGTGATGTGGCATGTGTGATGTGGCATGGCGTGATGTGGCATGGGTGTTGTGGCATAGATGATGTGGCATGGCGTGATGTGCCATGGGTGTTGTGGCATGGGGTGACGTGGCATGGCGTGATGTGGCATGGCGTGATATGGCATGGGTGATGTGGCATGGGTGATGTGGCATGGGTGATGTGGCATGGCGTGATGTGGCATGGGTGTTGTGGCATAGATGATGTGGCATGGGGTGATGTGGCATGGCATGATGTGGCATGGCGTGATATGGCATGGGTGATATGGCATGGGTGATGTGGCATGGGTGATATGGCATTGGTGATGTGGCACGGGGTGATGTGGCAGGGTGATGTGGCATGAGCACCTCTCCTGTCACCCTGCAGCCGAGCGTACCACACAGACATGCACTGCATAGACCGGACAAATGCATAGATACCTATATTCTCTCTTTCTCCTCCTTTTCAACTACACCCCCCCCCAACCCCCCCTTCTCCCCTCGCCGCCCCCCTTTCCCCACCACCTCTCTGCTTCAAAAGTGACTTCTCTTTACCTTTGATACTCGTCCTTTTTTCACCAAAAGCAAGTTTCTCTCTCCTCCTTCCCCTTCCTGCCGCACCCCATCCCCCTCCGCCCCTCCCCTGCCCCCACCATCCTCTCTACGTGTAAAGTGAAGTCGGCACGTTCGCCGGCAATCTGAGCCGCATTCTCTTTGGTGGCGCCACGCCTCTCATTCCCGGTCGCCGCCTGCACTGGGGGAATGAGCCCCACCTGTGCTTTGGGGAGGTCATCTTCCCTCTCCACACCGCTTATTCCATGTGAGCCGCCCTTGCCGGCCGCATGCTGCACGCTGCATTCCACATGCCACATTCCACATTCCACGTTTCACATTCCGTGTTTCGCATTCCACATTCCACATTCCACATGCCACATACTGCGCACACGGTGAGCGAACCTCCCTGCACATGCTGCAATGGTCATATACACCCCCTTCACAGGAACGCCACAGAGTATGTGAGGAGGAAGGCGTATGCCTGGGCGGACGCCCGACTCACTGCTGCCGTCACTGGCGCCACTGCTGAAGGTACCAGTAATGCCGATGGTGCTGCTGGTGCTGCCACTGGTGCTGATGCTGGTGGGGAGGAGGAGGAAGAGGCAGAGGATGGGGAGGAGGCAGAGCAGCGGCTGCAGCAGCGGAGGGAGGCGGAGGAGAAACGTAGAGAAGAGCAGCTGTCTAAGCTGCCCTCTCCGTTGCAGGCGAGTCGATTCATGCCATACCATCCCATGTCATGCCAGTCCATGCCATCCGATGCCATGCCATCCTGTGCCATCCCATGCCTTTCCCATTCCACGCCATGCCAGTCCATGCCATCCAATGCCATCCAATGCCATGCCATGCAATCCCATGCCATGCCATGCAATCCCATGCCATGCCATGCCATGCCACATGGACTGGACCATGCTTCCTTCTGTCATCTAGCAATCTACTCTCCCCTCTTATTCCTAGTGACACCGGTTACGTGCTGCTTCTTCACCCCCTCCCGTGTGAAGACTCACTGCAAGTGAGATTGCTGATATCCTGACTTTTATACCTTCACCTTCCCTCTGCTATCCATTGCAGGTGACGTGGCACTATTGGTTCAATTGAGGTGGCTTCTGAAGTCACCATGACTTCATGTCACACCCATTGTGGTGTAAAATGATTGACATGAAGTCGTCACCCGTTGCAGGTGGCGTGATTGTGATCCTGACTTTCGAATCATCTGCTCCCATCTGCTGTGTCTGTTGCAGGTGACATGGCTGTACCGGTCCAATCGTCGCACCATCACAAACGTGGGAGACGTGCTGCAGCTGCTCACAGCGCACTTTCGCATGCCCATCCACATTATCGAACTCTCCGAATCTACACCGTAAGTGGTTGAAAAAATATTCGCCATATGAAACATGTGTGAACTGAGACGCCTCAAGACGTCACATCATCAAATGCCATAAGACCATGCCCTCCCTGACTCACTCCTTGCTGCTGCCACCGTTGCATCGTTTTTATGTTGCACATTTTTTTCTTCCCTCTCCCTCCATCTGCCCTGAGACACCAGTCTCACCTCAACCTCAGCCTCACTCTCACCCCACCTCCCCTCCCTCTTCACCCAACACCATGCCCCAGCTTCGACCAGGTGATTCACACAATGCGCCACACGGCCTTTGCCATCGGCATGCACGGCTCGGCCCTCGCCAACCTCATCTTCCTGCCCTCGGGGGCGTCAGCCCTGGAGCTCATCCCCTACAAGTACCGCTACTTCCCCTACCTCCCACCCCCCTCCACCATGTGCCCTGCAGGTTTGACCAAGTGGTGAACACGAGGCGCCACGCACCCTCATCCTCACCCTTTCCCTCACCCTCATCCTCACACCTCACAACTCAACCTCGCCCTCACCCTTACCCTCTCCCCTATTCTCCTCTCTCCTCACCCACCACAGGTTCGACCAGGTGGTTCACACGATGCGGCACACAGCCTTTGCCATGGGAATGCACGGCTCGGCCCTCGCGAACCTCATCTTCCTGCCCTCCGGGGCGTCAGCCCTGGAGCTCATCCCCTACAAGTACCGCTACTTCCCCTACCTCACCATCGCACCTCTTTTCAACATAAACTACCACCAATGGACCAATGAGAAGCGCGAATTCGCGTCGTTCGACGACGGGTGTTTTGAAGGGAAGTGGGCGAAGCTGAGTCCGTCGGACTGTTGGAAGTTAAAGCCGTGCTTGCGCTGTGTGCGGGACCATGCGCGCACGCATGTGGATCCTGAGAGCATTGGGCCTGTGCTAGCTGATATTGGACGAGAGGTGCGCATATGGATTGGCATGTATGGTCTTCCTGGTTCCTGAAACTCCAAATGCCCTTTTCTTAACTTTCTTGTTAGATGTGAATGGAGTGAAAGTAAAAACGGAGTACCATAGCGAAGATTCACTTGTACTTGCTTCTGGCTAGCCCACGTTAAGAAATATCCGAGCTGCATTGCTGCCTCTCCGCTTTATCAACATAAATATCAACATCTCCACATTACAATCTAGAACTTGCCCTACAGTATACGCAAACCCTTGCACTACGCACCACCACCTCACACCTACATCAGCAGAGAAGCAGTTCAGGGGTGACGGTTGCTGAAACCCTCACGCCTGAGCTGCTTCTTTGCCACCACCATCTCAAGACAGCCCCACCACCTCCCTTAGCACTTGTGTGTGAGCTGACTGAAATGTCTCGTCTGTAGACACCCATCCGCATTGCCGCAACCTGTGCCCCCCCAGCTACGTCTTCGCCTCCACCACCTCCCGACTCAACCCAGCCACCTTCCAGAGCACCACCTTCCCCTCCTCCACAGCATGCCACGAACTTATCCATGTGCCAGCACAGCAGATGCAGCCACATCGCTCCAACCCTCGCCCCTGAGTTGCTTCTTAGCCGCCACCACCCGCACTGCTGCAACCTTCTACCTCTCCCCTTAGCCTCTTCTTTGAAACCACCACCTCCCAGAAGTGCAGAAGGACAGAGGCGGCACCTGCGCTCCGTGCCTGGGTCCGAAACTGAGTAAGCCGGCGGGAGTATTCCTCGTAGGTCATTGGCACACCTGAACACGCATGCATCCATGCACGTACAAACGCAAACGCACACATACATGCATGCCACCCCGCTCCACCTCCCCCCATCCCCCTCTCGCAACCATGCACACATCATTTGGAAACACAAACATGCAATACACACACAAGGGGTAAGAATACGCACGCCATGAAGCAAAACTTAAGAGAGAAAAACAGGCTATTCAATACGGGTGCTCAGCTAGTATCACAGTGCGCAGCAGCTCCGCTATTCACTCGCTCTCACCTGTGTGGCGCCGTCGACACTCTTCCTCCAGCTGCTTCATCTTCTCCTCCACTGCTGCCTCCTCCCTCACTGCCCTCTGCCTCTCCTCCTGCACCCGCCTCCTCTCCTCCTCTCTCCTCGCCTTCTGTTGTGCCCGCCTCTCCTCTTCCATCCTCCTCTCCTCCTCCTTCCTCCTCACCTCTTCCTTCCTCCTCTCCTCCTCCTCCTTCTTCCTCTTCTCCTCCCTCTCCCTCATCTCTTCCTCCTTCCTCCGCACCTCCTCCTTCCTCCTCCTCTCGTCCTCTTTCCTCCTCTCGTCCTCCTTCTTCCTCCTCTCCTCCTCCTTCCTCTCCTCCTCCTTCCTCATCTCCTCCTCCTTCCTCCTCCTCTCCTCTTCCTTCTTTCTCCTCTCTTCCTCTTTCCTCCTCTCCTCCTCCTCCTTCCTCCTCACCTCCTCCTTCCTCCTCTCCTCCTCCTTCTTCCTCCTCTCCTCTTCCCTCTCCCTCCTCTCTTCCTCCTTCCTCCTCTCCTCCTCCTCATTCTTACTCTCCTCCTCCCTCTTCCTCCTCTCTTCCGCCTTCCTCCTCTCCATTTCCTCCTTCCTCCTCACGTCCTCTTCCCTCGCCCTCTTCGCCTCCTCAGCCTTTCTTTGACACTCCTCCGCCTTCCTCTTTTCCGTCAGCTCCCCTTCAGTCCGCACGATCTCCTCCTCCGCGGCAGAGACAGCAGCTTTCATCCGTACCACCCACGCCCGTAGAAGACCGTTGTATAATGCAAGCACGCTCGCTGGAGCGTCCTTGGGGGGGGGCGGGGGCGGGGGACCCTGATGTAAGGGTTCGGGTGGGGGTTGGGGAGAGAGAAGGGAGGGGAGGTGAAGGTAGAAAAGGCTAAGAAATAATTGAGAGTAAAAGGCCAGAGAGAGGGGATGGAACAGGAGGGGAGAGGACGGGAGGTCGTGGCGACAAGACAACAAGCACAATCGTCAATGAAACTCACGAAGGTGTCATTCTCCTGCTGTTGCTGCTGCTGATGATGATACATGCAATCCTCCCGTTTCGCCCTTAACTCTTCCTTCAGTTTACTCATCTCCTCGTCCCTCGCAGCAGAAGCAGCAGCAGCAGCTGCAGAAGCAGAAGCAGCAGCAGCAGCAGCAGCATCAGTAGCAGCAGAAGCAGCCGACTTCTTATCCTTCTTATCCTCCTCCCTCAACCCCTCCATGCCCTCCCCCTCCTCTCGTTCCACCTTCTTCCCTTTCCTCAGACGCTCCTCTGCCACCTTCTCCTGCTGCTGCTTCCCAGCCATCTCCACCGTCGCCTTGCGCTTCGCCTTCTGCTCGTCCATTTGCTGCTGCTTCGCCTTCTGCTCGTCCATTTGCTGCTGCTTCGCCTTCTGCTCGTCCATTTGCTGCTGCTTCGCCTTCTGCTCGTCCATTTGCTGCTGCTTCGCCTTCTGCTCGTCCATTTGCTGCTGCTTCGCCTTCTGCTCGTCCATTTGCTGCTGCTTCGCCTTCTGCTCGTCCATTTGCTGCTGCTTCGCCTTCTGCTCGACCATTTGTTGCTGCTTCGCCTTCTGCTCGTCCATTTGTTGCTGCTTCGCCTTCTGCTCGTCCATTTGTTGCTGCTTCGCCTTCTGCTCGTCCATTTGTTGCTGCTTCGCCTTCTGCTCGTCCATTTGTCGTCCATTTGTTGCTGCTTCGCCTTCTGCTCGTCCATTTGTTGCTGCTTCGCCTTCTGCTCGTCCATTTGCTGCTGCTTCGCCTTCTGCTCGTCCATTTGCTGCTGCTTCGCCTTCTGCTCGTCCATTTGCTGCTGCTTCGCCTTCTGCTCGTCCATTTGTTGCTGCTTCGCCTTCTGCTCGTCCATTTGCTGCTGCTTCGCCTTCTGCTCGTCCATTTGTTGCTGCTTCGCCTTCTGCTCGTCCATTTGTTGCTCCTTCGCCTTCTGCTCGCCCATTTGTTGCTGCTTCGCCTTCTGCTCGTCCATTTGTTGCTGCTTCGCCTTCTGCTCGCCCATTTGTTTCTCCTTCGCCTCCATGTGTTGTCGCTGCATCGCCTCCCTCTCCATCTTTTCCTGCAGTGTCGCAACATGGCGGCCGTTGGCACACAGACGCATCACACAGCCAAGGAATCCGCGTAGTAAAACCACTAGTTTGTACACTTACCTGCTTCAGTTCACATGCATGGCATGTGCTGTGAATCCAGGGCCTTTCGAAATCGACATCGGAGATGAAATTCTTCAGCTGTAAAACCTCCCATTTGTCATACAGAGTGCTCACGCTCACTCAAATGTTGCTGCTTCCTCCTCGCACGACCAGCAAAAGTCGATTCGTGCTTCCTGTTTCACACCAGGTGTTCAAGAGACGGGCAAGTAATTAGTGATCTACAGATGTTGCACGGAAAACGCGGGCGGGCATCATAGAGGGTTTGACCCAATGGTTCGCCTGAGGATCATGCGAGAATGCGAAGGAGTATTGAGCCGTTTCAAAACTGGATCACGCGAAAAGGAAACTGACTTACCAAAGAAGGAAATAGAAGAAATGTGATTTAAGCACTGGATTAAAAAAATAAACAGCAACAACAAGAACACGCTAGAGGGCAAGGACAATAAAAAACGGTTTGCCATCCCATGCACCCTTCTGGACCTTGAGCCTTTTGATATGATGTATGGCGATCGTTAACCCAGCAGCAGCAGCAGCAGCAGGAGTCCAGCCAGGCAGTGTGATAAAGTTGAGAGCCAGCGCCCAGCCTCCGCCGTCTGGATCGTCACTGTTCTCCTCATATTTGAGGTCCGGATCCAAGCTTGTTAGATCTATCAAGCCTCCGTCAGATGGAACCCAGCTCCTTGGAATGCGGATCACGGCGACGTGGCCTCTTCGCAATCCGATGCTCTCCGAACCGCGCTTGAAGGTAGCTGTGACGTTGAAGCAGCCGAGGAAATCGAGTTCCACGACCATGATCGGCGATGGATTGTGAATGAAGTTGAGAGGAAGGAAATCATGAGATGCTCTAAGTCGGAAACAGGTGACGCTGGGAGATATTGAAACAGTGATGTGCAGAGAAAGGGAACCCGTCGATGCGGATGCAAGTGCGAAAAGCGTTGCAGGTATGCGAGGCTTCTAAGGAAAGCTGCGATGATAAGATTGTTGCACAACTATCACTCTGGAAGCGTTGAAGTCTGGGTCTATGGCTAGAATCAATGGGTACAAGCTATAACCGATCAGGAAAAGTGGCCGTCAGTGTGCTGCTACCAACTAGCTAGCAGCTTGTGTCTCTGGACCAGGAACAACGACCTTCTGATTCAATGGGGGTTTTAGCAACTAAATGCACAGCCGGTATAATGCTGCTTACCGAAGCGCCTTCTCCCTACGGGGGGTTGGTTTCCTCCGGGGATCTCCTTAAAGCCAAAAAAAAAAACAAGAGGCGACGAAATCGTCTTAGGGTTGCGAAGTGTTATGAATGAACTTGCAGAGTGCGCAGAATATCGAATAACGAGAATATGAATCCCAGAATCAAGAAACAATGAAGTAGCGAGGCCTAAATAGGGGAAAACCTAGCTAGTCGGGGAGGTCGGGCGAAGATGGCTCGGTGATGGATGCGATTGGAGCGGAGGCCGACTCGGGAGTGGTTCGGTGCGACGAAATAGGAAGGTCAGGTTCGTCGCGTGACCCTCGGGATGGCCTCGCTAACGAGTGCCTCAGTAAGGATTTGTAAATCCTTACACTCTCCCACCTTCTAAATAAGGCAGCTCTGTACTGAAACAGGCCCCACACTAGCGAGGATTCCGTAGATCTCCTCCTTAGCTGAATCCGACGGCCGAAATGCCTTTGACAATAATTTTGAAAAGGTTGGAATGTAAGCCGTTGATGAAGTCCGATTTCGATCTGACGGTCGAAGATGAACTACCCAAAATGAAGTAGAAGTTGGAATGTGGGCCGTAGATCGAGCAGGTGTAGATCTGACGGTCGAAGACTGACGCGAAAAGAGAGGGAACCTGCTGACGCGAATTCAAACGCGATTGATCAGGGACCGTTGATCGTGTCGGTGTGATCGCGATCGTCCGTCGTGCTGACGCAACCTGACAAACTCAGAAAGGACCAAGAAAAACGCCAAGGAAAGAACAGTGCAGCGCACTTTCTCCCCCCTTCCAAGAAAGCTGTCCACAGACTCTTCAAAGCTGCGCCGAAGTAAAACCCAACAGAACCAGGTGTTAAGTCCCACTGAAAACGAGCGTTGAGCGTAGGGGACAAGGTGAAAACGTGTCGGTGTGGAAACTCGATGACGACACCAGGTGTATGTGCCCCAAAATTCCTCATGGGCGAACCAGCGGAAGTAGATCAGAAACAGCGACGGAAAATCCATGTTGCTCGAAATGGACTTGTTTTGTCTTCACATCGCCGGAAAATCAGGCGATATCTTCAGTTGCAGTTGGCAGCACCTGACGTGGTTGATATTGAATGCAGTTGTCGTGGGCGGGTCGAAGGCGAGTTGTCGGTAGCAGAGTTGGAATGGTTTCTCCGAGAAATTTGTCGTAATGCGCCGAGAGTTAAAGGGCAGGGATGAAATTTTACAGCTGTCGCTCCCCCCCGTCACTGTTGTTGCCGCCTTCTTCAGTTCGTCGTAAGTCATTCGTACCCCTTGAAAACTCCGTGTAGTTCCCGCGGTGTTGCCCTGCGTAAATGTCGCGCGCGTTTAACCAAACGCCGAATTCTCCTCCGAAATTGTCGCCGCTTCTCGCCGTAAAACCTGTGCAGTCCCGCGTAAACTTCGAAAATGTCGTTTGAACACAGCCCCGAAAATCCGCAGATGCAGGTGCAGCCCTCCTCCGAAATCTTCGGTCGTATTATAGCCGCCCACTCGGTCACCAGCAGTTTCCGTCGGCTACCCGACCCCAGCATGTGGGTTCAATCGAGAACCGGGACTGCCCTGGGTTATTCCGAGACCGAATCTCACGGAACCTAGTGGCATCAACGCCGTTGACCCCGTCGTCTAAGCTGCTCCCGCCGATGATTTTAACTGAAAACCACGCAAAACTCCCACTGGCGCTTTGCAGATGTTTCACCCATCGCTCGTCGCCGGTAGGTAAATCCGAAAACTTCGGCCGCTCCCACGCTCCCTTTTACTGAAGAATTTCCCGCGGTGTCGTTTAAACACCAGTGGGTTCTAGGTATCCCCGCCGCTGTGTTTCTTGCCAGGCGACTTAAAAGTGACCCTTCAGGCGAAGTCCCCCAACGGCTCAACCGCACTCCAAGAAGCGAAGAAACACCCTCAGCTTCAACTCTTTTTTTTTTGTAGGAAAAGTCACCCGAAAATCATGGTTGAGGCAGCAGTCCCGAAGTTATTCTCCGCCGTGTAGCCCCGACGTTTCCGCCGGTAACCCTGGTACTCCGATGTTCACCCATCTTCCACCCGTCGAAACCACTTAGAGAATCCCAGGTATCATTGGCAATGTACCGCTCGCCGCGCCTCCATGTAACAATATCAAACCCTTTCGGGGGTCTACCGAATAGACTCCGAAATTCGCGGTGGATTGGTGCACGGGCTCAACCTCTCACTCAAGTGATCTGCTGGATCACCCACAACTTCCCCTCCGTCGTCATTTTTTTCGTATTCACCCCCCGACAATTCCGCTTCCCGCCGTTCACCCAGCGTCCGCTTTTGTCGGATGAGGTATCGTCGTTGTTGCCCGCGCGAACTCGTCCCCGGTGGAGAGGCAAAAACTATCGGAGTCGGGGAACCTTAGTTAAAAGGAAACTATCGCCCAACCGTTTTGCAGCCCGCTGTGCCTATCACGCCAATAAAATTTCACAGCTTCCCGGTCTCAGCTTCGCCGCTGCGCCGTCACCTCGTGAAGAGACGCCCGGGTCAGGAGAAACCTGTAAACTGCACCGATGTTATCCTCGCAGCTCCCCGACTTTTTCGCGTGCCGTTCACCCAGCCCGCTTTTGTCGGAGTAGAACAGTGCCGCGAACTCCACTTTTTTTTGTATTTTCTGTACAGCTGTCGAACGAGCACCAATCCAGGTGCCTTTAACCAGCACAGGGTAGGCACGTGTTCACCCCCGTTATTCGGCCAAGTAGGTTGACTGCATGAGTCAGAACCAGGACTTGGTGGGGATGGTGAGGTTCGGGCGAAGTAGGGCCGCAGATCGATTCCACCGGCTTTTAATCTGCTCCCCACGACGTTCTTCAACCCTCGCTTAGCCGTTGTACCGTTTCTGCCCGTGTGTCCCGGCAGCCTGTACCGACCCCTCCGAAATTGTCGGGCGGTACCTTGGACACCGTTTAATCGTGGGATGTCAGCAGCTGTCCCCGAAAACGAATTCCCTGGTCAGGAGAAACCGCTCTCGATACTGCCGGCCAGCTTGCAACAACACCAGGTACGCAGTGTCGCCGAGTTGATTCGAGGTGTACCTGCCCCGATTTCCCTCGTCGCCTGCGTCCCACTTCCTCGTAAGTGCGATTTAGCCACCGCGTTTTCCGTTGCAGCCCGTAAGTGTCAGCAGGTATGAAGCCCCGTCTGTCCACGAGCACTCCTGCCGAAAATTGCTGATGACGCGCCCGCCAATGCAGTAAAAGCCGCCGCACTTAACAGGTCGGGCGGGACGGCAGTTGACTCCCGCTAAGTCGGGCAGTCTAGTGTCGTCTCTCCTCGCCACCGACATTTTCGGACGCAAAACTCCATTTGCGCCTGGCGAGTTCCCCAGCCGACTTTTTCTCCACAGTAGCTCCGAAATTATCGCCACAGTGACGCACGTCCCTTGTCGCCAGCTGCCGAGCCACACTCCGTGAGTCACGCGCGCAAGATGACGACGAGCCACCGTTGTCACTTGCCGCATGGGACGACTCCGAAGTTGTCGCGCAACTGTTGACTCAGGTCCAACGTCGTCAACTGCCACTCATCGTGACGACTTCCGAAAATTTCGTGCAGGTGCCGACGCAGGTCCGCTGACGCCAGCTGCCTCACAAAATTCTGAAACCGTCGTTAAGCCGCAGCGGAATAATAACTCACGATTAATGTCGCGACAGCTACAGCTGTCCGTTGCCTGGGGGGAGGGAGGCCACGGTCGATCGCGACCGTTCGAGGCAAGGATCTGGCGGTGCCGAAGGAGTACCCGTAAAACTATGGCTGCGAGGAGCAACTAACGCGTTCTCCTGGCCGGCCTACGCAACTCCTGGACCCCAAGACATCCTTCCTCGTCCCCCCCCCCCCCCCCCCCCCCCCCCCCCCGAGGGGTACTACACTCTAAAAGCGGGGTGAGCTAGGAAAGTAGCTCTGATACCAGGTGTTATGAATGAACTTGCAGAGTGCGCAGAATATCGAATAACGAGAATAAGAATTCCAGAATCAAGAAACAATGAAGTAGCGAGGCCTAAATAGGGGAAAACCTAGCTAGTCGGGGAGGTCGGGCGAAGATGGCTCGGTGATGGATGCGATTGGAGCGGAGGCCGACTCGGGAGTGGTTCGGTGCGACGAAATAGGAAGGTCAGGTTCGTCGCGTGACCCTCGGGATGGCCTCGCTAACGAGTGCCTCAGTAAGGATTTGTAAATCCTTACACGAAGCAACATTACACTGTTATTTTTAGATACATCTGATCTATAGTGAGAATTATATAATATCGTAACATGACTTTGATATTTGCTGAATCATTGCTATTCATAGATACATGTTTCATATAATATGGGAGTATACAAATGAAAGGGTGTACATAACAGATGGGCGTGGTTGTTTAGGGTAAGTTATTCTTGTTGTGTTCATATGATTTGGTTTTAGGGTGACTGAAAATCTGAAACAAAAAAGCTACAGAAATGAAGGCTTTACTTTACCCAAACACATCCATGACCAGACTCGAACTCCCGACCTTCGCGATGAAACGCGGCTTCGACAGAGCTGTTCTATACAATCCGTGTTTGTGATGGCGTAAAACTGTGTCGACCTAAAATGCAATAAAAACGTCCCATTCTAGGGTTTCGTCAAATGTCTTTTTGCTCCGTTTCTCTTCCACCTAGTCAGACTACTCTAGCTTCTCCCCGTCCCTCACGCCACTCACGCCACTCACACCACTCAGACTATAACTCCTAGTTAAGGTAAGCCTCATTCTCTCTATTCTTAAGTTCATTCTAGTTGAGAGTGGGTTCTAGTTTAGCTCATTTGGTTGAGAGTTGTTTTTTTTTTAACGAGATCTAGACGTATTTTGTTTCTTAACCTCGCTTTCTTCCTAGGTTATGCACCGTACTTTTGTTCTCTCCTTCCCTCTCCTTCTCTCCACTTCTTCCCATCTTCTTCTCTCCTTTATTTCGATTTACATTCTACTTGCTTGCTCTTTTCAGCTCTTGCTCTTACTTTTGTCTTCTTCCGTACGCTGTTTCTTGATTTATTCCTCTTCCTTAATTGAAATTTGACATGATTATTAACAATTATGTTCAGAGAGTTAAATTATTAGGTTGGAGCATTCTCTTTCTCGTTCTCTTTCTCGTTCTCTCGTTGTCTAGTTCTTTCTCGTTCTCTCGTTCGTTCTCCCTCGTTCTTTCTCTCCCGTTTTCTCTCTCTCTCTCGCGTTCTCTCTCTCTCTCTCTCTCTCTCTCTCTCTCTCTCTCTCTCTCTCTCTCTCTCTCTCTCTCTCTCTCTCTCTCTCTCTCTCTCTCTCTCTCTCTCTCTCTCTCTTGTTCTCTCTTTCTCTCGTTCTCTCGTTCTCCCTCGTTTTCTCGTTCTCTCTCTCTTCTCTCTCTCTCTCTCGTTATTTCACTCTCGTACTCTCGCTCTCGCTCTCGATCGTTCACCCTCGTTCTCTCTCGCTCGTTCCCTCTCTCGTTCTCTCCCTCTCGTTTCTCGTTTTCTCTCTATCGTTCTCTCTCTCTCGTTCTCTCTCGTTTTCTTTCTCTCTCGATCTCTCTCTCTCTCGTTCTCCCTCTCTCGTCCTCTCTCTCTCGATCTCTCTCTCGTTCTCTCTCTCTCTCTCTCGTTCTCTCTCTCTCGTTCTCTCTCTCGTTCTCTCTCTTGTTCTCTCTCTCTCTCGTTCTCTTTCTCTCTCGTTTTCTGATTCTTGTTCTCTCGTTCTCTCTCTCTCTCGTTCTCTCTCTCTCTCGTTCTCTCTCTCTCGTTCTCTTTCTCTCTCGTTTTCTCGTTCTTGTTCTCTCGTTCTCTCTCTCTCGTTCTCTCTCTCTCATGTTCCCTCTCTCTTGGTCCTGATTATTTATATTTACCACTTTCCTATGATTTCTTTTTCTCTTTATCTACTTGGTTTTTGTTTTCAGGAGTTTTGCTGATCAAGAAGACGAGTGCAATCTGGACAATTTGTAGTTGTCACTTCTAGGATTTCCCATATTGCCATCTTTATTTTGTTTTGCATCTTCTATGTCTTATCGTGGGTTTTCGGCTCGTTTTTTTGTTGTGCATGCGTTTGGTTGTTGTGAATGTGTTTGCTTGTCTGAGTGTGCATTCATCCATCATTGCAATAACAATGCATGTCTTTGAATTTTAAAAAGGTGAATCGGCTCTATCATCTTTACCAAAAGGTTCATTGGCGCGCTTGTCGGGAGCCCACTTGAACTGGATGTGAAAATGAAACGTGGAATGATTGAACTGAGCAGCATGAGAAGTACAAGTACCAAACCCTAAAGTGTTGTACCCCATATAATCTACCCCACTACAGCCTACACAGACTATAGTGAATGAGTTTGACACACCCCCATAGGCAAAGTGGGGGAGAGCAAGGGGTCACAAGACCAGTCAAGCAAAACAAGGCAAAGCAAGCTCAGGGTGGATCACAACGTCACCACACATTCTGAGCACAAGTTCAAGACCACAAGGCCAGTTCACATGCAAGATTACATATATATAAGGCTAAACAAGCAAGAGCAGGTATATATATATGTAACAGTACAAACAAGGTCAAGAAGTGAGCAAGTGAGGCAAGGTAGGCACAAGGCCCAGCTGAGTACAGAAGCGCTGATGATCACAAGGCGCGAGTGCCTTGGTGAAGATATCAGCAGTGTTGGCCTGAGAGGCCACGTACGCAAGTCGCAGCTGACCACGCTGCTGTAGCTCACGAGCTAAGAAGTAGCGAAGAGCAATGTGCTTCGTTCTGTGCTCCAGTCTCTGCTCCCGACACAAGGCCAGCATGGCCTTGTTGTCTACGTACAGCACTGGAGGAGAACGAGGCGGCTCTCCGAGGTCAGTCAGCAGGTAGGTGAGCCAGCGAAGCTCCTGTGCAGCCATGGCCCCTGCGTAGATCTCAGCCTCACAACTGGAGCCGAGAACAGAAGACGAGCGGGTAGCCCGCCACGAAACAGAGCCGGAACCAAGGCTGAAGGTGTAACCCTGTGACGACCGCTGCGTAGCCTGGTCGTCAGCCCAAGAAGCGTCTGCGTGCCCAGTGAGGACCACTGGACTCTGCCCTCCAAGCACAAGCCCCATGCCCGACGTACTGCACAAGTAGCGCAACACCCTCTTCGCTGCAGCCATGTGCTCCGGTCTGTGTCTCCCAGGAGCAACATAGCGTGCGAGAATGCTAAGAGGGTATGCAAGGTCAGCTCGAGTGCAGGTCATCAGGTACATGAGGCAACCAACAAGCTCTGGGTACGGGCCACTCGACTCTACGGACTCATCCGAAGGCAGAGCTGAGAGCGAGTGGCGAGTAGGCAGAGGAGTGGCCTGAGGCGAGGAGTACGTGAAGCCGAAGCGCTGAAGGACCTGCTGCACCATGTGTGACTGAGTCAGGGTAATGGTGCGCTGTGCTCTGACCCGGGTGATCTGCAAGCCAAGGTAGCTGCGCAGTTCACCCAGGTCTGTGCACGTGTGTCTCTTCTGCAGCTCGGACTTCACGTGGGCGAGTCCAGCAGTGTCAGCTGTGGCAAAGACCAAGTCGTCGACGTACACGAGGATGTAGAACGGCGGCAAAGAAGTGTCGGTGCGCAGAAACAGCGACGGGTCGGCAGTAGAGGGAGCAAACCCAAGAGCCGCAAGTGTAGTCCTCAGTGTGTCGTGCCACTCACGCGGTGCCTGGCGGAGACCGTAGACTGGCCGCCGGAGGCTCCACTGGGTGCCAGGAGGAAAAGTCCCAGTGAAGCCAAGTGGGCGGCGCAGCCAGATCTCCTCGTGCAGGCTGCCCTGCAAGAAAGCAGTGCTGAAGTCAAGAGAGTGCAGCTCGTAGTCACGGTGAGCAGCTATGTGCAGCAGTACCCGAAGAGTGGTCATCTTCGGGGTGGGAGAGAAGGTCTGAAAGTAGTCAACTCCCTGCCGCTGACTGAAGCCACGAGCCACGTAACGCGCCTTGAAGACAGGCGGAGAACCCGGCGGCCGCTTCACCCTGAAAATCCACATGCCACTGACGATGTTCGCCCCAGGCGGGGGAACCTCGTCAACGTAGGTGCCTGTGGACTTCCAGGAAGCCATCTCTGCGTCCATAGCTGCCTGCCACTGAGAGGAGTAGGGACCCTCTATCGCCTCCGCGTAAGAGCGCGGAGTCGGGATGTCAAGTGCATCCGGGTCTCCCTCAGGGGTAAGCAGTACGGACACGAGATGAGGTGAAGCAGCAGCCAAACACTGGAACTCCTCCTGCCTGTCCTCAAGGACGTCCGTGCCAAGGGCACACTCACCCCCGACGGACGGAGGACAGACAGACTCAGACTCAGCAACAAGACTAGCAGCGTAGTCTAGACGACAGCGAGCAGCAAAGTCGACGAGCTCAGCAACTAGGGCTGACGCAGCAGTGGACTCAAAGGAAGGGTCAGTGACAACAGTAGCAAGGAGACGCGTGACAGTCGGACTGGCAGCACGAAGAGAGTCCGACTCCGGGTCGGCAAGAGCAGGAAGAGAGGACTCAGGAGGAGAAGGCAAAGGGGCACGCACAGGAGCAGTGGACGGACGCAGAGACATCCGGTGCGTGCCAGGGACAGGAGGAGGACGCTGACGCGAACCACGACCACTAGCGCGAGCAGCACGGACAGGCGACACAGGGCGAGACGCAGGCTCACGATTCTCAGCAAGACCTCCAGTAGGACCAGTGTAGGGAGAAGGAGCAGGCAGTGGGGAGGCCGGCAGTAACTGTAACTGTGACGGGACAGGCTGTGGACACTCTAAGGGAGGAGGAGGACCCGTAGAAGGCGGGAGACCAAGAACCTGCTCAAGGAGCGGAACGAAGTACGGCCGAGGCCGCGCAGCGACTCCAGACACAGCAGGGACAGCACCAGTACCCCCAGTGGCAGCACCAGAGCCAACAGCACCGCCAGCTCCAGCACCCCCAGCAGCTCCACTAGCTCCAGGACCTCCAGCAGCACCAGTAGCACCCCCTGCAGGACCGCCTCCAGTACCGCCAGCAGTACCCTCAGCGCCAACACCCTCAGCAGCTCCAGCTCCAGTCGGACCACGAGAAGACGCAGTGGCCCCAGCTCCAGTAGTACCCGCAGGCCCAGCAGCTCCAGTACTCCCAGTACGAGCACCTCCGGGACCCGTGGTACCAGCACCCTCAGCAGCCGAAGAACCTCCAGCTCCAGCAGCACGCCTCCAGCGCCGGGCAAACCACTCACGCACCTCCTGTGGAGAGAGTGGCTCCCGTCGAGACGGAGCACCCGGAGAACCTCCAGGCCCAGCACCGCGAGACGCCACACGAGTAGGCCCAGCTCCCGCAGGCTCCGCAACTCCAGGCTGAGCACCCCCAGGCTCAGCACCCCCAGTCGTAGCACCCCCAGGCTCAGCACCCCCAGACTCAGCACCCCCAGGCGCAGCACCCCCAGGCGTAGTACCCCCAGGAACAGCACTCCCAGGCTCCGCACCCCCAGGCGTAGCACCCACACGCTCAGCACCCCCAGAGTCAGCACCCCCAGGCTCAGCACCCCCAGCAGCACCAGAGTCACCAGCTACCTCAGCAGGCTCGACTGCGTCTACCTGGGACACACCTGAAGGGGCAGGACCCTGAGGGGGAAGGGGGTCTACCGGGGGGGGACCTGGCACGAGGAAGAGCGGTGGCGGGGGGAGGGACGGAGTGCGGTAGGGGAAGAGGCGGTAGTAGGGCACCGACTCGTCAAACGTGACGTCCTGGGAGGACAGAACACGGCGAGAGGTGGGGTGGTAGAACTGCCACCCTGGCGCGTCAGGGGGGAAGCCAAGGAAGACGCAGGGAGCAGCACGAGGGGACAGCTTGTCCGCAGACAAGTCGCGGACAAACGCCCGAGATCCCCAGACACGGAACGCAGACGCATCGCCAACCTTCCCCGTCCACAGCAAAGCTGGGGAGGCCTCCGGCATGGAGACCCTGGGCTGAGTTTGATCTGATGCGCCGCGTACCGAACCGCAAACGGCCACAGAAAATGGGGGGCAGCCGCATGCATCATGGACGTACGGGCGACGTCCATGACCATGCCAATGCGGCGCTCAGCAATCCCATTTTGCTGTGGAGAGTCCGGAAGCGTGAAGGTCTGGCGGATGCCTCGTGCACGACAGTAGGCTCGCAGAAGGCCCGAGGAGAACTCCCCGCCTCTGTCAGAGTGCAGACGCAGAACAGGAAAGTCCGAGCCGAAACTCTTCCTGAGCTGGAGACGAGCTGCGCGGATCCAGTCGATCAACACCTCAGTGACATCACCCTTGCTGCGCAAGGGGAAGACTGTGGTGTAACGCGAGTAGTCGTCAACCACCAGCAGGAAGTAGCGCTCGTGACCCTGTCCACGGACGCGGGCTGGGCCCCACACGTCCATGTGAAGCGTCTGCAGCGGGGCCTCTGTCGGAGGAAACTGGGAGGAGTGAGGGGCAACACGCTGCCGCCCCTCGACACAGGGGACGCAGGTAGGGGCAGGCCCCGGAGGAAGGGGAGGGAGGGACCGGGGAAGACCAGAGACAAGGACACGAGAGGCCATGCCTCGGAGACGAGGCAGGGAGGGGTGACCAAGGTGGTGGTGCCAGAGGAGAGTCTCGTGAGACAGGAGGCGACACGAGCAGGGGGCAGACTCAGGACCAGACCTGGACGCTGCAGCAAACACCTGACCCGACGCAGCTGCCTGACCAGACGCAGTGACTGGAGGAGACTCAGTGGTCAGTGTGTACAGGCTCGACCCCGGCCGACGTGTAAACGTGGCCAAGTGTCGGCCCGTCCGAGCGTCCGTGCAGTGGGTCACTCGCTGGCTCGCAGGAGTGAACTGGTGAACCCCCGCATCCTGTAGGTCAGCACCACTCACCAAGTTCGTAGAGAACGAGGGGAGGTAAAGACCAGACAGGGTGCCAGAGGGGGCCGCCGGACACGGGAGGGCAGTGGAGAAGTGTGCAAGGACAGGACCCCCAGAGGGGTCTGCCAGAGAGACTGCAACAGGCCGACTGAGCGGCGTGAGTGTGGTGCGGTCTCGAAAGAAGGAGCGGGAAGCCCCTGAGTCAAGGGTAAAGGTGTGGGAGGCCGTAGCCGACGCAGTACCTGAGAGAGCAGACTCACCAGCACCTGAGGAAGCAGACTCACTGGCACCTAGAGCAGCAGCCTCACCATTACCTAGAGCAGCAGCCTCACCAGTACCTAGAGCAGCAGTACCAATGCCCGGGTCGGGCGGAAAACACCGGTAACAGTCACCCTCATCACTAATAGTCACAGCATACATGGCAGCAAGAATAGCATCATAATCAAGATCAAAGATAGGAACCCCCGCCCTAGACAGCTCGCCCCAGCGAGGGATCTCAGCGGCCTCAGGGAACTGGTGACGCCAAGCGTCCGTCAGGCGGCCAAAGCAGCGCTGGGTGGTGTGCGAACCCCCGCACGGCTCACCCGCGCGGTCGCCGGTGCGCAGGACGTAGGTACACAGACCAGCACCCCCACCTCGCTGACGTGCAGCGTACCACTCACGAAGCTGCTGAGGGGGAGGGATCTCACGGGTGCGCTGCTGCTGCTGCTGCTGCTGCTGGCGCGGACCACCACCGGAGCCGACCCTCTGCGCAGCGCCACCCCGACCAGCTCCACCTCCTCCGCCGCTACCTCCTCCACCGCCGCCACCTCCGCCACCTCCGCTCCCACCGCCACCGCCGCCGCCGCCTCCACTGCCGCCACTGACGCCCCCACCCCCACCACCACCCCCACCGCCACCCCCACCCCCTCCACCGCCTCCACCGCCGCCGCCACCGCCCCCGCTAGCTCCTCCAGCTCCCTTGCCCCCCTTGCCCTTGCCAGTGCGGCGTCTCCCGCTAGGGGCAGACGCCGCACCGACCGACTCAAGACCAACGAGGTCGGCCGCAGCAGCAGAGGCAACAGAGGGCAAGAGGGGAGAGGGGGAGCACCCCTCAAAGACAGGGGCACGAGGGTCACCACGAGAGGCTCCTACAGCGACTATGCTCTTCTCTGCCGCTAGGAGGCGCTCCTCGAGGAGATCAACGGTGAGGGTGGTGGGGCAAACAGAGAGAAAGTGGTCCCTGACCGGGCGAAGGGTGTCAGGGAGCCGGGTGACTATGTAGTAGAGGGTGATGTACATAGGGGGGGGGTTCTTGGCGCAGAACTCAGCGGGAAGGGCAGCGCGGTAGCGAATGTCACTAGTGCGAAGGTGCGTAATGAGGTCAGCGACTGTGGGAAAAGCTGCGAGGTCAGGGAAGAGGTACGGCACGATGAGGCGGCTAAGTGCAGCAGTGGCAGGGGAAGAGTAGCGTGCAACTACAGCGTCGTACAAGGTCCTAGCACTCTTGTACTGGCTAAAGTGTGCACGCTCAGAGGTAGGCAAGTGGCGACGCACAGCAAGACGTGCAGCAGCATCGCGTGTGGCCCACTGTGAGCGAACAGTGGCGTCAGCATCAGCAGCAGGGGCAGGAGAGGCACCAGAAGTGAGGTCAAAGAGGGAGAGACTGTCTGCCCTATCGCACTGTAGGAAAAGCTGCAGGTCATCTACCCAGACGTCAAAGTCAATGGCCCGACCCTCAGCGTCAAAAGCGAGGACACTGGGGGTAGCCATGACAGCAGTAGACTAGCAGCGCGAGCAGTAGGCTAAGGGCAGTGCAGTGGTGGAGGTGCTGCTCTTACCGGGCAGGCGAGAAGGACCGAGGCTCGCCGGCAGGAACAGGGCCGCGACGGCAGTGACCGGGTGTAGCGGATCGGGCGGCTCGGACGGCTCGGCGGCTCGGCGGCACGGCAGCAACAGCAGCTCGGCGGCTCGGCGACTCGGCGGCTCGGGCGGCTCGGGCGGCTCGGCGGCTCGGGCGGCTCGGGCGGCTCGGGCGGCTCGGCGGCTCGGGCGGCTCGGGCGGCTCGGCGGGAGCGGCGGCTCGGTTGCTGCAGGGACAGTGGCAGCTGCTGCTGCAGGGACGACGGCGGCGACTGCTGCTGCAGAGACTGCGGCGGGCGCTGCTGAAGGGACGACGGCGGCGGCCGCTGCTCCAGGGAAGGTGGCGGCCGCTGCTGTAGTGGGCGACGGCGGGCCGCAAAAGGGGGGGGGGCGTAAGAAGCCGCGTGAGGGGCCGTAAGGGGCCGCGGCCGCAAGGGCGGCGGCGGGGCCGAGGAGCGGCGCGAGGGGCCGCAAGGGCGGCGCGCGGGGCTGACGAGAGGCGTGAGGGGCCGCAAGGGCGGCGCGCGGGGCCGACGAGAGGCGCGCGAGGGGCCGCAAGGGCGGCGCGCGGGGTCGACGGGCGGCACGAGGGGCCGTAAGGGTGGCGCGCGGGGCCGTAAGGGCGGCTCAAGGGGCCGCTAAGGGCGGCGCGACGGTAGGGAGGGCACTCGGGGCGCGACTCGGGCAGGGGCGAAGCGCGCTCCGGGCAGGAAAAAAATATCGAGGTGGGCCCTAGAGAGCGTTCCCACTAGGGAACCTGCTCTGATACCATGTGAAAATGAAACGTGGAATGATTGAACTGAGCAGCATGAGAAGTACAAGTACCAAACCCTAAAGTGTTGTACCTCATATAAGCTACCCCACTACAGCCTACACAGACTATAGTGTATGAGTTTGACACTGGAGATGATAGAGTTGACCATCTTTTTGGAGTTCACAGATTGTGTTGTCTCATGTGACTGCTGATTGTTCAAAGATTATGCTATCAACTCCCCGACATGCTAGGCGGGGGATGCGGTAGCATAGTTTTTGGGTCGTTAGCTTTCACGCATCTCTATCATTATAAATATGCATCATAGATTGTCAGTAATATGTAAGCATTATTCGTATCGAACATAAGGCATGCATTTATCATTTATCATATCGTATCATATCATACACAATATATTTCATATAATATCAATCTATTCATCTACATTCACCGATCATTATATTCATCTCATCATATTATGTGCATATTATACGGTAGTAAATCACAGCCAAGTAAATCACAGAAATAACCTAGTTGTCTAAAAAAATCGGTACCACCACGTTAGCATAATTGAACTAGACAGGACCTCCTACAGTTTCCGTAGCTATCAATTAGGAAAATCAGTTTTTTTTATTTTCATATTTTATTTTAAATAAATAAAATGTGAAAATGTGAAAAAAAAAAAAACTGGCCAAATCGATCGTAATAGGTTGCTTCGCAACCCAAAAAACAAGAGGCGACGAATTCGTCTTAGGGTTGCGAAGCGTTTTGCGTAATTATATAAATTTGTACAACTTCTAATTCTGTACATTATGCTGTAGTACGACACTAAGCGGTACTTCCTCTCACCAGGCAAAGATCAAAATACCGAGTTAGAATAGAACTGGAGATCTTTCGATTCCACCGTCAACCTTGTACGAATGCGACAGCACTGACATCCATCTAGAATAGCTGAGTTCATTGGACATAAAGATTTTGCGACGAATCTGAGACTACCTTAGGGTTTGTTTGCCCTTTTTTTCTCCCGCTTCTCCTTCTCGCTCGTCACGCTCTACCAACTTCTCCACCTACTCTAACTGCAACTTAGGTAAGAAGATCCCTCAATTTTAACTCCAACTAAATTAGATGCCTATTAGATAGACTAACATTTAGTCATTCCGTATCCTAACCGTGTAAATGGATGAGTATTAGCGAGACTTAGTTGTTTAAACTTAGGTTCTCGGCCCTTTGTAAAGATTTCAGGTTCTCCTTCCTGCATAAGCTTGCATCTGTTTCTTCTATTCTTCATCCTTAAACTTTTCCTCTCGTCGGTTGCCTTTTCTTCATATTTGCATGTTTTAGTTCATTTTTTTCTCAACCTCGTCTTAGGTTGTACATAAAGATTGTAATAGGTTGCACGTTCAGTCCATTTCGTTCTCTCTCGCTCGTTCTCTCTCTCCCGTTCTCTCTCTCCCGTTCTCTCTCTCCCGTTCTCTCTCGCTCGTTCTCTCTCTCCCATTCTCTCTCCCGTTCTCTCTCGCTCGTTCTCTCTCTCCCGTTCTCTCTCTCCCGTTCTCTCTCTCCCGTTCTCTCTCTCCCGTTCTCTCTCTATCGTTCTCTCTCTCTCGTTCTCTCTCTCGTTCTCTTTCTCGTTCTCTCTCGTTTCCTTTCTTTCTTATCATCTTATACGTCCCTCCTTCAGTTCACCTGCTACCTATGCGCCATCTACTTCGTATTAAAGAAGTGATGATGTGAGTACGTGTTTGCTCTTTGTTTTACCACTCCTCTCTCATTCTCATCTTGTTCTTTCTCTTCTTTTCAGTATTTTTCTTCTTCTCATTCTTGTTTCCTTTCGTTTAGTAAGTAGTGTTTCTGCTAGATTGTGTTGATGTTCTTTCTTGCATTCCCTCTACCTTCTTTGCCCACATCCGTTTTATCTCTCTCTCTCTCTCTTTCACTCCTCTGACTTTCCAGTTTTCTCTCCGTTTTTCTTCCCCCTCTCCTTCCTTCAACCGTAATGCTTTACCGTTGTCATCTCATGCTTGCCATATTTAGCTAATCCTTATTCGTATTAAGGGCTGTGGCATTACTCAGAGTTGCCAACAGAGCATGAGCATCATGTTCAGTCTCTTTGACGACGAAAATATTCGTATAGTTAGAGTAGCAATTTATTTACGAATTCTGGTTTCATCTATATTCTTGTTTTTACTAGTTCACGATAATCTGGTTTCGATTCGACTATAAGAGACTGGCAAGCCTTTCAGGAAACAACTCACACGTAGTTCTCTCTTTCTCGTGCCAAGTACTAATCTGCTTTATAGGCTGTAGCAGATCAGTACTTGGTTTGTAGATTCTTTTTTGTTGTTTCTGTTTTCTCGTGTTTTTCCTTCCGTTTTGCTTCGATTTCTGTTATTTTGTATTGTATTCGTCTTTTCGGTTTGGCGGTTTGTTCTTGTGTCGGTGATGTGCTGCCTTCTCTTCTGCTCTTTCACTTTCAGTGTCATCTCTCTCCTATTCTCCCTTGTTTTGCTTTCCCATTTCCTCTACATCGAAAAGCATATTGCACCTTTCAGGAAGCTAGGTTCAGTCTACAAAGTGGGAAGAGTAGTGGTGATTCGCAGAATTCATTATTACCTATTATATTTGTTGTATCTTGTTTTGCACATTCTATTGTTATTGTTTTGACTTTGTTCTGGTGTGACTTTGGGTTTCTGTGTGTGTGTGTATTCATCTATACTCATTCATTCATTGCATTAGCAATGCATATCTGTGGGTCTTAAAAATTTGATCAGCCTATCATTTCCGGGAACGTTATTTGCTCACTCAGTGAGTGTGTTCACTTGAAAGGGATTTGATGGAACTGATCATTTTTTTAGGATACACAGATTGAGAAAGCTTGCTTTCTGTTCTTGCAATGGCAACGTGCTTCATTAGAATTGGGTGAATTTCAGCATTCTCGTCCAACCATAAATCATACATGTAAATGATCAGGGTGGGTGGGTTGGGAGAGGAACTGCAAAGTTCCAAAATGAAGACGTGGGTGGAGGCCGAATGGCCTCCAACCCTCTTATATATTCGGCGAATGGTAATTCGCAGTTGCCTTGCTGCGCTACAGTCAGCTGCGCTTTCACAATACGCATTTTTAGAAAGTGTTACACACTTTAAAAAAAAATCATATTGAGAAAGCTTGCTTTCTGTTCTTGCAATGGCAACGTGCTTTATTAGAATTGGGTCGTCTGAGACATGTGTGGTTGGGGACGTTGAGGACGTGTAGTTGCGATTGATGGCGTCGACGAAGTGCTGAGAGGGGTGTCGTTTGTAATTGCGCTCTCCGTGTTGATAGGGTTCGGAATGTTGTGCATGGAGATTGCTCGTTCCCTGGGTGTGGTGGATGTCCTAGTTGTTGGTGCGGCAGTAGAGTAGAGTGTGTTGAACTGGTGGTAGTTGGTGTTTTCGGGCGTGTCCGAAGTGACCATGTAGCTGGATATCGGTGCATGTCAGCCCTCGATGAATAATTGCGACCGTCGGGATTCGCCGACATCTGTTGTTCACTGTTGAGGATGCGAACGAGCTGACGGATGGATAACAAAGCACGATAACATGCGAGTGATTTCTGTGTGACGGATTGAGCGGCAACTGCATTTTTTCTGAATGAGTTTTAGTGTCATGAGCTGCCTTTCATGTTCGCAGGTGTTCGCTGGAACACACCAAAGGACAAAACTCCCACGGAAGGAAGGATGCCAACGGGCGCACAACCATCAGGAAGAGAAATCGCAACTAGGGAAGGAGGTTGGGTAGCTTGGGATGGGTGTAGTCTGAGGCGTAAGGGATGCGCTAGGAAGAGTACTTTATGAACGCTAGTCAAATATATCGACCGGTAAGAAATTTCATCCATGCCATCATTTGGAATATGGATTTCGTTTCACAAAAACGATAAGTTATTGTATAGCAACACTCTTTCAACCGAACACTCGCTTGTCTCCGTTGCCCTAGGAGTATCATGGCCGATATCTTCAGTCGTTGACTAGAGCTCGATGCATCCCTATAGTTCTTTATGTAGAGTACCGCAACGCAGATCTTGGTGTGTCAAATGGTATGAGGATCTGACCATCAACAGAATTGATCTACGCAGGTTCGATAACCTTGATTAGACGACTGTGTGAGCACCTCCAAACTACTCTATGGCCATGCAGGGCCTAATAGTGTGCTTGCTAGCCAACGACGATGTGAATTACACGCAGATGGGAGCGAGTTTGGGCAATGTGCTTCCATGTTCACCGCATGGTGCATGCGTCCAAGCATATATACGGTATTATGAAAAGTTGGACTCCTATTTCCCTTGATCAACAGTGAAAGATGACTCTTCTCAGCAACCAAAATCGTATAAATATCTCCATTATAAGGCCACAATAAGTATCATACCAGCCTCCCTTCCTTGGGGAACAACCCTCTGGCCATCAAGGACCTTCTGCTCCTTTCCCCTCGGGAAATGGCCCTCTGACCACTAACGGGACCCTGGGTGTCGAATATGAAACAATGAAATCTGCTACGGTATTATGCGATTGACATTTCAATGTGATGTGCGCTTCAAACAGTTTGATGCTCCCGACTAACTACAGCGCGAGTGTCTGAACTTGAACTGGATACCATAGTAGGGGAAGCTGTCTGGCGTGGTGGTTAGACGAGAACTTCATGAAGAGTCAATCCGTAACTCCCAACGGCGCATCCATGTTAATTCGATGCGCGGACTGCTGATGGGTACCCAACATTTCTCAATCATTGAGAATCATGTACCTCGCTTGTCAAGCATGTACCGGTATGATTGAACAAGGTGGATGTGCAGTGCACGATGGCGAAAGCCTTCTCCCTTCCGCATTGCCCTCATGCAAAGAAAAACAATGATTGAGGTTGAGGTTAGGTGTGTGTAACCAGTGAGATTCAAAAACCTTCCATAGTTGCCCTTTACCAACCAAACATTTGTAATCAGATCGCTCCAATCAAATTCTCCCCTAATTTTAGAATCAACAATTTTGGGTCAAAATGCTCACGGTGGGGCTAAAAAACTCCTCGTTTTTAACTTATGCACATTGCAATAACCAAGGATGATCCACATCAACGTATACCGTACAATCAGGTTCTGCGCATCCAACATTAGAGTCTACATGTCTTTCCTGAAGGCAATGGAATGGACTTCTGGCTAGCGCAGAACTTCGGGCCACTATTCCCTCGTACGTAAAAACAGCTCTCGAGCCACACGGGGACCCTTGGTCCCCTCTCCCCCCTAGGGGGCGGCTCTCAGGCCACCCCCCAGACCCTCGGTCCCCTTTCCTCCTTGGGGGACGGTTCTCAGCCCACACGGGGACCTTCGGTCCCCTTCCCCCCCTAAGGGACTGCTCTCAGGCCACGCGGGGACCCTCAGTCCCCTTCCTCCCCTAAGGGACTGCTCTCAGGCCACACGGGGACCTTCGGTCCCCTTCCCCCCCTAAGGGACTGCTCTCAGGCCACGCGGGGACCCTCGGTCCCCTCCCCCCCTGGGGGACGGCTCTCAGGCCACGCGGGGACCCTCGGTCCCCTCCCCCCTTGGGGGACGGCTCTCAGGCCATGCGGGGACCCTCGGT
Source organism: Closterium sp. Naga37s-1 (assembly GCA_947471745.1). NCBI lineage: Eukaryota > Viridiplantae > Streptophyta > Zygnematophyceae > Desmidiales > Closteriaceae > Closterium > Closterium sp. Naga37s-1. The sequence goes on along the minus strand of CANJKZ010000311.1, from coordinate 995,883 downwards.
CCCCTCCCCCCCTGGGGGACGGCTCTCAGGCCACGCAAGGACCCTCGGTCCCCTCCCCCCCCCCCCCTGGGGAACGGCTCTCAGGCCACGCGGGGGCCCTCGGTCCCCTCCCCCCCTGGGGGACGGCTCTCAGGCCACGCGGGGGCCCTCGGTCCCCTCCCCCCCCCCCTGGGGAACGGCTCTTAGGCCACACGAGGACCCACGGTCCCGTATTTTCATTGGGGGGTGTCCCTGGGTGCGTGTGCGGTTGATCTTGTCGCTGGTGCGATTTCTTCCCCGCGACTGGTGGAGTCCCACTTTTGTGGTGTTGAGCCCGGTTTTCTTGGGGTTGAGCCCAGTTTTCTGCCACCAAGGGATTGAAGCAGCGGGGGGATTAATAGACAATAAGAGGAGATGACATAACAGAAAAATAAATGAAAAGGCTTGCAGCACTTAAACAAACGACTCAAAATTGGTGATTGGCTCCCAGTCAAGGAAGTCCTGTCACTGCCGCTCTAGTGGCGATTTCGTGGCACAGGTGTGCGTGTGTCGATTTCGCCACTGGCGCAAGTGCTGCGGGCGAGCGTGTGGCGATTTCGCCACTGGCGCAGGAGCTGCAGGCGAGCGTGTGGCGATTTCGTCCCTGGCGCGCGCCACTGGCGCCAGTGGCGATTCCGTCCCTGACGCGCGCCACTGGCGCCAGTGGCGATTTCGTCCCTGGCGCGCGCCACTGGCGCCAGTGACGATTTCGTCCTTGGCGCGCGCCACTGGCGATTTCGTCCATGGCGCGCGCCACTGGCGATTTCGTCCTTGGCGTGCCAGTTGCAATTTCCTCCGGCGCACTTCGCTTTCAGTTGAACGCACGCCAGGTATAGTCGCATGTGTGCTTCCGTTGCCTTTCACAGTTGATAAGTCTGTCTTGTCTACGAGTTAGTGAAAGAATCAAAGTGACAACGGAAAAACTAAGTGGTTGGACGAGAATGGAGAGGAACTGCAAAGTTCCAAAATGAAGACGTGGGTGGAGGCCGAATGGCCTCCAACCCTCTTATATATTCGGCGAATGGTAATTCGCAGTTGCCTTGCTGCGCTACAGTCAGCTGCGCTTTCACAATACGCATTTTTAGAAAGTGTTACACACTTTCGAAAAAATTCATATTGTGTTGTATTCATGTGGTAGTTGTATGACTTAAATGCTAGGCTATTGACTTCCCCCCCCATGCTAGGCAAGGGATGCGGTAGCCTAGTTGTTTAGGTCTTACAACTATCACGCATTTATATCATTTACTGGCATACATACTGCAGTAGCATGTATCATACTACTATGCATTCTACTATGCATCATATTCATGCATTATGCAATCATTATTTAAAATCATCATACTATACAGGATACACAGCCACTAAGTAGGCAAAAATTTACCACACAGACGAGCACACAGCAACATACATATCACAAGAAGTATCGTAAAGTAGTCATTGAAGTAATTCTCATTTTTTTTCATATTTTGAATGAAAAAATATGAAAAAAAATTGAACATAACGATTGTAATAGGTTGCTTCGCAACCCAAAAAAACCTTCTGATTCAAATGTGTAAAGAACATTCCAGAGACGAGACGACATGAATGGAGGGCGGGATAGCATGAGGGATGACAGTGGCTGCTCAAATGTCCAGACTTGCATCTCGATGGCTACTGCAACATCAAGGTGAGTGGTGCGCGAGCCGCCTGTGGTTCTCCGCTGGCAGAAGTCAGGCGGGTCGGAGATCAAGCGCAGTGGCGGGAAAGCGAGAGGCGGTGGTTCAATATAAGGTGACCCAGCCAAACATTCCGCCGAGTAGCAACCGAATTCTCCATAATTTAAGCAACATTGCGGTATACAGTGGGATCATGCGCGATCATGAGCGCACAAATGTGGATCTTGAGCGCATTGGGCCTGTGCTGGCCGATACTGGCATGCATGGCTTGCCAGGTTCCTGAAACGCCATATACGGTATATTACGGTATACGGCATATACGGCATCTAGGTTGAGAATTACGATAGGCAGTGAGTGAATGTATAAACGGACCAGTGAATGTAGGTGCTGTCCAGTGAATGTAGGTTATGGATTTCATGCACTTGCTTCATGCTAGCCGTCCAAATGAATATGCTAGTGGCATTGCTGCCACTACGCTTATTGCCATGATCATCCAGCACTACAACATACACTTCAGAATCCGCCTACCGTAATTATAACCAACCCTTGCACCATGCACCACCTCACAAGAAGTAAAGCAATGCGTAGTACACACAACCAAGGAATAACCCTCACAGCCCAGCACACCCACACCACTACTCGGACATCAACTGGCAAAGAAGCAGCTCAGGGGAAACGGTTGCTGCAACCCTCACCCCTGAACAGCTTCTCAGCCTGCACTATGCTGCCACCTCTTGACTCAGCCCAGCCAGCCACTTTAGAGTCGACTCAATAGTCACCACTCAATAATCACCTCTATGCACATCCAGCCGGATCACTCCCTAGCTTCTCCCCACAGCTGCTTCTTTTCCTCCACCACCTCTCTACTCATTCCAGCCAACTTCCTCAGCACCGCTTCCCTATGCCTTGCCAGCCGCACCCCTCCCCTTCACCCCCAGCATTCCACAAGCTTATACGTGTGCCAGAACAGCAGCGCCCCCATACACACACAACCGCCCACTCCAGCTGCCGCCCACTCCACCTGCCACCATACAACCTCGCCTTGGAGTTGCTTCTCAGCCGCAGCCACTTGCACTGCTGCCACCCTATCCCCTCACCCTTTGAGCAGCCACCACCACCTCTCGACTCAGCCCAGCCACCTTCTTGAGCACCGCTTCCCTATGCCCTGCCACCAGCCGTCCCCCATAGTAGTTGAGGAACTTATCCGGATGCCAGAACAGCAGCGCATCCATAGCCTTTCTCCTCTTCAGCCCAGGTGGGTCCCCAGGGGAGAGGAACAGGCAGTTGCCTGCTGGCGGCCAGGGGATGTCCCAGAAGTGGAGTGGGGTGGTGCCAGGGATGCGGCTGCTGCCAACACCAGCTCTGGCTGCTTGCTTCCGGAGCTGCGTCAGACTGCTTGAGTATTCCTCGTAGGTCATTGGCGCATCTGAAGGGACATGCATGCACATTCATGTGAACATGCAAGAGCACACATGAACACAAACCGGCGCACATGAGCACATTCAGAAACGTACAACTCATGTGCAAGCTACCTCAATTCCAAACGCCTATTCCCCCTCCCACAATCATGCACTCATCATCCGAACACATCCATAAATCGGATACATGCACACCCAGTACTACAAGTATGCTGTGTCGCAAAACCAAAGAGAACACAACGAGCTCTTTTATACAGGCATGCAACGAGTATTCCAGTGCAAGCAGCTAGTGCCTCACTACAAGCAGCCATACAGCTCTTCACTCGCTCTCACCTGCTTGCCGCCGTTGCCACTCCTCCTCCAGCTGCTCCATCTGCTCATCGAATGCCGCCTCCTCCTTCTTTGCCCTCTCCCTCTCCTTTTCCTGCGCCCGCCTCTTCTCCTCCTCCTTCCTCACTTCCCTCTCGTTCTCCTTCCTCTTCTCCTCCTTCTGTCTCGTCTCTTCCTCCTTCCTCCTCTCGTTCTCCTTCCTCTTCTCCTCCTTCTGTCTCGTCTCTTCCTCCTTCCTCCTCTCGTTCTCCTTCCTCTTCTCCTCCTTCTGTCTCGTCTCTTCCTCCTTTCTCCTCTCGTTCTCCTTCCTCTTCTCCTCCTTCTTCACCCTCTTCTCTTCCTCCCGCGCCCTCTCCCTCTCCTCCCTCATCTCAGCAGCCTTTTTCGCCTCTTCCCGCTTCCTCCGTGCACCCTCCGCCTTGTTTCTCTTCACCTCCTCAGCCTTTCTCTGACACTCCTCCGCTTTCCTCTTCTTTGTCACCTCTCCCTCAGTGCGCAGAATCCTCTTCTGCGCCGCAGCAAGAGCAGCTTTCACACGAGCCTCCCAGTCCCGCAGCCGGGCATTGAACGAAGCAAGTTCGCTCGCTGAAGCCCCCTTTGGAGGAGGCGGGGGCGGGGGACCCTGATGTGCAGATTTGGGTGAGGGCCAGAAGGGGTAAGGGAATAACAGTGAAAGGAAGAGTAAAGAGGCGGGTTGGAGGGAAGAGGACGGGAGACGAAAAGGGAGGGGAGGGGAAGAAAGAAATGGAAGGGAAAGGAGAGGGGAGGTCAGAAAAACACTGTTAAGCGTGGTTCTTGGACGTTAGGAGGGATCAGACGCGCAGAACAAGGCTTCTTAAACCAGGGCTGCGAGAGAGAAGTCAGAGACAGAAGATGAGAGGAGAGGGGAGGGGAGGGAAGGGGAGGGGAAGGGAGGGGAGCTCGTGGAGACTGGACAACGAGCACAGGTGGCAACGGTACTCACAAAGGCATCATTCTCTTGCCACCGCTGCTGCTGCTGTGGCCGCTGCTGGTGCTGGTGCTGCTGCTGCTGCTGCTGCTGCTGCTGCTGCTGCTGCTGTGGCCGCTGCTGGTACTGCCGCTCCAACTCCTCTATTCTCGCCCTAAACTCTTTCTCGAATTCCCTCCTGATCTCCTCTTCCCTCTTCTTCCATTGCGCCTCTCGCTCAGCACTCCCCTCGGCCTGCCGCTCCTCCTCCTCCCTCCTCTTCCCCTTTTCCCTCGTCGCATCATCAGCTGCAGAAGTATCAGCAGCAGCATCAGCAGAGGCAGCAGCAGCAGCAGAAGCAGAAGCAGCCGACTTTCCAACCTTCTCGTCCTTCTCAGCATCTTTCCTCATACCGTCCATACCCTCCCCCCCTTCTCGTTCCACCTCCTTCCCTTTCCACAGACGCTCCTCTGCCGCGTTCTCCTGCTGCTGACTCGCCACGCCCTCCCCCGTCTCTTTGTGCTTCGTTGCCCGCTCGTCCATTTGCTCCTGTTTCGACTCCCTCCGCTCCATTCGTCGCTGCCTTGCCGCCCTCTCGTGCAGTATCTGCAAAGACGCCACGTGGCAGCCCAAAACACTTAGAACGCATCACACAACCTGGGAAAAAAAATGAATCACAGAAAGCTCTTACACCAACGTATAGATGACATAGCCTCTCATTTAACACTTACCTTTTCCTGTCGTTGCTTTGTCAACAAGACCTTCTGGCCCTTCAGCTGGCAAGCAACGCACTTGCCAGGGAAGCAAGGCAGCTTCCCAGCCTTGACTGCTGAGATGAAGTCTTTCAAGCGCACTATCTCCAGGTGCTGATGCTGGGGGCTTACGGTGCACGCCAACCGAATGTTTCCCTTGCAACCTTCTCCTCCTTCTACGTCCATCAAAAGTCGCGTCAACTTTCCTGCTTCGCACCAGGTGTTCACGACATGAGAAGTGAGAGCGAAACAGAGAGTTTGGCCCTTCGGTTGCCTAAGGATTACGGGAGAACCGAAGATCAGGGGCTTCAAGACGTTTCGAGACTGGATCACGCAAAAATCTAATAAGATTAAAGATGCCTGAGAGCTAAATCACGAAAAAGGCAAACTAAGGGATGGGATCGGAATGCTGGTTAGAAACACAAATCAAAACAGCACGAGGCAAGGAAACGAGAGTCGGAGAGGGGCAACAAAAACACCTTGCCATCCCACGTACTCTTTTCAAAAGATGACGATGACTGGAGCTCAAGCTTTCCTATGTGTTGAATGGCGATTGTAACAGCAGCGGAGGCATCAGCGAAGTTGCAGCAAGGCCGTGCGATGAAGTGCAAAGCCAGCGCTGAACCTTCGTTATCAGGACCTTTTCCGCCGTTCTCCTTATCAGCGAGGCCCGGCTCAAAGCTTGATAGGTTTATCAAGCCTCCGCAGGGGGGTATCCGGCTCGACGGAATGCGGATCACTGCGACGTGGCCTTTTGGCCGTCCGATGCGCTGTAAACCGCGCTCAAAGGCGGCTGAGATGTTGAAACAGCCGAGGTGCTCAGGTCTCACGAGCGAGTTCACGACCATGCTGATGGTCGGAGATGGGTCGTAAATGGAGTTGAGATGGACGAAAGCAGGCGAAACCAGGCGGCGTTTTGGAAGTCGGAGACAGGTGATGTTGCGAGAGATGGAAACCCGGCTTAGGGCTTGATCCAAGACAATCTGAGCAGCGAGAAACTGAAACCGTCTATGTTTCCAGGCTGAAGCAGGTGCGAAATCGGTCAGGTGGCCGGTGGTATGGGAGAAAAGATAAGATAGATAATAAGATAAGATCGTTTGCACGAAAGCAACTCACGAAGAGATGAAGTCTGGGCCAATGGTTCCTAGATCTATAATCGACCAGCGAAAGTGGACGTCAGTGTGCTCCTACCACCTAGCAAACAGATTGCGTGTCTGGACGAGGACGAACGACCTTCTGATTCAAGCGTGTAAAAAGCATCGCCGTCAATGAAGAGACGAGACGACATAAACGGTGAGCGGGATGACATGACAGACGACAGTGGCTCCACAAATCTCAAGGAGCGGGACGAAGCGCAAACACAGCTTGGCGGGGCAATTGGTAGGCGCAGTGCGCGAGCCGCCGTGAAGTTTCTCCGCTGGCAGAGAAGTCAGAGCGGCTGCTTTGGGGGAGTGTAGGAGGCGGGAACTCGATAAAAGGTGTCCCAGAAACACTACCCGAGAAATATTTTCTACGATGTGGCTGACAGCAACGCACACAGAACCACATAAAGCATAAAGCCATTGTGTCCTTCCATTCGCTCGCTTATGCCTAACAGCAGCCCGTTTCCTTGTTTCTCTCACCCTACAGCTCGCTGTTGAGGGGTGAAAAACATTTCAGACTACTCTGATGACATTGCATTCGTAATGCAATGCTTACCGGTACATCATGGCCACTGCGCATCTAGTATGTGACCAATATCCAATACCGTAATGTGGTTTCTGCGCACGCTGTGAAACATTGCACTACCTCTGGTCCTACACATGCTCAAAATTCAATAGAAGCAGCCAATATACTAAGATGCAGCCTTCTTGTTGTGTTGCATAAATCGGAGGGCCAGGTATGTGCCAATCCGACATACAATACAGAATAGGATGAGGAAGAGCCAGTCGTAGATGTATTCAGAACGGAGAGAACGGCCCGTGGATACATATGTCCATTGAAAGCTGCTGCTTCCCTCGATGCGCGGACACGAGCAATCGTGGCATGATGAAACAAGTGTAGCACAACCAGGACTCACACAACTGGGGCTTTTGGTGTCGCAGTAGAAAGCTATGGCAGTCATAGCATTCAATGCATACTGCAAGAAGATGGCACAGTGAACGACATGTAAGACCAGAAAAACAATACTAGCTTCATACCTGTAAAGGGTTGGTCCAATAAAATGGCCTGAAGAAGAAGTGCATTAAACTGTATGGGACCACGTATCCTGCAGTGCTTATCCATACTCCAGACACCATAGGCACGAGCATGAATGCGAGCTGCAGTGAATATGGCAGGTCAGGAGATATTGGAAATGAAATGCAGGACAGACCATCAGTTTTCAGAGAGCCTGGGGGCTTGGACAAGTAGTAACTCACTCTTGGGTTTGGAAGAGCCACTGAAAGAAGAAACCCAAGGTAGGTGATACCGAGGGAGAAAAGGAAGTGGGAGAACCAAAATGCGAAGAACTGTGACAAGCTGGAAACTGCAACTTGAGCTAGGCCCGTTGATATGACAATAAATATCAGAGTCGTTACAATAAGATACGGAATCTGCAAACAGCAAAAAAAAGGTAAGACCATCTGGTCCATGATACAACTCCAGAGCTCAAAACACAAAACTGTGTTGCGTACCTCAACCAGTGTGAAGGAGATGATGTATGTTGAAGCAAAGTACTGTTTATTGAGCCTTTCTCTGTTGAACACATGGCGGATGCGTGTCAGCATTCCCACCACAGTTCCTCCATTAGAGGTGGGCCCAAAGATGAGCAGTGTGAACACAAATCCAGCACGCGCTGAGATCTGGAGGAGAGTAGAGCAGGGTAGGTCGAAAAAGAGGGAGCCAATAACGAGGCCCAGGACACAAGCGACAACTGCACGGGACAGGGTATAAGAGGTGTTCCGCCAGTAGAGGACGTTGATGGACCAATAAACCTTTGCCAGACGCGACATGTAAAGAGACTGCGGCAGGCACCAGCGACTTCTTTGTAGTGTGTCTTTCATTGAAATTTCTGGCTCATAAGTAGGCGTTGAGGTGGGTCTCAGAGCGTTTCCAGGCTTCCTGGACTGCAAAGAAGGTTCCTCACTGGCAAGTACAGTGCTGGCATCTGTTCTGCCTTGGTTTGAACGCGCAGCCACCTGACCAGATCCAGGAAGTGCTGGCATAGCAGCAGTTGAGTCTGATGCTTCTGAAGCATAGAAGGAGTTGGGATTGCGACGAAGCTTCCGCAGGTGCTGGCCGTTGCTCATGGCCAGGTTGCTGATTCGATACTCAAACGCATAGTCACGTGCAGCTACAGACTCTGAAACGCCTTCTCCCATTGCATACTGTAAGAAGCTGATGGGATTCATGTTGTCAGGGAGAATGGGAGTGCCAGGTATGGACTGGAAGTATTCCTGCATATCATAAACAGGGGAAACATCAATAGAGGGAAAAAAAAAAAAAAAAGACTGGGAAAACAAGCTATAAATCCCATCCAAGAAGGTCCAACTCTAGCATTCCAGCAATTCACTCACCACAATGGCAGAGCCAAATTGACCAGCAGGTCCAAAGTATACCATTTCACCTCCACTGCGTAGCATGAGCACAGAAGTGAAGCTGTTGAGCTGAACCACTGTTGGCACGTTGGTTGACACTACCATGGCCTTGCCCCAACCTGTTGCCACGCTCTGAAGTGCACAAATACAGAGGAGGTTCAAATGCATCAGGAAACGGGACAAATTTACATCATAGGAGGATGCCATGTTATTACTCTGACATGTTATTACTCACGTCTAGAATCTCTGCAAACTGCACAATCTGCTGCATGTCCATGCCAATGAAGGGGGTGTCAAGAAAAAGAGCCGAGGGGTTTCCTGCAAGCTCCATGGCCAGCACGATTCGCTTTTCTGTAAATACCAGACCGCTGCCACCTGAAGTAAGGAGGTCATTTACCAAATACTCTGCAAGGTCATGTACTCGAGTGACCTTCAGAATCTGAAACATGAGAAGAGGAGATAATGAGGACGAGATAGGCATCTGTACACATCCATAGCAAAAAAAAAACTGAAAGGTCTCACCTTGTCCACAAACGAGTTACGTGATTTGCGCGACACTGATTGTGGCAGCAGAAGGTCGGCTCGATACATAAGACTCTCTCGAACTGTAAGATACGGGTAGTGCTGATGGCCTCCTTCAATGTATGCCGTGCATTGGATGAAGGATTCAAGGTCACGAGTCAGACCATTGACCGACAACTGGCCTGTGATTCGCCCACGAATCTTTCGCCCTGTCACAAGAGAATACTGAGAATTGAGAGGCTCCAAAGACAGCAGATAAAATAAGTAACAGCAAGATACAGGAATGCTTACCAGCAAGACAGTTGAGAAGGCTTGTCTTGCCTGCACCCCTTCCTCCCACAATTCCTGTAATCTCACCAGGCTTCACCCAGCCTGAGATGCTTTTCAGAACTTCCATGTCTCTATCAGAATGGATGGATGTGATCTTGTAGGAAAGATTCTGCCATGCCAGCACCACTGGCTGAAGCGGTGGACATACAGCCTGCCATCCCTCTGACTCGCCATTCCTGGCTTCTATCTCCCCAAACTCAACTGCAACATCATGGCCATTGCGAGGCTCTGATGGCAACACATCTATACCAGTAGCAGGTCTGATGCCATTGGCACAAGCTGACTCCTTGGACTCACTTTTGGCTGCCAGGCAGCTTGGTGGCAGTATTTTATGATGCGGAAAGTGCTGCTGGTAATACCCTGGAAGGAGGCAGATATAGCTAGCCAGGGTCCAGAGAATGGTCCAGGCGACAAGCACAAGTGGACCAATCAGAAATACAATCCAGTCATAGTTCCAACCGTTGCCTTTGAGGTATGCTACCCCCACTGCTTCAGTTGGGTGGGCTTGACAAAATGGATACGGGCTCAATGGCAAGAGAGGGAAGGCAGCTGAGGAGTTGGAAACAGATGAGCTGGGCATGAGATATGTAGGCGGAAGGACTTCTGTGCAAGGAGTATTGAACTTGCTGTTGCGGAATTCATTGACTTGCATCATGGTTGCAGCCCACTGGAGAGCATCAATCCGGTACACCCATATCCAGTAACCCCGGATGAGGGATTGGGGAATGAGGAGATGAATGAAGAGGAAAACGGAAGGGCCCACAAGAAGTGCAGAAAAGAAGGCAGCAGCAGCAGGATTCCGGGTGGAGAAGGCAATGAAACGGACCATCGCTGACCCATGCAGGACGGTGAGAATCATAATGGCATAGAAAATCCAGAAGTGGACACCACCATCACTGAGTGAAAATCCAGCCAAAAAATACACGACGATGGACCACACAGTTGCCTGAAGAAACACGAGGAAAGTAAGTTACACATTCTTAAGAAAACTTCAAAACCCCAAGTTACTGAAACTGGACGTACCTCTATGATTGAAAAGGGAGCTCCAGCCAACACATGGGCCAACAGGTAGGTGTATGTGCGAAAGCTTTGGGCAGATGAATGCTTGTAGTAGACCAGACGCTCCTCCATGAATATAGGTAGCTGACTGAGGTTGAACAAGGTCATCGCGACAAGCGAGAGAAAGGTTATTCCTCGACGAAGGTTCAGGTTGCCAACAGTTGGAGGGTCAGAGGGCATCTGAAAGAAGTTGAAGCCATGGAAAAGGGACATGAACAGAATCTGCATCACCAAGACCAAAAGTCATGAAAACGTCAACAAGAGATTTGAAAGGCATGAGTGTAGACAGATTCATGACAATGCAAACCTGAATGAATCTTGCCATCAATGCAAATCGGTTCCTGCATAGTGATAATAGCTGACGATGCAGCAACAGCAAGAATTCTGGCCAAGGGTCCAATATGAACCGAGTATTCAACTGCTTCACCTCATCTTGTGCTTCCTTGACCTGATCACAGAATTTCAACAAATGGTTGCTCAACAAGGAAAGGAAACACATCACAGTTGCCATCTTCCATCACCTTTTCTTCTGAAGACGTTGGCTCTGGTCGTTCAAACTGAAGCTGAACCATGTTGCTACTGTGTATTAGGTTTTCGAGAAACTTGCCAAGGTCTTGTGGGTCCAGGTCACCACCAACATTTCTCGCATACTCAAACTGCCTTCCCATAAGTGCAAACCCAACAAGCTCATCACCTTCTTCAATAGGCCCAGTCAGGACCAGCTCACCATCCTTGCTATCCTCCTTGCAGTCTGACTTCAGCACGACTATTCTTGAGGTTTTGGCAGAGGAGTTCGCATCGGAGGCAAGACTGAGAGTGATGCGCGTGAGAACAAGCTTGGCTGGTCCAGATATCCAGATTGTACAGCTGATGCCTTTGTTGTTGACAATGCGCATAACATCACGATGAAGCGGAGATCGTTCATATGCACGCACTGTCCACCATAACAAGACCATGTAAGCACCTCATAATAAGTGAAGAACGGAAAAAGGTGAGCAAAACAAAACAGCACGGTCCCTACCAAAGCCATTGAGGTCCAGCTTCTCATAGCCTGGCTCAAGAAGCTGTGCTCCAGCCTCTGTGGAGACAACTTGAAGAAACTCTGGCTCTGATATGTACTTAGGCTTCTTGTACCTGAGAAATAGTTACAAAAATCGGTGTTCAGCTCAGAGCACGTACACGACAGCACCTTCTGAAATGTAAGACCCATACCCCAAGTCCACAAAGTAGCTTGTTGAACAAGCAGTTGGGCCTTGATAGACAACTCGGCCAGAGTTGAGCACGATGACGCGATCAAACAGGTTAAAGACGTCCTGAGTGGGCCATTGTAAACTGCATACCACCACTGTCTGTCGGACCTGAGCATACTCTTTCAGCATGGAAAGGGTTCTGAAAGTAGACGGGCCATCATATAGCTCACTGATGTGATCAAACACCAAAACCTGAAAAGAAACCAGCCTCTATGATTAAGATAATTCACTGGCAGAAACAGAGAGAGAGAGAGAGAGAGAGAGAGAGAGAGAGAGAGAGAGAGAGAGAGAGAGAGAGAGAGAGAGAGAGAGAGAGAGAGCAATGGAACTTACTGGGTAAGCCCCAACAACGGTTTCTGCTGCTGTCAGCCGATGCCTTTCATCTTTTGTCAAGCCTGGTGATCCCACATGTGACTTGGCCTGATTTGTCAGACCAAACATCAGGAGCCTAGACTCCACAAGCGGATCCTCTCCAGCATCAAACGCTTCATGCAGGACAGCATGCATCATCTTATCGTGCTTCAGCTGTCGGAGGGTCACAGCACGGGTGAATTTCCGAGCATACTCCAGTGTTTCACGAACAGTTAGAAGAGGAAGATGATGATCCTGCTCTGGAACCATGCCAACGGTGCGGTGAACCTGGACGCTTGTGCTTGGCGTGTTATTGAATCGAATAATACCTTCAGAAGCTGCAAGCTGGCCTCCAATGAGCTTCACAAGCATTGATTTTCCACTTCCTGGGTGTAATACCGAGATTAATTAGGAAAACATCATGCGTCACTTCACAAGTTCATTGCAGAATTTCAACACACCAGCTGGTCCAATAACAAGGGTCAATGTGCCTGGCATGAAGTACCTGCGAATCAACGGTGGTGAAGTATTGAAAAAAAGGTAGACATTCAATGTAAGACTAGATGAGAAACCTCGAAATGAGTACCCGGTTATGTCTTTTAACACTGAAACAGGCTCCTCGGGTGTCAAGACGTTCTTCAAGCTTAGGTACCCCTGCAGTGTTTCAGATTGCGTGATTTCATTTTCCGGGGACATGAAGCTCTGATCTGACTTTATGAATGAGGCCCAAACAACTTACTGAATTCCAGCAATTTCTTGTCGTGGTAGGTAGTGGCTTCGATTTGCCAACATACTGAAGTCCTTGAACCTTGACTACCTACGGAACCACACTTAATCAGTAGAAAAACTTGTGAAGATGCACACACGAGGTCCTGGACCATATTATACCTGAGATGGATTACGAGGCAAGTATGGTTTGATCGAGAGTAGATAGTTTCTCAGTCCAGTCTTCAACAGCAAACTTGTTCCACGAGGCATTTCAAGCTCCTCAATCTCCTCGTCGCCCGTCAATGCTGAAAAATCCTTAACGGTTGAACTGACAAGGTTTGCTGCTTCCTTAGACAGGCCATGGCTCTTGAGAACATCGTGATAAGCCTTGATAAGATGGATCAAAGCTGCTTCGCCAACGCCATTTAGAGCCTCAATCAAACGCAAGTCATCTGTTTCTGATATTTGGGAACTAAGACGCCGAATGGCTTCTGATAGCCCTGAGCTTTGCCGACGAACAGAGTGTGAGATCCCTGAGGATTGGCGACGCATAGAGACTGTATGTGATCCCTCATACCAGTTGTCCACCTCCTCACTCAGCCGACGAGGTGGTTGAGGGGTTTCAACATGGGGAACGATGCCTTTCTCATCCATAGTTCTTTCTTGTTCTGCCAGTGAAAAAACCTTGCAGAAATCTGTTTGTGATGTTCAGCTTAGAAAATTACAGACATTGCGCGTGGTTTGAAACTCACAGACTAATGGCGGATAGCTGGTGGATAGCTCATTCGACCTCTCTAACAGAACCAGAACTAGCTTAGCCACTGATGAATTGGAGAATGCCGGCTGACATAACCAGACTCTAGTTCAACGAACGAAAGTGGATTCTGTGTTCTCGAAGAATCCACTTTCATTTGTTGAACACAGCTCACTCCGGGCGTGTTCAGAGAGGAATGGGAACGGACACGCTTCTCGAACACACACAGTAACCCGCGTGGTGAGGCTCGAACTGTTTTTGCGACAAACTGTGCTGTATTTGCGACGAATGTGCTGTATTTGCGACGAGCTCAAACTGACAAATCTCAAATGACCTAGTTCGCCCGAACGAAGAACAAGCAGCATTTCGGCCCTGTTCTGTAGGCGTTAATTTGGCAAAAATCGAGCAGCGCGGAATCTTCTGTAATAGGCAGAAATTATGTTATCAAGGTTCGGGATATGCCGACTCTTCCCGAACCTGGCCGAATCACGTTAGACGCGAATGCCAACAGAACACCACTTGTTGGTCCGCACCACGTCAACCGCACGAGGCCTCCTGCACGCTTCCTCACCAGGCAAATGTCCGCACAAGTTTAAAACCCGGGTCTCATATTTCCTAGTGTATTACACTTGGTTGGGCTAAAGCGCCTGTGATTGGGATCGATAGGCGAGATTTGTGACGAGCAGTTTGGAAAACACAGACGACACCTCAGTTCGTCTATGCAAAAACCAAACGAGCCCCTCAGGCATGGAAAGCTCCCACACCTAAAAAACAGATCCGGCAGTTCCCTGCGACCAACTGAAACGACAAGACGCAATTCGCCCACGTTCACCAGGAAAAGCAGAGCAAAACTCTCACCTGTCAGTCTTACAACCTCCGCTTAGGATGGTTCCTACGTATGTACCTCCACATCAAGATGCTGGCCTTAGTCGCTAAAACAGTGATATTAGAGACCATTTCGGACCAGATAACAGGGGACTTGCGAACAAATTCTGGTTGCGGATAACGCACTAATTGGCGACTAAGGAATCGTCCAATGTCGGGAACGGTCGCAACGCCATCGCTTGTTACGAGGTAGCCAGTCCGTAACATTCCGAAATGCGTTCTTACTCTTCTATTTACAGCTGTGGAACCCGGAGAGGTGATGTCGCATTTCAGAATGCGCTCGGGTCGTCCATCTACGACAAGCGCGATTGCGTGAAAGGTCTGTGTGCGAGTGGCATGTGTGTGGGGTGTGTGTGAAAGCTTGTGTGCGTGCGAACGTGCGTGCGTGCGTGCGCGAGCGTGCGCGTGCGTGCGTGCGTGCGCTTGCGCGTGCGCGTGCGGCGTGCGTGTGTGCGCGTGTGCGTGCACGTTTGCGTGCGCGTACGCGTGCGTGCGTGCATGCGTGCGTGCGCGCGCGTGCGTGCGTGCGTGCGTGCTTGCGTGCACGTGCGTGAGAGCAAGCGTGCATGCGTGCGTGCGTGCGCGTGCGTGCGTGCGTGCGGGTGTGCACCTGTTTGTATTCTTATCATTCAGTGCATGTGCATAAAAATGCACAAGTCATTTTGCCACACGTCCCTCAGCCTTCACATCCCGGTGCTCACACCTCCCTTTCCCCCAACTGCCATCTGCGCCTCGAGACACAACACACATCCTTCCCTCTCTCCCTTCCCTCTCTCCCTTTCCTCTCTCCCATTCACCCTCTCCCCTTCCCTCTCTCCCCTTCCCTCTCTCCCCTTCCTCTCTCCCCTTCACCCTCTCCCCTTCCCTCTCTCCCCTTCCCTCTCTCCCTTTCCTCTCTCCCCTTCACCCTCTCCCTTTCCCTCTCTCCCCTTCCTCTCCCTGTTAACTCACCCTCACCCCCTCCCCTACCAACTTTCCTAATGTCTGCAGCAAGGCTTGCTTGCCAGCCAGCCCTCGCCACGCGCTCACCCTGCTAGCTTTTCTGCCCGAACTGAGGTGTATGTAAGCAGGGGAAGGTGAGGAGGGTGTGGGTGTGGGCGATGGTGAGAGAGGGGAGGGGGAGTGGGAGTAGGAGGTGGGGAGGTTGAGTGCTGTGTTTAGGGCCATGAGTGTGTAGAGCCCTTTCCTTCTCCATCTGCCCTCCTTTTTTTTCATTTCCCCTACTATGCCTTCCCATCTCCTGTCCCTTCCCTTCTCATCCCCTCCCATTCTTCTCATTTGCCCTCCCTTCCTTCCCATCTTGCGTGCCAGCCTCCCTTCCTTGCATCACCCCTACCCTCTTTTGCTCTCCCCGTTCCCCCTTTTTACCACCTTTCTCTTCCTTCACATCTCAACTGCCCTTTTTCTCATCCCTGGAGCCTTCCTTCCTCCCGTCACCTCTCCCTTTGTTCCAGTTACAAGCAGGACTAAGCTAGTCCCAGGCGAGCCTGGCGGAACGGAAGGGACAGGCAAGCAGCAGATGCACGGCCAGATGCACGAAGGCGAGATTGGCGCTAGAGGAGAGATGTACCCCGTATCTTCAAGATATTGCACAAGTGTATACATTCAATAAGTTCTTTAGGTCAGTGCTGTGCTCAATTGCTACAAACTAAATGGATGCATTGAAACCATCTGAGCATCAAGTGTAATATGCTATGAAAGACAAGAGACTAGGCGGGTTTGGCAAGCCTACTTTGCCAACAACTGAGTTTTGAATCTACGCATTAGTCACAAAACTAAGGATGAACTGGTTCTTTGTGGCGCCATGCTAGAACAAGCACATCAACAGGGGGGAGAAAGGGGGGAAGCAGAGGGGAGACAAGTGGGAAAACAGAGCTGAGGCATGGGAGGAAAGCGAGGGGAGGCATGGCATGGGGAAAGAAAGGAGGCAGGGAGGAATTGGGGAAGTGATTGCTTGGCGGAATAGTGTGTGAAAGCAGGGGAAAAAGGTGAAAGGGTTGGCGAAGTGTTGGCTTCATGGGAGGAGCTGGTAGCACGGGATGAGAGGTGACAGCAGAGGGGGAAGGGAGGTGGTAGCACGGGATGAGAGGTGACAGCAGAGGGGGAAGGGAGGTGGTAGCACGGGATGAGAGGTGACAGCAGAGGGGGAAGGGAGGTGGTAGCACGGGATGAGAGGTGACAGCAGAGGGGGAAGGGAGGTGGTATCACGGGATGAGAGGTGACAGCAGAGGGGGAAGGGAGGTGGTAGCACGGGATGAGAGGTGACAGCAGAGGGGGAAGGGAGTTGGTATCACGGGATGAGAGGTGACAGCAGAGGGGGAAGGGAGGTGGTAGCACGGGATGAGAGGTGACAGCAGAGGGGGAAGGGAGGTGGTAGCACGGGATGAGAGGTGACAGCAGAGGGGGAAGGGAGGTGGTAGCACGGGATGAGAGGTGACAGCAGAGGGGGAAGGGAGGTGGTATCACGGGATGAGAGGTGACAGCAGAGGGGGAAGGGAGGTGGTAGCACGGGATGAGAGGTGACAGCAGAGGGGGAAGGGAGTTGGTATCACGGGATGAGAGGTGACAGCAGAGGGGGAAGGGAGGTGGTAGCACGGGATGAGAGGTGACAGCAGAGGGGGAAGGGAGGTGGTAGCACGGGATGAGAGGTGACAGCAGAGGGGGAAGGGAGGTGGTAGCACGGGATGAGAGGTGACAGCAGAGGGGGAAGGGAGGTGGTATCACGGGATGAGAGGTGACAGCAGAGGGGGAAGGGAGGTGGTAGCAGAAAGAGAAAAGAAGGTGATAGCAGAGGGGGAGGGAAAGGGGGATGAGGGAAGGGAAGGGGGATGGGGGAAGGGAAGGGGGATGGGGGAAGGGAAAGGAGGATGCAGGGAAGGGATGGGGGATGGGTAAAGGGAATGGGGGATGGGGGAAGGGAAAGGAGGGTGTGGGGAAGGTAAAGGGGATGTGGTAAGAGAAGGGGGATGGGGGAAGGGAAGGGGGATGGGGGAAGGGAAGGGGGATAGGGAAAGAGAAGGGGATGGGGAAAGGGTAGGCGGATGGGGAAAGGGAAAGGGGATGCGGGAAGGGAAGGGGGATGGGGAAAGAGAAGGGGGATGGGGAAAGAGAAGGGGGATGGGGAAAGAGAAGGGGGATGGGGAAAGAGAAGGGGGATGGGGAAAGAGAAGGGGGATGGGGAAAGAGAAGGGGGATGGGGGAGGGGAAGGCGGATGGGGTTAGGGAAAGGGGATGTGGGAAGGGAAAGGGGTATGGGGATCGGCGCGTCTCCTACGTTTCCTCCCGCCAGTCCCGTCCCGCTCCGTCGCGTTCCCTCCCGCTCCGTCCCGTCATACATCCCGTCCCATCCCGTCCCATCCCGTCCCGTCATGTCCCGTCCCATCCCGTTCCGTCATGTCCCGTCCCATCCCGTTCCGTCATGTCCCGTCCCGTCCCGTCCCGTCCCCTCTCGTCTCGTTTCCTTCCCGTCCCGTCCCGTCCCGTCCCGTCCCGTCCTTTCCCGTCGCGTCCCCTCACGTCCCATCAGGTCCCCCCCGTTCCCGTCCCGTCCCGTCGTGTCCAGTAGCGTCCCCTCCTGTCCTCTCCTCTCCTCTCCACTTCTCTCCTCTCCACTCCTCGTTGCATCCCACAGTATCCCTTCCTACCCTTTCCGGCTCCCCTTCACGCACCGTCCCACCCCTCCCCTTCTCGTCGCATCCCGGAGGTCCTTCTCACCCCTTACCTCCCTTCCAGTCCCTTCCCTCCCAACCGTCCCGCCACACCCCTTCGCGACTCTCCCCTTACCCTCGCATCACGCCCATCCCTTTCTCCTCGCTTCCAGCCATGTCGCGTCGCTTCCTGTAATGTCGCGTCGCTGCTTATCGAGTCCTAACCCTCGCCTTTCAGCCGCGTCGCTGCTTATCCAGTCCTAACCCTCGCCTTTCCGTCGCGTCGCTTCCTATCTCGTCCTAACCCTCGCCTTTCCGTCGCGTCGCTTCCTAACTCGTCCTAACTGCTGCCTTTCCGTCGCGTCGCTTCCAATCTCGTCCTAACTGCTGCCTTTCCGTCGCGTCGCTTCCTATCTCGTCCTAACTGCTGCCTTTCCGTCGTGTCCCTTCCGTCCAAATTCGACAGGGGGGAGCGTTACTGCAATACACCTTGGTCCAAATAGAGTGGTGCATCTTATTGCAATAATGAGGACCAGCTCTGGCGATGGACGGACTATACGTGCGTAAAAGCAAATGCAGGCGCGGAGTGACCAAAGATAAAAATAAACAACGACAACGAGAGGTACAAGGTATTGTCACGTTTGACGCTGGAATAAACCTAGGGAAAATAAGATGCTGAAATGAGACTTAGTCGCTAGAGAAATCGGTGCGAGTATGTTTCTCCACCTACAACCTGTCTGGGTTTGCAGTCTTATATTTTTCCAGCTCTGTAATACGCTCGGTTGTGGGCTGTGCGTCCCATTCTCAGTCCGTCGCACATGCAGTTGCCTGTTTCTCGCAAACCCGGCTTGGTAGTCAGGCACCTGCCTCTACCAAACTGTTTGGTTTGCAGCCAATCACACCTGCGCCAAACCAAACGCGAGTGTTTTGCGAGTGATTGTTTGGTTACCCGGTTTCAAGCGTATTACCTTTGGTTGGAAACAAGAAATATGAGACGCGGGTTTTAACCCAGCCAAATCATCCTCGGGAGCTAGCGTCAGCCTCCCCACAAGTTATACGGGGCAGCAACATCCACGCAATTCAACCAGCACGAATGCGCCTAGAAAATACATGGAAGTTTACCGCGGTCAAATTGGTGCTGAACCCTAAACTCCTGCAGAACAACGCCTTCGTGTTCCAGACTGCCCAAACGAAACGCCTTCGTGTTCCAGACTGCCCAAACGAAACGAGGCAGTACAGATCGTGTTCCATTCCTCACGTCGGGTCAATCAGAATAGTGTCGGTTCCTTATGAAGCAATACAATACGGTGCTTTCTGGTTTGGAAACCATGTTGGTATTTACAATCCCTGACGCATTCTACGTTCTCGTGTGCCAAGCCAAACAAGCTTATCAGGTGCTCAAGGCGCATGGTTCGTTTTGCCTCCCCTAATCCCCCGCTCCCTCCGTCTATGGTCACTTTTTCTTGAAAAGGCTAAATAGCTGAAACCTTGTGATTAAACCACAGCCGACTGTTTCTGCCGTCCTTGCGCAAAAGAGGGAGAAACTAGCAGTCAATCCATAATGGCGGCATTTCCACCGCAAAATCCGCCGGGGCCTCCGCAACCGGCCGTGCCGTCATTAGATCTCACGGGCCTATGTTTTCGCGACCAAATATTTCTAAATTTCGTTGGCGGATGCCTCGTGCCGGGTAACGTGTTTGACTATTTCGCTAACTCGCCGTTCTACGATCGCACGTGCAACAATGAGCAGCTGAGGATGCAGGGCATTCATCCTCTTGACACAGCGCGCCTCAGGTAGGTGTTGTCTCAGTTAAGCATTTGTGCTAGGTCATGTTCGTGTGTCAAAATCCTTGCCTCTGGTGCATCTGCGTTTCCGTTGTGGAGAGCTCATTTGGTTCTGACTCTCCAGCCATTTTGCCTTTGAAAGGAGAGTCCGCTTTCTAGGCAACTCTAGATATAAACTACGTCCACACCACAGCAACTCAAACATGGGAACTGCACACAAGTCTTCCTCCTATGGGGCTTCATGTTCTGAGCTGTCTCATGTTATGGCGCTTACTCCTACGCAGGCGCATACTCCTATGCTGGTTCTTACTCCTATGCTGGCCCATATTCTTATGCTTTTTCTTACTCCTACGCTGGTGTTTACCCCGACCATCATCTTACCCCTATGGTGGCACTTTATTTCCTCCCCCCCTTCCCCCCTCTCACCCCCACCCCCACCCCACCCCTCTCACCCTTCTCTTCCCTTCTCTTTTCCAGCATCCTGGAAGAGGGTGTGATTGTTTGCTGCACATGGAGCAGATTTGAGACGTCTTACAAACCGTTTCCTCCTTGTTCTCTTGTCCAGGGTGTTGGGGTGGAAGTTCTCGCTTCACATGGCCACAGAAGCACTTTGACTCCTCCACTTGTTGAGACGTCTCACCACTTGTTTCTTCCCTGTCCCCTCGTCTAGGCATATGGTGGGTTGGGATGGGTGGAAGTACTCGCTGCACATGGCTGGCGCAAAAGCTGCTTCGAATTATCCTTGCTTAGAAACGTCTCACAACAAACCGTTTCTTCCCTTTCCCCTCAACTAGGGAGGTGAAGTGGGAGTGTTTGCTGCAAATGGCTGGCGTAGGAGCCGCTTCCAATTCTCCTTGTTTGAAAATGTCTCACAAGAACCCGTTTCTTCCCTCTCCCCTCGTCCAGGGAGATGGTGGGATGGGAATATTCGCTGCACATGGCGCAGGAGCCTCATCTGTTCGTGTTGCGGAAGCAGAAAAGGGACGGTCCAGATCGCACCACGCCCGTGGCTGCATACTACATCCTGGATGGGTCCATCTACCAGGCCCCTTCACTGCATGCCGTTATTGGTTCTCGGATCGTGAGTCACTCCGTCAGTCTAACAGTCAGTCGGGCATTCAGTCAGTCTGTCAGTCAGTCAGTCAGTCAGTCAGTCAGTCAGTCAGTCAGTCAGTCAGTCAGCCAGCCAGCCAGCCAGCCAGCCAGCCAGCCAGCCAGCCAGCCAGCCAGCCAGCCAGCCAGCCAGCCAGCCAGCCAGCCAGCCAGCCAGCCAGCCAGCCAGCCAGCCAGCCAGCCAGCCAGCCAGCCAGCCAGCCAGCCAGCCAGCCAGCCAGCCAGCCAGTCAGTCAGTCAGTCAGTCAGTCAGTCAGTCAGTCAGTCAGTCAGTCAGTCAGTCAGTCAGTCAGTCAGTCAGTCAGTCAGTCAGTCAGTCAGTCAGTCAGTCAGTCTGTTTGCCTGTCTGTCTGTCTGTCTGTCAGGCCGTGTCAGGCCATGCCATGTGCTTCTGTGTGGTGAGGCGTGTCTACTCTAGACCATGCCGTGCCACTGGTAGCCTACCCCATGCTGCTGTGCCGCCTTAGTTCAGAAAGACGCGTCCTGCGTCCTGGACGCATGCGTCCAGACGCAGGACGCTGACCCTTGACCTGTAAGACGCACCAAAAGACGCAAGCCCGGGCAGGGCAAAAAAAACCCCCGGGCAGGCCAAAAAAATTTGTATAGGGCTTGGGAGAGGGGGGGGGGTGTCATACCACAAAATTTTCCCCAACCACAAAATTTTCCCCCAAAATTTGAGATTAAGGTGAGTCACGTGTCACACATTTCACAAGGTCTCACACACACACATTACGTTTAATCCAACCAGTTACGACCATGCATACTAAACTACCACTGCACTGCATCAAGTCAACCATCACGCATCCCCATCATCCTCGCTCTCCTTCTCCTCTTCGTCCATCGCTTCCTGGTCCTTGTACTCGTCGACTGCCGGGTCGTCCTCGTCCACCTCCCTCTCCCCGTCCTCCTCCAACTTGTATCCCTTGGGGAGGGGAGGGGTGGGAATGCCAAAATCGCAATCGGTTTTTTTTTTTCGGGCTGCCCGAATTTTTTTTCGACGTGCGTCCTGCGTCTGGACGCGCGTCCTGCGTCCTAGCGTCCGGACGCTGCGTCCGGACGCAGGACGCAGCGTCCTAGCTGCGTCTTTCCGAACTAAGTGTGCCGCTGCTAACCATGCTCTCACTGCCTCTCATTTCGCTATGACGCTGCTGGCCATGCTCTCACTGCCTCTCATTTCGCTATGACGCTGCTGGCCATGCTCTCACTGCCTCTCATTTCGCTATGACGCTGCTGGCCATGCTCTCACTGCCTCTCATTTCGCTATGACGCTGCTGGCCATGCTCTCACTGCCTCTCATTTCGCTATGACGCCGCATGGCCATGCTCTCACTGCCTCTCATTTCGCTATGACGCTGCTGGCCATGCTCTCACTGCCTCTCATTTCGCTATGACGCTGCTGGCCATGCTCTCACTGCCTCTCATTTCGCTATGACGCTGCTGGCCATGCTCTCACTGCCTCTCATTTCACTATGACGCTGCTGGCCATGCTCTCACTGCCTCTCATTTCGCTATGACGCTGCTGGCCATGCTCTCACTGCCTCTCATTTCGCTATGACGCTGCTGGCCATGCTCTCACTGCCTCTCATTTCGCTATGACGCTGCTGGCCATGCTCTCACTGCCTCTCATTTCGCTATGACGCTGCTGGCCATGCTCTCACTGCCTCTCATTTCGCTATGACGCTGCTGGCCATGCTCTCACTGCCTCTCATTTCGCTATGACGCTGCTGGCCATGCTCTCACTGCCTCTCATTTCGCTATGACGCTGCTGGCCATGCTCTCACTGCCTCTCATTTCGCTATGACGCTGCTGGCCATGCTCTCACTGCCTCTCATTTCGCTATGACGCTGCTGGCCATGCTCTCACTGCCTCTCATTTCACTATGACGCTGCTGGCCATGCTCTCACTGCCTCTCATTTCGCTATGACGCCGCTGGCCATGCTCTCACTGCCTCTCATTTCGCTATGACGCTGCTGGCCATGCTCTCACTGCCTCTCATTTCGCTATGACGCTGCTGGCCATGCTCTCACTGCCTCTCATTTCACTATGACGCTGCTGGCCATGCTCTCACTGCCTCTCATTTCGCTATGACGCCGCATGGCCATGCTCTCACTGCCTCTCATTTCACAAAGATGCTGCTAGGCATGCCCTCGCTTCCCACCTGTGCTGTTACCTTCCTCCAATTCTCTCGTTTCCTTCTTCCTCCTCACCTGTCTATCAATTCCTTTGTTGCAGTTCTTCTTTCGCCCCTCCGCTCCTCTTCTCTTTTCATCCCCGACGCTTTCAATTTCAATCCAATCCCAATTCTCAATCTCATGCCTTGTCCCCATTCCTCCCTCTCCCCCCTCCCCCCTCATCCCTCCTCCCCTCCCCCAGTGCCGTGCCCTGCATCATCTCCGGGCAGCCTTTTCTATGACCCGGGCGGCTCTCGACAATCCCGAAGCTGCCCGGCCAAAAGAAGGTATGGGGCATGGTGGGAACGATGGGTTTCTGCAGAGATCATAGCTACTACAAGGAACAACAGGGTTGTTCCATCCTCTTCCCACCTTCCTCACTTCTCATGTCACCCCAGCAGAGCGGTCAGAGTCGGAAGGGGCGTCAGTTGAAGCCCCTGACACGCCAGCAGCATCAGAGGCAAAGCCAACCGCAGCAGACGTGAGGGAGATGGCACGACTGGACCACGTGATTATGAACGTTGTCAGGAAGCTCACCCCAGCTCCACCTCCCCCAGATATCGCCTTGCCGGCACTGCCACAGCCAGCAGCAGCAGGTGAAGCAGCAACGGCAGAGGACAAGACGGGAGGGGCGGGTACCGCTGCTGCTAGTGCTGCTGCTGCTGCTGCTGCTGCTGCTGCTGCTAGTGCTGGAGGTGGTGCTGCTTCTGCTGCTGCCCCTGCAACTGGTGCTGGGGCGACTTCAGGGGCTGGGAAGAAAGCAGGGGCAGGTAAAGCGTCAACAGCAAGGAAGGCAGGGACAGCAAAGGCAAGAGCTGGGTCAGGTGCTAAGGCTGGTGCTGCAGGGAAGAGTGGTGGCGCTTCTGCCGGTGCTGGTGCTGGTGGTGTTGGTGCCAGTGGTGGTGGTGGTGCTGTTGCTGCTAGTGGAGGAGGGACCAAGACAACGAAAGCAGTGAATCCGAAGCCCACACAAGAAGGGGAAGTACGGAAAGTGAAGAAGGCCAGAAAGGCTTAGGATATGTTCAGCTGTTGTGGTTTTAGTTGGCTGGGTGATATGTGGTGTATATAATGCCTTTCAAGAAGTACACCACAGGAGCAT
Source organism: Closterium sp. Naga37s-1 (assembly GCA_947471745.1). Classification (NCBI taxonomy): domain Eukaryota; kingdom Viridiplantae; phylum Streptophyta; class Zygnematophyceae; order Desmidiales; family Closteriaceae; genus Closterium; species Closterium sp. Naga37s-1. The sequence continues at coordinate 971,552 of CANJKZ010000311.1, read as the reverse complement.
GTCAGAGGATAATAGCAGGTTCCAGTATTTTTCTCGAAGCAATCAAGCAAGGTGATGAATCAATATGAAAGGGCATTTTCCACAAGCCAGTGCATCTCTCGATGCATACGTATATATTTACAATGCATAGCAGGGTACAGGTCTAGGAGATTTTGAGGCATTGGCCCTGCAATCCCACCCCTCTTGCACTGTCAGTGTTCCCCCATGACTCATGCAGATATCAAGCTACAGCATCTGGGAACAAACACCTTCAGGTAGCCCGTCTCCATATTTCTGCAAAAATCCCACACTTTTTCCTCCCCGCCCCCTCCCCCCCCCCCTCTTTTCCCCCCTGTTTCTCCCCATTTCCCCCCTTCCTCCCCCCTTTCCTTCCCCTTCCCCCATCCCCTTTTTCCCCCTCACGACCTCACTTTCCCCTACTTCCGCTTTATCAACTCACTTTGTACAATTTCCGACCAGCAAATGCCCAACCTGTGTAGGGCTCGTTTTACTGGCATACATAACGTAACTCGCTTTTTGCCCCAGCCGACCATGTTCCCACAGGTCCCCCGCCCCGCCCACCCCATCTTCTTGCGTAAAAGGTTGAATGTAAACGTAGTGAATGTGAACGGAGTATCGTGTCCCTTGACCTGCCCGCCGTTTGTTTAATCTCCTCTCCGCAGTTTATTCCTGCATCATTAAATGCCGCGCGCCGAAAAAAGTGGCGGCGAGCAGCACGGCCACGATTCCCGCCACCACCAGGGTCGCGGCGGTGTAGCTTCCGCGTTCGCCGGGCTGCTTCCAGAGCGTGTCGTGCGCGTGGCGTGCCTTGCGGTGATCGTGCCCCTCGTGCCGCCCCATAACGCGCCGACGCTCGGCCGACGGTGGCATGTGACGGACCTCTGAACACGCGGGAAGAAGGGTACAAGGAAAGAAAAGTGAATATGACAGGAGTTTGAATTGGGTGTGAGAGCGGAGGAGTGGAGAAGAGAGGTTACCGCGAAAACGGAAGGCTGAAAACTCTGCATAATGGAAACGAAATCATGTGCAGCATGCGAGAGCTCGAGGTAGACACCTGTTTTTGCCATTTTCCCGACACTGGAGTCGTGAGAGTGCGTTAATCCCACGAAGCGTGAACCTGTCTTCGTCATACAAAAAGGGATAGAGCAGATGGACTAATCCTACAGGTCGGAAACCAATGGAGGTTTTTCTCTAGTCACGACGAATGACAAACGATTGCTGTGCTCACATGCAAGAACAGACACAGTTCACGCGCATTTCTACACGAATTTTGGAGCTGAAAGTCTGGCATGCCCTCTTGACGTGGATCCGTGGAGTGGAACCCTTCTCTCATGTTGAAGGCGACGACATGTCAGAGAAGAATCTGAGGACGTCTATGTTATTCGGGCAGTCTATGATGTCTCATTCCCCAATTTTACACAAAACAATTTGAGAGAGGTTCAGACTGCTTCCAGTTTGTGTTTGCGTGGAAGTGGGCAAAACTGATGCCTATGTAAACCGCCAAACTCACACCCTACATTTGCTCTTCAAATATGGGGCGTGTGTCCTGTTTTACCATACCTTTCCATTCCATAAAGCCAGAACAGCACCATGTTTGCCTCCTCTGTTGCTGAACAATCCAGCAAGGCCAGAAAGTGCGGAAGCCCAATGACGGAAAATCAGGCGATGCAGGTTACCATGGCGACGATAAGCCGTGTCAGCTTTTGCGAAACAGCGCCCCAGCCAACATCCATTTGCTGTGCTGACTTGGTGGGACGCCACGTCACAGAAGAACTTGTGTGCGTGGAGCAGTCTCGACATATCCTTTCTAAACAATTAGTCCTTGCGACACACGAAACTCGTTCGTTTTTCAGAGGCCTTCAGAGTAGTTGTGAGGCTGCCTTTATCGAGTGCCTTCTTTTCCCGCGTGCGTTCTTCGGCTTTGTCAGCCGAGCGGCGTCATTTTGATGTCACTAGCAATTGGTATTGGCATCATCCAGCCACGGGATGACTAGCGAGTAGTTGCGAGCCGCAAGGGAAGCTGGGAAATGGCGAAACGCTGGCGGCGAGCGCATCGACCTGCTGGTGACCTTATTTCAGCATTCACCAGATTCATCATTTGGAAAGATGTGCGGTCCGTCGCCTGGACGAGTTCCGTCAGGGAGAACTCTTCTGGGAATCGGGTGTCGGGGATAAATGCGTCAGATAACCACACCTCAAGAATCCAAAATCTCTAGCACGCTTGAGACGCTTGTTAGAAGCGCGTTCCTTAAGGCGTCTAGATGGAGCTAAGCAGGCAATCTGGGTCAGGCCCGCTGCCGATACGTTGCATCAACCATGTTTCCATCAAGTGCGCCTCAGTGCAGAAGTCTCTCGACTTTTATTCACGCGTTTTAGGCTTTCAGCCTGTGAAGCGTCCCGAGAAGTCTCTTAGCTTCGACGGTGCATGGTAAGAAATAAGGGAAAAAAGTTAGGCCTCTACGTAAAAGTCTCGTTCGTTTTTCTGTCAAACTTGTTCACTGACGGCCGTCCTTGGCAGGTTGTTTAACTATGGAATCGGACTTCACCTTCTAGGCGACAGCGTTTGCCCTCCGATGCCACGAACCCTCACCCCTCGAGATAATCACATCGCGTTTCAGGCAAGTTACAGGATCGGTTCTTTAGAACGTTCAACCGAGATTCTAGCCTTTTCCTCAACAATTTAATCGTCGACATATTTTCTTACGCCTTTTTTGTCTTTTGCAGTCAGACAATCTTTTTGAAGTCGAGAGGAAGCTAAGCGCCTTCGCGATCTCGTTCGTGAAGCAGCAGGTGGTGGAGGACGGGATAGTGGTTGATCAGATCTTTTTTTTCGACCCTGACAACTACATGATTGAGATCTGCAACTGCGACCTCCTTCCCATCATACCAATTGACCCTTGCGAGCAGTCCACGTCAGCTTCGCCTTCTCAACAGCTACATGAAGATTTACCAATAAGGGTTTCAGGTACCCCGCCTAGAAGACTATCTGCTGGCTGTCTTCCTGAGAGCGCCATTGCTGCTGGAATACCAAGCCCATCTGGGATCCTTGTGCAATCTGGAACCACGCCACTCTGTGTATAGTCCAGTGGTGCTGGTTTGTACGGTAATAAGGCTTGTCAGTTCAAACAAAGTGCCAGATCCAGTTCGAACAAAACTGCACAGCTTGTGGCTTCAAGAACGAGTTACCGCAAGAGCGCAAGGAACCTCCAGGGAGTGATTGAGCAAGCCCGCCCGATGCATTGGCATAGGGTAGCAACCTGCTAAAGAAATATATTGTACGTACGACCATTTTGCATGGTATGCAAAATAAAGCACTGGGGAAGATTCAATCGATGGATGCTCCCTTTTCTGGCAAAGCACATTATCTGGGAAGGCGCACTACACAACCACTGTATAAATAAAAAAATACAGCTACATGGCATCAGTGTTGTTTGGCATCAGTGTTGTTTAACTACATGCTCTCTTTCTTTCATGCATTGTAAGACCATTTTATCCAAATGGACCAATGTAAGGCTAACTGGTAAAACTCCTATTTTCTTTCGGATACACATCAAAACCGTCAAATAACACTCGAAAAGCAGACGGCCGCAAAACTCCACGGTCACAACTTCGGCTCGGCAGTGTGATGGTTCAGCCTGTGTTCATTGGTTGGTTTTGAGGCCTGGGATGGGTGCGGTATCCAAACCAAAGTTTCAAATCTGAACTGGCCCTGCCACTGTTGAACTGTACAGTTCCTGATGAGACTGCACACCAAATCATCTGTCGACGACGTACAAATAATGCTCGTTTGGCACACCCAGCTTCGCCTTGTGCTTTGGGCTTATAAGTGGTATTGGCCGTTGCATATAGAAAGCAGCTGTAACTCACCGTTGACTTTTTGACTTCGGTAAACATCCGTTTCTGTGGTTATTATTGGTTCATTTTACTGCAACCTGCTCGAGGAGCTTGTAAATGAGGTGCAACTTCACGGCACAAAACACACGGGTGCAAAAAATCCATCCGCCGCAAGGCAAACTCGCGTGCAGGGGGTGAGCATCATTTGTACATGTCCTTACAGCAAATTGGTCAACGCATGTTCCACGCCCTAAAACGTATGGAATGCTGACTACACACGATGCTCAGCTGTTGCACGCACATTTGGTCTGGCCGTATTCGACAGCCTGCCCAATTGCATTTGGTACCAGCCAGTTGCACGCACGATACAAGCCCATATTTTGATCGCAGCCGTTGAACATACAGCTTATCACGCTGGCATTGTCCGTTCGTGAAATATTTTGAAGGCGCTGGTTACATTTCTTCACTTGCCCACTACAGACCCGATTTTGCCCGTGGCGAAGCCTGGCGAGCAGGCGAAAAAGCTGTTGCTCACTAAACACTCAAATGACGAAAACAGTTGTGGGTACTCGGGCATCATGTGTATTCCGTTTATACAAAACACTGTGCATCTTTTTCAATATGTAAGGGCGTATTGCACCGGGTTGACTTTTGCCAAAGTCAAACTTCTTGAGAGGTCATAAACGGTACAGTACGATGAAAAACTTTTTTACCACGTTACAAAGCGGTGCCAGTTTGAACTTTGAGCAGCTGTGTTAATCTCAGCACGCCCTAAAGACCCCTGAAAAGACGTGGGCACCCAGACCAAAACAACCTATCCCGAACCACCCCAGTGCAGTGACGTTCGAGCCTGAGGTGAGAGATGCATCCCATACCAACCTATACACCCTGTTTCTCGATGTTTGAACAATCGGGACCCCCGGCTACAGTGCGCACGTGTGCTTGGATTCAGCGGGCTGGTGCTTGCAACCGAAATGCACTTCAGGAGAACGGTAGAGAACGGTTCATGAAAAAAACGTGCTTTTGAGTTCGGTTTCGTGTGGCAAAAGTGCTTATACGGTATGTTCTGGGACCAATTTGGACGCATTGATGTCAGTACAACCGGCTTGTCAATATGGCGAATGTCAGTGTGGCGCGAAACAGGGTGAATCCCAAATCATCCCAGCGCAGCAACATTCAAATCGGCCCAAAGCGAAGTGCTGGAAGCTTTCATCCACAATCTGGATAAACGCCCTGACCGGATTAAATATCAAGCTGTAATGTGACCGGGTTTGAATGCAGGAGCGATTTCGTTTTTTGGGAACAAACACGGTAGAACGCATGAATGTCCGCCTGCAGAACGCAGCCAGTACCAGACAAACAGAAATTCTGAAAATGTTTTCCACCAACGAGCCACCAAGTATGTTTGGATACCGTACCCAGTTTTTTGTTTCTATGAAAAGGGTCATAATCTAGGCACCTGGGAGTCGGGCGGAGCGCAAAGAGGAGACGCCGCAGACACGTAGCAGAGCTGAAGGTAAGGTGGATTGGATAGGGTAGTGAATGGCGAGGCGAAACACGAGAAGCCGATGAAAGGAAAGACGGGGTGAGTAATGTGAGCCATGAAATAGGTGCAGCTTCCCTACGGCAAGGACCGCCCACAAAACTGTTCTGACCCACAACAGTTGCAAGCCGTAGCAGCAGGAAAAGTAGACTACAGCGTTCGTGAAGTCTTGTGAGCCGCTCCCTTTGGCGAGCACGAGCTGCTGGTCTGGCAAACCCAGAGCCTCTCATTGCAGCCTTGAATCACGGAAGTGTTTTCTGTGTGTCATCATGTGAAAGTCGTTCATTCTCGTCACAGCAACTGTGCAGCACGCGAAGAGAGATTTCAAGGCAAGCCGTGACATGATGTATTATGGGAGACTTTCCGACATATCGTAACACTGCGCTAGTCGCGGCGGCAGTCCAATTAAACGATTATTTATTCCGAGTCGCGTCAACATATCTTAACGTTCAGCTCTCCACCGTCTGTTCATAATTGTCGTCATGGCTCCATCCATCTTGGATCCTGACGACGCCACGTCAGTAGTACCTGATACGCTAGACGACTGGTACGATGGCGTCACTCCGGCTTCCTCCATCAACGATCTCGGTCGCGGCGCCGCGCCTAATGAATATGCCGTGCTGCGGCGTCGGCTGACGATGCGTCAACAGTCGATGGGCCGGCAGTCTACTCGTCAGCAGTCGACGCGTCAGCAGTCGTCGCGTCAGCAGTCGACACGTCAGCAGCAATCCTTCACGAGCTCGCGATCTTTTATGAATCATCCGTCCCTAGTAACCCCCTCGCCGAACGCTCCGAATCTTTCTGGGAGCAATTCCTCAGAAAAAAGCTCGAGCTTCGTAAGTGCGATCCCGAGTTTCGCTAGTAGCGCGTCTGGTGGTGCGCCGATGCTGTACCAAGCCGGGTCAATCGAAGAGGCCGCGGAGTCCGAGGAGGAAGAAGCGGAGGGGGAGGAGCCAGCGCGCGGGGAAGGTAGTACCGCCGGGGGAGGCGGAGCGGATGGGTGGGGGGGAGGAACGGGGGAAACTGACGGGCAAGATGGCCGCGAGGGAACTGCGCCTGGGGGAGCCAGAGAAGGGGGGAATGAAGCGGGCAGCGGACAGAGAGTCAAGCGGGGGAAGCTCGGGCGAGTGAGCTTTGCTGCTGGCACGTGGAAACTCGGCGTTGACGGCGCAATGGAGGAGGTTAATAACGAGGATGCGGCAGATGACAGTGGAATGAATGCACCCTACGGCGACGGGCAAAGCGGGGTCGCCGGTCTCGGTGCTGACACGTGGCACTCCGCCGCCGCCGGCATCTTCGCTTCCGCCGCTTCCGGCATTTCGTCCGCTTCCTCCGCGTTCCCCGGCGATTCCGACGCGGAAGAGCCTTCTAGCGGCCCGTCGTCGTCGGCCTTCTACAACGATCTATTTGGGATCGGCGAGGCGCCGTTGATCAACCTGATCCGACGGTACCACGACGCGCTCACCGCGCACGGGCTCGCGGACGAGGCGCAGGAGATCGCCGCGTCCGCCGCCGCGCGCCTCGTGAGCATCAAGAGCATGGCTTCGCGCAGGCGGGGCGCGGCGGACGAGGATGAGGCGGATGGGGATGAAGAGGATGAGGAGGGGGACGGGAAAGGGGGAGAAGGAGGTGGGTGGGGGCCGGGGCGGATGGAGAACGGGGAGGAGGGGGAGGGGGAGGGGGTGAAGAGCGAGGTGATGGTGAGGGAGGGGTTGCAGAAGTATCTGATTGCCATGCAGCCCAACCTGCTGTGCGCGCAGCCGCAGGTGAGAAATAGGGAGCACATGTGTGTGTGTGTGTGTGTGTGTGTGTGTGTGTGTGTGTCTGTGTGTGTGTGTGCGTGCGTGTGTGTGTGAGTGTGTGTTTGTGTGTGTGTGTGTGCGTATATGTGTGTGTGTGCGTATGTGTGTGTGCGTGCGTGCGTTTGTGTGTGTGTGTGTGTGTGTATGTGTGTGTGCGTGTGTGTGCACGTGCGTGCGCATGCGTTAATGTGTGTGTGCGCGCACAATACGCGCCCGAGTGTGTGCATGTGTGCAGACCTGCATGGTCGCTCGCCGTCAACTCATCAACCCATGAATCCACGTGTGCAACCCATCCAATCAGGTGGTGACATTCAGCCACGTGGCAGTGACAAAGAAGGTGGTGGTCATCCCGGATCAAATCAAAAACTGCTTCAACGCGGTGAGAATGGGGGAGCGGGCCGGTTTAACTTCCAAGAATCCACACAAGGGTGGAGAGAGGGGCATTGTGAGAGTGGACCGTGGGAGGGGTGGTGAGCCATGCCTAACTGGGGGGACTGGGGGATGTGGTGAGAATAGTGGCATGCAAGGGGGATCGAAGGGAGGTCACTGGCTGCTGTACGAGGCAGCACCATGCCACAAGGCCAGGCCGTTTTCAACAATGCAGGCAGTGCGGAAGCAGCAGTCGACTTTTGAGTCGACCAAAAGGTCACTGGCTGTATTATAACGAGGCTGCCGCACCATTGTAATGCCACAACAAGACCATCACCACAATGCGGGCAGGGCGAGGTGACTTCTAAATCGACTAAAAAAGGTGACGTTTGAGTCGACTTTGGCTGTACTATAGGGAGGCTGCTGCGCCATTGTGATGCCACAACAAGGCCATCAGAACAATGCGGGCAGTGCAGAACTAAACTAAGTGGTGTGCATGAAATGCAAGGGAGAAGAGGGGGTGTGCCTTGCAACACTAGGCACCTAATGTGCTCTTGTCATCCCCTCCTTGACACCCTTGCTCACTGCCTATCTTCCCCTCTCTTTGCTCCTCCGACTGCCCTTCTTTTCACACCTCGCTTTGCCCCTCTTTTCCCCTCTGTCCTTCTGTCCCACTCTCTCCAACGGTCCTTCGTATTAATAGCAGCAATGGACAAACAAGGAAAAGCACAAACAAATACGGTTCTTCGTATTAACCCACTCTCTCTCCCTCTCTGTTCCTCTCGTTTCCTCTCACGGCTGGAGCAGCCGTATTTCAAGCTCAAGGCCATCGCGGGCTTTCAGAAAAAGGAGACCATTCACGTGCTCGACGATGTCTCAGGGTGCGTGCCTCTCCTGCCCTCTGCTGCACGTGTAGTGCTTGTACTGCACCCCTATGTCATGCCCCCCCCGCGGGCTGGCAGAGGAAGGAGACCATTCACGTGCTCGATGATGTCTCAGGGTGCGTGCCTTTTAAATCAATATACACCATTCATGTGCTAGATGGTCTCTGAGGGTGTGTCTCGTGCACTCGGGCTTCCCTTCCCGCCTCTCATGTCCTGTATCTCGTGTCCTGCACACTGTATCTTGCGTCGACATGTCTCAGGATGCGTCATGCTCTCTGCTGTACGTTAGACTAAGTGCAATCTGCGCACGTTTCCTGGCCTGACCTGTCCTGTCCTGCCCTGCACACTGAATCTCACGCCCATGTGTACAACACGTGCACAGCACGTGTATCCCACGTGCCACACACCTGTCCCCAACCGATGCGCAACTTGCTTCCCCCAGGTCCACTCACTCACCGCCTTCTGCTCTCCCCTTCCATTGCCATGATCCATCCTCTGCCTTGCCTCTATCGCTTTCTCTTGTCACACTTTCCTTGCAGCTTCCTCATGCCAGGGACTCTCACACTCCTCCTGGGAACCTCAGGTGAGCCATCTTGTCTTCCTCCACCCACCTGCCGTCAGGCGAGACTCTTGTGGGCCTCAGATGAGACTCAGGTGGGCCTCAGGTGAGACTCAGGTGGGCTTCAGGTGGGTCCCAGGTGAGCCCGTTTTGAGACTGCCAGCTAGCTGGTGGACATTGCATTCCTCCCACCACCACCCCGTTATTCCCATCCCGCTCACTCGTCCCCATGTTGTGTTACAGGCACTGGCAAATGGATTCTAAACCGCCGCTTAGCCAGGCGGCATCCCTCACCACCAGCACCGTCTCGTATCAACGCCCCCCCCGTCACACCTTCTCTGCCCTGCCCTATTCATCCATCCCCCCCACCTCCCCCTTTTCTCTCAAATTTTCGGCAAGTCAATGCTCATCCGCCTGCTAGCCGACTTTTGGACGTCTCAGATTTTGGCAAGTCAATGCTCATCCTCCTGCTAGCCGGCCGACAACCCGCCAGCAGCGTCACTGTCGCCTTCAACGCCATGTTCATCACGCACCCCCATCCCATTCATCCATCCCCCACACACCCCACCCACAGGTAGCGGCAAGTCCATGCTCATCAAGCTGCTAGCCGGCCGCCAGCCCGCCACCACCGGCACCGTCTCGTTCAACGCGCACCCCATCACGCCCTCGCGCGCGCACCGCCTCGTGGGGGTGGGCTTCGATGCCGACTGCCACCTCCCCGCCCTCTCCGTGCACGAAACCCTCGCCTTCGCCCGCCACTGCTCGTACCCGCTGTCAGCCAAGCAGCTGCTGCAGCACCCCATGCTGAGCAAGGCGCTGCGGGCGAGCATAGAGAGGGGCGAGGACCCTCTGGTGGCGTCCCGAGAGGCCATGTTTGGGCTGCGACGGCATGCGGGAGAGAAGGTTGGGTCGGGGGCGCTGACCAGAGACGAGGTGCACCGGCTGACTGCTGCTGAGCTCATGGTTGGCGCTTACCCGGTGAGTGCTGAGGCGGGTTTAGAAGGGTGAGAGGGTGACTAGGAACGAGGTGCACCCCCTGACTGCTGCTGAGCTCATGGTTGGCGCTTACCCGGTGAGTGCTGAGGCGGGTTTAGAAGGGTGAGAGGGTGACTAGGAACGAGGTGCACCCCCTGACTGCTGCTGAGCTCATGGTTGGCGCTTACCCGGTGAGTACTGAGGCGCATGCACGGTGCGTTGTCTCTCCCTCTTCTTCCTCTCTCCCAAACGCCTCTCCTCTCTCTCCCCCTTGCCTCTCCCCTCTCCCTTCTCCCCTCGCCTCCTGTCCTTCCCCTTCTCTTCCTCTATCCCTGTTCTCCCGTTTCGCCCTTTTTTTTTCGATTTCGGGCAGCACAAATTTTTAATATTCAGGGTTTAGGTAAACGTCGAGAGTCAAAACGTACGTCCAACTCTAGATAAAAAAAATCCGTATTGACGCTGGACTTAAGGCCTTCCTAGCGACAAATCTATCCAAGACCAGAAGGAATGCAGTCAGTGTGGGTGCAGGGGGCCGTGTGCTCCGCTGTGCTGTGCTGTGCCGTGCCGTGCCGTGCCGTGCCGTGCTGTGCCGTGCCGTGCCGTGCCGTGCAGTGCGGGCCATGCCGTGCTGTCTCTTTCTGTGCTGCGCTGTGCCTGTGCTGTGCGGTGCTGTGTTCTTCTCTACTTCTTTGCGCGCCTCCTCTCCTGTTCTCCACATGCGCTCAGTGGTCACCCACCCACCCCTACTCCCATCCCATCACATGACCTGCTGCTCTCCCCCTCTCCCCCCCAGGTGCTGCTGTTTGATCGCATCAGCCAGGTGTATGATGGGCCCTCCACACACAAGACGCTCACCATGCTGCGCACCCACGCACAGGTCAGTCAGCCTCTGCTTGTGTGTGCGTGCAGTGCATGTGTCTTTGTGCTCCTCTGCCTCTCCTCCCTCCCTTGGCCCCTTCCCCTTCGCTCATGCAAGCACGTGACGTGACTCTCTCACCGTATTGCGCACCCTCGGGCTTCCCTCTTCCACCTTCATCTGCTTCTCTCTACCCACACCCACACCCACACCCACACCCACACCCACACCCACACCCACACCCACACCCACACCCACACCCACACCCACACCCACACCCACACCCACACCCCATCTCACCCCCTCACCCACCCTCTCACACACAGGTGCGGCAGCATGTGGTGCTGTGCTCGCTGCAGTCTCCCGCACAGGCGGCCTTCTCCCTCTTCGACCGGGTCATCGTGCTCAAACATCTCTGACGCATCCCTACGCTCTCTGCCCCTCCCCTCTCCCCCTTTTCCCCCCTCCACACCCACACCCCTCACCCACACTCCCACACCCACACCCACACCCACACCCACACCGACACACACACACACACGCACCCACCTCACCCCCCCACCCACCCTCACACACACCAGGTGCGGCAGCACGCGGTGCTGTGCTCGCTGCAGTCGCCCACACAGGCGGTCTTCTCCCTCTTCGACCGGGTCATCGTGCTCAACCAGGGCAACATTGTCTACCAGGGCCCCTGCCACACCGCGCTCCGACACTTCCAGCAGCTCGGGTGAGTGACCAATACACGCATCTGTGCGTGTATGTGTGTGCTGTGTTCTGTGTGCTGTGTGCTGTGTGCTGTGCTGCTTGTGTGTGCTGCTTCTCTTGCTGCGGCACTCAACCAGGGCAACATCGTCTACCAGGGGCCCTGCCACACCGCGCTCAGACACTTCCAGCAGCTTGGGTGAGCGAGAGGCACACGCGCAAATGATTATTCAATGCTGCAAAGTCGGGAGAGGCACATGCACATGTCAGTGCCGCTTCCTGAAGCCACTGTACATCAGTGCCGCTTCCTGAAGCCACTGCACATCAGTGCCGCTTCCTGAAGCCAGATTATCTGCAGTTCAGCACGTTCCGGTCCCCTCTTTCCCCAACCTTTCCTGTCCCCTCTTTCCCCACCCCTTCCTGTCCCCTCTTTCCCCAACCTTTCCTGTCCCCTCTTTCCCCACCCCTTCCTGTCCCCTCTTGCCCCACCCCTTCCTGTCCCCTCTTTCCCCACCCCTTCCTGTCCCCTCTTTCCCCAACCTTTCCTGTCCTCTCTTTCCCCACCCCTTCCTGTCCCCTCTTTCCCCACCCCTTCCTGTCCCCTCTTCCCCTCCCCTCAGATACCTGAAGCCACTGCACATGTGAGTGCCAGGTTATCCGCAGCGCAGCACGTCAATGCCCTTACTGACTTGCCTTGTCCTCATTCCCTCACTCGTACCCACTCCCCTCTCCTCCCATCTCTCCTGTCCCCCCATCGGCCCATCATCTCCCCCCCCCCTCTCAGCTACCTGAAGCCACTACACATGTCAGTGCCGTAGTATCTGCAGCACGTGAGTGAGTGCCCTCACCAACCAACTTCCCACCCTTCCCCTCTTCCCCCCTTCCCCCCCTTCCCCCCCTTCCTCCCCAGCTACCTGAAGCCACTACACATGTCAGTGCCAGAGTATCTGCAGCACGTCACCACGGAGGGAGGGGGCGCCCTCAGATCCGGCAAGAGGAAGCTGCTGCTCGAGGGCTTCGGTGAGTGCGGTGCTGCTGAGGGATTCGGTGAGTGCGGTGCTGCTGAGGGATTCGGTGAGTGCGGTGCTGCTGAGGGATTCGGTGAGTGCGGTGCTGCTGAGGGATTCGGTGAGTGCGGTGCTGCTGAGGGATTCGGTGAGTGCGGTGCTGCTGAGGGCTTCGGTGAATGCGGTGCTGCTGAGGGATTCGGTGAGTGCGGTGCTGCTGAGGGATTCGGTGAGTGCGGTGCTGCTGAGGGATTCGGTGAGTGCGGTGCTGCTGAGGGATTCGGTGAGTGCGGTGCTGCTGAGGGCTTCGGTGAGTGCGGTGCTGCTGAGGGCTTCGGTGAGTGCGGTGCTGCTGAGGGATTCGGTGAGTGCGGTGCTGCTGAGGGATTCGGTGAGTGCGGTGCTGCTGAGGGATTCGGTGAGTGCGGTGCTGCTGAGGGATTCGGTGAGTGCGGTGCTGCTGAGGGATTCGGTGAGTGCGGTGCTGCTGAGGGCTTCGGTGAGTGCGGTGCTGCTGAGGGATTCGGTGAGTGCGGTGCTGCTGAGGGATTCGGTGAGTGCGGTGCTGCTGAGGGATTCGGTGAGTGCGGTGCTGCTGAGGGATTCGGTGAGTGCGGTGCTGCTGAGGGATTCGGTGAGTGCGGTGCTGCTGAGGGATTCGGTGAGTGCGGTGCTGCTGAGGGCTTCGGTGAGTGCGGTGCTGCTGAGGGCTTCGGTGAGTGTGGTGCTGCTGAGGGATTCGGTGAGTGCGGTGCTGCTGAGGGATTCGGTGAGTGCGGTGCTGCTGAGGGATTCGGCGAGTGCGGTGCTGCTGAGGGATTCGGTGAGTGCGGTGCTGCTGAGGGATTCGGTGAGTGCGGTGCTGCTGAGGGATTCGGTGAGTGCGGTGCTGCTGAGGGATTCGGTGAGTGCGGTGCTGCTGAGGGCTTCGGTGAGTGCGGTGCTGCTGAGGGATTCGGTGAGTGCGGTGCTGCTCGAGGGATTCGGTGAGTGCGGTGCTGCTGAGGGCTTCGGTGAGTGCGCGTGCAATGCAAGTTAAGTGAGAGATTTGGTGAGTGCGTTGCTGCTGAGGGGTTTGGTGAGTGCGGTTGCAAGGCTGGGTGGTGTGTGGTTGGTGGGGAGGGTGTGCCTGGGTTGGTGGGGAGGGTGTGCCTGGGTTGGTGGGGAGGGTGTGCCTGGGTTGGTGGGGAGGGTGTGCCTGGGTTGGTGGGGAGGGTGTGCCTGGGTTGGTGGGGAGGGTGTGCCTGGGTTGGTGAGGAGGGTGTGCCTGGGTTGGTGGGGAGGGTGTGCCTGGGTTGGTGGGGAGGGTGTGCCTGGGTTGGTGGGGAGGGTGTGCCTGGGTTGGTGGGGAGGGTGTGCCTGGGTTGGTGGGGAGGGTGTGCCTGGGTTGGTGGGGAGGGTGTGCCTGGGTTGGTGGGGAGGGTGTGCCTGGGTTGGTGGGGAGGGTGTGCCTGGGTTGGTGGGGAGGGTGTGCCTGGGTTGGTGGGGAGGGTGTGCCTGGGTTGGTGGGGAGGGTGTGCCTGGGTTGGTGGGGAGGGTGTGCCTGGGTTGGTGGGGAGGGTGTGCCTGGGTTGGTGGGGAGGGTGTGCCTGGGTTGGTGGGGAGGGTGTGCCTGGGTTGGTGGGGAGGGTGTGCCTGGGTTGGTGGGGAGGGTGTGCCTGGGTTGGTGGGGAGGGTGTGCCTGGGTTGGTGGGGAGGGTGTGCCTGGGTTGGTGGGGAGGGTGTGCCTGGGTTGGTGGGGAGGGTGTGCCTGGGTTGGTGGGGAGGGTGTGCCTGGGTTGGTGGGGAGGGTGTGCCTGGGTTGGTGGGGAGGGTGTGCCTGGGTTGGTGGGGAGGGTGTGCCTGGGTTGGTGGGAGGGTGTGCCTGGGTTGGTGGGGAGGGTGTGCCTGGGTTGGTGGGGAGGGTGTGCCTGGGTTGGTGGGGAGGGTGTGCCTGGGTTGGTGGGAGGGTGTGCCTGGGTTGGTGGGGAGGGTGTGCCTGGGTTGGTGGGGAGGGTGTGCCTGGGTTGGTGGGGAGGGTGTGCCTGGGTTGGTGGGGAGGGTGTGCCTGGGTTGGTGGGGAGGGTGTGCCTGGGTTGGTGGGGAGGGTGTGCCTGGGTTGGTGGGGAGGGTGTGCCTGGGTTGGTGGGGAGGGTGTGCCTGGGTTGGTGGGGAGGGTGTGCCTGGGTTGGTGGGGAGGGTGTGCCTGGGTTGGTGGGGAGGGTGTGCCTGGGTTGGTGGGGAGGGTGTGCCTGGGTTGGTGGGGAGGGTGTGCCTGGGTTGGTGGGGAGGGTGTGCCTGGGTTGGTGGGGAGGGTGTGCCTGGGTTGGTGGGGAGGGTGTGCCTGGGTTGGTGGGGAGGGTGTGCCTGGGTTGGTGGGGAGGGTGTGCCTGGGTTGGTGGGGAGGGTGTGCCTGGGTTGGTGGGGAGGGTGTGCCTGGGTTGGTGGGGAGGGTGTGCCTGGGTTGGTGGGGAGGGTGTGCCTGGGTTGGTGGGGAGGGTGTGCCTGGGTTGGTGGGGAGGGTGTGCCTGGGTTGGTGGGGAGGGTGTGCCTGGTTGGTGGGGAGGGTGTGCCTGGGTTGGTGGGGAGGGTGTGCCTGGGTTGGTGGGGAGGGTGTGCCTGGGTTGGTGGGGAGGGTGTGCCTGGGTTGGTGGGGAGGGTGTGCCTGGGTTGGTGGGGAGGGTGTGCCTGGGTTGGTGGGGAGGGTGTGCCTGGGTTGGTGGGGAGGGTGTGCCTGGGTTGGTGGGGAGGGTGTGCCTGGGTTTGTGTACTGTTCTCTCCTGACTCTGGCCTGGCGTGTTAACATCCGTGCTTTCATTCTCATCTTCCTCATCTTCCTCATCTTCCTCATCCTTCCTCATCCTTCCTCATCCTTTCTCATCCTTCTCATCCTTCCTCATCCTTCTCCCACACCTCCGCATGCTTTTCCTTTCACACACCATCCAACATCCTGCCTGCCTGCCTGCCAACAGTGCGTGCATACAAGAAGTCCCCTCATTACAAGAACATCCTCCGTGTCACAAGCCACCCCACGCCTCTCCTCCTCCTCTGGATCTCCGGGCCGGCATGCCACGTCCTTTCCCGGATCCGCTGCGCGATCGCCGACGTGGCACCTGACGCCACGTCAGAAGACGCCAGCGCTCCAGACGCTGCCACATCAGCTCCAAACGACGAGCAGCAGCAGGGCGCTGCAGCAGGAAGCAGCGGAGTAGCAGAGAGCTCGTCGGCGGGAGGAGAAGCTAAGGGGTTGGGAGTGTCATCTTACCAAGCAGTAGTGGTGACAGAGTCTCGTGTGATATTCGATGAGGACGGGGGGGAAGGAGGAGCGGGGGCAGGCGAAGCTGATGGGGAGGGACGAGGGGGAGGGAGAGGAGCGGGAAGGAGAGGGGGAAGGGGAAGGGGAGAGGGGGGGCATTTGGAGGAGGGGGTGGAGGCGACGGGACCGGTGTGTGTGGGAGACGTGGTGGTGGCAGTGACGGTGGGCGATCGGGGTGAGATGGAGTATGCGAGGTATGCGGGGGGGGATGTGCCGGTGGTGGAGATAATGGAGATGCTGGAGGAGGTCAGGGACAGCGCCACATGGCTGCATCTGGAGCTGCAGCGACCCCTCCATATAGTCACACAGCCGGTGAGTGCCGGCCGGCCTTGGGTGTGGGAGTATTGTTTTGTTATGTTACGTCATGCTACCTGAGCTTTGGCGAGGGTCGTTTGTGCCTTTTGAGACGTCTCAAAAGTCAAAAGTTTTGAGACGTCTCAAAAGTCAAAAGTTTTGAGACGTCTCAAAAGTCAAAAGTTTTGAGACGTCTCAAAAGTCAAAAGTTTTGAGACGTCTCAAAAGTCAAAAGTTTTGAGACGTCTCAAAAGTCAAAAGTTTTGAGACGTCTCAAAAGTCAAAAGTTTTGAGACGTCTCAAAAGTCAAAAGTTTTGAGACGTCTCAAAAGTCAAAAGTTTTGAGACGTCTCAAAAGTCAAAAGTTTTGAGACGTCTCAAAAGTCAAAAGTTTTGAGACGTCTCAAAAGTCAAAAGTTTTGAGACGTCTCAAAAGTCAAAAGTTTTGAGACGTCTCAAAAGTCAAAAGTTTTGAGACGTCTCAAAAGTCAAAAGTTTTGAGACGTCTCAATTGTTATGTTATGGCTACCTGGGCCTCGGCAAGGGACGTTTGTGCATCTGTCCATCCATCCCCCAGCTGCTTCATGTCGCCTCCCGCCCTTCCAGTGAGAGCGCTCTGCTCTGCCAGGCTTTCCTGTCAAGAGTTTTGGGGTTATCCGTTCCTGTCTCGTCCCGCCCCACCACCAGGAAAAGGCAACTCAGTGTGGCAGCAGCGGCGAGGAGGAGGAGCAGACGGAACACCTGTTGACGAGTAGCAGCCAGGCTCCCAGCGACGTGGAGGCCGGCTGTGCTGCTGCTGCTGGTGGGGCAGCTGGTGAGAGTGCACAGCAGGGAGCTGCGGCGGCTGAGCCCCCGCCTGGCAGTGCTGCTGCTGCAGGCGCAGAGGCAGAGCATGTGGAGGCCAAGGCCAATGACAATGACACGCGTGTTGACATCCATGACCATGACACCCCTGCTGACGCCGACGACACACACGCTCTGGTCAGCCACATTGCCCGGTGCGACAGCGCCCGAGGAGCAGCAGGTGAGGACGACAAGGGAGAGCATGGAGAGGAGGAGGCAGACGCGGTCGCAGCAGCGGGGAGCAAGAAGCGGGGCAACGCGAGGGGCATCCAGTCGCTCCCGAAGGCCATCCCCCACGCCATCACGAAAGCCTTCAAGAGCATCGGCCTCTCTGCATTCAAAGGGCTGCAGGGCAGCAGCAGCAGGAGGAGGAGCGGCGCGTTCATGCAGCTGCAGGGGGTGAATGCCGCAGGGGCTCTTAAAGCCATGAACCTGTCGGCTGCGGCGGCGGCGTCGCGCGCGGCGGTGATGGCGGGGCTGTGGGGCGGGGTGAACAGAGAGCTTCTGCGCAAGGAGTTGATTCTGGACATGTGGCCTGAGTTTAAGTTGTTGTTGAGGCGGCAGTTGCAGGTCAATCTGCGCAACTGGAGCTTCATTGCTGCCCGCCTGCTGCTGGTAAGTGGGAGGAGAGGAGCTGGTGCAGGTGAGGGGAAGCCTGTGGTGCAGAGGTGGGGTGTTTTGGTGCGAGATTGCTGTGGGATTGAGATGGCTGGCTGTGGGATTGAGATGGCTGGCTGTGGGATTGAGATGGCTGGCTGTGGGATTGAGATGGCTGGCTGTGGGATTGAGATGGCTGGCTGTGGGATTGAGATGGCTGGCTGTGGGATTGAGATGGCTGGCTGTGGGATTGAGATGGCTGGCTGTGCGGGGGGCGAGAAGAGAGAGCTGCTGCGCAAGGAGTTGGTTCTGGACATGTGGCCTGACCTTGAGTTCAAGCTGCTGCTGCGGCGCCAGTTGCAAGTGAACCTGCGGAACTGGAGCTTCATTGCTTCCCGCCTGCTGCTGGTAAGTGGGAGGAGAGGAGCTGGTGCAGGTGAGGGGAAGCCTGTGGTGCAGAGGTGGGGTGTTTTGGTGTGAGATTGCTGTGGGATTGAGATGGGTGGCTGAGCGGGGGGCGAGAAGAGAGAGCTGCTGCGCAAGGAGTTGGTTCTGGACATGTGGCCTGACCTTGAGGCGCCTCAAAAGACATGTGGCCTGACCTTGAGTTCAAGCAGCTGCTGTAGTGCCAGTTGCAAGTGAACCTGCGCAACTGGAGCTTCATTGCTGCCCGCCTGCTGCTGGTGAGAAGAGGGGTTTCTGTGCGTGTGTTTTCTGGGAGTTGCTGCTCTGCAATGAGAGAGGGCAGCGCAACCTGTTTACTGTGTAACCTGAGGAGGAGGTGTTGACGCTGTTGTCTCTGACCTGCTTGACTAGATTGCATTCCCTCCCCCTTCGTTCCCACCTCTACGTCCTCCCTCCCTCTCTCCCCTGGTCCCTGCAGGACCTCTTTCGTGGGCTTCGACTGTTTCCACCTTCTGAACTGCGTCAGCAGTCGTCTGCTTGTCTCTCCTCACACCCCTTTCCCGCCTCTCCTTCCTCCCTCCTGGCCCCTGCAGGACCTCTTTGTGGGCTTCGACCTACTCAGTCTCTTACACCTCCCCGCGGACCTCTTACACCTCCCCGCGGACCTCCCTCCATTCAGTTGATGAAATAACCTTTCTACTTTTCCACCTCCCAACCGTCCTTCACCCTGCTCCCTCCCTCCCTCCGCAGGTCACCCTGCTCGGTCTCTTCGTGGGATTTGATTTCTTCCAGCTGCCAGCCGAACCGCCGCCCTTCGCGCACCTGAACCTGCGGCGGGGCGTGATGCAGATATCACTCATCACCATTACCGTCAACAGCGTCAGCGTGCTGCCAATTCATACGAAAAAACTTCCCACTAACCCGCCCTCTCACTCTCCCTTTCCCCTTCTCCCTTCTCTATACTCCCTTCGTCCTCATTGTTTCCCTCCCTCCGCAGGTCACCCTGCTCGGCCTTTTCGTGGGATTTGATTTCTTCCAGCTCCCAGCCGAACCGCCGTCCTTTGCGCACCTGAACCTGCGGAGGGGCGTGATGCAGATATCACTCATCACCATGACGGTGAACAACGTGAGCCTGCTGCCGGGCTACATGCTGGAGCGCCAGGTGTACTTCAAGCACCGCAGCGCGCGCTTCTTCCGCACGCGCTCCTACGCGCTCTCGCAGCTCATTGCCAGTTTACCTCTGTCCATTGTCGAGGTGCGTGTGTGGGTGGGGCAGGCCAGCTGAACACACAGCAATATGTGTTTCTTCCGCACGCGCTCCTATGCACTCTTCCAACTCATTGCCAGCCTGCCGTGCCGCTCCCCATTGTCGTGGTGCGTGGGGCGGATTTGAAAAAGGAGTGTGCATGGGGCGGATTTGACAAAGGAGTGTGCGTGGGGCTCATTCTGAGGAGGCTCAGAGTGAGTGTGTGGGGTGCAACGTGGAACTTGAGATGAGGTGGGATGGGGTTGCCAGCCTGTCAGGTGTACTTCAAGCACCGCAGCGCACGATTCTCCCGCACGCGCTCCTACGCGCTCTCGCAGCTCATTGCCTGCCTGCCACTCTCCATTGTCGAGGTGGGTGGGCGGGTGGGCAGGGACAGCTGTACGTTGTTACTGTAGACATGCTTTGGGAGCTGTCAAGATGTTTGGGGGGTATTTTTGAGGCGCCTCTAAAACCACCTCAATGCGTGGGGGGTAAATCTTACGCGCTCCTACGCGTTCTTGCACCTCGTCGCCAGAATGTCGCTCTCTATTGTCGAGGTGCATGGGTGGGTGGGCAGGGCGGGGCAGAATATCAGACAAGTATGTGTGACGTGATGTGGATTGTGTTGTGATTTGTGATGTGGAATGTGGAATGTGGAATCAAACAGGATGAAGAGTACTTCAATGATCGCAGTGTGCTCAAACTTCCACACAAGATGCACTCTTGCACAGCCTTTCCACTTCCTTACTTCTTTCCCCCCCAGCCCATCTCCTACAGGCGACCATCAGGTCAGTGCTGGTGTGTTTCCTCTCGGGCCTCACTCTCTCCGACTACGGAGCACACTTCTTCATCTTCCCCTCCTCCCTCCTCCCCTCCAACCCCAATCCAATTCCTCCTTTTCCCCCACCCCGGGGCCCCATTCGCCACCTCCCCCCCCTCCCCCCCCCTCCTCCTCCCCCCCCCGCCTCCGCCCCGGCCACTGCAGGCGACCATCTGGTCGGTGCTGGTCTACTTCCTCTCGGGCCTCACGCTCTCAGACTACGGGGCGCACTTCTTCATCTTCCTCTGCGTGCTCTCCCTCGTCGCCATCCACGGCGCCGCCATGATCCGCTTCATCTCCTTCACCTCCCGCACCCTCCGCTCCGCCGCCTTCGCTGCGGCCATCTTCATGGGCCCCGGCATGTTCCTCTTCGGCCACATCCTTGTAGCGAAGGCGCTTATACCGAGTTTCTGGATCTGGCTATACTGGATCAACCCCATGCAGTGGGCATCGACGGTCCTAGCGATCAACGAGCAGCGGAAGTACGTTCCTGTGCAGTTCTGCCCGGCTCCTGCGCTCGTCCCGACCAACATGCCGTACTGTGTGGGGCGCGAGAACTGGTCGATCGGCCGAGCGTACATGGAAGAGTACAGCTGGAACTACGAATGGGGGTATTTGATCGCAGGGCCGTTTGTGATTCTCGCGTGGATTGCCATTTGGACGGTGGGGACGTTTCTGAGCATGCGGCCGCGGCACTACAGCACCTTTGCTGCGCCCGTGAGAGTGCTCTCAGAGGCCAAGCGCGGAGGGAAGCGGGCTGGTGCGAGGGAGGAGGGGAACGGGAATGGGACTGGGGGAGGAGCAACTGGGGGAGGAGCAACTGGGTCAGTAGCAGCGAGGGTTTTGGGGGCAGTTACGGCTGCCATGGGGGGTTCATGGCAGCGGAGGGGCAGTGGGAAGGAGGGAGCAGCAGCGGGCGGAGGAGAGGGCGCCTCCCAGAAGAAGCCTGGCGGAGCAGAGGAGCAGGGAGGGATGGGAGGGCATTCGAGCTACAGGGATGTGGAGTGGGGTCCTGGTCCTGCCGTTTCGAGGGACGGCCATGGAAGCTCAACAGCAGAAGAAGCAGCAGTGGCAGCGGCGGCAGCAGCGGCAGAGGCAGCAGGGGCAGCAGAGGCAGCGATCATGGACTGCAACATTCCCTTCACCCCGTACATCATCACGTTTGAAAACCTCTCCTGCTCCGTGCCGCTGCCCTGCCCGCCCGAGGCTGCCTGGGGGAAGTCTTCTTCGGTGGGCGCTGGTGGGGAGGCGAGGAGGCGGAGTGAGGCGAGTCGGTGCCTGGTGCGGGGGGTGACGGGGTGGGTGAAACCGGGGGAGGTGACAGCTGTGACAGGCGCCAGGGGCACCGGCAAGACCACTCTGCTCAACTGCCTCGCAGGTGGGCAGGCTTGCTTGATCTGAGGAGGTGCCTCAGGTATAGACTGAATTAGACCGGAATAGACTGAGATTGACTGAAATATGCTAAAATAGACTGAAATAGACTGAGACTGACTGAAATATACTAAAATAGACAGAAAGAGATTGAGACTGACTGAAATACACTAAAAATAGACTGAAATAGACTGAGACAGACAGATTGACCTAGACTCGGCTCATCTGCTTTGCAGGATAGGTGTGCGCATCTGTTTCTAATTGGTTGGCCTGAGGATCATTCTTGAACCTTGATCACCGTGAGGTCAAGTCAACTCCCTTGCCTCCCTCTTCTGGTCAGCATCATTCATTTCTTCCTCTTTCATACCCTCTCTCTGCTGCTCCACCTTTTTTTTCAGACGGGCATCATTCCTTACCTTCCACTTTCATCCCTTCTCTCTCAGGGCATCAACTGCTGCGCCCCCTTTCCTTTCTGCCTTCCCCCCTGCTTCCCTCGCCAGCAGTTTTGAGACACTTCAGAACTCAATCCAACCCTTTTTCTGCCCGCATACCCTGCTTCCCTGTCCCACAGGCCGAGAGACCGGGTTTTGAGGTGCCTTTTGAGGCGACTTTTGAGGCGACTTTTGAGGCGCCTCAAAAGTCGCCCACGGGCCGCAAGACCGGGTTTTGAGGCGCCTCAAAACTAATGACCAGGCGCCTGCTGATGAGCAGCGAGTAGAGAGATTTCCGGTGGTTCCTTTGCACCACAGCGTACATCCAAGGCGCTGACCACCTCTACCCGCTGCTCTGCTCACCCTGCGAGAGAGCCTGCTGTACCGCACCGCTCTCCCTCCCTTTGGGGCGCCTTGCAGCGGCGATTATCAAATCGACTTCAGAATCATGACCTGGCTTCTCATCTCGTTCTTCAGAATCATGACCTGGCTTCTCATCTCGTTCTTCAGAATCATGACCTGGCTTCTCATCTCGTTCTTTCTCCTCTCATCCCACACCCGCAGGTCGCCGGATACCCGGCAAGGTGGCCGGGCGTCTGCTAGTGAACGGCAAGCCAAGGGACCTCCCCTCGTTCCTGCGCACGACAGCGTACATCCAAGGCGCTGACCTCCTCTACCCGCTGCTCTGCTCACCCTGCGAGAGAGCCTGCTGTACCGCGCCACCCTCACGCTTTTTGAGGCAGCTCGAAAGTCACACCTGCCGTTTCATCCCCTTCTTTCTCCTCCCCCCCTGCTAAACCTGCAGGTCGCAAGATACCAGGCAAGGTGAATGGCCGACTGCTGGTGAACGGCAAGCCAAGGGAGCTCCCATCATTCCTGCGCACCACAGCGTACATCCAAGGTGCCGACCTCCTCTACCCGCTGCTCACCCTCCGAGAGAGCTTGCTGTACCGCACCACCCTCACTCTCCCCGACCAAGTGCAAGACGAGCAACGCCGCGCGTTCGTCGCGCAGATCTTGTCTCTTACGGAGTTCAAGGGCGGCATGACGGACAGTCTGGTGCAGGATATTCTGGCGGACGGCGTGGGGTCGGCGTATGTGGAGAAGCGGATTGTGTTTGCAATGGAGATGGCGGGCAACCCCAGCGTTGTGTTCTTTGACATGCCGTTCCTCCGCATGGACACCACTGAAGTGGCTAAGTTCTCCGGCATGCTCAAGGTGCGAGCCCGGACAGGTTGAGGTCCAGTCGAGTCAAGGTAATCCAAAACCGGAGCGTCGTGTTCTTTGACATGCCGTTTCTGCGCATGGATACCATTGCGATACTTGGGGCATACAGATGACTTTTGAGTCGACTCAAAAGTCACCTCGTTCTTTGACATGCCGTTTCTGCGCATGGATACCACTGCGCATGGATACCACTGCGCATGGATACCACTGCGATACTTGGGGCATACAGCGATTGCAAAGGGGCCTGAGGGGTTGTGTTTACGATGGAGATGGCTGGGTGGGACAGTGTGGTGTGTTTGACGACTTTTGAGGCGCCTCAAAACGACAGTGTGGTGGTTTTGACGTGCCGTTCCTCCGCATGGACACCACTAAGGTGGCCAAGTGTCCCGGCATGCTCAAGGTAAGATGCTTGAGTCGATTTCCAGACATTTCCAGCAAGCAGCAGCGGAGGAAAAAAATAAAAACGTCTGCTCGCTGCTGCTCGCTGCTGCTCCCTGCTTCTTGCTGGAAATGTCTGAAAGCCGGCGAGATTCTCAGGCATGCTGAGGTGAGGTGAGATGCATGAGTCAATGTGCACAATCTATGAAAGCACATCTGATGCTGTTCAATTATGTCACTTCATCACACCATGTCCACTTGTTCCCCCATACCCCATGCTATCGCGCCCCTCCCTCCCAACAGCACGTGGCGGCAGCATGGGGGAGAGCGATGGTGGTGGTGTCGAACGCGGTTACCGCCTTCCATCTCAACGCCTTCCACTCGCTGCTCATGCTGGGCAGCGGGGGGGACATGGTCTACTTTGGGCCCGCGGGCAGGAATGGGAACGCACTGGTGGTGAGTGGAATGACGCAGCGTTCGAGGCATGCCGCTCGTGGTGAGTGAGTGGGATAGTGCAACTTCCATCTCAACGCCTTCCACTCGGCGTGGGGTCGGCGTGGTCTGCTTTGGGCCTGCGGGGAGGAACGGACGGGAATGCACTTGGGCATGACCAGCGGGTGCCGGTGATTGGGCCGTGGAAATGCACTCGCTGCTCATGCTGGGCCGCGGGGGCGACATGGTCTGCTTTGGGCCTGCAGGGAGGAACGGCAACGCTCTCGTGGTGAGTGAATGAGATGAAGCAGCTTTTGAGGCAGCTCCAAGGCAACAACTCAAACCAGCGATTCAAAAGCAGCAGTGGGGAAACATGCGCGGGAGGGATTGTGGGGTGGGGACATGGTTGGTTGACTTTGGCCCTGTGGAAAGAAACACAAAGCACTCGTGACGATGAGATGAGATGCTGCCTTTGTTCTAGTGGTTCAGTCAGACTGGGTAGGTCGTTGTGTGAAGTTCCGAACTGCGGATACTGTAATTCCCCCTAGCTTGACTCCATAACACCCCCCACCATCCCCTCTGTTACCCCACACTCCTCCTCCCCCTGCAGGAGTATTTCTCGGCCATCCCAGGCACGCCCCCAGTGCCCCCCCACACAAATCCCTTTACATTCATGCTTAACGCTCACCGCCTCTCCAATCCCCTCAACTCCCCCCCCATACCCCCTGCGTGCCCTTATTTCCTTCCTCCCTTCCCCCTCCCTGCAGGAGTATTTCTCAGCCATTCCGGGCACGCCCCCAGTGCCGCCACACACGAACCCCATCATATTCATCGAGCACCTGCTGGGGGACGACGCCACTGCCACCCGGCAGCGCGCCACCGCGTGCGACTACGCCGTGGAGTACCGCGTCTCCGATCTCGCCATGCTCAACGCCCACCGCCTCTCCGCTCTCCGCCGCGGCGGCGCTGCTGCTGCTGCCGCCTTTGCTGACCACGCCGCTGCTGCCAATCTCGAGGCTGCCAAGTCAATGGGCAGGGATGCTGCTGCTGCCGCCGCTAGTGGCGGTGGTGAGAGTGGGAGGGGATTCGTTGAATCAGGAGCGGGTGGCATGGAGCACGAGAGCGCCAGCCTGGCAATGGTGGCGTCTGACTCAGCGTGGTCCCTTGCTGCGTTGGAGCAGGAAGAAGCAATAGCAGCCAAGGGGGCAGAAGCCTTAGCAGGGTCAGTGAGCGGGCGTGACACCGGTGCTGCTGCTGCTGCGGCTGTTGCTGCTGCTGCTGGTCTGACTGGAAGTGAGTCTGCGGAGGGAGAGGGAGAAGGAGGAGGGGGTGGAGGAGGGTGGCTGAAAGCCAAAGGCATGATTCGACGCCGAGCAGCATCCGCTGCAGCAGCAGCTGCGATAGTGTCAAACGCAGCAGAATCCCACGCAGCAGCAGCCGCAGCTGCAGCAGCAGCAGCAGCAGCAGAAGCGGAAGCAGCGGCAACAGCAGCAGCGGAAGCAGAAAGCACCCCCAACGAAGAAGCCACGCCAGCCGAGCCGCTCCTCCTCATGCCCGCGCTGCCGCCCGTGGCAGTGAAGCTCCCGAGCCCGTGGCGCAAGCTGATGGCGGTGCAGTACAGCATCCACCTCTTCTACTGGCGCAACACCTCGCACTCCCTCAACCGCATCATCCAGTCCTCCATCCTCGGGCTCCTCATCGGCTCGCTCTTCTATCAATACCCCGTGCACAACCTGCTGCAGGTGAGTACCCCGTGCACAACCTGCTGCAGGTGAGTACCCCGTGCACAACCTGCTGCAGGTGAGTACCCCGTGCACAACCTGCTGCAGGTGAGTACCCCGTGCACAACCTGCTGCAGGTGAGGGGCACAACCTGCTGCAGGTGAGGGGCACAACCTGCTGCAGGTGAGGGGCACAACCTGCTGCAGGTGAGGGGCACAACCTGCTGCAGGTGAGGGGCACAACCTGCTGCAGGTGAGGGGCACAACCTGCTGCAGGTGAGGGGCACAACCTGCTGCAGGTGAGGGGCACAACCTGCTGCAGGTGAGGGGCACAACCTGCTGCAGGTGAGGGGCACAACCTGCTGCAGGTGAGGGGCACAACCTGCTGCAGGTGAGAGGCACAACCTGCTGCAGGTGAGGGGCACAACCTGCTGCAGGTGAGTGAGTGACCCCCCCGGTGAGTGCTGGCGTTCGGCACGTCAGTCCACGGCGGTACCACTCTCTGCTCATGCGCACTGGCTCCTTCCTGCCCCACTCCCACTTCTTTATTCCACCCGGCACACCCCCCCACAGGCCACCACAGCACAGGCGTTCCCCTCACAGTACTGGCGTTCGGCACGACGCGGCACGGAGGCACGAGAGTGGGGGGCTGGCCATTCTGATCTGCTCCCTTTTGCACCCCTCCTCTCCCACCAACCAACCCCCTGTGCGCCCCACGTCTCTTGTGCAGGCCACCACAGCGCAGGCGTTCCCCTTCGCAGTGCTGGCGTTCGGCACGACGCTGCACGGAGGCACGGCGGTGGGGCTGGTGAATCAGACCAAGAAGGTGTTCACCCAGGAGCGCATCTACAACCAGCACTTTGCTTTCCTCTACACGCTGGGCTACACCGTGGTTGAGGTGAGACCGTGTTTGCTTGTCCGGCCAGCATAGCATGTACTGAATTGCGAGAGTGCGTGCGTGCACAACCAGCACTTTCCGTTTGATCACACGCTGGGGTACATCGTGGTTGAGGTGAGATTGTTGTTGCATGGCGTTCACACACACACACGCGGAGGCACGGCGGTGGGTCTGGTGAATCAGACCAAGAAGGTGTTCGCCCAGGAGCGCATCTACAACCAGCACTTTGCGTTTCTCTACACGCTGGGCTACACGGTTGTTGAGGTGAGGCAGCTGTTGCATGGCATTCACACACACACAGGCACGGAGGTGGGGCTGGTGAATCAGACCAAGAATGTGTCCTCCCAGGAGCGCACGTACAACCAGCACTTTGCCTTCCTCTACACGCTGGGGTACACCGTGGTTGAGGTGAAACAGTCAGTGGTTGCTTGTTTGGCAGAGTACTGTTTGCACATGACCCTGTGTACAGCCAGCACTTTGAGTTTCCTCTGTTTTCCCCTAAACCCTCTGATCCTCTACCTTCGGTTCACTTGCCTCATGCCCGTAGCCGTATAACCACCATTAGCAGGCCTGGCGGTGGGCAGCAGTAGCTTGAACTTCCCCACTCACATGTTCGTGCAGGTTCGCGTGAACATGTTCGTGCAGGTTCGCGTGAACATGCTTGGTGTTCGCCCGTTGCTCATGTCTACCTTGAAATCAGTTATGAGAATTCTCAAATGTGATTTTAATAGAACTTTTCCACTCTTTCCTCTCTTCCGTATTCTCTCCCCTTTCCTTCCCCCTCGCAGACCCCCCACCTGCTCCTCACCTCCCTCGCGCTCGTGTCAGTGGCAGCGCCACTGGCAAGGCCGGCGGTGGGCAGCCTTTTACAAACTGCCTGTTTCTCTCCCCCCCCTCCCTCTCCGCCCCCTCTCCCCACCCTCTCTCCCGTCACCGCGCAGATCCCCTACCTGCTGCTCTCCTCGCTCACGCTCGTGCCAGTGGCAGCACCACTGGCAGGGCTAGCAGTGGCATTCCATCATAACCGCCTTCATCCCCCGCTTCTCCTTTTCTCCTCTTCCCCGCGCAGATCCCCTACCTGCTGCTCACCTCCCTCGCACTCGTGTCAGTGGCAGCGCCACTGGCAGGCCTGGCAGTGAGCAGCGCGACGCTCTTCTTCTCCTTTGGCCTCACGCAGTTCCTGGCTGCCCTCTCCGTCACCTACTTTGGCTTCATGCTCTCTGTGCTGCTGCCCCACCCCAAGGTGAGACAAGCTGGTTTTCCAGAATTCGAAGCAACCAGCTTCCCTCCCACTAGCGTTTTTTTAGAATTCTCAAAAAACACTAGCAGGGCTGGCAGTGGGTGGGTGGGTGGGCAGCACAGGGGCGTTCATCCCTTTTGGTCGCAGCACAGGGGCGGTCATCCCTTTTGGTCGCAGCACAGGGGCGTTCTTCCCTTTTGGTCGCACGCTCCTTGCTGCCCTCTCCGTCACCTACTTTGCCTTGCTTCTCTCCATGGTCCTTCCCCAGCCCAAGGTGTTGCTGCCCCCCGTCTCTCTTGTGTTACTCCTACCCTAAGTTGCTGCCCCAACCCATGGTACTCTTACTTGTTCTGTTCCCAAGCTGCTATTGCTATTCACTCATCCCCTGAGATGAGAAGCACTTAATAATTCTCCCATTATACTGCCCGAACCAAACCCGTACTGTTCAGAGGCATCCCACAATTCTGCCAGGTCCTTTCTTCTCCCCTACCCTGCCTGGTGTGAGATTAGTTCTGAGTCGACTCAAAAGCCTTTCTGCCCCTACAATGTCTGTTTTGTTCCTTCTAAGCTGACTCAAAGGTCATCTCACAACATCTCGCCAGATTTTTGAGTCCTACACTCACAGTTGCTGGCATAAGTGAGGTGGTGCCATGCCATTGGTCATCACAGCATGAATAGTGGATGATGGATGATGGATGATGGATGATGGATGGCGGGTAACCACAAGGGCACACGTTTACTCTTCCTCCTTCTCCCCTGCCCTTGCCCCCATGTTCTTCCCCACCCCACTCCCACAGTACGCAGCAATGGCGCATTCCTTCCTCATCACTGCATGGGTTGTCTGGCATTGTGCCGTTTCTTTCTGCCCTGTTCATTCCCAAGCCACAGAACCCTCATCCCCCCCATTCCCCCCTCCCTTCCCTTCCCCTCCCACTCCCCACACTTACAGTGCGCCACAGCGTTGGTCTCCTACTCATCACACGCCATACACCCCTCATCCCCATCCCCACCCCCCGCCCTCCCTGTCCCTCCCCACGCCCCTGACCACAGTACGGGGCAGTGGTGATTTCCTTCTTCATCACGGCGTGGGTGGCGACGTGTGGCTTCTTCCTGCCCTACGCCTTCACCAAAAACTTCTTCCTCGCCGTCTATTGGACCAACCCCATCCAGGTTCGTTGCACTACTTATTAACATGAATTCCGTGAGTAAGTAGACCACTTTTGAGACCTCTCAACAATACTTCGTTCTCGCTGTCTACTGGACCAACCCCATTCAGGTTTGTTGCACTACTTATTGGTTCACAGACTCATCATTTACTGACCGGGTGGTACTTCTATTGAATGAGGTTGGTCCAGTATTGTCACCGCTACTGAACCAGTTCCAGGCAGCTGCCATCTACTAGCCATGCCGACCCAATTCACAGCAGCATTTCTCTTGCAATGTGACTCAGAGGTAAATTGTCTGGCTGGGAATGCCGATTCCGGCTCTTCTGTCATGGTGCTGTTGATGCGGGATGAAACTGCACATCCGCTAGTCCCCTGAGGTTCCAGCTTTACCAATCACCGCCCCTTTCTCTCTCTTCTTCTTCGCTGCACTCCTCCCATCACCCATCCTTCCCATACCAGGCCTGTCTTCCCTCCTCAATCTTTCTCCCTGCAACCATTTCCTGGCCTACAGACCTACTGTTGTCCAGGCACAGTGTAGTCACTTGTCAGGATTCTCTCAACTCCTGTGGCATCGCCTCTGCACCAATCTCCCCTCTCTCCTCTCTACCCCCATCCCTCTCTTTCCCTCTGTCCTCATCCCTCTCCTTCCCTCTGTCCTCATCCCTCTCCTTCCCTCTGTCCTCATCCCTCTCCTTCCCTCTGTCTTCATCCCTCTCCTTCCCTCTGTCTTCATCCCTCTCCTTCCCTCTGTCTTCATCCCTCTCCTTCCCTCTGTCTTCATCCCTCTCCTTCCCTCTGTCTTCATCCCTCTCCTTCCCTCTGTCTTCATCCCTCTCCTTCCCTCTGTCTTCATCCCTCTCCTTCCCTCTGTCTTCATCCCTCTCCTCCCCTCTGTCCTCATCCCTCTCTCCCCTCTCTCCCCATCCTTCTCCCCCTCTGCCCCTATCCCCGTTCCCCCACGCAGTACGCCCTGAACGGCCTCACAGCAACAGCCTACTACTGCGACACCTCTGCACCGGAGTGCACCATTCCGGGCTGCCCCGGCACCAGTTCAGCCTGCGACAGCTGTCCCTGCAAGTGGTACCTCAACCCCATCAGCGGCCCTGAGTATCTGTGGAACTTCCTCGTCGCCACCAAGTCGGCACGCAGTGCTGTGCACTGGGACTGGCTCTTCCTCCTCTGCTTCTGCGTCTTCTGCCGCGTCACTGCCTTTGCTGCGCTGCGCTTCCTGCGCCATAACCACCGGGCATGAGACTTATAGGCGTGCTGAGCTGACTTGCCTCAACACCCACAACTACCATATTTAAGCCGTAGATTTGTCTCAACCCCATCAGAGGCCCCGAGTATCTATGGAATGGAACTTCCTGGTCCCCTCGCCACCAAGTCGGCACGCAGTGCTGTGCACTGGGACTGGCTCTTCCTCCTCTGCTTCTGCATCTTCTGCCGCGTCACCGCCTTTGCTGCGCTGTGCTTCCTGTGCCACAACCACCGCGCATGAGCATTTGAGGCGGCCCATGAACACCATGATCGAATTACACGAGTTGAATGGCCACCCACATCAGAAATGCCACTCGTGAGAACTGTTTGAGTCGAGTGCTTTTTCCTATGATACCTACGGTAATTTGTTGTGCAGTTCAGTTCAGATACCGAGGTGGTTGAATACTCGCTGGAGAATGCCTCTGATGATGATGAACACTAGAAGGGTTAGTGTACTGTTTGATGCTTGCTATTGCTGATTCTACCTTGTAAGTGCTATGCTTTGTAGCAGTGTGTTAACTATAAGGTTACATCCAGAAAAACACTTGGCATTTAGCAGTACCATGTTCATGTCTGGTGTGTTGGGAGATGCAATGCAACCTAGCATGATGGTAACTCGGCAACACATTAACTGCCCACAAAAATGTGCACCAGGATACCGTTCTGACTGTCATACAAAAGCTGTTGTGTTGACAACCTGCAGAGTCTTGCTGCTGCTGACGTACATGGCAGAAAAGCTGCATCATGCAATCCAAACAGCTGACAACAGGGGCAAAGCAAATCCAGCGCCACGACCCTCCAACCAACGAGCCCCTTACACTCAGTGTGATGCAATGCAAGCAACTATCTGTATGTAACACGTCAGTCACCAAACTCAGTGTAGTAACTTTGTAACCCCTGAGTGTAGTAACTTTCTAACCAATCAGTTACCCCCGGACACTCAGTGTAGTAACTTTGTAACCAGTCAGTCACCCCCGGATACTCAGTGTAGTAACTTTGTAACCAGCGAGCCTTGCATGCGTCCGAGCACAGCCCCATTGGGAAACGAGGGCGTTTTCACCACCACATAGAACTTTCCCGGCCTCTTTATAAGCTCATCCAGTAACTTGCGCAACGACTTGCCCGTAGAGTCTACTTGTACACCCCGCGCCTTCCGCACTGAACCCTCTTGCATAAACTCGTACCCCTTGTAACCGCGTAACCGCTGCATGGGCGTTGGGTCAACAGCCAACCACGGAAATGAAAGGGTCGACGAACCTGCAGAGGTGTAACCTGTATTTGCACCCGAGGCTGCTTGTAGCGAGTCGAAGGAGAGAACGACGTTGGTGTCGCCCGTGCCGTCGCGTTTAGGGTTTCCGCGGTGGATGCTGACTGATAGGGGCACCTCGTTGCGCGACAGTCCCAAGGTGGAAGTGAAGAAGCGAATGTTGTATTCACTGTTCCATCTGTTTGGGGATGTCGTGAGAGCAGAATGGAAGTGAAAAAGTAAGCAGATGGGATAGAGTACAAAAGAGCACGCAAAGGGTATATAAATCAGCCATGAAAAGGCTAGACCAAGGATAGGATGGAGAGGGAATGGCGGGAGGGGTGACGGATGGAAAGAGGGGTAAGGGAAAACCCGAGCTGCTATGGATTGTATGAGAACCTAGGAAGGTCCAAGGATGCATGCACAATGAAGGGCAACCGCTGCCCAGCTTGAACATACAGCTCGTATGTACCCTGTAGAAGCGCACTCACTTGTAGATGTTGATATCGAGCCATCCATGTGCTCCCTTGTCCCCCTTGGAGCCCGGAACGGCCTTGCCTGTGAGCTTCGCGTACACCTCCCCTGCCAGGAAGAAAAGGTGGAGATAGAGAAAAGGAAGTCAAGAATACCTGCCTTCCGCTCAGCCCGCCTTCCACTCAACTGGGGGAGGATAGTAGGTGACGGAATAAACGTCGCTGGATATACACGGATTGGGGTGGCGGGATAAAGTGGCGGTGGGGGGCGTGAGAGAATGGAAGCTAACACATGCAACACGGCCATGCCTGCTACCAAGCATGCGATAGCGACGACGGGAGCGACAAGGTCGGCAGGGGTGGCAGGGGCGACAGGGGTGGCAGGGGCGACAGGGGTGAGAGGGGCGGGAGGGGTGGCAGGGGCGAAAGGGGCGAGAGGGGCGGGAGGGGTGCGGAGCATACTGTAAGGCAGGCCGATGAAGCCGCTGCGAGTGCTCTGCGTGCCCGCTCCGAACTTGGCGGCGTTAAACACGGTCGACACGTTGAGCGCCTTGCGCCACCGGAGCGAGGGCTGCGCCGTCACTCCCAGGGTGCCTGCGGACAGATGGAACGAGGAGATGAGGGCGTGGAACACTGCGCGCCGATTGAAAGTGGCCCATGCGGCCACTCTCGGGGTGCTTGCACGATGGAAGAAGGAACCGAGACAGTTGAACGCTCTCTTCTGAGTCCACAC
Organism: Closterium sp. Naga37s-1; assembly: GCA_947471745.1. NCBI lineage: Eukaryota > Viridiplantae > Streptophyta > Zygnematophyceae > Desmidiales > Closteriaceae > Closterium > Closterium sp. Naga37s-1. The sequence goes on along the minus strand of CANJKZ010000311.1, from coordinate 938,949 downwards.
ATAAAGCCCTGCTGCGCGCCGATTGTAACGGAGATATGAGGCACTGAGCACTGCTGCGCGCCGATTGTAACGGAGATATGAGGCACTGAGCACTGCTGCGCGCCGATTGTACTTTCTAACGCACCCCAGGGCCGCATGGTGGAAAGGAGGGCAGTTCGATGACTCTTGCACCACTTCCGAGGTCCTAAACTCATTCTGTAGGGTAAATACCCATGCAACAAGTGGTTACCCCTGGGTAGCCTCTGGGGTCACCTGGAGTCACTTGTGGGGACCACACCTGAGAGGGCGATGCATGCGAGGAGAATGCCAAGGGCGTGGGCGCGAACATTCAGACCCGTATTGCTCGCCATGGATCTTCTGACCGGCCGACACAGTGTTCTCGATTTGAGAGTTCTTAGAAGTGACTCCCACAGTGCTCCCGCTTTGAGATCGAACGCAAGACAACTATTCACTCGTATGCAGTTGCTGACGATGGGAGGCAGGGCCTTGTTTAGACTGCTTCTTGCGAATCGTTTTTACGACTAAACAGAACTGTTCCCAAGACGTTAAGTGTGAAACTGCGAAGTACGCTTCACAAGCTATGTACACTCGGCGTTTCTGCGTCTTCGAGCCGAGAAGGCGGCTGCGGGATAAGAAGCCTGCTCATTCGACGCTCCGAAATAGACCTAATGGTTGGATCGATGACTCCAACCCGCGCAGCCTCGAGAACGCCGCAGCAGTCTCGGTAAGCGTGGGCTGGTGTGGTGTGGAATGTACAGTGCGTCTAGCACCGTAGGTCCAGTTTTGATGTCGACTTCCTCACAGAGGAGTGGCAAGGAAAGAACGAGGCAAGGGTGGTACTGTAAAGCATCACTGTCGTCGGAGCGCCAAAACGAAACTAAATCACGAAATTGCCTCGCTGACATCGAAGCGCAGGGGTGGTGTCTGGAGCCGCCTGTCAGCAATTGAGACAGGATAATGAAATATGTTTGTTCTGGGCATATGCCCTGAATCGGGCTGAACAAAAAAGGGAATCTGATCCATAAGCACGGATTGTGAAGGTTGCATAACCACGTCACCCTACGGCTACCCGTCCTCAGATCTCCGCCACTCGTTATAATTCCCGTGCACTATTCGAAAGATCTAGCTGTGAGTTGTCACCAACACTAAGAACAGCTTATCGGCGAAACAGACAGGTTACAATCCACAAGTACCCCTCAGTCCCTGGAGCATTTTTCAAAGGGGACCGAAGCTTCCAAGCTGCCTCAAAACATAATCGTAGGTTACTGTCAACTCAGAATACCTGGCCAACCAACACAGTAAGCGTTTCCCGCCAATCGCGATGGTACCAGGAACCCATGCGGATAAGGAACAAGGAAAATATAACTCCAACTTCAATGAGTGTACTAGAAACATACAGCTTTTTTTTTGTGTACATCATCTCAAGCTGAAAATTACTAGGCCCACAGAAACCACCGCAAGAGAAGTGAAATAAATGCTCTCAACCTGCAAAACAGCAGAAAATTTCTGCATGGTCAGTGAGCATGCACAGCATCCAATTCCCGCTTGGCAACACAAATAACTTGCTTGTAGACAAAAGCCTCAAATGACATATTACTCAAAAGCCTTGACAGAAAAACTCAGAGCTCAAGTCTTTAAGACTCGAAAGCGCTGACTCACAGGCTGGTTAAAGACAAGAGCCGCCACTCCCGCCGCCCAGAGGTCTGATGTGAGGAGGGAGAGGTTGAAGAGAGCGGCGCCGCCCAGCTGGTTAGATGGGGAAGGGGGATCGGCAAGGGGCAGGACGAGGGGTCAGTGAAAGCAGGGAATGAGTCAAGCATGAGAAGATAGTGCACAGTAATGTGAAGTGGTATTCAGCTTAAGCGCACACATGATAAGCTAGGTGGTGGACAATTGAATATCTGTAAACACACACACACACACACACACACACACACACACACACACACACACACACACACACACACACACACACACACACACACACACACACACACACACACACACACACACACACACACACACACACACACACACACACACACACACACACACACACACACACACACACACACACACACACACACACACACACACACACACACACACACACACACACACACACACACACACACACACACACACACACCACACACACACACACACACACACACACACACACACACACACACACACACACACACACACACACACACACACACACACACACACACACACACACACACACACACACACACACACACACACACACACACACACACACACACACACACACACACACACACACACACACACACACACACACACACACACACACACACACACACACACACACACACACACACACACACACACACACACACACACACACACACACACACACACACACACACACACACACACACACACACACACACACACACACACACACACACACACACACACACACACACACACACACACACACACACACACACACACACACACACACACACACACACACACACACACACACACACACACACACACACACACACACACACACACACACACACACACACACACACACACACACACACACACACACACACACACACACACACACACACACACACACACACACACACACACACACACACACACACACACACACACACACACACACACACACACACACACACACACACACACACACACACACACACACACACACACACACACACACACACACACACACACACACACACACACACACACACACACACACACACACACACACACACACACACACACACACACACACACACACACACACACACACACACACACACACACACACACACACACACACACACACACACACACACACACACACACACACACACACACACACACACACACACACACACACACACACACACACACACACACACACACACACACACACACACACACACACACACACACACACACACACACACACACACACACACACACACACACACACACACACACACACACACACACACACACACACACACACACACACACACACACACACACACACACACACACACACACACACACACACACACACACACACACACACACACACACACACACACACACACACACACACACACACACACACACACACACACACACACACACACACACACACATTCAAGTGCACATAGAGCAGTTGTGTTTGGGGAGCTTACACGGAGCATGAGGGGAGTGAGGGAGTAGAAGGCGAAGAGGGCGATCGAGAAGAGCACCATGGGGAGGACCTGTGGTTTGAGTGAGGGGCGGAGGGATGTACCGAGGAGAAAGGGAAGGGTGGCTTAGGAGGAAACATAGATGTGCGACATCTGTACACAGAAAATCAATGCGCACATGTGGATGTAGAACAACCAGAAGCTATACATAACAGCCAAGCAGAACTTCCCCCAGCCAAGCATGTGGGACACTAGCAGCAGGCTGGGGAGCTAGGAAATAGGGTAGCCTTGATATCAGATGGGTAGAGAGTCATAAAAAGTAAGCAGTTCTAGAACATGTAGTCACAGAGAGTAGGTAATGAGGGAAACTAAATAGTGAGAGAAAGTAAATGGTGAGATATTGTGGCATCCAACTATGTGAGTGCATTGAGCATACAGTGTGGGCATCAAAGTGCAGGGAGTGCAGGTCTGCTCCCTCCAGGAGAAGTCTGCATCGGGCAGATGGGTGTGGGGGGGAGATAGGCGGATGCAATGGGGAGAAATAAGAGTGCGCGAGGATAGACGAGTTACGAAACACCAGCCATACATGTTAGCAAACAATGCATACATGGAGTGACGTACCCACGTGCTACAAAGGATGGATGGCAATGATGAGTTATGAGTCGACTAGAACACATGTGTGCTGTGCTGTGCACACACTGCACTGCACACATTGACTGGCGTATCCACGTGCTGTACAAAGGTTGAATGCCAATGACCGCCGTGTGATACTATCGAGGTACTTAATCGAATTATGAGTCGGCGCAATGGAGGTATCCAAGTGCGATACAAGGGTTGGATGGCGACGGTGCTCTCACACACATGTTCTACTAATGAGGTACTGAGATAGTGCGCTTACAGCTGTGTGAAGCTAATGAGGGATCCCGCGCAACCAATGAACGCCAGCAGCTCTGTTGTCTCGACTCGATGCGCAAGATACTCCTGTGGGAGAGAGGAGGGGCATTTGGGGAAAGAAAGTGTGGCAGGGTTTCGGGTTTTCAAAAGCCATCTCGTGCACTTTAAGAAGGCCAGCAGCTCTGTTGTCTCCACTCGATGCGCAAGGTACTCCTGTGAGAGGCGGGGCACTGGAGACAAGAGAAAGAGAAAGAGTGTGGGGGTAGGGATTCATCCATGCAGAAAATGCATATGTGTGGCCATCCAAGAAAAGGTGCACGGTGGGATGCTCACAACACATTCACCACGCACTCACCACGCACTCACCACGCACTCACCACGCACTCACCACGCACTCACCACGCACTCACCACGCACTCACCACGCACTCACCACGCACTCACCACGCACTCACCACACACTCACCACGCACTCACCACGCACTCACCACGCACTCACCACGCACTCAGCACACACTCACACCACCGACACATTCTGACAGCGGACATAGAGTGGAATTGCCGCAGCGCTCACCACAGTCACATTGGAAGCAGCATACAGAGTGGCACCGAGAAGCACAAGCACATTCCCCAAAGTCGAGTTGCTGCTGCTGCTGCCAATGGCAGTGCTGCTGCCTCCGTGCTTGGATGGGCCTGTGAGTGAGTGAGGGAGGGCGGTGGGTAGAGGAGGGGAGGAGGGCGGGGGCGAGAATCAAGGGAGGTCTGAGAGGTGGGAGCAGAGCTGCAAGGTGCGTGACGGCTGGGAGCGTTGCTGCTGCTGCCACTGGCAGTGAAAATCACTTTGGAGAATTCTAAAGAATGATTTCCATGGAGCGTTGCTTGCTGCTGCCACTGGCAGTGCCGTCTGTGTGTTCGACGGGCGTGGGGAAAAGGAGAGAAGGGAGGACAGCTGCAAGATGCGAGGTGCCTGGGAGCGTCGCTGCTTGAAGCGTTGCTACACAGAGGATGAGTGCTGGGAGAAAGGATGCTAAGACCACGCACGCCCTCTCAGTTGCTGCTATTCTCTCTCCCCCTCTCCCCCTTCTCCCCCCCCTCTCTTTACTCCCAGCCAGCCATCTGAATTCTCAAAAACGCAATCTGAACCCTGCCGCTACCAACACAACCTCTCACTTCCCAACTGCATCGGTCGAAAGAGGATCAGCACTGCAAGGGCGGAAGCGCAGAGCAGCTCACCTAAGGTATAACAGACATGGCAGTGCGTGAAAAGAGGAGAGGGACACATGGGCTGCAGGGATATACGCACACCCTCCCACGTCTGCTGCCAGTGCGACCCTGACTTGCCTCAAATGCTGTTCCCAAATCTCTGAAATACACCTTCTTAGCTCTCGCTACCAACACAACCTTTCAGCTCCTCCCACTACCAGCACAACCTCTCAGCTCTCACCTGCGTTGGCAGTGCAGAGCAGCAGCAGCATGGCAAGACCAGCAGAGAAAAGCAGGGAGCCGATGGCGTGGGAGGCATAGTAGCTCGGGAAGGGAGGGGCAGAGGAGGTGCAAGGAGAAGCACGGATCCCTTTAGCTCTCACCTGCGTTGGCAGTGCAGAGAGCAGCAGCATGGCAAGGCCAGCAGTGCAGAGCAGCGCGCCGATGGCGTGGGAGGTGTGATAGGGCATAAAGGAAGGGACAGAATGGGTGCTACAATAGAAAGGACGGTCTCCTTGGTTCTCACCTGCATCCAAGAGCAAGAGCATGGCGGGGCCGGTAGTGCAGAACAGCGCGCCGATGGCATGGTAGCGCGTGGAGAGACAGAAGGGGTCTAGGATAAGAAGGAAAAGTCTATGAGCTCTCACCGGCGTCAGACAGCAGCAGCATGGCGAGGCCCGCCGTGCAGAGCAGCGCGCCGATAACATGGGAGGCGTGGTAGCGCGTGGAGAGGCAGAGCGCTGCTAGCAGCATAGCGGCTGGGATGGCCCAGCAGTCCAGAAGAGTGACTCGCGTCAATGAGGTGAAACGGAAGGCGAGGACAACTGGATAGGGAGGGGTGGAGAGTGGTGGGGTGAGGGGCAGCGTGGGGAGGGAAGGAATGAGATGAGAGGCAGCAAGGGGCAATGAGAGAAGGATGGCCCAGCAGTCCAGCAGGGAGACATACTTTCAAGGAGGTGAAACGGAAGGCGAGCAATACTGACTGGGACAAAGTGGAAGGAGGGAGAGGAATGAGAGACAGCATCGGGATGGAAGTTTTTGAGAATTCTCAAAAACTCACTGGAAGGAGGGAGAGGAATGAGAGACAGCATGGGGATGGAAGGAAAGAGACGAGAGGCAGCAAGGGTGAATCAGGTGGGCACCCCAGAAAGCAGTGAAGGAGAGCGACTCGAGTCAAGGAGGTGAAGGGGAACGGGTGGACAGGACAACTGAAGCGAAAGGAAAGGGTAAGATGAGACGATGCAAGTAAAATGAGACGAATGAGATGATGAGAGGGAGATGAGAGAGCGATGAGAGGGAGATGAAAGGGAGATGAGAGGGAGATGAGAGAGCGATGAGAGGGAGATGAAAGGGAGATGAGAGGGAGATGAGAGGGATCAACGACCAATTAGATGAGCACACGGCGGGCACAACGCGGGCACATGGCAGGCACGATAAGAGTACAAGACACGCACTCACCAAAGTAATTCCCTTCGACGTCGAGGAAAGACGCGAGCAGGAGCACACGCCACGGCACCTGAAATGGCGTGTGGCGGGAAGGAGGGCACAGATTCAAGGCAGATGGAAAGGCGATTTGAGGGAGCCGTTGACTTGTAACTTTAGTCAAACAATCAGAAGATAGTTTGCGTGAACAGTTACGACGGCAATCCGGAGCAAGCCTTGAAATGATTGTCGCCCAAGAATCTCATCCAGAGGCATGGCTCAAGAGATTTCTGATGCGCCTTTTGAGTCGACTCAAAAGCCATCTCGTCCAGAGACATGGCTCAAGGGATTTCTCATGCGCCTTAGAAATCAGTCACAAAGATAACCCAGGATCAATAATTGGCAAAAGGCTCGTCAGGAGCGCTGGAAGCAGATGGAGCCAATAATGAGGACAAGTGAAAAGAAGCGTGGTGATAGAAGTGTGGTGATAGAAGTGTGGTGATAGAAGTGTGGTGATAGAAGTGCGGTGATAGAAGTGTGGTGATAGAAGTGTGGTGATAGAAGTGTGGTGATAGAAGTGCGGTGCGCAAGGCGCCATAATGAGCTGTACCGTGCGTATAGGTAGGGAGGCGTGCTAACAGCTAGAGTTGTGCTTTGAGTAAACAAAAAGGCCTTACAGTGAGGGGTGCCTTGCGGTGTAGCAGCACGGCGCCATACACAGCAGCAAGCAGCACGTAGTTGAGCAGCGATTGGGTCGTGGGGATGCTCACTCCTGCCACGTGGCAACCATCCGAACCACCAATCAGAGACAATCAGGGTGTTACCAATAACACGTTTCACAAGTGTGATGAGCCGGCACAAGCTGAAGGATCATACATCTCCGCGAATCGCACACCTCCACGTGGCATCGTTTTGCACCTCTGGCGGCCAGCAGCGCGGAACACGTGGCGGTGACGGTGAGCAGAAGTGACATGAGCTGCCCGAGAGCCAGGGCTTTAAGGCCGTCCCGCGAGTACACCCACCGCCACTCGTCCCACGCGCACAGCCCTCCAGACCCTGCAACGATCCCTGTTGTGGACCCTGTAGCGTACTCGGTAGTAGTGGTCCCTATACTAGTCCCTGTATCAGTCCCTGTAGTACTCCCTGTAAGGGATCCAGTAGTCTGTCCTATGGCTGTGACGGAATCCCGACCTATCCACACTGGTAACCATGAACATGACCATCGCCCTGGCTGCTCCCCCTTCGTGAAAGCTTCCTGAGAGTCCACGTCATCGAGAACAACGACCGTTCCGTGACCAGGACATGCGCTGCGGTCTGTGGACGGCTGTGCCACGTGGCAGGCAATCGTCGATCCCGTGGTACAGTCGTCGCTGACGGTGGCGGTGGTTTCTGATCGTCGATCCCAAGGTTCGAGTAACGCTTCGACGATCGGGGTACGTGCAAGGTCGCAACAATCTCGCGAAGAGCGACGGACATGGTATGGGGATTGCCGAGAGTATACCGGAGAGCGGATGAGGGGTGAGCATTCGTGATGCAATCCATCGTCTTCCATGGGGAAGGGCTGCACGAGGCGAGATTGAAGATGCAATGCCGTGCCACAGGGAAAATTCCACTCAAATACCTTGCGAAGGGTTCTGACGAAGCGCAGCGTGACAGGACTAATCTCCTCCCTTACAGCAAAGACTCGTCAGTCAGTGAATTCGCTAGAATGAATAGGAAGGAATCCAGGGAGGGTTGGCCCATACATGGGAAGCGACACCAATTTCTCATACACAATGATCTTAATAAAAATAAGTGTTTGTATACGAATGAGAGTTCTTACTGAACCTATAGATGTACAATATGAAATATAATAACATATCTGATAGGAGATCGCCTGAAAAGATAGTGCTACGAAACGGAGCATTCCTGATTTATGAGCTATATTTACCAGCACTTTTGTGGTCATTTGAGGTGTACTACCGGTAACTTGTAAAGTTTGAGAACTTGCTACAAAATGTATCAGTCCGACTCCTGGACTGTGCCCGTGCTTTGGGATGTCTGCCTGCACAACCTAGCTATAGTTCGTCTCGTCCCGACTGTCTCTAGGTTCTCTCGGTATTCTCTTTCAGTCTCCTTTCCAGCTTTCTTGCTTTGACGAGTTTAATCCCTTCAGTTTTAACACCATGCAGACGCTTTCTTGACACCTAACTGGACGCGAATCGTTTTGTCTGACATCGCGATCAAATTAGCCAAACCGAAAGCTTGTTACAATCCTGCGGATTCCACCATGCTCTCCGGGTTTTCGGGGCAGGTTTCTCGACTGGAAGGGTCAGAAGAGTCGCTCAAAGGATCAAATCCTGGTGAAGGAGATGACGGTGGGGGAGGGGGCCTACAGAAAGGCGGGTTGCAGAGAGGGGGGTTGCAGCCGGCTGGCGGGCTGGGAGGAGAGCGATTGCTCTTTAAAGCCCCGGCCGAGCGAAAATCTGTTTTGGGTGAGCGGCGCGTCGTTCGTTGTCTAAGCTGTGTAGCGGTTTCTAGGTCTGAGATGGGATGCGATGGGTCGGGGGTTGAGTTGCGTGATATGTACTTGTAAAGCGCGATGTAGGTCCCGTATTTTTCTAAGGTAATTCGCCTCCCCCCCTCCTCCTCCCTCTCACCACACCCACCCCACTGCCCCCACCTTCGTCGGCAATCCCCAGGTCTGGACGCGCTCGCCCGAGCCAAGCGAGCAGCCGCGGGAATCCCTGAGAAGCCGCCGGTTACTGTAGCAGCGGCCAGATTCGCGGAAGAGGGGGAAGATGAAGGGGAAAAGTTGACGGTTGAGGGGAAGGAAGGGGGAGGCGGGAAGTGGGTAGCGGACGTAGACGATGGGGGAGGGGGGAGAGGGGATGGAGAGGGAGTGGGAGGAGGGAGTGTGGGGGAGAAGAGCGGTGGAGGAGGGAGCAAGGAGAGGCGGCGGTATCGTTCTGCGCGGAGTGATGATACGCCCACACACGTGTCAACGATTACAGGTGAGTCACAGTGTCATACTACCTGCCACCTAGACGATCCATGCCACCTCACTGATCCTCATGCCACCTGGCAGATCCTCATCCCACGTGGCCGATTCTCATATTCCAACTAAGTATTCACCATCCAACCCATCCTCATGGCATCTGACCAGTTCTTCGTTAACACTCATGCCTTTCGCCCACCCAACCCAACCACGTGTCCTTCCCCTTGCCAGAACTATCAGGCGCGTCGCCCCGGGTGCAGGAGTCACCTCGTCGGGCCTCCTCACATGCGGACAGAGACACGCGAGGGGACACAGGTGCTGGGACATCCGAGGTACGTTCATTCACACACAGCCTGGTTGAGGGACGGCTGTCTGCTCTGCGCACGAGGATTCATGTGTGTGTGTGTGGGTGAATCATTTTGGCCGAGTTTTGAGGCGCCTCAAAACTTTTGAGGCGCCTCAAAAGGCACGCGAGGGGACGCAGGTGCTGGGACATCCGAGGTACGTTCATTCACACACAGCCTGGTTGAGGGACGGCTGTCTGCTCTGCGCACGAGGATTCATGTGTGTGTGTGTGGGTGAATCATTTTGGCCGAGTGCATTCACAAGTTCAAAAGGATTCACCCTCACACACACACGTACATGGATCAGAATTTCGGCTGCGTGTGTATGTGAGAGGAGTATGATCTCAACCACCGCCCCTCTCCCACTCCCTCTCTCCCTCCTTCCTTCCTTCCCTCTTTCCCTCGTTCCCTCCCCCCTCCTCCCCCCGCTGTCTCCCCCCTTCCCAACCCCCACCACATCCTTTTTCCAATGCAGGCTGACGAGGCAAGCCGAGGCGCTAAACGAACGCGAGTGGAGCCTGCTGACATGGCAAATGGTGCTGCTGACAGGGCAGGCTCTGCTAGTTTAGTGACTAATGGAGGAGGTGAGTGGCGTCAGTCCGGGAAGGAGGTTGTTTTGTCCAGAATGGTGGTGAACCTCACTGACTTGTCAAGTGCTTGAATGTGTGGTTGCAGATGAAAAGCATATATACTGTACTGCACACAGATGAAAAGCATATATACTGTACTGCACACAGATGAAAAGCATATATACTGTACTGCACACAGATGAAAAGCATATATACTGTACTGCACACAGATGAAAAGCATATATACTGTACTGCACACAGATGAAAAGCATATATACTGTACTGCACACAGATGAAAAGCATATGCACTGTACTGCACACAGATGAAAAGCATTTATACTGTACTGCACACAGATGAAAAGCATTTATCCTGTACTGCACACAGATGACAGGCAAATATACTGCTCAAGTCTGGTGGTCCGACTCTCTTTGTCTTCCTCTTCCTCCCTGTGCATAGACAATATTGTTATCTGATAACAGCGTCAGTGCTTGTTTTTTGTCCAGACGCCTCAAATGAGTTCCGTCTTTAGCGTTTCGTGTTCCCTTCCGGTCCTGGTTCGTTTCGGCCCCTCACCGTGTTCCATTCTCTTTACCCCTCTGCTGCTCTCTGCGCTTGCTTACGCCTGGTTGATTCCAAGCGACAGATGCGGGGAGCAGAGGAGACGCGGATGGGAGGAGAGGCGATGGGGAGAGAGGGGAAGGGAGTAGGGGGAGCCGTTGGGACTCAAGAGACAGCAACAGGAGAGACAGGGGCAGGGATGGGGATAGGGAGAGGGAGAGTGAGAGAGACAGGGAGAGAAGGGGAGGGGAGCGGGGCAACGATCGAGGCCGGGACAGGGACTACGACAGGGGCTCATATCGCCAAGGTGAGTGCGCGGGGCTTGTGTGTGTGAGAAGGGGAAATGAAGACAATGTTTCGCATTGAACAGGGTTCGATCGACCTATCCTTGGTGTGTGAGGAGGAGAGAAGGGGAGGGGAGCGGGGCAACGATCGTGGCCGGGACAGGGACTACGACAGGGGCTCATATCGCCAAGGTGAGTGTGCGGGGCTTTTGGGTGAATGGGGAGAAGGAAACAACGTTCTATATTGGACAGCGGTGTTGGACCTAACCTTTGTACATGCGTTAAGGGTTCCCAATACTGTCTCGAACTGATAGATCGTCATATGCTGCTTTGTCAACTACAGCCAAAACCTCCTAATTGAACAAATCCGACCCCCCACCCCCCCCCCCCCTCGCCCCCCTCCCCTCCTTCCTCCGTTGCTTGGAGAACTCTTTCTGCGTTCTTCCCTCTCGTGCCATCAGGCTCCTCCAGATCACGCTGGGACGACAGCACCCCGCGCAGAGACACTGACAGCACCCCTTCCAGGGAGGGCAGGGAGAGAGACAGAGACAGGGAGAGGCACAGAGAAAGGGACAGAGACAGAGGCAGCACGCCCCGCAACAGGGGGTCCAAGTGGGACATGCCCTCGCCGTCGCCCTCCCCCCGCTGGACCCCTTCCCCCGCCCCCTCCCCCGCGCCTTACCGCCGCGAGCCGTCCTTTGTGCCGCCCTCGCCGTCTGACTCGCGCCTGCTGTCGCCGTGGGATGGCGGAGGAGGCAGCACACCTTCTGTTGGTGGTGAGTGTTCTGTTCTCAGCCAATCCTTCTCCTTCCTCACCCATACAACCCCTTTGTCCCTTCTTCCATTTACATCCCCAACCAATATTTATCAACCTGGATTTTTCATCCTGGATTCCTGACCTGATTCTTTACTACTGATTTTTCCTATTTCCCTTTCCTCCAGGTTCAGTGTGGGATCTCCCGTCCCCCTCTCCCGTACCTGTGAGGGCAGGCTCGGCCACGCCTGTCTCGCAGGGTCGGGACGGGGAGGAGAGGGAGGGAAGCGTGCAAGCAGAGGGGGGAAGGGCTCGGCGGTCGCACAAGCTTCGGTTCCGAGCGGACTCGTCAGCTTCGGAGGGCGGTGCGAGCACACGCCGAAGCACAGCAGGAGGCCAGGTGGGACATTCAAAGAGTATTAGAGTGGGTGTTTGGAAGGGGTTGTTATGCTATATTGAGTGCTCTTTGGAAGGGGTTGTTATGCTATATTGAGTGCTCTTTGGAAGGGGTTGTTATCTAAGTTGGTCATTTACGCCATTTCAGCCCACGTACACGTAACGTACGCGTACATGTACGTTTACGTGTACGTACGCGTACGTACGTGTACGTACGCCGGGCAGGTCAGAAAAAAAAATATGCGTTGAAATTTCTTTGAAAACGGTTTCCGAAAAAACTAAAAAAAAAAAAAATCTTTCGACGACCTGTGCTCTGTTAGCGTGTTAGCAAAACGGCGCGACGTTTGTCAAAGTAGTAATGTAAGAAACAGGAAGGTTGCTAGCTAGGGTCGCTATGGTGTGGCGACTACCCTACGTACTATGTCGACTAAGGCGGCAGAACTACGATAGCTAAGTCTGTCGAGAGAGGGAGGGAGGAAATTGTGGTGGGAGTAGATTTGAATGTGTGCAAACTGTTCGCGATAGAACATTGCGAACAGTTTGACTCAGATTGCGATTGCTTCGTTTGCAAGGTAAGCGAATGTCACCCGCTCGGCAGTTTCGTCACCGCCGAGCTTCACTGGTTTCGGCGAATCCCAACTTCGAGTCAAACCAATTCGCCGAGCCAAATCTAAATCTACACTACATGATGGAATTTTTACACTGTATGATGGAAATTATGATTACGAGGGAAAAGTATAGAGAAAATATACATATCCGGGCAGCCCAGAAATTTTTTCACCTGCCCGTAAATTAGGCCTCCAACCCAACAGCCGCGTAAACGTACGTACCCGTACACGTACGTACGTAAACGTAAACGTAAATGACCAACTAAGGTTGTTATGCTATATTGAGTGCTGTTTGGAAGGGGTTGTTATGCTATATTGAGTGCTGTTTGGAAGGGGTTGTTATGCTATATTGAGTGCTGTTTGGAAGGGGTTGTTATGCTATATTGAGTGCTCTTTGGAAGGGGTTGTTATGCTATATTGAGTGCTGTTTGGAAGGGGTTGTTATGCTATATTGAGTGCTCTTTGGAAGGGGTTGTTATGCTATATTGAGTGCTGTTTGGAAGGGGTTGTTATGCTATATTGAGTGCTCTTTGGAAGGGGTTGTTATGCTATATTGAGTGCTCTTTGGAAGGGGTTGTTATGCTATATTGAGTGCTGTTTGGAAGGGGTTGTTATGCTATATTGGGTGCTGTTTGGAAGGGGTTGTTATGCTATATTGAGTGCTCTTTGGAAGGGGTTGTTATGCTATATTGAGTGCTGTTTGGAAGGGGTTGTTATGCTATATTGAGTGCTGTTTGGAAGGGGTTGTTATGCTATATTGAGTGCTCTTTGGAAGGGGTTGTTATGCTATATTGAGTGCTGTTTGGAAGGGGTTGTTATGCTATATTGAGTGCTCTTTGGAAGGGGTTGTTATGCTATATTGAGTGCTGTTTGGAAGGGGTTGTTATGCTATATTGAGTGCTCTTTGGAAGGGTTTGTTCTGCTATATTGAGTGCTCTTTGGAAGGGGTTGTTATGCTATATTGAGTGCTGTTTGGAAGGGGTTGTTATGCTATATTGGGTGCTGTTTGGAAGGGGTTGTTATGCTATATTGAGTGCTCTTTGGAAGGGGTTGTTATGCTATATTGAGTGCTGTTTGGAAGGGGTTGTTATGCTATATTGAGTGCTGTTTGGAAGGGGTTGTTATGCTATATTGAGTGCTGTTTGGAAGGGGTTGTTATGCTATATTGAGTGCTGTTTGGAAGGGGTTGTTATGCTATATTGAGTGCTCTTTGGAAGGGGTTGTTATGCTATATTGAGTGCTGTTTGGAAGTAATTACAGAAGCACTGTGGGAGGAGGCCAGGTGGGGTTCAGGTACCCGTACACGTACGTACGTAAACGTAAACGTAAATGACCAACTAAGGTTGTTATGCTATATTGAGTGCTGTTTGGAAGGGGTTGTTATGCTATATTGAGTGCTGTTTGGAAGGGGTTGTTATGCTATATTGGGTGCTGTTTGGAAGGGGTTGTTATTCTATATTGAGTGCTCTTTGGAAGGGGTTGTTATGCTATATTGAGTGCTGTTTGGAAGGGGTTGTTATGCTATATTGAGTGCTCTTTGGAAGGGGTTGTTATGCTATATTGAGTGCTGTTTGGAAGGGGTTGTTATGCTATATTGAGTGCTCTTTGGAAGGGGTTGTTATGCTATACTGAGTGCTCTTTGGAAGGGGTTGTTATGCTATATTGAGTGCTGTTTGGAAGGGGTTGTTATGCTATATTGGGTGCTGTTTGGAAGGGGTTGTTATGCTATATTGAGTGCTCTTTGGAAGGGGTTGTTATGCTATATTGAGTGCTGTTTGGAAGGGGTTGTTATGCTATATTGAGTGCTGTTTGGAAGGGGTTGTTATGCTATATTGAGTGCTGTTTGGAAGGGGTTGTTATGCTATATTGAGTGCTGTTTGGAAGGGGTTGTTATGCTATATTGAGTGCTGTTTGGAAGGGGTTGTTATGCTATATTGAGTGCTGTTTGGAAGTGATTACAGAAGCACTGTGGGAGGAGGCCAGGTGGGGTTCAGGTTCACGGAGCTGATCAGCCGCTCCTCTTCTGGCCAGGTGGCACGTTAGTGGCCAGGTGGCACGTTAGTGGCCAGGTGGCACGTTAGTGGCCAGGTGGCACGTTAGTGGCCAGGTGGCACGTTAGTGGCCAGGTGGCACGTTAGTGGCCAGGTGGCACGTTAGTGGCCAGGTGGCACGTTAGTTAGTGGCCAGGTGGGGAGGAGTGTTTCCCTTGTGTCTCCCACTCCTCTTCTGCACATTAGTCCGCCCTTGTCCTGTTCCACTCCACTTGTGCCCCTCTCCCCTTGCACGCTCCCAGGCGCCATCCCAGCAGCGGGAGAGGATATCTGAGACGTCTCAAATACCGCCTGTCCCTCTTTCCTTTGCCCCTCTCCCCTTGCACGCTCCTGCATGCCCCCAGGCGCCATCGCAGCAGGAGAGCGAGTGGGACACGGATTACCGTGCTGACAGGGAGGCGGGGGAGGGAGGGGGGGCAGGCGCGGAGGAGGATGAGGGCCTGCGCCGGGAGATGGAGGAGGCGGAGAGGCAGGCCGACCGCTCCTGGTGAGTCTGGTCTCTGGGTTTGGTTGGGGTTGAGAGAGTATGAAAAGAAGAAAACAGTTGGCACGGTCGAAACAGGAGTGCATGGGAGGGGCGGTAGGAGGACGAGGTGCGTGATGAGGGGTGCATGCATGGTGCGTCCTGCAGTCTGACTGACAGTGACAGGTCAACTGTGTCTCACTCTCTTGTAATCCCATACGCTTTCTCACCCGCCCGCCCTCGCAGGTACGACTCAGAGGAAGCAGGCAGGCAGCGTGTTTGTTTGACTCGGGCGAGGGCAGGCACCAACCCGCTCGGAGGGTCCACGTGTAAAAAGAGAGGTTTTGAGATGTCGCTCGGAGGGTCCACGTGTAAAAAGAGAGGTTTTGAGACGTCTCAAAACCACTCTTTTTACAGCAGGCAGCGTGTTTGTTTGATTTGGGCGAGGGCAGGCACCAATTCGTTCGGAGGGTTCAGAGATGAGCAAGGCTTCGAGAAGGGGGAGGAAGGCAAGAAGGAAGCGGCGGCAAGGCAGCAGCGGCGCATGGTGCGGGGGGACGGGTCGGCCATGTCTCATCCTCTTTCCCCCTCCTTTCCTTCCACCCTCCCTCCCTTAATTCCTTCCGCCCTCCCCACCCCCTTGCCCTCCCAGGTACGACTCAGAGGAGGCGGGCAGTGTGTTTGACTTGGGCGAGGGCTCTAACCCGTTTGGGGGATTCGGCGACGAGCAAGCGTTTGAGAAGAAGGAGGAGCGCAAGAAGGAAGCAGCGGCGAGGCAGCAGCGCATGGTGCGGTCAGACGGGTCGGCCATGTCTCTGGCGGCCAGCAAGCGCCTCACCCAGCTGTCGGCCATCTTTCCCTTACTTTCTTCCTCCCTCCCTTCCTCCACCCTCCCTCCCTTGATCCCGTCCGCCGTACTCCTTCCTACCCACCCGCCTCCCAGGTACGACTCGGAGGAGGCTGGAAGTGTTTTCGACTCCGGAGAGGGAAGCAACCCGTTTGGGGGATTCGGCGACGAGCAAGCGTTTGAAAAGAAGGAGGAGCGCAAGAAGGAAGCAGCGGCGAGGCAGCAGCGCATGGTGCGGTCAGACGGGTCGGCCATGTCTCTGGCGGCCAGCAAGCGCCTCACCCAGCTGTCGGCGGACCAGGCGTCGTGGGAGGACCGGCAGCTCATGCGGTCGGGAGTGGTGCGCAACGCTACAGAGCTCTCCACGGACATTGACGACGAGGATGAGAACCGCGTGCTGCTGCTCGTGCACGGTGAGCCTCTTGAGTCGTCCAAGTAAGGTGGCTGTCGATTCAACATTAAAGCCGCAATGCCTCAGAACTCTCCACACTTTTGAGGCGCCTCAAAATTCCTCTCCACACGGATGTTAATGACGAGGATGAACACTTTTGAGGTGCCTCCAAAATTTTGAGGACTTTTTAGGAGCCTTAAAAGTCAAAAGTCGAATAAAAAGACTTCTGAGGCGCCTCAAAAGTCCTCTCCACATGGATATTGATGACGAGGATGAACACCGCATGCTGCTGCTGCTGCTGCTTGTGCATGGTGGGCGGGTGTCCCCGCTCCTCCTTGGTGTGACTGAGCTGGGAGCATGGAAAAGAGAGTGTGCCCAAATTTGTTCCCGCCTTCACCACACATGTTGTGGAGTGCCCTTGGACATGCTGTGCAGCGTATGTGCCCTGCGTATGGGAAAAAGCACGAAGCACGTACTATTTTTGAGGCACCCAGCGTATTATAACCCGCTGCCTCTCCATTCTCTAGGCACCTCAAAAATAGTTCTCCCGTACAACCCGCTGCCCGTCCCTTTCCCATCTGTGCATGAGCAGACACGAAGCCACCGTTCCTGGACGGGCGAATCGTGTTCACGAAGCAGCAGGAGCCGGTGATGCCGCTGAAGGACCCCACGTCCGACATGGCCATCATCGCCCGCAAGGGCTCAGCGCTAGTCAGAGAGGTGTGTGTGTGGGTGGTAACAGGTGGGTATGAGCAGTGAGAGTAACGGTTAGTCAGTGGTGTGCTGTGCTGGTCAAGGTGAGGAGCCGGTGTGATGCCTTTCAAGGACCCCACGTCTGACATGGCCATCATCGCCCGCTAGGGCTCTGCTCTTGTCAGAGAGGTACGTTGGTGTTGGGTTCAGGGTGATGCTGTACTGATGGGAACAGTCACGGGTGGCTGGTGAAGGTAAGTAGTAGCCGGTGCTGCCTCTCAACTCAAGGTTCCCACCTCTGACATGGCCATCATCACTTGCAAGGGCTCTGCTCTCGTTAGAGAGGTGTATGCGGGGTGAAGTCAGAGAGGGGGTGTGGGTGGTAAGGATCAGGTACCAGGGGGGTGTGGTGTGCTGGTTATTTATTGCTAGAGACACCACACACATATCCAGAGCCGGTGATGCCTTTCAAGGACCCCACGGTTGACATGGCCATCATCACTCGCGAGGGCTCTGCTCTCATTAGAGAGGTGCGTGGGTGGGTGGTGAAGTCAGAGAGGGGCCTGAGGGTTGTGTGTTCACTTGTGCCATACTCTTTTTTACCTGCTATGGATGTCCGTGGAGTTTTACCTGCTATGGATGTCCGTGGAGTTTTACCTGCTATGGATGTCCGTGGAGTTTTACCTGCTATGGATGTCCGTGGAGTTTTACCTGCTATGGATGTCCGTGGAGTTTTACCTGCTATGGATGTCCGTGGAGTTTTACCTGCTATGGATGTCCGTGGAGTTTTACCTGCTATGGATGTCCGTGGAGTTTTACCTGCTATGGATGTCCGTGGAGTTTTACCTGCTATGGATGTCCGTGGAGTTTTACCTGCTATGGATGTCCGTGGAGTTTTACCTGCTATGGATGTCCGTGGAGTTTTACCTGCGATGTCCGTGGCGTGGTGTTTGCTGGGTTCTTCAACTCAGTGCACGGAGTTGTCTTCAGATGTCCCTCTTTCCTGTTTCTCACCCACCATCCATTTTCCTGTCGTCCTGTCCCGCCTGCCCTCTTGTGCCCCCCGCAGATTCGGGAGAAGCAGCAGCAGAACAAGAGCAGGCAGAAGTTCTGGGAACTTGCAGGAAGCAAGCTGGGGAACATTCTCGGCGCCAAGAAATCTGCCGCTGATGTGAGTGTCATATCATAGGCATTGAGAGCATGCATGGGCATGTGGTGATGTGGGAACGCGTGTGGTTGGGTGGACACCAGTGGAGTGTGTCAGTGGTGCTGCAAGCACGTGGCACGCATGTGGCATGCGCATGCCACCTGCGACACGCTACACATCACACATCATGCCACATGTGGTATGCCACATCAGATCATGCCACATGCGGTATGCCACATCAGATCATGCCACATGCAACATGCCACACGCACGCACACACACACGCCACATGCCACATGCCGGAGCCTCACTTTCACTATTCTTTCTATGAAATTATCTCAAACCCCTCATGACTTTTGAGGCGCCTTAAAAGTCTTCTTTCTATGAAATGATCCCAAACCCCTCATGCCGCCCTTCCCACCACGTGAATGCGGATACAGCCAAGGTGGACGAGGAGAGCAAGATGGACCATAAAGACAATGTGGATTTGGCAAACAGAGCCTTCAGCCGCTGAACCTATTTTTGAGGAGCCTCAAAAATTGAGGAGAGCAAGGTGGACCATAAGGACAATGGGGATTTGGCAAACTGAGCCTTCAGGCCCTGAACCTTCAAACTTCCAAACAATCCAAACCCCCATGTTGCTCCCACCACCAGGTGGACGCGGAAGGTGAGGTGGACTATAAGGACAATGTGAAGTATGCAGCTGAATCCATAAACCCCCGAACCCCCAACTTGAAATGATCCCACCAGGTGGATGCGGATACAGCCAAGGTGGACGAGGAGGGCGAGGTGGACTATAAGGACAATGTGAAGTTCGCCGACCACATGAAGAGCACGGGCGGCGCTGCCAGTGACTTTGCCAAGAACAAGTCGATAGCCGAGCAGCGCATGTACCTGCCCATCTACTCTGTCCGCGACGAGCTCCTGCAGGTGAGAGTCACCACTGAGTTTACGCTGCTGTGCGTGTGTAGCTCTCAACTCAAAGCACAGGGCGCTGCCTGTGACTTTGCCAACAACAAGTCGATGGCAGAGCAGCGCATGTACCTGCCCATCTACTCCGTGCGCGACGAGCTGCTGCAGGTGAGTCACCACTAGGATTGAGATGAATACAGTGCATGCACCTGCCCCCAGCTATTCCACGCGTGAGGGACGAGCTTGCGCAGGTGAGAAACCTTTGAGAAATGGAGGCGTCTCACAACATATTGGGCCTCATTAAGTCCATCTCGGAGCAGTGCCTCTACCTCATTTATTCTGTCAGGGACGAGCTCTTGCAGGTGGGACTAGGTTTGAGTTGAGACGTCTGACAAGGGATGTACCTGCATGGGATGAGATGAGATGAGGGATGTCTCAGATATCCTCAGAGGGATAAGAACGTGCAGACGGGTGCTTCGCTCGAGTGTATGTGCCCCTTAACGTCCAGGAACAGCTGCGCGTGTCTGTACCTACCTCTGGTCCGGTCAGTCTGCAAAAAGCATGCCGGTGTGCCTTTCTCATGCATCTGTGCCACTCATCCCGGCGCCCCTCATGCCTTCATGCCTCGCTTTGCCCATTGTGTGGCGTGTCTCACCACCGCAGGTGATTCGCGAGAACCAGATTGTGGTGGTGGTGGGCGAGACAGGCTCCGGCAAAACAACACAGATGACGCAGGTGAGTGAGTGTTGGGGACGTGGCACAAGATGAGTATATGAGTTGCCTCAAAAGTCACCAGATTGTGGTGGTGGTGGGCGAGACAGGCTCTGGCAAAACAACACAGATGACACAGGTGAGTGTTGGGATAGACGTGGCACAACACAAATGACCCAGGTGAGCGCCTCAGTGTGACTCAGAACTAGTGCGAGGACATGGTTGGGTGGTGTGGTGCTCTCGCCCTTACTGTATCCTTTTCTATGGCAGTTTTATGTGTTACTCTAACAAAAAAAGAATCAAGCACCTATCCAAACACTCTGTTTTTCATTTGTCCCCGTTAGTAGCTGAATCGTTTGTTTTTGTACCCATGTGAGTGAGCTGCTCGCGGTACTTGCGGAGGAGGACGGTCACACCATGTATGGCATGGTGGGATGTATGCAGCCCATTCAAAACCGATTCGCGTTTGTTTCCAAACCCTCTCCCACCTACCAGTACCTGCACGAGGACGGCTTCACCACGTATGGCATGGTGGGGTGCAAGCAGCCGTGCACAATGAATTGCATGTTTGTCTTAACAGCTTAATCCGTAACCCCTATCCCCGTACCTACTGGCCCACCAGTACCTGCACGAGGATGGCTACACCACATACGGCATGGTGGGGTGCACACAGCCGCGGCGAGTGGCAGCAATGAGTGTGGCGAAGCGCGTGGCGGATGAGATGGAGTGCGAGCTGGGGTCCACCGTGGGCTATGCCATTCGGTTCGAAGACGTCACCAGCAGCAACACGCTCGTGAAGGTGGGTGGGGTGGGCAATGCGTGAATGGGGAGGTTGAGGGTTGGAGAGGCAGTGGGGCAGTGAAGGGGAGAGGGAGGGAGTGAGATGGAGTGCGAGGTGGAGTCCACCGTGGGCTATGCCATCCGGTTCGAGGACGTTACCAGCAGCAACACTCTTGTGAAGGTGGGATGGGTGGGATGAGAGGGAAGCGGCAGTGGGGGATGGGGAGAAGAAGAGGGAGGGACTGGGATGGAGTGCAAGCTGGGGTCCACCGTGGGGTATGCGATCCTTGGTCCTCAGAAATGAGCTTTGATCCTTGGTTCTGCCGGTGATGACCATTTATTTAATTTCTTGATGACGAGGCGCCGGCACGGACTAAACACACACACACTCTCTCTCTCTCAGAAGCGCAGTGTGCTGCTGCTATGTGTGGTGCTGGGAGGTGCTGAGCAATTCAGTGTATTTTGTAGCAGCCTTTTGCAGCTGTTGTGCCACCATGCCACCATGCTGCCATGCCAGTGATGACCATCTAATTTCTCGATGACGAGGCAGCAGCACGGACTAAACACACTCGCACTCTCGCTCTGAGGTGCTGTGTGGTGCTGCGATGCCAGTGAGATGAGAAATTTGTGCGTGTCTGAGGCGCTGTGTGGTGCTATGAGATACTGTGTGGTGCTGGGAGTTACAGTATGGCGCTGTGCGCTCCTGGGAGGTACTGTGTGGTGCTGATCGATCCTGTGTAGTTTGTCGCAGCTTCTCATCCCTTTATCCCTCTTCTCACCCCCTCTTCCCTCCCCCACACACATCAGTACATGACGGAGGGAGTGCTGCTGAGGGAGTCACTGAGAGAACCGGACCTCGACCAGTACAGGTGTGTGCCATTGCCGTGTGCCACGCTCTTGGTTACGCTTTATGCGTACCCTGCGTGGGTGACGTCTTCCGTCCCTGTGTTGTGAACTGCTTCTCATGGATGAACGCCACGCCACCCACGCAGGGTACGCGTAAAGGCGCGTGGTGAGCAGTCCCTGTGTTGTGAACTGCTTCGCATCCATGCATGAGCTCTCATGTTGTGCAATTTTTCTCCTCCTTCAACCTTCAGCACCATCAATACGGACAAATCACACGAGTGGTCATGAAACACAGACATTCCCTTCCCCTCCCTCCCTCGCTTCTCCCCCTTCTAACACCCTCTCTTGTACTATCCTCCCCCGTCTTCCCATTTCCGTCCCCCGCCCCTCGACCCCTCCCCCAGCGCCATCATAAAAGATGAGGTGCATGAGCATTCGGTCGCTCAACACAAATGTGCCGTTCGGGGTGCTCAAGCACGTGGCGGCGTGGACGTGCTGCTGCTCTCAACTCAACTCCCTCGCTAGTCCGACTTCTGCAGCCCTTTCTTGTGCCCTCCTCTCCATCACACTTCCCTCTCCCCCTCTCCCTCTTCCCTCCTCCCTCCCCTCCCCCCTCCCCTCCCCCCTCCCCTCCCTTTCCCCCTCCCCCCGCGCCCCTCCCCCCGCGCCCCTCACCCAGCGCCATTATAATGCGGTCGCTGAACACGGACGTGCTGTTCGGGGTGCTCAAGCACGTGGCATGTGGCATGTGCTGCTCCTCTCCCCGTCCCCCTCCCATCTACCCTCCCCTCTGCCCCCTTTCAGCGCCATTATAATGGACGAGGCGTACGAGCGGTCATTGAACACGGACGTGCTGTTCGGAGTGCTCAAGCACGTGGCCCGTTGCACATGCCATGTGCTACTGCCCTTCCCCTAACCCTCTACCCCGTCCCGCCCTTTCAGCGCCATCATAATGGACGAGGCGCACGAGCGGTCATTGAACACGGACGTGCTGTTCGGAGTGCTCAAACACGTGGCGGCGCGGCGCCGGGACTTCAAGCTCATCGTCACCTCCGCCACGCTCAACGCTGAGAAGTTCTCCCACTTCTTCGGCAGGTGAGGGGTGCTGTGGGGTGTTGTGTTGAGGTGCGGGTGGTTGCTGCTGCTGCAGGTATAGCTTGTGATGCGGTAGGGTGCAAGGAGGGGCTTCAAGCTCATCGTGACCTCTGCTACGCTCAACGCTGAGAAGTTCTCCCACTTCTTCGGCAGGTGAGGGGTGCTGTGGGGTGTTGTGACATGTGCTCACTGCAGCATGTGAGACCAGTGTTGAGGTGTTTCGCAAGTCCTGTAAGCTCATCAACCCCATTGTCACTTCCGCCGCGCTCAACGCTGAGAAGTTCTCCCACTTCTTCGGCAGGTGAGGGGTGCTGGGGCAGGTGGTGGGGGGGAAGGGAGGGGAGGGGGGGGGGAGGGTGGCTTGTTGTGGCAGGTTGTTGCTGTTACGTGGTTGTTGCAGCAGGTATAGCTTGTGTTGAGGTGTGTTGCTAGCCCGCCACCAACCTCATCGTGGCCTCGGCCACGCTCAACGCTGAGAAATTTTCCTACTTCTTCGGCAGGTGAGGGGTGCTGGGACTGGTGGTTGCTGAGGCATGTGGTTGCTGGGGAAGGTGGGGTGGAGCTTGTGTTGAAGTGTGTTGCAATGTGGAGCACCTTCCTCTTCTCATTCCTCTACTTTCTCATCCTTCCAACATCTCTTCCTCCTCCATCCCATTCCTCCCTCTCTTCTTCCGCTCCCCTCCTCCCAGTGTACCGGTCTTCTTCATCCCAGGGCGCACCTTCCCAGTGAGCATCATGTGGAGCAAGTCGCCCTGCAAAGACCCGGTCGATGCGGCAGTCAAGCAGGCGCTGGCCATCCACCTCCCGGCCAAGAGGTCATTGAAGCCACCTGCTTCTCCCTCGCCCTTTTTTCTTTCTCATCTTCTCCCTTCTCATTTTGCCCCTTCTCATCCCCTCCATCCCCCCACCCCCCACAGTGTACCAGTGTTCTTCATCCCAGGGCGCACCTTCCCAGTGAGCATCATGTGGAGCAAGTCGCCCTGCGAGGACCCTGTAGACGCGGCAGTCAAGCAAGCGCTAGCCATCCACGTCACCATGCCACCTGGCGACATCCTAATCTTCATGACCGGCCAAGAAGACATCGAAGCCACTTGTTTCTCTCTCGCTGACCGCCTAGAGCAAATGGCGGCCGGCGCCGCCCGTCCCCCGCCGCCCCTTTCCATCCTCCCCATCTACTCCCAGCTTCCGGCCGATCTCCAGGCTAAGATCTTCCAAAAAGCCGAGGAAGGTACCAGGAAATGCATCGTGGCGACGAATATCGCCGAGACGTCGCTGACCGTTGATGGGATCTTGTACGTGATCGACGGTGGATACAGCAAGATCAAGGTCTACAACCCCCGCATGGGTATGGACGCGCTACAGGTCTTCCCCATCAGCCGAGCCGCGGCCGACCAGAGGTCCGGCCGAGCCGGACGGACAGGTCCGGGAACGTGCTACCGGCTGTACACAGAAACCGCCTACGCGAACGAGATGCTGGCAAATCCAGTCCCGGAGATCCAGCGCACGAACCTCGGGAATGTCGTGCTGCTGCTGAAATCCCTCAACATCGACAACCTCCTGGATTTTGACTTCCTTGACCCTCCTCCTCAGGAGAACATTCTGAACTCCATGTACCAGCTTTGGATCTTAGGAGCGCTGGACAATACCGGAGCACTGACCAAGACGGGGAGGCGGATGGTGGAGTTTCCTTTAGACCCTGCTCTGGCGAAGCTGTTGATATCCGGGGATCAGTTTGGGTGTGTGAACGAGACGTTGACCATGGTCGCCATGCTCTCGGTGCCGTCGGTTTTCTTCCGCCCCAAGGACCGCGAAGAGGAGTCTGACGCTGCCCGGGAGAAGTTTTTCGTGCCCGAGAGCGACCACCTGACTCTCCTAAACGTCTTCCAGCAGTGGAAGTCCAACGGGTATCGCGGCGACTGGTGCTCCGACCACTACCTCCACGTGAAAGGCCTGAGGAAGGCCCGGGAGGTGCGAGCCCAACTAGCCGATATCCTCAAGCAGCAGAAGATTCCGCTGTCTAGCGCGGGGCAGGACTGGGATGTGGTGCGGCGGGCGATCTGCACGGCGTATTTCCACCACGCGGCGAAGCTGAAAGGCGTGGGGGAGTATGCGAGCTGCCGCACCGGCACTCCCTGTCACCTGCACCCCACGAGCGCGCTTTACGGGCTCGGAACAACCCCGGAATATGTGGTTTACCATGAGTTGGTGCTGACTTCGAAGGAATACATGCAGTGTGTGACGGCTGTTGAGCCAAGATGGTTGGCGGAGGCCGGGCCGATGTTTTTCAGTGTGAAGGATAGTCATCAGAGCAGGCTGCAGCAGAAGCAGAAGCTGCGGGAGGAGGCGAGTGCGATGGAGCGGGAGATGGCGGAGGCGAGGCGGAAGAGGGAGGTGGAGGAGGAGATGAGACGCAGGAAGGACGAGGAGCAGACTGCAAAGGAGGCTGAAAGGATTGTGATGCCGGGGGTTAAAAAGGGGCGCGGGACGGTGGGCAGGCGTGCTGGTCTCTAGTGTGTGCGTGCGGGTCGCTGGAGACTTTCATTCACAAGCAGGCTGCAGCAGAAGCAGAAGCTGCGGGAGGAGGCGAGTGCAATGGAGCGGGAGATGGCGGAGGCGAGGCGGAAGAGGGAGGTGGAGGAGGAGATGAGACGCAGGAAGGACGAGGAGCAGACTGTGAGGGAGGCGGAGCGGATTGTCATGCCGGGTGTGAAGAAGGGGAAAGGGGCGGCGAGACGTGCTTCTGGGCTTTAGTGTGCCTGCCCGTGGCTTAGATGTAGCGAGAGTGGGGGGGGGGGGGGGAGGAGGGGAGGGGAGGAGGGGGAGGTTGGGAACTTGGGGTGGTTTGGAGCTGGAGAGTTTGAGGGAAGGTGTGTGCTGCTGATTGGTGTTTGCGCTGGGAAGGAAGGGTTGATTTGTAAATGGTGCCTGTCTTCGTACCGTATTACACTACACTGTTCCAGGTTCCAAGTCAGTCAGTTGAAGCGTTTTGTTATTCCCGATATTGTATGCAATCTCGACGTTTCATGAATGCTAGTTTTGTAATGAATACGTTACTGCTGGTACATACTATGGTGATTTCTCTGAAGAGTTGCCTTGCCATGCAGACCAATTCGCAAATGTGAACTTTGAAGTGTTCATTTCGTGAAGTGTTCATTCGCAATGAAATGAACACTTTGAAGTGTTCATTCGCAAATGTTTTGAAAGTGGCCACCTCATTTGCTCACGTCGGTAATTTGTGCATTTTCGGGAGGAATCTCCTCCCATGCCTTTTAACTCGAGTAATCGCTATTTTGGCGCACAAAACCAGGTCACGAGGTCTGTCAATAAGAAGGGCATATGCCACATATCATCCTCGATGTTGCCGCAACCCCACATGTTGGCAACCTCTTCGCCTTTCGCGCCGAACAAATCCGCACTCGCCATGTTCACCGGAGATCCCTATGCATGGCCGTCGCGCCGCTCGCCCGTCCTCGCGACGCGCGGGATGGTCGCGTCGTCGCAGCCGCTCGCCAGCGAAGCCGGCCTCCGCATTCTGCGGGCCGGCGGCAACGCGGCGGACGCGGCGGTCGCCATGGCGGCGGCGCTTGCGGTGTGCGAACCGTGCAGCACCGGCCTAGGTGGGAATCACATCGACAATCTTCGATCAGGCGGCAACGCCTTTCCGATCTTCAGCCCCACCCCAATCTACACCGTCCACACCGCCCACACTGTTCACTATCCCTTACGCGGCCCGTGACTGCAACTGGTGGCGCCTCTCCTCCTTTCTGCCGCCCCTCAACCCCCGCGGCACCCCCGCGCCTCAACCCCCGCGGTACATGCATCCCGCCCACGTCTTTCCTCCCGCTCACTCACTCTAATCTCCTTCTATCCCCATTCCCACCCTCCCTTCCCCCTTTCCCCTACCCACAAACCCCAGGCGGAGACGCCTTCCTCCTCTTCTACCGCGCATCAACGCGCACGGTCCACAGTATTCAGGGCAACGGCCGCTGCCCCGCCGCGCTCTCGCTCTCCCACCTCGCCACACTCGGTTTCTCCCCCGCGCACCCGCTTCCCCCCTTCCACCCCCTCACGGTCACCGTCCCCGGCGCCGCCGCCTGCTGGGCCGACGCCATCCAACGGTTCGGATCGCGCCACGTGTCGCTCCGCGAGGCGCTCGAGCCGGCCGTACAGCTGGCGGAAGGCGGTTGGCCCGTGCCGCCGCTGACAGCTGGACAGTGGGAGAGAGGCGTGGAGCAGGTGTGTGCGACGTGGGGCACGGACAGGATTGGCACCCTTTTGCTTCAGAGCATGGGATGATAAATGTTGAGACGTCTCAGAAGATAATTCATTATCAGCATGAAATTGGCATTTTTCTGTGCTGGACACCCTCTGATCCACGTGGCAGTTGAAGCAGGGAGGGCCACATGGCGGCGAGCTATTGGTGGACGGGGAGAGGGCGCCGAGGGCTGGCGAGGTGATGAGGAACCCGGGCATGGGCAACACGCTGAGGCTGCTGGGAGGTACGTTGACTGCTGGGAGGTACGTTGACTGCTGGGAGGTACGTTGACTGCTGGGAGGTACGTTGACTGCTGGGAGGTACGTTGACTGCTGGGAGGTACGTTGACTGCTGGGAGGTACGTTGACTGCTGGGAGGTACGTTGACTGCTGGGAGGTACGTTGACTGCTGGGAGGTACGTTGCTGCTGGGAGGTACGTTGACTGCTGGGAGGTACGTTGGACTGCTGGGAGGTACGTTGACTGCTGGGAGGTACGTTGACTGCTGGGAGGTACGTTGACTGCTGGGAGGTACGTTGACTGCTGGGAGGTACGTTGACTGCTGGGAGGTACGTTGACTGCTGGGAGGTACGTTGACTGCTGGGAGGTACGTTGACTGCTGGGAGGTACGTTGACTGCTGGGAGGTACGTTGACTGCTGGGAGGTACGTTGACTGCTGGGAGGTACGTTGACTGCTGGGAGGTACGTTGACTGCTGGGAGGTACGTTGACTGCTGGGAGGTACGTTGACTGCTGGGAGGTACGTTGACTGCTGGGAGGTACGTTGACTGCTGGGAGGTACGTTGACTGCTGGGAGGTACGTTGACTGCTGGGAGGTACGTTGACTGCTGGGAGGTACGTTGACTGCTGGGAGGTACGTTGACTGCTGGGAGGTACGTTGACTGCTGGGAGGTACGTTGACTGCTGGGAGGTACGTTGACTGCTGGGAGGTACGTTGACTGCTGGGAGGTACGTTGACTGCTGGGAGGTACGTTGACTGCTGGGAGGTACGTTGACTGCTGGGAGGTACGTTGACTGCTGGGAGGTACGTTGACTGCTGGGAGGTACGTTGACTGCTGGGAGGTACGTTGACTGCTGGGAGGTACGTTGACTGCTGGGAGGTACGTTGACTGCTGGGAGGTACGTTGACTGCTGGGAGGTACGTTGACTGCTGGGAGGTACGTTGACTGCTGGGAGGTACGTTGACTGCTGGGAGGTACGTTGACTGCTGGGAGGTACGTTACGTTGACTGCTGGGAGGTACGTTGACTGCTGGGAGGTACGTTGACTGCTGGGAGGTACGTTGACTGCTGGGAGGTACGTTGACTGCTGGGAGGTACGTTGACTGCTGGGAGGTACGTTGACTGCTGGGAGGTACGTTGACTGCTGGGAGGTACGTTGACTGCTGGGAGGTACGTTGACTGCTGGGAGGTACGTTGACTGCTGGGAGGTACGTTGACTGCTGGGAGGTACGTTGACTGCTGGGAGGTACGTTGACTGCTGGGAGGTACGTTGACTGCTGGGAGGTACGTTGACTGCTGGGAGGTACGTTGACTGCTGGGAGGTACGTTGACTGCTGGGAGGTACGTTGACTGCTGGGAGGTACGTTGACTGCTGGGAGGTACGTTGACTGCTGGGAGGTACGTTGACTGCTGGGAGGTACGTTGACTGCTGGGAGGTACGTTGACTGCTGGGAGGTACGTTGACTGCTGGGAGGTACGTTGACTGCTGGGAGGTACGTTGACTGCTGGGAGGTACGTTGACTGCTGGGAGGTACGTTGACTGCTGGGAGGTACGTTGACTGCTGGGAGGTACGTTGACTGCTGGGAGGTACGTTGACTGCTGGGAGGTACGTTGACTGCTGGGAGGTACGTTGACTGCTGGGAGGTACGTTGACTGCTGGGAGGTACGTTGACTGCTGGGAGGTACGTTGACTGCTGGGAGGTACGTTGACTGCTGGGAGGTACGTTGACTGCTGGGAGGTACGTTGACTGCTGGGAGGTACGTTGACTGCTGGGAGGTACGTTGACTGCTGGGAGGTACGTTGACTGCTGGGAGGTACGTTGACTGCTGGGAGGTACGTTGACTGCTGGGAGGTACGTTGACTGCTGGGAGGTACGTTGACTGCTGGGAGGTACGTTGACTGCTGGGAGGTACGTTGACTGCTGGGAGGTACGTTGACTGCTGGGAGGTACGTTGACTGCTGGGAGTGCGTTGACTGCTGGGAGGTGCGTTGACTGCTGGGAGGTGCGTTGACTGCTGGGAGGTACGTTGACTGCTGGGAGGTACGTTGACTGCTGGGAGGTACGTTGACTGCTGGGAGGTACGTTGACTGCTGGGAGGTACGTTGACTGCTGGGAGGTACGTTGACTGCTGGGAGGTACGTTGACTGCTGGGAGGTACGTTGACTGCTGGGAGGTACGTTGACTGCTGGGAGGTACGTTGACTGCTGGGAGGTACGTTGACTGCTGGGAGGTACGTTGACTGCTGGGAGGTACGTTGACTGCTGGGAGGTACGTTGACTGCTGGGAGGTGCGTTGATGCTTGACTGCTGGGAGGTGCGTTGACTGCTGGGAGGTGCGTTGACTGCTGGGAGGTGCGTTGACTGCTGGGAGGTGCGTTGACTGCTGGGAGGTGCGTTGACTGCTGGGAGGTGCGTTGACTGCTGGGAGGTGCGTTGACTGCTGGGAGGTGCGTTGACTGCTGGGAGGTGCGTTGACTGCTGGGAGGTGCGTTGACTGCTGGGAGGTGCGTTGACTGCTGGGAGGTGCGTTGACTGCTGGGAGGTACGTTGACTGCTGGGAGGTACGTTGACTGCTGGGAGGTACGTTGACTGCTGGGAGGTACGTTGACTGCTGGGAGGTACGTTGACTGCTGGGAGGTACGTTGACTGCTGGGAGGTACGTTGACTGCTGGGAGGTACGTTGACTGCTGGGAGGTACGTTGACTGCTGGGAGGTACGTTGACTGCTGGGAGGTACGTTGACTGCTGGGAGGTACGTTGACTGCTGGGAGGTACGTTGACTGCTGGGAGGTACGTTGACTGCTGGGAGGTGCGTTGACTGCTGGGAGGTGCGTTGACTGCTGGGAGGTGCGTTGACTGCTGGGAGGTACGTTGACTGCTGGGAGGTACGTTGACTGCTGGGAGGTACGTTGACTGCTGGGAGGTACGTTGACTGCTGGGAGGTACGTTGACTGCTGGGAGGTACGTTGACTGCTGGGAGGTACGTTGACTGCTGGGAGGTACGTTGACTGCTGGGAGGTACGTTGACTGCTGGGAGGTACGTTGACTGCTGGGAGGTACGTTGACTGCTGGGAGGTACGTTGACTGCTGGGAGGTACGTTGACTGCTGGGAGGTACGTTGACTGCTGGGAGGTGCGTTGACTGCTGGGAGGTGCGTTGACTGCTGGGAGGTGCGTTGACTGCTGGGAGGTGCGTTGACTGCTGGGAGGTGCGTTGACTGCTGGGAGGTGCGTTGACTGCTGGGAGGTGCGTTGACTGCTGGGAGGTGCGTTGACTGCTGGGAGGTGCGTTGACTGCTGGGAGGTGCGTTGACTGCTGGGAGGTGCGTTGACTGCTGGGAGGTGCGTTGACTGCTGGGAGGTGCGTTGACTGCTGGGAGGTACGTTGACTGCTGGGAGGTACGTTGACTGCTGGGAGGTACGTTGACTGCTGGGAGGTACGTTGACTGCTGGGAGGTGCGTTGACTGCTGGGAGGTGCGTTGACTGCTGGGAGGTGCGTTGACTGCTGGGAGGTGCGTTGACTGCTGGGAGGTGCGTTGACTGCTGGGAGGTGCGTTGACTGCTGGGAGGTGCGTTGACTGCTGGGAGGTGCGTTGACTGCTGGGAGGTACGTTGACTGCTGGGAGGTACCGTTGACTGCTGGGAGGTACGTTGACTGCTGGGAGGTACGTTGACTGCTGGGAGGTACGTTGACTGCTGGGAGGTACGTTGACTGCTGGGAGGTACGTTGACTGCTGGGAGGTACGTTGACTGCTGGGAGGTACGTTGACTGCTGGGAGGTACGTTGACTGCTGGGAGGTACGTTGACTGCTGGGAGGTACGTTGACTGCTGGGAGGTACGTTGACTGCTGGGAGGTACGTTGACTGCTGGGAGGTACGTTGACTGCTGGGAGGTACGTTGACTGCTGGGAGGTACGTTGACTGCTGGGAGGTACGTTGACTGCTGGGAGGTACGTTGACTGCTGGGAGGTACGTTGACTGCTGGGAGGTACGTTGACTGCTGGGAGGTACGTTGACTGCTGGGAGGTACGTTGACTGCTGGGAGGTACGTTGACTGCTGGGAGGTACGTTGACTGCTGGGAGGTGCGTTGACTGCTGGGAGGTGCGTTGACTGCTGGGAGGTGCGTTGACTGCTGGGAGGTACGTTGACTGCTGGGAGGTACGTTGACTGCTGGGAGGTACGTTGACTGCTGGGAGGTACGTTGACTGCTGGGAGGTACGTTGACTGCTGGGAGGTACGTTGACTGCTGGGAGGTACGTTGACTGCTGGGAGGTACGTTGACTGCTGGGAGGTACGTTGACTGCTGGGAGGTACGTGGCTGGGAGGTACGTTGACTGCTGGGAGGTACGTTGACTGCTGGGAGGTACGTTGACTGCTGGGAGGTACGTTGACTGCTGGGAGGTGCGTTGACTGCTGGGAGGTGCGTTGACTGCTGGGAGGTGCGTTGACTGCTGGGAGGTGCGTTGACTGCTGGGAGGTGCGTTGACTGCTGGGAGGTGCGTTGACTGCTGGGAGGTGCGTTGACTGCTGGGAGGTGCGTTGACTGCTGGGAGGTGCGTTGACTGCTGGGAGGTGCGTTGACTGCTGGGAGGTGCGTTGACTGCTGGGAGGTGCGTTGACTGCTGGGAGGTGCGTTGACTGCTGGGAGGTACGTTGACTGCTGGGAGGTACGTTGACTGCTGGGAGGTACGTTGACTGCTGGGAGGTACGTTGACTGCTGGGAGGTACGTTGACTGCTGGGAGGTACGTTGACTGCTGGGAGGTACGTTGACTGCTGGGAGGTACGTTGACTGCTGGGAGGTACGTTGACTGCTGGGAGGTACGTTGACTGCTGGGAGGTACGTTGACTGCTGGAGGTACGTTGACTGCTGGGAGGTACGTTGACTGCTGGGAGGTACGTTGACTGCTGGGAGGTGCGTTGACTGCTGGGAGGTGCGTTGACTGCTGGGAGGTGCGTTGACTGCTGGGAGGTACGTTGACTGCTGGGAGGTACGTTGACTGCTGGGAGGTACGTTGACTGCTGGGAGGTACGTTGACTGCTGGGAGGTACGTTGACTGCTGGGAGGTACGTTGACTGCTGGGAGGTACGTTGACTGCTGGGAGGTACGTTGACTGCTGGGAGGTACGTTGACTGCTGGGAGGTACGTTGACTGCTGGGAGGTACGTTGACTGCTGGGAGGTACGTTGACTGCTGGGAGGTACGTTGACTGCTGGGAGGTACGTTGACTGCTGGGAGGTGCGTTGACTGCTGGGAGGTGCGTTGACTGCTGGGAGGTGCGTTGACTGCTGGGAGGTGCGTTGACTGCTGGGAGGTGCGTTGACTGCTGGGAGGTGCGTTGACTGCTGGGAGGTGCGTTGACTGCTGGGAGGTGCGTTGACTGCTGGGAGGTGCGTTGACTGCTGGGAGGTGCGTTGACTGCTGGGAGGTGCGTTGACTGCTGGGAGGTGCGTTGACTGCTGGGAGGTACGTTGACTGCTGGGAGGTACGTTGACTGCTGGGAGGTACGTTGACTGCTGGGAGGTACGTTGACTGCTGGGAGGTGCGTTGACTGCTGGGAGGTGCGTTGACTGCTGGGAGGTGCGTTGACTGCTGGGAGGTGCGTTGACTGCTGGGAGGTGCGTTGACTGCTGGGAGGTGCGTTGACTGCTGGGAGGTGCGTTGACTGCTGGGAGGTGCGTTGACTGCTGGGAGGTACGTTGACTGCTGGGAGGTACGTTGACTGCTGGGAGGTACGTTGACTGCTGGGAGGTACGTTGACTGCTGGGAGGTACGTTGACCTGGGAGTTGACTGCTGGGAGGTGCGTTGACTGCTGGGAGGTGCGTTGACTGCTGGGAGGTACGTTGACTGCTGGGAGGTACGTTGACTGCTGGGAGGTGCGTTGACTGCTGGGAGGTACGTTGACTGCTGGGAGGTACGTTGACTGCTGGGAGGTACGTTGACTGCTGGGAGGTGCGTTGACTGCTGGGAGGTGCGTTGACTGCTGGGAGGTGCGTTGACTGCTGGGAGGTGCGTTGACTGCTGGGAGGTGCGTTGACTGCTGGGAGGTGCGTTGACTGCTGGGAGGTACGTTGACTGCTGGGAGGTACGTTGACTGCTGGGAGGTACGTTGACTGCTGGGAGGTACGTTGACTGCTGGGAGGTACGTTGACTGCTGGGAGGTGCGTTGACTGCTGGGAGGTGCGTTGACTGCTGGGAGGTACGTTGACTGCTGGGAGGTACGTTGACTGCTGGGAGGTGCGTTGACTGCTGGGAGGTACGTTGACTGCTGGGAGGTACGTTGACTGCTGGGAGGTACGTTGACTGCTGGGAGGTACGTTGACTGCTGGGAGGTGCGTTGACTGCTGGGAGGTGCGTTGACTGCTGGGAGGTGCGTTGACTGCTGGGAGGTGCGTTGACTGCTGGGAGGTGCGTTGACTGCTGGGAGGTACGTTGACTGCTGGGAGGTACGTTGACTGCTGGGAGGTACGTTGACTGCTGGGAGGTACGTTGACTGCTGGGAGGTACGTTGACTGCTGGGAGGTGCGTTGACTGCTGGGAGGTACGTTGACTGCTGGGAGGTACGTTGACTGCTGGGAGGTACGTTGACTGCTGGGAGGTACGTTGGCTGCTGGGAGGTGCGTTGACTGCTGGGAGGTGCGTTGACTGCTGGGAGGTGCGTTGACTGCTGGGAGGTGCGTTGACTGCTGGGAGGTACGTTGACTGCTGGGAGGTACGTTGACTGCTGGGAGGTGCGTTGACTGCTGGGAGGTACGTTGACTGCTGGGAGGTACGTTGACTGCTGGGAGGTACGTTGACTGCTGGGAGGTACGTTGACTGCTGGGAGGTACGTTGACTGCTGGGAGGTACGTTGACTGCTGGGAGGTACGTTGACTGCTGGGAGGTACGTTGACTGCTGGGAGGTACGTTGACTGCTGGGAGGTGCGTTGACTGCTGGGAGGTGCGTTGACTGCTGGGAGGTGCGTTGACTGCTGGGAGGTGCGTTGACTGCTGGGAGGTGCGTTGACTGCTGGGAGGTGCGTTGACTGCTGGGAGGTGCGTTGACTGCTGGGAGGTGCGTTGACTGCTGGGAGGTGCGTTGACTGCTGGGAGGTGCGTTGACTGCTGGGAGGTGCGTTGACTGCTGGGAGGTGCGTTGACTGCTGTGAGGTGCGTTGACTGCTGGGAGGTACGTTGACTGCTGGGAGGTACGTTGACTGCTGGGAGGTACGTTGACTGCTGGGAGGTACGTTGACTGCTGGGAGGTGCGTTGACTGCTGGGAGTGCGTTGACTGCTGGAGGTTGACTGCTGGGAGGTGCGTTGACTGCTGGGAGGTGCGTTGACTGCTGGGAGGTGCGTTGACTGCTGGGAGGTGCGTTGACTGCTGGGAGGTGCGTTGACTGCTGGGAGGTGCGTTGACTGCTGGGAGGTACGTTGACTGCTGGGAGGTACGTTGACTGCTGGGAGGTACGTTGACTGCTGGGAGGTACGTTGACTGCTGGGAGGTACGTTGACTGCTGGGAGGTGCGTTGACTGCTGGGAGGTGCGTTGACTGCTGGGAGGTACGTTGACTGCTGGGAGGTACGTTGACTGCTGGGAGGTGCGTTGACTGCTGGGAGGTACGTTGACTGCTGGGAGGTACGTTGACTGCTGGGAGGTACGTTGACTGCTGGGAGGTGCGTTGACTGCTGGGAGGTGCGTTGACTGCTGGGAGGTGCGTTGACTGCTGGGAGGTGCGTTGACTGCTGGGAGGTGCGTTGACTGCTGGGAGGTGCGTTGACTGCTGGGAGGTACGTTGACTGCTGGAGGTACGTTGACTGCTGGGAGGTACGTTGACTGCTGGGAGGTACGTTGACTGCTGGGAGGTACGTTGACTGCTGGGAGGTGCGTTGACTGCTGGGAGGTGCGTTGACTGCTGGGAGGTACGTTGACTGCTGGGAGGTACGTTGACTGCTGGGAGGTGCGTTGACTGCTGGGAGGTACGTTGACTGCTGGGAGGTACGTTGACTGCTGGGAGGTACGTTGACTGCTGGGAGGTACGTTGACTGCTGGGAGGTGCGTTGACTGCTGGGAGGTGCGTTGACTGCTGGGAGGTGCGTTGACTGCTGGGAGGTGCGTTGACTGCTGGGAGGTGCGTTGACTGCTGGGAGGTACGTTGACTGCTGGGAGGTACGTTGACTGCTGGGAGGTACGTTGACTGCTGGGAGGTACGTTGACTGCTGGGAGGTACGTTGACTGCTGGGAGGTGCGTTGACTGCTGGGAGGTACGTTGACTGCTGGGAGGTACGTTGACTGCTGGGAGGTACGTTGACTGCTGGGAGGTACGTTGGCTGCTGGGAGGTGCGTTGACTGCTGGGAGGTGCGTTGACTGCTGGGAGGTGCGTTGACTGCTGGGAGGTGCGTTGACTGCTGGGAGGTACGTTGACTGCTGGGAGGTACGTTGACTGCTGGGAGGTGCGTTGACTGCTGGGAGGTACGTTGACTGCTGGGAGGTACGTTGACTGCTGGGAGGTACGTTGACTGCTGGGAGGTACGTTGACTGCTGGGAGGTACGTTGACTGCTGGGAGGTGCGTTGACTGCTGGGAGGTGCGTTGACTGCTGGGAGGTGCGTTGACTGCTGGGAGGTGCGTTGACTGCTGGGAGGTGCGTTGACTGCTGGGAGGTACGTTGACTGCTGGGAGGTACGTTGACTGCTGGGAGGTACGTTGACTGCTGGGAGGTGCGTTGACTGCTGGGAGGTACGTTGACTGCTGGGAGGTACGTTGACTGCTGGGAGGTACGTTTGACTGCTGGGAGGTACGTTGGCTGCTGGGAGGTGCGTTGACTGCTGGGAGGTGCGTTGACTGCTGGGAGGTGCGTTGACTGCTGGGAGGTGCGTTGACTGCTGGGAGGTGCGTTGACTGCTGGGAGGTGCGTTGACTGCTGGGAGGTGCGTTGACTGCTGGGAGGTGCGTTGGCTGCTGGGAGGTGCGTTGGCTGCTGGGAGGTGCGTTGACTGCTGGGAGGTGCGTTGACTGCTGGGAGGTGCGTTGACTGCTGGGAGGTGCGTTGACTGCTGGGAGGTGCGTTGACTGCTGGGAGGTACGTTGACTGCTGGGAGGTACGTTGACTGCTGGGAGGTGCGTTGACTGCTGGGAGGTGCGTTGACTGCTGGGAGGTACGTTGACTGCTGGGAGGTACGTTGACTGCTGGGAGGTACGTTGACTGCTGGGAGGTGCGTTGACTGCTGGGAGGTGCGTTGACTGCTGGGAGGTGCGTTGACTGCTGGGAGGTGCGTTGACTGCTGGGAGGTGCGTTTGACTGCTGGGAGGGTACGTTGACTGCTGGAGGTACGTTGACTGCTGGGAGGTACGTTGACTGCTGGGAGGTACGTTGACTGCTGGGAGGTACGTTGACTGCTGGGAGGTACGTTGACTGCTGGGAGGTACGTTGACTGCTGGGAGGTACGTTGACTGCTGGGAGGTACGTTGACTGCTGGGAGGTACGTTGACTGCTGGGAGGTACGTTGACTGCTGGGAGGTACGTTGACTGCTGGGAGGTACGTTGACTGCTGGGAGGTACGTTGACTGCTGGGAGGTACGTTGACTGCTGGGAGGTACGTTGACTGCTGGGAGGTACGTTGACTGCTGGGAGGTACGTTGACTGCTGGGAGGTACGTTGACTGCTGGGAGGTACGTTGACTGCTGGGAGGTACGTTGACTGCTGGGAGGTACGTTGACTGCTGGGAGGTACGTTGACTGCTGGGAGGTACGTTGACTGCTGGGAGGTACGTTGACTGCTGGGAGGTACGTTGACTGCTGGGAGGTACGATGACTGCTGGGAGGTACGTTGACTGCTGGGAGGTACGTTGACTGCTGGGAGGTACGTTGACTGCTGGGAGGTACGTTGACTGCTGGGAGGTACGTTGACTGCTGGGAGGTACGTTGACTGCTGGGAGGTACGTTGACTGCTGGGAGGTACGTTGACTGCTGGGAGGTACGTTTGACTGCTGGGAGGTACGTTGACTGCTGGGAGGTACGTTGACTGCTGGGAGGTACGTTGACTGCTGGGAGGTACGTTGACTGCTGGGAGGTACGTTGACTGCTGGGAGGTACGTTGACTGCTGGGAGGTACGTTGACTGCTGGGAGGTACGTTGACTGCTGGGAGGTACGTTGACTGCTGGGAGGTACGTTGACTGCTGGGAGGTACGTTGACTGCTGGGAGGTACGTTGACTGCTGGGAGGTACGTTGACTGCTGGGAGGTACGTTGACTGCTGGGAGGTACGTTGACTGCTGGGAGGTACGTTGACTGCTGGGAGGTACGTTGACTGCTGGGAGGTACGTTGACTGCTGGGAGGTACGTTGACTGCTGGGAGGTACGTTGACTGCTGGGAGGTACGTTGACTGCTGGAGTACGTTGACTGCTGGGAGGGTACGTGACTGCTGGGAGGTACGTTGACTGCTGGGAGGTACGTGACTGCTGGGAGGTACGTTGACTGCTGGGAGGTACGTTGACTGCTGGGAGTACGTTGACCTGCTGGGAGGTACGTTGACTGCTGGGAGGTGCGTTGACTGCTGGGAGGTGCGTTGACTGCTGGGAGGTGCGTTGACTGCTGGGATGTGCGTTGACTGCTGGGAGGTGCGTTGACTGCTGGAGGTGGCGTTTGACTGCTGGGAGGTTGACCGTTTGACTGCTGGGAGGTACGTTTGACTGCTGGGAGGTACGTTGACTGCTGGGAGTACGTTGACTGCTGGGAGGTACGTTGACTGCTGGGAGGTACGTTGACTGCTGGGAGGTGCGTTGACTGCTGGGAGGTGCGTTGACTGCTGGGAGGTGCGTTGACTGCTGGGAGGTGCGTTGACTGCTGGGAGGTGCGTTGACTGCTGGGAGGTACGTTGACTGCTGGGAGGTACGTTGACTGCTGGGAGGTGCGTTGACTGCTGGGAGGTACGTTGACTGCTGGGAGGTACGTTGACTGCTGGGAGGTACGTTGACTGCTGGGAGGTACGTTGACTGCTGGGAGGTACGTTGACTGCTGGGAGGTACGTTGACTGCTGGGAGGTGCGTTGACTGCTGGGAGGTGCGTTGACTGCTGGGAGGTGCGTTGACTGCTGGGAGGTGCGTTGACTGCTGGGAGGTGCGTTGACTGCTGGGAGGTACGTTGACTGCTGGGAGGTACGTTGACTGCTGGGAGGTACGTTGACTGCTGGGAGGTGCGTTGACTGCTGGGAGGTACGTTGACTGCTGGGAGGTACGTTGACTGCTGGGAGGTACGTTGGCTGCTGGGAGGTGCGTTGACTGCTGGGAGGTGCGTTGACTGCTGGGAGGTGCGTTGACTGCTGGGAGGTGCGTTGACTGCTGGGAGGTGCGTTGACTGCTGGGAGGTGCGTTGACTGCTGGGAGGTGCGTTGACTGCTGGGAGGTGCGTTGACTGCTGGGAGGTGCGTTGACTGCTGGGAGGTGCGTTGACTGCTGGGAGGTGCGTTGACTGCTGGGAGGTGCGTTGACTGCTGGGAGGTGCGTTGACTGCTGGGAGGTGCGTTGACTGCTGGGAGGTGCGTTGACTGCTGGGAGGTGCGTTGACTGCTGGGAGGTACGTTGACTGCTGGGAGGTGCGTTGACTGCTGGGAGGTACGTTGACTGCTGGGAGGTGCGTTGACTGCTGGGAGGTGCGTTGACTGCTGGGAGGTACGTTGACTGCTGGGAGGTACGTTGACTGCTGGGAGGTACGTTGACTGCTGGGAGGTACGTTGACTGCTGGGAGGTACGTTGACTGCTGGGAGGTGCGTTGACTGCTGGGAGGTGCGTTGACTGCTGGAGGTGCGTTGACTGCTGGGAGGTGCGTTGACTGCTGGGAGGTGCGTTGACTGCTGGGAGGTGCGTTGACTGCTGGGAGGTACGTTGACTGCTGGGAGGTACGTTGACTGCTGGGAGGTACGTTGACTGCTGGAGGTACGTTGACTGCTGGGAGGTGCGTTGACTGCTGGGAGGTACGTTGACTGCTGGGAGGTACGTTGACTGCTGGGAGGTACGTTGACTGCTGGGAGGTACGTTGGCTGCTGGGAGGTGCGTTGACTGCTGGGAGGTGCGTTGACTGCTGGGAGGTGCGTTGACTGCTGGGAGGTGCGTTGACTGCTGGGAGGTACGTTGACTGCTGGGAGGTACGTTGACTGCTGGGAGGTGCGTTGACTGCTGGGAGGTACGTTGACTGCTGGGAGGTACGTTGACTGCTGGGAGGTACGTTGACTGCTGGAGGTACGTTGACTGCTGGAGGTACGTTGACTGCTGGGAGGTGCGTTGACTGCTGGGAGGTGCGTTGACTGCTGGGAGGTGCGTTGACTGCTGGGAGGTGCGTTGACTGCTGGGAGGTGCGTTGACTGCTGGGAGGTACGTTGACTGCTGGGAGGTACGTTGACTGCTGGGAGGTACGTTGACTGCTGGGAGGTGCGTTGACTGCTGGGAGGTACGTTGACTGCTGGGAGGTACGTTGACTGCTGGGAGGTACGTTGACTGCTGGGAGGTACGTTGGCTGCTGGGAGGTGCGTTGACTGCTGGGAGGTGCGTTGACTGCTGGGAGGTGCGTTGACTGCTGGGAGGTGCGTTGACTGCTGGGAGGTGCGTTGACTGCTGGGAGGTGCGTTGACTGCTGGGAGGTGCGTTGACTGCTGGGAGGTGCGTTGGCTGCTGGGAGGTGCGTTGGCTGCTGGGAGGTGCGTTGACTGCTGGGAGGTGCGTTGACTGCTGGGAGGTGCGTTGACTGCTGGGAGGTGCGTTGACTGCTGGGAGGTGCGTTGACTGCTGGGAGGTACGTTGACTGCTGGGAGGTACGTTGACTGCTGGGAGGTGCGTTGGCTGCTGGGAGGTGCGTTGGCTGCTGGGAGGTGCGTTGACTGCTGGGAGGTGCGTTGACTGCTGGGAGGTGCGTTGACTGCTGGGAGGTGCGTTGACTGCTGGGAGGTGCGTTGACTGCTGGGAGGTACGTTGACTGCTGGGAGGTACGTTGACTGCTGGGAGGTGCGTTGACTGCTGGGAGGTGCGTTGACTGCTGGGAGGTACGTTGACTGCTGGGAGGTACGTTGACTGCTGGGAGGTACGTTGACTGCTGGGAGGTACGTTGGCTGCTGGGAGGTGCGTTGACTGCTGGGAGGTGCGTTGACTGCTGGAGGTGCGTTGACTGCTGGGAGGTGCGTTGACTGCTGGGAGGTACGTTGACTGCTGGGAGGTACGTTGACTGCTGGGAGGTACGTTGACTGCTGGGAGGTACGTTGACTGCTGGGAGGTACGTTGACTGCTGGGAGGTACGTTGACTGCTGGGAGGTACGTTGACTGCTGGGAGGTACGTTGACTGCTGGGAGGTACGTTGACTGCTGGGAGGTACGTTGACTGCTGGGAGGTACGTTGACTGCTGGGAGGTACGTTGACTGCTGGGAGGTACGTTGACTGCTGGGAGGTACGTTGACTGCTGGGAGGTACGTTGACTGCTGGGAGGTACGTTGACTGCTGGGAGGTACGTTGACTGCTGGGAGGTACGTTGACTGCTGGGAGGTACGTTGACTGCTGGGAGGTACGTTGACTGCTGGGAGGTACGTTGACTGCTGGGAGGTACGTTGACTGCTGGGAGGTACGTTGACTGCTGGGAGGTGCGTTGACTGCTGGGAGGTGCGTTGACTGCTGGGAGGTGCGTTGACTGCTGGGAGGTGCGTTGACTGCTGGGAGGTGCGTTGACTGCTGGGAGGTGCGTTGACTGCTTGGGAGGTGCGTGACTGCTGGGAGGTACGTTGACTGCTGGGAGGTACGTTGACTGCTGGGAGGTACGTTGACTGCTGGGAGGTACGTTGACTGCTGGGAGGTACGTTGACTGCTGGGAGGTGCGTTGACTGCTGGGAGGTGCGTTGACTGCTGGGAGGTGCGTTGACTGCTGGGAGGTGCGTTGACTGCTGGGAGGTGCGTTGACTGCTGGGAGGTACGTTGACTGCTGGGAGGTACGTTGACTGCTGGGAGGTGCGTTGACTGCTGGGAGGTACGTTGACTGCTGGGAGGTACGTTGACTGCTGGGAGGTACGTTGACTGCTGGGAGGTACGTTGACTGCTGGGAGGTACGTTGACTGCTGGGAGGTGCGTTGACTGCTGGGAGGTGCGTTGACTGCTGGGAGGTGCGTTGACTGCTGGGAGGTGCGTTGACTGCTGGGAGGTTGCGTTGACTGCTGGGAGGTGCGTTGACTGCTGGGAGGTACGTTGACTGCTGGGAGGTACGTTGACTGCTGGGAGGTACGTTGACTGCTGGGAGGTGCGTTGACTGCTGGGAGGTACGTTGACTGCTGGGAGGTACGTTGACTGCTGGGAGGTACGTTGGCTGCTGGGAGGTGCGTTGACTGCTGGGAGGTGCGTTGACTGCTGGGAGGTGCGTTGACTGCTGGGAGGTGCGTTGACTGCTGGGAGGTGCGTTGACTGCTGGGAGGTGCGTTGACTGCTGGGAGGTGCGTTGACTGCTGGGAGGTGCGTTGACTGCTGGGAGGTGCGTTGACTGCTGGGAGGTGCGTTGACTGCTGGGAGGTGCGTTGACTGCTGGGAGGTGCGTTGACTGCTGGGAGGTGCGTTGACTGCTGGGAGGTGCGTTGACTGCTGGGAGGTGCGTTGACTGCTGGGAGGTACGTTGACTGCTGGGAGGTACGTTGACTGCTGGGAGGTACGTTGACTGCTGGGAGGTACGTTGACTGCTGGGAGGTACGTTGACTGCTGGGAGGTACGGTGCGTTGACTGCTGGGAGGTGCGTTGACTGCTGGGAGGTACGTTGACTGCTGGGAGGTGCGTTGACTGCTGGGAGGTACGTTGACTGCTGGGAGGTACGTTGACTGCTGGGAGGTACGTTGGCTGCTGGGAGGTGCGTTGACTGCTGGGAGGTGCGTTGACTGCTGGGAGGTGCGTTGACTGCTGGGAGGTGCGTTGACTGCTGGGAGGTGCGTTGACTGCTGGGAGGTGCGTTGACTGCTGGGAGGTGCGTTGACTGCTGGGAGGTGCGTTGGCTGCTGGGAGGTGCGTTGACTGCTGGGAGGTGCGTTGACTGCTGGGAGGGTGCGTTGACTGCTGGAGGTGCGTTGACTGCTGGGAGGTACGTTGACTGCTGGGAGGTACGTTGACTGCTGGGAGGTACGTTGACTGCTGGGAGGTACGTTGACTGCTGGGAGGTACGTTGACTGCTGGGAGGTACGTTGACTGCTGGGAGGTACGTTGACTGCTGGGAGGTACGTTGACTGCTGGGAGGTACGTTGACTGCTGGGAGGTACGTTGACTGCTGGGAGGTACGTTGACTGCTGGGAGGTACGTTGACTGCTGGGAGGTACGTTGACTGCTGGGAGGTACGTTGACTGCTGGGAGGTACGTTGACTGCTGGGAGGTACGTTGACTGCTGGGAGGTACGTTGGACTGCTGGGAGGTGCGTTGACTGCTGGGAGGTGCGTTGACTGCTGGGAGGTGCGTTGACTGCTGGGAGGTGCGTTGACTGCTGGGAGGTGCGTTGACTGCTGGGAGGTGCGTTGACTGCTGGGAGGTGCGTTGACTGCTGGAGGTGCGTTGGACTGCTGGGAGGTGCGTTGACTGCTGGGAGGTGCGTTGACTGCTGGGAGGTGCGTTGACTGCTGGGAGGTGCGTTGACTGCTGGGAGGTACGTTGACTGCTGGGAGGTACGTTGACTGCTGGGAGGTACGTTGACTGCTGGGAGGTACGTTGACTGCTGGGAGGTACGTTGACTGCTGGGAGGTACGTTGACTGCTGGGAGGTACGTTGACTGCTGGGAGGTACGTTGACTGCTGGGAGGTACGTTGACTGCTGGGAGGTACGTTGACTGCTGGGAGGTACGTTGACTGCTGGGAGGTACGTTGACTGCTGGGAGGTACGTTGACTGCTGGGAGGTACGTTGACTGCTGGGAGGTACGTTGACTGCTGGGAGGTACGTTGACTGCTGGGAGGTACGTTGACTGCTGGGAGGTACGTTGACTGCTGGGAGGTACGTTGACTGCTGGGAGGTACGTTGACTGCTGGGAGGTACGTTGACTGCTGGGAGGTACGTTGACTGCTGGGAGGTACGTTTGACTGCTGGGAGGTACGTTGACTGCTGGGAGGTACGTTGACTGCTGGGAGGTACGTTGACTGCTGGGAGGTAGCGTTGACTGCTGGGAGGTGCGTTGACTGCTGGGAGGTGCGTTGACTGCTGGGAGGTGCGTTGACTGCTGGGAGGTGCGTTGACTGCTGGGAGGTGCGTTGGCTGCTGGGAGGTGCGTTGACTGCTGGGAGGTACGTTGACTGCTGGGAGGTGCGTTGACTGCTGGGAGGTGCGTTGACTGCTGGGAGGTACGTTGACTGCTGGGAGGTGCGTTGACTGCTGGGAGGTGCGTTGACTGCTGGGAGGTGCGTTGACTGCTGGGAGGTGCGTTGACTGCTGGGAGGTGCGTTGACTGCTGGGAGGTACGTTGACTGCTGGGAGGTACGTTGACTGCTGGGAGGTGCGTTGACTGCTGGGAGGTACGTTGACTGCTGGGAGGTACGTTGACTGCTGGGAGGTACGTTGACTGCTGGGAG
The DNA here is from genome assembly GCA_947471745.1 of Closterium sp. Naga37s-1. Classification (NCBI taxonomy): domain Eukaryota; kingdom Viridiplantae; phylum Streptophyta; class Zygnematophyceae; order Desmidiales; family Closteriaceae; genus Closterium; species Closterium sp. Naga37s-1. The sequence goes on along the minus strand of CANJKZ010000311.1, from coordinate 894,734 downwards.
GTACGTTGACTGCTGGGAGGTACGTTGACTGCTGGGAGGTACGTTGACTGCTGGGAGGTGCGTTGACTGCTGGGAGGTGCGTTGACTGCTGGGAGGTGCGTTGACTGCTGGGAGGTGCGTTGACTGCTGGGAGGTGCGTTGACGTTTGACTGCTGGGAGGTACGTTGACTGCTGGGAGGTACGTTGACTGCTGGGAGGTGCGTTGACTGCTGGGAGGTGCGTTGACTGCTGGGAGGTACGTTGACTGCTGGGAGGTACGTTGACTGCTGGGAGGTACGTTGGCTGCTGGGAGGTGCGTTGGCTGCTGGGAGGTGCGTTGACTGCTGGGAGGTGCGTTGACTGCTGGGAGGTGCGTTGACTGCTGGGAGGTGCGTTGACTGCTGGAGGTGCGTTGACTGCTGGGAGGTGCGTTGACTGCTGGGAGGTGCGTTGACTGCTGGGAGGTGCGTTGGCTGCTGGGAGGTGCGTTGACTGCTGGGAGGTGCGTTGACTGCTGGGAGGTGCGTTGACTGCTGGGAGGTTAGTTGACTGCTGGGAGGTGCGTTGACTGCTGGGAGGTGCGTTGACTGCTGGGAGGTACGTTGACTGCTGGGAGGTACGTTGACTGCTGGGAGGTACGTTGACTGCTGGGAGGTGCGTTGACTGCTGGGAGGTACGTTGACTGCTGGGAGGTACGTTGACTGCTGGGAGGTACGTTGACTGCTGGGAGGTACGTTGGACTGCTGGGAGGTGCGTTGACTGCTGGGAGGTGCGTTGACTGCTGGGAGGTGCGTTGACTGCTGGGAGGTACGTTGACTGCTGGGAGGTACGTTGACTGCTGGGAGGTACGTTGACTGCTGGGAGGTACGTTGACTGCTGGGAGGTACGTTGACTGCTGGGAGGTACGTTGACTGCTGGGAGGTACGTTGACTGCTGGGAGGTACGTTGACTGCTGGGAGGTACGTTGACTGCTGGGAGGTACGTTGACTGCTGGGAGGTACGTTGACTGCTGGGAGGTACGTTGACTGCTGGGAGGTACGTTGACTGCTGGGAGGTACGTTGACTGCTGGGAGGTACGTTGACTGCTGGGAGGTACGTTGACTGCTGGGAGGTACGTTGACTGCTGGGAGGTACGTTGACTGCTGGGAGGTACGTTGACTGCTGGGAGGTACGTTGACTGCTGGGAGGTACGTTGACTGCTGGGAGGTACGTTTGACTGCTGGAGGTACGTTGACTGCTGGAGGTGCGTTGACTGCTGGGAGGTGCGTTGACTGCTGGAGGTGCGTTGACTGCTGGGAGGTGCGTTGACTGCTGGAGGTGCGTTGACTGCTGGGAGGTGCGTTGACTGCTGGGAGGTGCGTTGACTGCTGGGAGGTGCGTTGACTGCTGGGAGGTGCGTTGACTGCTGGGAGGTGCGTTGACTGCTGGGAGGTGCGTTGACTGCTGGGAGGTGCGTTGACTGCTGGGAGGTGCGTTGACTGCTGGGAGGTGCGTTGACTGCTGGGAGGTGCGTTGACTGCTGGGAGGTACGTTGACTGCTGGGAGGTACGTTGACTGCTGGAGGTACGTTGACTGCTGGGAGGTGCGTTGACTGCTGGGAGGTACGTTGACTGCTGGGAGGTACGTTGACTGCTGGGAGGTACGTTGGGGCTGCTGGGAGGTGCGTTGACTGCTGGGAGGTGCGTTGACTGCTGGGAGGTGCGTTGACTGCTGGGAGGTGCGTTGACTGCTGGGAGGTGCGTTGACTGCTGGGAGGTGCGTTGACTGCTGGGAGGTGCGTTGACTGCTGGGAGGTGCGTTGGCTGCTGGGAGGTGCGTTGACTGCTGGGAGGTGCGTTGACTGCTGGGAGGTGCGTTGACTGCTGGGAGGTGCGTTGACTGCTGGAGGTGCGTTGACTGCTGGGAGGTGCGTTGACTGCTGGGAGGTACGTTGACTGCTGGGAGGTACGTTGACTGCTGGGAGGTACGTTGACTGCTGGGAGGTGCGTTGACTGCTGGGAGGTACGTTGACTGCTGGGAGGTACGTTGACTGCTGGGAGGTACGTTGACTGCTGGGAGGTACGTTGGCTGCTGGGAGGTGCGTTGACTGCTGGGAGGTGCGTTGACTGCTGGGAGGTGCGTTGACTGCTGGGAGGTGCGTTGACTGCTGGGAGGTGCGTTGACTGCTGGGAGGTGCGTTGACTGCTGGGAGGTGCGTTGACTGCTGGAGGTGCGTTGGCTGCTGGGAGGTGCGTTGACTGCTGGGAGGTGCGTTGACTGCTGGGAGGTGCGTTGACTGCTGGGAGGTGCGTTGACTGCTGGGAGGTGCGTTGGCTGCTGGGAGGTGCGTTGACTGCTGGGAGGTGCGTTGACTGCTGGGAGGTGCGTTGACTGCTGGGAGGTACGTTGACTGCTGGGAGGTACGTTGACTGCTGGGAGGTGCGTTGACTGCTGGGAGGTACGTTGACTGCTGGGAGGTACGTTGACTGCTGGGAGGTACGTTGACTGCTGGGAGGTACGTTGACTGCTGGGAGGTACGTTGACTGCTGGGAGGTACGTTGACTGCTGGGAGGTACGTTGACTGCTGGGAGGTACGTTGACTGCTGGGAGGTGCGTTGACTGCTGGGAGGTACGTTGACTGCTGGGAGGTGCGTTGACTGCTGGGAGGTGCGTTGACTGCTGGGAGGTGCGTTGACTGCTGGGAGGTGCGTTGACTGCTGGAGGTACGTTGACTGCTGGGAGGTACGTTGACTGCTGGGAGGTACGTTGACTGCTGGGAGGTACGTTGACTGCTGGGAGGTGCGTTGACTGCTGGGAGGTACGTTGACTGCTGGGAGGTACGTTGACTGCTGGGAGGTGCGTTGGCTGCTGGGAGGTGCGTTGGCTGCTGGGAGGTGCGTTGGCTGCTGGGAGGTGCGTTGACTGCTGGGAGGTGCGTTGACTGCTGGGAGGTGCGTTGACTGCTGGGAGGTGCGTTGACTGCTGGGAGGTGCGTTGACTGCTGGGAGGTGCGTTGACTGCTGGGAGGTGCGTTGACTGCTGGGAGGTGCGTTGACTGCTGGGAGGTGCGTTGGCTGCTGGGAGGTGCGTGGACTGCTGGGAGGTGCGTTGGCTGCTGGGAGGTGCGTTGACTGCTGGGAGGTGCGTTGACTGCTGGGAGGTGCGTTGGCTGCTGGGAGGTGCGTTGACTGCTGGGAGGTGCGTTGGCTGCTGGGAGGTGCGTTGACTGCTGGGAGGTGCGTTGACTGCTGGGAGGTGCGTTGACTGCTGGGAGGTGCGTTGGCTGCTGGGAGGTGCGTTGACTGCTGGGAGGTGCGTTGACTGCTGGGAGGTGCGTTGGCTGCTGGGAGGTGCGTTGACTGCTGGGAGGTGCGTTGACTGCTGGGAGGTGCGTTGACTGCTGGGAGGTGCGTTGACTGCTGGGAGGTGCGTTGGCTGCTGGGAGGTGCGTTGACTGCTGGGAGGTGCGTTGACTGCTGGGAGGTGCGTTGACTGCTGGGAGGTACGTTGACTGCTGGGAGGTACGTTGACTGCTGGGAGGTGCGTTGACTGCTGGGAGGTACGTTGACTGCTGGGAGGTACGTTGACTGCTGGGAGGTACGTTGACTGCTGGGAGGTACGTTGACTGCTGGGAGGTACGTTGACTGCTGGGGAGGTGCGTTGACTGCTGGGAGGTGCGTTGACTGCTGGGAGGTGCGTTGACTGCTGGGAGGTGCGTTGACTGCTGGGAGGTGCGTTGACTGCTGGGAGGTGCGTTGACTGCTGGGAGGTGCGTTGACTGCTGGGAGGTGCGTTGACTGCTGGGAGGTGCGTTGACTGCTGGGAGGTGCGTTGACTGCTGGGAGGTGCGTTGACTGCTGGGAGGTGCGTTGACTGCTGGGAGGTGCGTTGACTGCTGGGAGGTGCGTTGACTGCTGGGAGGTGCGTTGACTGCTGGGAGGTACGTTGACTGCTGGGAGGTACGTTGACTGCTGGGAGGTACGTTGACTGCTGGGAGGTACGTTGACTGCTGGGAGGTACGTTGACTGCTGGGAGGTGCGTTGACTGCTGGGAGGTGCGTTGACTGCTGGGAGGTGCGTTTGACTGCTGGGAGGTGCGTTGACTGCTGGGAGGTGCGTTGACTGCTGGGAGGTGCGTTGACTGCTGGGAGGTGCGTTGACTGCTGGGAGGTACGTTGACTGCTGGGAGGTACGTTGACTGCTGGGAGGTACGTTGACTGCTGGGAGGTACGTTGACTGCTGGGAGGTACGTTGACTGCTGGGAGGTACGTTGACTGCTGGGAGGTACGTTGACTGCTGGGAGGTACGTTGACTGCTGGGAGGTACGTTGACTGCTGGGAGGTGCGTTGACTGCTGGGAGGTACGTTGACTGCTGGAGGTACGTTGACTGCTGGGAGGTACGTTGACTGCTGGGAGGTACGTTGGCTGCTGGGAGGTGCGTTGACTGCTGGGAGGTGCGTTGACTGCTGGGAGGTGCGTTGACTGCTGGGAGGTGCGTTGACTGCTGGGAGGTACGTTGACTGCTGGGAGGTACGTTGACTGCTGGGAGGTACGTTGACTGCTGGGAGGTACGTTGACTGCTGGGAGGTACGTTGACTGCTGGGAGGTACGTTGACTGCTGGGAGGTACGTTGACTGCTGGGAGGTACGTTGACTGCTGGGAGGTACGTTGACTGCTGGGAGGTACGTTGACTGCTGGGAGGTACGTTGACTGCTGGGAGGTACGTTGACTGCTGGGAGGTACGTTGACTGCTGGGAGGTACGTTGACTGCTGGGAGGTACGTTGACTGCTGGGAGGTACGTTGACTGCTGGGAGGTACGTTGACTGCTGGGAGGTACGTTGACTGCTGGGAGGTACGTTGACTGCTGGGAGGTACGTTGACTGCTGGGAGGTACGTTGACTGCTGGGAGGTACGTTGACTGCTGGGAGGTGCGTTGACTGCTGGGAGGTGCGTTGACTGCTGGGAGGTGCGTTGACTGCTGGGAGGTGCGTTGACTGCTGGAGGTGCGTTGACTGCTGGGAGGTGCGTTGACTGCTGGAGGTGCGTTGACTGCTGGGAGGTGCGTTGACTGCTGGGAGGTGCGTTGACTGCTGGGAGGTGCGTTGACTGCTGGGAGGTGCGTTGACTGCTGGGAGGTGCGTTGACTGCTGGGAGGTGCGTTGACTGCTGGGAGGTGCGTTGACTGCTGGGAGGTGCGTTGACTGCTGGGAGGTACGTTGACTGCTGGGAGGTACGTTGACTGCTGGGAGGTACGTTGACTGCTGGGAGGTGCGTTGACTGCTGGGAGGTACGTTGACTGCTGGGAGGTACGTTGACTGCTGGGAGGTACGTTGACTGCTGGGAGGTACGTTGGACTGCTGGGAGGTGCGTTGACTGCTGGGAGGTGCGTTGACTGCTGGGAGGTGCGTTGACTGCTGGGAGGTGCGTTGACTGCTGGGAGGTGCGTTGACTGCTGGGAGGTGCGTTGACTGCTGGGAGGTGCGTTGACTGCTGGGAGGTGCGTTGACTGCTGGGAGGTGCGTTGACTGCTGGGAGGTGCGTTGACTGCTGGGAGGTGCGTTGACTGCTGGGAGGTGCGTTGACTGCTGGGAGGTGCGTTGACTGCTGGGAGGTGCGTTGACTGCTGGGATACCTGTTGACTGCTGGGAGGTACGTTGACTGCTGGGAGGTACGTTGACTGCTGGGAGGTGCGTTGACTGCTGGGAGGTACGTTGACTGCTGGGAGGTACGTTGACTGCTGGGAGGTACGTTGACTGCTGGGAGGTACGTTGGCTGCTGGGAGGTGCGTTGACTGCTGGGAGGTGCGTTGACTGCTGGGAGGTGCGTTGACTGCTGGGAGGTGCGTTGACTGCTGGGAGGTGCGTTGACTGCTGGGAGGTGCGTTGACTGCTGGGAGGTGCGTTGACTGCTGGGAGGTGCGTTGGCTGCTGGGAGGTGCGTTGACTGCTGGGAGGTGCGTTGACTGCTGGGAGGTGCGTTGACTGCTGGGAGGTGCGTTGACTGCTGGGAGGTGCGTTGGCTGCTGGGAGGTGCGTTGACTGCTGGGAGGTGCGTTGACTGCTGGGAGGTGCGTTGACTGCTGGGAGGTACGTTGACTGCTGGGAGGTACGTTGACTGCTGGGAGGTGCGTTGACTGCTGGGAGGTACGTTGACTGCTGGGAGGTACGTTGACTGCTGGGAGGTACGTTGACTGCTGGGAGGTACGTTGACTGCTGGGAGGTACGTTGACTGCTGGGAGGTACGTTGACTGCTGGGAGGTACGTTGACTGCTGGGAGGTACGTTGACTGCTGGGAGGTGCGTTGACTGCTGGGAGGTACGTTGACTGCTGGGAGGTGCGTTGACTGCTGGGAGGTGCGTTGACTGCTGGGAGGTGCGTTGACTGCTGGGAGGTGCGTTGACTGCTGGGAGGTACGTTGACTGCTGGGAGGTACGTTGACTGCTGGGAGGTACGTTGACTGCTGGGAGGTACGTTGACTGCTGGGAGGTGCGTTGACTGCTGGGAGGTACGTTGACTGCTGGGAGGTACGTTGACTGCTGGGAGGTGCGTTGGCTGCTGGGAGGTGCGTTGGCTGCTGGGAGGTGCGTTGGCTGCTGGGAGGTGCGTTGACTGCTGGGAGGTGCGTTGACTGCTGGGAGGTGCGTTGACTGCTGGGAGGTGCGTTGACTGCTGGGAGGTGCGTTGACTGCTGGGAGGTGCGTTGACTGCTGGGAGGTGCGTTGACTGCTGGGAGGTGCGTTGACTGCTGGGAGGTGCGTTGGCTGCTGGGAGGTGCGTGGACTGCTGGGAGGTGCGTTGGCTGCTGGGAGGTGCGTTGACTGCTGGGAGGTGCGTTGACTGCTGGGAGGTGCGTTGGCTGCTGGGAGGTGCGTTGACTGCTGGGAGGTGCGTTGGCTGCTGGGAGGTGCGTTGACTGCTGGGAGGTGCGTTGACTGCTGGGAGGTGCGTTGACTGCTGGGAGGTGCGTTGGCTGCTGGGAGGTGCGTTGACTGCTGGGAGGTGCGTTGACTGCTGGGAGGTGCGTTGGCTGCTGGGAGGTGCGTTGACTGCTGGGAGGTGCGTTGACTGCTGGGAGGTGCGTTGACTGCTGGGAGGTGCGTTGACTGCTGGGAGGTGCGTTGGCTGCTGGGAGGTGCGTTGACTGCTGGGAGGTGCGTTGACTGCTGGGAGGTGCGTTGACTGCTGGGAGGTACGTTGACTGCTGGGAGGTACGTTGACTGCTGGGAGGTGCGTTGACTGCTGGGAGGTACGTTGACTTGCTGGGAGGTACGTTGACTGCTGGGAGGTACGTTGACTGCTGGGAGGTACGTTGACTGCTGGGAGGTACGTTGACTGCTGGGAGGTACGTTGACTGCTGGGAGGTACGTTGACTGCTGGGAGGTGCGTTGACTGCTGGGAGTGCGTTGACTGCTGGGAGGTGCGTTGACTGCTGGAGGTGCGTTGACTGCTGGGAGGTGCGTTGACTGCTGGGAGGTGCGTTGGCTGCTGGGAGGTGCGTTGACTGCTGGGAGGTGCGTTGACTGCTGGGAGGTGCGTTGACTGCTGGGAGGTGCGTTGACTGCTGGGAGGTGCGTTGACTGCTGGGAGGTGCGTTGACTGCTGGGAGGTGCTGACTGCTGGGAGGTGCGTTGGCTGCTGGGAGGTGCGTTGACTGCTGGGAGGTGCGTTGACTGCTGGGAGGTGCGTTGACTGCTGGGAGGTGCGTTGACTGCTGGGAGGTGCGTTGGCTGCTGGGAGGTGCGTTGACTGCTGGGAGGTGCGTTGACTGCTGGGAGGTGCGTTGACTGCTGGGAGGTACGTTGACTGCTGGGAGGTACGTTGACTGCTGGGAGGTGCGTTGACTGCTGGGAGGTACGTTGACTGCTGGGAGGTACGTTGACTGCTGGGAGGTACGTTGACTGCTGGGAGGTACATTGACTGCTGGGAGGTACGTTGACTGCTGGGAGGTACGTTGACTGCTGGGAGGTACGTTGACTGCTGGGAGGTGCGTTGACTGCTGGGAGGTACGTTGACTGCTGGGAGGTGCGTTGACTGCTGGGAGGTGCGTTGACTGCTGGAGGTGCGTTGACTGCTGGGAGGTGCGTTGACTGCTGGGAGGTGCGTTGGCTGCTGGGAGGTGCGTTGACTGCTGGGAGGTACGTTGACTGCTGGGAGGTGCGTTGACTGCTGGGAGGTACGTTGACTGCTGGGAGGTGCGTTGACTGCTGGGAGGTGCGTTGACTGCTGGGAGGTGCGTTGACTGCTGGGAGGTGCGTTGACTGCTGGGAGGTGCGTTGGCTGCTGGGAGGTGCGTTGACTGCTGGGAGGTGCGTTGACTGCTGGGAGGTGCGTTGACTGCTGGGAGGTGCGTTGACTGCTGGGAGGTGCGTTGACTGCTGGGAGGTGCGTTGACTGCTGGGAGGTACGTTGACTGCTGGGAGGTACGTTGACTGCTGGGAGGTGCGTTGACTGCTGGGAGGTGCGTTGACTGCTGGAGGTACGTTGACTGCTGGGAGGTACGTTGGCTGCTGGGAGGTACGTTGGCTGCTGGGAGGTGCGTTGACTGCTGGAGGTGCGTTGACTGCTGGGAGGTGCGTTGACTGCTGGGAGGTGCGTTGACTGCTGGGAGGTGCGTTGACTGCTGGGAGGTGCGTTGACTGCTGGGAGGTGCGTTGGCTGCTGGGAGGTGCGTTGACTGCTGGGAGGTGCGTTGACTGCTGGGAGGTGCGTTGACTGCTGGGAGGTGCGTTGACTGCTGGGAGGTGCGTTGGCTGCTGGGAGGTGCGTTGACTGCTGGGAGGTGCGTTGACTGCTGGGAGGTGCGTTGACTGCTGGGAGGTACGTTGACTGCTGGGAGGTACGTTGACTGCTGGGAGGTGCGTTGACTGCTGGGAGGTACGTTGACTGCTGGGAGGTACGTTGACTGCTGGGAGGTACGTTGACTGCTGGGAGGTACGTTGACTGCTGGGAGGTACGTTGACTGCTGGAGGTACGTTGACTGCTGGGAGGTACGTTGACTGCTGGGAGGTGCGTTGACTGCTGGGAGGTACGTTGACTGCTGGGAGGTACGTTGACTGCTGGGAGGTGCGTTGACTGCTGGGAGGTACGTTGACTGCTGGGAGGTGCGTTGACTGCTGGGAGGTGCGTTGACTGCTGGGAGGTGCGTTGACTGCTGGGAGGTGCGTTGACTGCTGGGAGGTGCGTTGGCTGCTGGGAGGTGCGTTGACTGCTGGGAGGTGCGTTGACTGCTGGGAGGTGCGTTGACTGCTGGGAGGTGCGTTGACTGCTGGGAGGTGCGTTGACTGCTGGGAGGTGCGTTGACTGCTGGGAGGTACGTTGACTGCTGGGAGGTACGTTGACTGCTGGGAGGTGCGTTGACTGCTGGGAGGTGCGTTGACTGCTGGGAGGTACGTTGACTGCTGGGAGGTACGTTGGCTGCTGGGAGGTACGTTGGCTGCTGGGAGGTGCGTTGACTGCTGGGAGGTGCGTTGACTGCTGGGAGGTGCGTTGACTGCTGGGGAGGTGCGTTGACTGCTGGGAGGTGCGTTGACTGCTGGGAGGTGCGTTTGACTGCTGGGAGGTGCGTTGGCTGCTGGGAGGTGCGTTGACTGCTGGGAGGTGCGTTGACTGCTGGGAGGTGCGTTGACTGCTGGGAGGTGCGTTGACTGCTGGGAGGTGCGTTGCTGCTGGGAGGTGCGTTGACTGCTGGGAGGTGCGTTGACTGCTGGAGGTGCGTTGACTGCTGGGAGGTACGTTGACTGCTGGGAGGTACGTTGACTGCTGGGAGGTGCGTTGACTGCTGGGAGGTACGTTGACTGCTGGGAGGTACGTTGACTGCTGGGAGGTACGTTGACTGCTGGGAGGTACGTTGACTGCTGGGAGGTACGTTGACTGCTGGGAGGTACGTTGACTGCTGGGAGGTACGTTGACTGCTGGGAGGTGCGTTGACTGCTGGGAGGTACGTTGACTGCTGGGAGGTGCGTTGACTGCTGGGAGGTGCGTTGACTGCTGGGAGGTGCGTTGACTGCTGGGAGGTGCGTTGACTGCTGGGAGGTACGTTGACTGCTGGGAGGTACGTTGACTGCTGGGAGGTACGTTGACTGCTGGGAGGTACGTTGACTGCTGGGAGGTGCGTTGACTGCTGGGAGGTGCGTTGACTGCTGGGAGGTGCGTTGACTGCTGGGAGGTGCGTTGACTGCTGGGAGGTGCGTTGGCTGCTGGGAGGTGCGTTGGCTGCTGGGAGGTGCGTTGACTGCTGGGAGGTGCGTTGACTGCTGGGAGGTGCGTTGACTGCTGGGAGGTGCGTTGGCTGCTGGGAGGTGCGTTGACTGCTGGGAGGTGCGTTGACTGCTGGGAGGTGCGTTGGCTGCTGGGAGGTGCGTTGACTGCTGGGAGGTGCGTTGGCTGCTGGGAGGTGCGTTGACTGCTGGAGGTGCGTTGACTGCTGGGAGGTGCGTTGACTGCTGGGAGGTGCGTTGACTGCTGGGAGGTGCGTTGACTGCTGGGAGGTGCGTTGACTGCTGGGAGGTGCGTTGGCCGCTGGGAGGTGCGTTGGCTGCTGGGAGGTGCGTTGACTGCTGGGAGGTGCGTTGACTGCTGGGAGGTGCGTTGACTGCTGGGAGGTGGGAGGTGCGTTGGCCGCTGGGAGGTGCGTTGGCTGCTGGGAGGTGCGTTGGCCTGCTGGGAGGTGCGTTGGACTGCTGGGAGGTGCGTTGACTGCTGGGAGGTGCGTTGACTGCTGGGAGGTGCGTTGACTGCTGGGAGGTGCGTTGACTGCTGGGAGGTGCGTTGGCTGCTGGGAGGTGCGTTGACTGCTGGGAGGTGCGTTGGACTGCTGGGAGGTGCGTTGACTGCTGGGAGGTGCGTTGACTGCTGGGAGGTGCGTTGACTGCTGGGAGGTGCGTTGACTGCTGGGAGGTGCGTTGACTGCTGGGAGGTGCGTTGACTGCTGGGAGGTGCGTTGACTGCTGGGAGGTGCGTTGACTGCTGGGAGGTGCGTTGACTGCTGGAGGTGCGTTGACTGCTGGGAGGTGCGTTGACTGCTGGGAGGTGCGTTGACTGCTGGGAGGTGCGTTGACTGCTGGGAGGTGCGTTGACTGCTGGGAGGTGCGTTGACTGCTGGGAGGTGCGTTGACTGCTGGGAGGTGCGTTGACTGCTGGGAGGTGCGTTGACTGCTGGGAGGTGCGTTGACTGCTGGGAGGTGCGTTGACTGCTGGGAGGTGCGTTGACTGCTGGGAGGTGCGTTGACTGCTGGGAGGTGCGTTGACTGCTGGGAGGTGCGTTGACTGCTGGGAGGTGCGTTGACTGCTGGGAGGTGCGTTGACTGCTGGGAGGTGCGTTGACTGCTGGGAGGTGCGTTGACTGCTGGGAGGTGCGTTGACTGCTGGGAGGTGCGTTGACTGCTGGGAGGTGCGTTGACTGCTGGGAGGTGCGTTGACTGCTGGGAGGTGCGTTGACTGCTGGGAGGTGCGTTGACTGCTGGGAGGTGCGTTGACTGCTGGGAGGTGCGTTGGCTGCTGGGAGGTGCGTTGGCTGCTGGGAGGTGCGTTGACTGCTGGGAGGTGCGTTGACTGCTGGGAGGTGCGTTGACTGCTGGGAGGTGCGTTGACTGCTGGGAGGTGCGTTGACTGCTGGGAGGTGCGTTGGCTGCTGGGAGGTGCGTTGACTGCTGGGAGGTGCGTTGACTGCTGGGAGGTGCGTTGACTGCTGGGAGGTGCGTTGACTGCTGGGAGGTGCGTTGACTGCTGGGAGGTGCGTTGACTGCTGGGAGGTGCGTTGACTGCTGGGAGGTGCGTTGACTGCTGGGAGGTGCGTTTGACTGCTGGGAGGGTGCGTTGACTGCTGGGAGGTGCGTTGACTGCTGGGAGGTGCGTTGACTGCTGGGAGGTGCGTTGACTGCTGGGAGGTGCGTTGACTGCTGGGAGGTGCGTTGACTGCTGGGAGGTGCGTTGACTGCTGGGAGGTGCGTTGACTGCTGGGAGGTGCGTTGACTGCTGGGAGGTGCGTTGACTGCTGGGAGGTGCGTTGACTGCTGGGAGTGCTTGACTGCTGGAGGTGCGTTGACTGCTGGAGGTGCGTTGACTGCTGGGAGGTGCGTTGACTGCTGGGAGGTGCGTTGACTGCTGGGAGGTGCGTTGACTGCTGGGAGGTGCGTTGACTGCTGGGAGGTGCGTTGACTGCTGGGAGGTGCGTTGACTGCTGGGAGGTGCGTTGACTGCTGGGAGGTGCGTTGACTGCTGGGAGGTGCGTTGACTGCTGGGAGGTGCGTTGACTGCTGGGAGGTGCGTTGACTGCTGGGAGGTGCGTTGACTGCTGGGAGGTGCGTTGACTGCTGGGAGGTGCGTTGACTGCTGGGAGGTGCGTTGACTGCTGGGAGGTGCGTTGACTGCTGGGAGGTGCGTTGACTGCTGGGAGGTGCGTTGGCTGCTGGAGGTGCGTTGACTGCTGGGAGGTGCGTTGACTGCTGGGAGGTGCGTTGACTGCTGGGAGGTGCGTTGACTGCTGGGAGGTGCGTTGACTGCTGGGAGGTGCGTTGACTGCTGGGAGGTGCGTTGACTGCTGGGAGGTGCGTTGACTGCTGGGAGGTGCGTTGACTGCTGGAAGGTGCGTTGGCTGCTGGGAGGTGCGTTGGCTGCTGGGAGGTGCGTTGACTGCTGGGAGGTGCGTTGACTGCTGGAGGTGCGTTGACTGCTGGGAGGTGCGTTGACTGCTGGGAGGTGCGTTGACTGCTGGGAGGTGCGTTGACTGCTGGGAGGTGCGTTGGACTGCTGGGAGGTGCGTTGACTGCTGGGAGGTGCGTTGACTGCTGGGAGGTGCGTTGACTGCTGGGAGGTGCGTTGACTGCTGGGAGGTGCGTTGACTGCTGGGAGGTGCGTTGACTGCTGGGAGGTGCGTTGACTGCTGGGAGGTGCGTTGGCTGCTGGGAGGTGCGTTGACTGCTGGGAGGTGCGTTGACTGCTGGGAGGTGCGTTGACTGCTGGGAGGTGCGTTGACTGCTGGGAGGTGCGTTGACTGCTGGGAGGTGCGTTGACTGCTGGGAGGTGCGTTGACTGCTGGGAGGTGCGTTGACTGCTGGGAGGTGCGTTGACTGCTGGGAGGTGCGTTGACTGCTGGGAGGTGCGTTGACTGCTGGGAGGTGCGTTGACTGCTGGGAGGTGCGTTGACTGCTGGGAGGTGCGTTGACTGCTGGAGGTGCGTTGACTGCTGGGAGGTGCGTTGACTGCTGGGAGGTGCGTGACTGCTGGGAGGTGCGTTGGGGACTGCTGGAGTGCGTTGGCTGCTGGGAGGTGCGTTGACTGCTGGGAGGTGCGTTGCTGCTGGGAGGTGCGTTGGCTGCTGGGAGGTGCGTTGACTGCTGGGAGGTGCGTTGACTGCTGGGAGGTGCGTTGACTGCTGGGAGGTGCGTTGACTGCTGGGAGGTGCGTTGACTGCTGGGAGGTGCGTTGGCTGCTGGGAGGTGCGTTGGCTGCTGGGAGGTGCGTTGACTGCTGGGAGGTGCGTTGACTGCTGGGAGGTGCGTTGACTGCTGGGAGGTGCGTTGACTGCTGGGAGGTGCGTTGACTGCTGGGAGGTGCGTTGACTGCTGGGAGGTGCGTTGACTGCTGGGAGGTGCGTTGACTGCTGGGAGGTGCGTTGACTGCTGGGAGGTGACTGCTGGAGGTGCGTTGACTGCTGGGAGGTGCGTTGACTGCTGGGAGGTGCGTTGACTGCTGGGAGGTGCGTTGACTGCTGGGAGGTGCGTTGACTGCTGGGAGGTGCGTTGACTGCTGGGAGGTGCGTTGACTGCTGGGAGGTGCGTTGACTGCTGGGAGGTGCGTTGACTGCTGGGAGGTGCGTTGACTGCTGGGAGGTGCGTTGACTGCTGGGAGGTGCGTTGACTGCTGGGAGGTGCGTTGACTGCTGGGAGGTGCGTTGGCTGCTGGGAGGTGCGTTGGCTGCTGGGAGGTGCGTTGGCTGCTGGAGGTGCGTTGACTGCTGGGAGGTGCGTTGACTGCTGGGAGGTGCGTTGACTGCTGGGAGGTGCGTTGACTGCTGGGAGGTGCGTTGGCTGCTGGAGGTGCGTTGGCTGCTGGAGGTGCGTTGACTGCTGGGAGGTGCGTTGACTGCTGGGAGGTGCGTTGACTGCTGGGAGGTGCGTTTGACTGCTGGGAGGTGCGTGCTGCTGGGAGGTGCGTTGGCTGCTGGGAGGTGCGTTGGCTGCTGGGAGGTGCGTTGACTGCTGGGAGGTGCGTTGACTGCTGGGAGGTGCGTTGACTGCTGGGGAGGTGCGTTGACTGCTGGGAGGTGCGTTGACTGCTGGAGGTGCGTTGACTGCTGGGAGGTGCGTTGACTGCTGGGAGGTGCGTTGACTGCTGGGAGGTGCGTTGACTGCTGGGAGGTGCGTTGACTGCTGGGAGGTGCGTTGACTGCTGGGAGGTGCGTTGACTGCTGGGAGGTGCGTTGACTGCTGGGAGGTGCGTTGACTGCTGGGAGGTGCGTTGACTGCTGGGAGGTGCGTTGACTGCTGGGAGGTGCGTTGACTGCTGGGAGGTGCGTTGACTGCTGGGAGGTGCGTTGACTGCTGGGAGGTGCGTTGACTGCTGGGAGGTGCGTTGACTGCTGGGAGGTGCGTTGACTGCTGGGAGGTGCGTTGGCTGCTGCTGGAGGTGCGTTGACTGCTGGGAGGTGCGTTGACTGCTGGGAGGTGCGTTGACTGCTGGGAGGTGCGTTGACTGCTGGGAGGTGCGTTGACTGCTGGGAGGTGCGTTGACTGCTGGGAGGTGCGTTGACTGCTGGGAGGTGCGTTGACTGCTGGAGGTGCGTTGACTGCTGGATGTGCGTTGACTGCTGGGAGGTGCGTTGACTGCTGGGAGGTGCGTGACTGCTGGGAGGTGCGTTGACTGCTGGGAGGTGCGTTGACTGCTGGGAGGTGCGTTGACTGCTGGGAGGTGCGTTGACTGCTGGGAGGTGCGTTGACTGCTGGGAGGTGCGTTGACTGCTGGGAGGTGCGTTGACTGCTGGGAGGTGCGTTGACTGCTGGGAGGTGCGTTGACTGCTGGGAGGTGCGTTGACTGCTGGGAGGTGCGTTGACTGCTGGGAGGTGCGTTTGACTGCTGGGAGGTGCGTTGACTGCTGGGAGGTGCGTTGACTGCTGGGAGGTGCGTTGACTGCTGGGAGGTGCGTTGACTGCTGGGAGGGTGCGTTGACTGCTGGGAGGTGCGTTGACTGCTGGGAGGTGCTTGGCTGCTGGGAGGTGCGTTGACTGCTGGGAGGTGCGTGGCTGCTGGGAGTGCGTTGGCTGCTGGAGGTGCGTTGACTGCTGGGAGGTGCGTTGACTGCTGGAGGTGCGTTGGACTGCTGGGAGGTGCGTTGGACTGCTGGGAGGTGCGTTGACTGCTGGGAGGTGCGTTGACTGCTGGGAGGTGCGTTGACTGCTGGGAGGTGCGTTGACTGCTGGGAGGTGCGTTGACTGCTGGGAGGTGCGTTGACTGCTGGGAGGTGCGTTGACTGCTGGGAGGTGCGTTGACTGCTGGAGGTGCGTTGACTGCTGGGAGGTGCGTTGACTGCTGGTAGGTGCGTTGACTGCTGGGAGGTGCGTTGACTGCTGGGAGGTGCGTTGACTGCTGGGAGGTGCGTTGACTGCTGGGAGGTGCGTTGACTGCTGGGAGGTGCGTTGACTGCTGGGAGGTGCGTTGACTGCTGGGAGGTGCGTTGACTGCTGGGAGGTGCGTTGACTGCTGGGAGGTGCGTTGACTGCTGGGAGGTGCGTTGACTGCTGGGAGGTGCGTTGACTGCTGGAGGTGCGTTGACTGCTGGGAGGTGCGTTGACTGCTGGGAGGTGGCGTTGACTGCTGGGAGGGTGCGTTGACTGCTGGGAGGTGCGTTGACTGCTGGGAGGGTGCGTTGACTGCTGGGAGGGTGCGTTGACTGCTGGAGGTGCGTTGACTGCTGGGAGGTGCGTTGACTGCTGGGAGGTGCGTTGACTGCTGGGAGGTGCGTTGACTGCTGGGAGGTGGCGTTGACTGCTGGGAGGGTGCGTTGACTGCTGGGAGGTGCGTTGACTGCTGGGAGGGTGCGTTGACTGCGGGGAGTGCGTTGACTGCTGGGAGGTGCGTTGAACATGCTGGGGAGGTGCGTTGACTGCTGGGAGGTGCGTTGACTGGCTGGAGGTGCGTTGACTGCTGGGAGGTGCGTTGACTGCTGGGAGGTGCGTTGACTTCTGGGGGGAGGCGGATTATGCGCATGTGATGATCGAGGCGATGCGGATGGGGTTTGCAGATGCGCTGGCGTGTGTGGCTGACCCAGAGCACGTGCAGGTGCCTCTGGGGGAGGCTTTATCTAAAGAGTATGCGGCCAAACGAGCTGGGGAGATAGATCTAAATCGGGCAGCGATCGTTGAGCCAGGGATTGGGGCGTGGGGAGGGGTGGGGACCGATACGGTGTATTTCTGTGCGGTGGATGGGGAGGGCAACGCGTGCAGCATGATCAACTCAAACTACATGGGCTTTGGCACGGGGATTGTGCCTCAGGGGTGCGGCTTCCCTCTGCAGAACCGCGGGCATAACTTCTCCCTGGACCCTGACCATCCCAACTGCCTGGCTCCTGGTAAACGCCCCTACCATACTATTATTCCTGGCCTCGCCACCTGGGGGGATACTCCGTCTCCTGCAGCAGCAGCATCAGCAGAAGCAGCAGCAGGAGAAGCAGGAGCAGAAGAGTCAAGAGCAGATGCAGGGGTGCCGGCAGGAGACCTGCACTGCACGTTCGGAGTGATGGGGGGCTTCATGCAACCCCAGGGCCATTTACAAGTGGTAACCAGCCTCGCCCTCCTCTCCCTCAACCCCCAATCCGCCCTCGACCGCCCCCGCTTCTGCCTCTCCGGCCTCCCCTCCCTTGACCCGCCTGGGCACGGGCCTGGGCCAGTGAGAGAGAGCCACGTGGCGATTGAGGAGGGGCTGGGAAGGGATGACGTGGCGGAGGAGTTGAGGAAGAGGGGGCATCGGGTGGAGGTGGTGAGGGGGGAGGCGAGGGAGGTGTTTGGTAAGGGGCAGGTGATTGTGAGGGAGAGAGGGAGTGGCGTGCTGTGGGGGGGGTCGGAGGGGCGAGCAGATGGCTGTGCCATGGGTTTCTGAACCAGGGGGAATGGGGACCGGAGGAGGACGTAGGCGAAGGATGGAGAGAGGGAACAGCCTGTGGGGCTCTTATGAGAATTCTCAAACGTGAATTTAGACTGCAACGTGCTTTGTGTGGGAGCAGAAGGAAAGGAGAACATGCTAGTTAGGCATGGAGTTCAATTGAACCACTGTGTGCACCTCCCTTTTCCTGTTTAGAAGGAAGAACCTTGGCAATGTGAGCAGGCCCTACGATATCAGGAATTTTCCCCTGAAATTCCTGATTTTCAGCCTAGTTTTGTGTACCTACACTGAATTTTCAGTGTTGAGATTTTTGTGACACTGATTTTTTCAGCCTTTACTTCATAGCTAACACTGATGTTTCAGACTTTTATCGAAGTGTACACTGAATGCACATTCCGAATCCTTCCCGTAAAACACCCAAGACAATAAGTCAACCAAAATTTCCGCATAATAATATGCTTTTTAAAAAAATACTGGTTTTGACTCAATGAACTGGCTTAGTGGTTAGCGAAGTAGATACTGCTGGTGAGGTATCCGGTTCGCATCCTTTTACTGCCATATTTGTAAAGGCTACTCTCTTGCACAATTGCATGATGTGATTGAAAATTCAGGCTTTTGTTTTCCGGAACCCTGAAAATTCAGGCTTTTTTTTTAGGAACCCTGAAAATTCACGCTCTTTTTCACAGGGACCCTGATGCATCAACGTCCCTAAAAGTGAATCTGAGGGCCTGAATGTGAGATTCACCGAAATGCTTGAGAAAGTAGAGTGACTGTACTCTGTTGTGTCAATCAATGCCGAGATGAAAGAATAAAAGAATAGACAAGACAACCTTAGTGTGCTAGGGTTACCCATGTTACCCAGTCGGCTGCTCCCCTGTCCTGCTGCTCCTTCCATCTTGATTGCTGCCGCCCACCCACTCATTCTTGTCGATCCTGCTGCCACCCATGAGAGCATTGCAAGACAATGATGACTCAGTGCAGCATCACCATTGTCTTCTGTGCCTCACTGGGAAAGGTGTCATCCTGCTGCCATGGCCACACTGCCATGCCCAAACTGTCAACTGCCACATTCAGTTACTTCAGTCATGCGACTAATACTCCTGCTTGTGAGACTAGACCTGCTTGTGAGAAGCACAGAAGACAATGACTTGGCGCAGCAGCTGTCGTGACTCGTCAGTGAGTGCTCCCACACTGTCATGGAACGCCTGCGGTGCACCACGCCGCCATGAACGAATGGTGATATAAGGATCGAGAGGGAGAGCGTGAGGCCAATTCTTTATCACAGCAAACACTTTGTTAGTGCACATCCTTATCACCACTCGTGATTTCTACAAGCTCTCTAATGGAACTGATTCGTTATAAGAGGCTCACCATGAATTGCCGCAGAACAGGAGCCAGCGGGTGGAGGGAGGAGCCTGGCAGCTGGCGGCAGATGGAGTCACAGACAGACTCGCTGCAGGGGGGAAGAGAGGAAGGAAGGCGGAGGGGACGGGGGGGGGGGAAGGGAGAGGGAAGGGAGGGGAGAGGGGGTTTTGAAGAAAAGGTAGAGATTTGAGGCTGGCCAAACCGGACATAAAAATGCAGTGCAGCGCACGAAACAATGGCACTGAGCGGCCACTATGACGAGGGCGATTATAACGAGGAGGGCACTGTGGGATGTGACGTGATGTGACAATGTGGAAGGTGGCTACAATGCTAGAGCCTCATACAGCTCGGTCGTGGCCTTGCTCACCTGCCCTGGCCTTGCTCATCTGCCTGGGCCTTGCTCACCTGCCCGGGCCTTGCTCACCTGCCCGAGGCCTTGCTCACCTGCCCGGGCCTTGCTCACCTGCCCGGGCCTTGCTCACCTGCCCGGGCCTTGCTCACCTGCCCGGGCCTTGCTCACCTGCCCTGGCCTTGCTCACCTGCCCTGGCCTTGCTCGCCTGCCCAGGCCTTGCTCACCTGCCCTGGCCTTGCTCACCTGCCCTGGCCTTGCTCACCTGTCCTGGCCTTGCTCGCCTGCCCTGGCCTTGCTCACCTGCCCTGGCCTTGCTCGCCTGCCCGGGCCTTGCTCATACATACATACATCTTCCATTCGAGTCACCTTGTAGAGACAACTCGGCCTTAGCCTTTGAGATACTTTTTAGAAATCTTGAAAAAATCACTGAGACACCGCGGCCTTAGCCTGGTGAGTGTGTTTTTCTGGCTTCTCCAAAAGCTCTCTGCGAGGCGCATTGTAGACGTATTTTTCGAACCACAGCAACATGCCACACACACACCAGCACGCCACCACACCAAAAACACACACCTGTGCTGCGCCAGCAATCCGAGCAGCAGAGCAGCATGTGACTCCATGATCAGCTGCTCCGCCTCCACTGCCCCCTCCACCATCATCGACATCACCATCTCGCCCGACCCCATCTCCTCCCCCATGGCCTTCCCCATCTCCTCCTTTCCAGTCCCCACACCTCCCATCGTTTCCCCCTGCAGCACCATCTCGCCCTGCCCCAGCACGCTCATCTGCAGCTCCTCCACCTCCCGCTCCGCCAGTCGCCTCTGCTCCGCCATTCCCATCTCTTCTGCACCCTCACTCCCTCTCACCACCGCCGCGCTCCTTTCCTCGTGGCTGGAGCGCTCCGAAATCTGACATTTGGCAGCGAAATCCTGCCTCTCCTTTTGCTGCTGCTGCTGCTGCTGCTGCTGCTGCTGCTGCTGCTGCTGCAGCTGCTGCTTCTTTTGCTGCTCGGAGCTTTTTTGGCGAGATGCAAAGATGGCGCACAGGAGGGACACCATCGACACGCTCTCCTCTGCCCTCCCTGCCTGCTCTTGGCCACGGCTCCCACTGCTGGTGGCACTGTGCTGCTGCATGCTGTCTCCATGGGCCTTGTGCTGCTGGGTGCTGTATTTGCTGTAGTCTCTGGCTCTGTGCTGCTTGGAGTGCAGCTGGCCCTGCTTTCGCCTCGTGCAAGTGGCTGCTGCCAGTAGGGATCTGCGGAACAGTTGTTGTGGGTGGGATGACGCACACAAACGGAACATATGCATAGAAGCACACACACAGGACAATCAGCAGCAGAAGCAGCCTACCCGGTGCCATGGCACCCTGAGCTTCCGTCAGATGGACCATGCAAACACAAGGACCACAGTACATGCACATGCACATGCACATGAACATGCACATGCATATGCACATGCACATGCACATGGGCAAGCACACGTATGTGCATGGTAGATGCATGCTTCCGCTGTTGTCACTTGTCAGTGTCAGCATCACCTCATCAAATGAAGCACCCATACCAGGCATCACTATCACCCTCCACAAGGCTAACACAACACCCACCAGCACCACCCGCACCGCACGGGCGCATGCACATATAGGGGCACTACACCCGTTTCTGGAATTGCACCAAGTGTGCTGAGTCGATCTTTGAGTCGACTCAAAAAGCGCATGCACATATAGGCGCACTACACCCGTTTCTGGAATTGCACCAAACCAGCATTCCCAGCCTCTGCCGTACCTGGCGTCACTATCAGCTTCCACGAGGTTGACCATCAAACCCAGAAGCACCACCAGCATGAGTGCATACACATATAGGGGCTTCACGCCCATCTCCGCTACTGCACCCAGCATTCTCAGCACCCTGAACTCATCACACAAATCTGCAGTATGCCGTACCTGGCGTCACTATCAGCTTCCACTAGGTTGACAATCAGACCCAGCAGCACCACCAGGACAAGTGCACGCACACATAGGGGCAACATTACACCCTAAACCCTGAAAGTTTTTGCCATTGCACCCACCCAGCATTCTCAGCAACAACCATACCTGGCGTCACTATCAGCTTCCACCAGGTTGACGATCAGGCCCAGCAGCACCACCAACACGTCACCATCTCCCTCCCAACGCCCACCATCCCCGCCCAACATTTACAGCATAAACGCACCACATAAAGTACCCAGACATACCTGGCGTCACCATCAGCTTCCACCAGGTTGACTATCAGGCCCAGCAGCACCACCAGCACGTCACCATCTCCTTCCCAGTGCCCACCTTCCCCGCTCCCTGCACCCTCCCTTTCCCGTCCCTCACAAGTCCTTTCAGCTTTATCACACTCCCCCCTGTCATCCCGTCCCCCATTAATTGCCCCTTTCCCCCTCCCCTGCACTCCATCGTCCAACCCACACGCTCCAGCTGTCACTGCCTCAGTTCCCTCGGACCCATAGCCCGTGCGAACTGTCGAAGCTGCTGCCGAAGCTGCTGTTGAAGCTGCTGCCGAAGCTGCTGCCGAAGCTGCTGCCGAAGCTGCTGCCGAAGCTGCTGCCGGAGCTGCTGCCAGAGCTGGCTCTCCTGCAGCCAGAGACGGGGCCCCAGCAGATGCCAGGGCATGCTGCCAGCAGAGGTCAGAGCAGCAGGCTGCAGCCAGAGACGCCACCACAGCGATCCCATGCGCCCCTGCCACCGCTCTGCACCCCTCTGCACTGTGGTTGGTGACGTTCATGAGCACCTTGCATGCTGCCAGCACAAACCGCCGGCCTGCCCTTGACCGCACTGACAGCCTCTCTTTCACATCTCCACCACCATCACCATCACCATCACTATCACTATCACTATCACCATCACTATCGCCACCACCACCAATGCAACCACCCTGTCTCCTGTTGCAAGCACCATTTCTCGAACCATTCCTTGTAGACAAACCGTTCTGGTGATCCTTCTCGCCCTCCCCATGCCTCCTTTGCCTCTTCTCCTCCCATTTCTTCTTGCCGTGAGCCCTCCCGTTTTGCGACCTCCCATTTTGTTCCCTCCTATGTTGCACCTTCCTCGCATTCCCCCCCACGCATGCATGCCTACAGAATCCACCACCCTCACCATCACTCCCACTGCTCCATCCCTCCACCTCCTCCCCCAGCCTTATCCCCGACCCACACACACCACCCCGCCCCTTCCCACACCCCTCCCCTCCCCCCATCCCCCCCCAATCCCCCCCCAACAACTGCACCTCCCCCACTAATAGCTCCTCCTCCACTTGTGAGTCCATGAGAAACTCATATGGATCCTTCAACACTCCCACACTCCTCCCCAGCCGTCCATCACCGCCCTCTCTCACCCCTGAACCGCCCCCAATCGCACCACTCGCTCGCCCGTGCCTTCCCCTGCCACTCAATCCAGATTCCTCCCACCCCCCCTCATCAGAGCCCTCCTGCTCCTCCCCTACCGCCTCGCCCAATACAATTGCTCCTCCTCTACCGACAGCACCACAGCGAGCCCCGACTGCACCACTGCGATCCTTGCAGATTCCCAACCCTCCCTCTTCCCCATCCTCCTCCCCTTCCCCCTCCTTCTCCTGGTCCTCCTCTTCTGCTGCCGACACATCTTTCCCCAGCACCACAGCACCATGCCTGACCTCCATGAGATGAGCACCATTCTTGCAATATCGCCATCCCTCCTCATCAGAATCCCCCTCCACTGCCTCTCCCAGCATTACACCCTGCTCTTGCTCTTGCACAACATCCTTCACAGCACTACGCCTTGCGCCCGAAGTGTAAGACGCCTTTCCCTGCTGCCCCTTATCAACGCTGCTGCTCTTCCCTGCACCTGCCCTCCCTGCAGCACTAACTGCAACCCTCCCTGCAATCTTCCCTGCAACCCTCCCTGTACCCTCCTCCTCCCATGGGTCAAAGGAAAACGGGTCTGCGGATGCCCTCTCCTTGCCACCTGCCTGGACCCCTCTCCTCCCCCCACCAGACTTCCCCTTTGCAGCCACCCCACACACTCTCTTCCTCCTATTTCGCCCACTTCCCTTCTCGTCCTCCCCACTCCCCTCTTCGCCCTCCTCACTCCCCTCCTCTCGCCCCAAGTCCAGAGGCACAGCATCGCCCAGAATAACCTTTCCCCCACCCCTGGCCCCCACTGTCCCTCCCACTGCTCTACCCTCATCCCCCTCGGAATCTGTTCCTGAAGAGCTAGCGCTCTCCTTGCCCCTTGAGCCATGAACGGCCCCACCACCTGAAAGAGGGGACGTGGGTCGAAGCGGGAAAAGTGGATTCGGAAAAGGGGGGACGGGAAGGGCGAAAGGTGGTTAAGAAGGGGGGGTACGGGGTTGGAAAACGGGGGAAGGCGGAGAAGAGGAGTAAAGAAAGAGCCAGCTTGCACAGCACGAAGGAGGGAAAAAAAAAACAAAAACAAAAACTCGAGTCTTAAAGAAGAGAAGGCATCAAAATGCCGGTTATTGCGCAGCAGCAGTGAGTTCACCTGCAAGGCGTTCCAGGCACTCCAACAGGAGAGCAAGAAATGGCCGCTCACTGCTGCTGACTCCCCTCCCTTCCCCTAGAACCCCACTCGAGGCCACTGTGGCCACGAGGGGCACGGCAGCGGGAGAGGCGGTGTGGCAGCCGGACAACTTTCTTCGCTTTGCTCCAGGTAGAGTGTCGGTGGGCAAGGAGAGGTGGATGAGATAGTCCTGGTGGGCGAGGGGATACATGGATGGAGGTAAGTAGAAATGGGCTCATTATTTAGTCAGCACAATTAGCAACTCCAGGGAGAATGTCAGTGAGCAAGGAGAGAGTCTGGTGGGGCAAAGACAAATGTTGAACAACGTTGAGATTGTATCACTAAATGGGAGGGGGGGGGATGGGGGGGGGGGGGGGGGGGGGGGGAGGAAAAAAACCATGCGCAGACCTTCAGCACTCTACACAGCCTAGCGGCTCCAATTGACTTGAAAGGAGGTTTGGAACGAGCAGAAGGGACACGCAGCACACACCTGGTTATCGCGGCTCATGAACGTCACATGCTCCAACACGCCCAAACAGCTCGTCGCCACATCAGCACTGGCGGAGATTCTTCTGCCAAATGTCAGTCCCTCGTTGGCTGCTGATGCTGCTACTGCTGCTTCAGAGCCACCCATCCGCTTGTGGTGCTGCTGCAAGTGGTGCTTCTTCTTGAGTCCGAGTGCATGCTCCTTGTTCCCCAGCTTCCGCCTTTTGACATCTCCTGCTGCTGCTTCCCTCTCTGCTTCCTCTCCCACGCCACCTGCACATGGCTGGGAAAAAGAAGGCCAGATTCATTGGTGACAGAAAGGTGATGGAGAGGCATATAATTGATTGACTCGATCCTCCTGGATTTGATTCAGTGACCAATAATATTTCTATGTCGTACCATTCTCCCACCCGTATAAACAGATTGAGAGCGCTTTAGGACATCTTAGAGAGGAATGTGGTCGGTTTGAAACATCTCTCAATCCCTCACCTGGAGTGTAGAGCGTGCCAGCTGCAGCATGTGCCTGGCAGCCACGGCCGCCACCAGTTGCAGCCCTCCCAGGCGGCGCATTTCGTCCTTGAGCCCCACTCGCATGAGCTGATGCCGCCCGGGCCCACCGGTGGAGAAGGGCGGCAGGGTGCTGTCTGGTGCTGCTGTCAGGAATCAGGGAGAAAAAGAAGAGGGAGAAAGGGAGGCCAGTGCAGGATGGATGTGGAACAGTGCGACTTTTCAGGATTCTCAAAAGTGCCGTGGTGACGTTGCAGTTTTCGGTATAGCACCATCCATCCATCCATCCATCCATCCATCCATCCATCCATCCATCCATCCATCCATCCATCCATCCATCCATCCATCCATCCATCCATCCATCCATCCATCCATCCATCCATCCATCCATCCATCCATCCATCCATCCATCCATCCATCCATCCATCCATCCATCCATCCA